>CM045770.1:7105170-7790574 GCA_025200525.1 Camellia lanceoleosa | reverse complement strand
GTGTACATGATTAATGTGAATTATTTAATTGATAATGCATTAATCTAGGAATATCTAATTAGGTGCATTAATGTGAATTATTTAGTGGGTGCATTAATCTGAAAGTATCTAATTAGGAGCATTAATTTAAATTATCTAATTAGGTGCATTAATGTGAATTATTTGGTGGGTGCATTAATCTAAATTATCTAATTAGGAACGTGTCGAGATTATTTAATTGGGTGCATTAACTTTTGAATTTAACTTATTTATTTGGAGTTAATAGTTTAAATGTGTTTTATTATGAATTAATTTCATTCATAACCCATGAGTATGGAACTTTATTTTAAGTTTTAATTTAATTAACATTTTAATGCATTGATTTATATATAATTAAAAGTTTGCTAGATGGTTTCATTTAATTTATTAAATTTTTGATTATTTGTTTGTATTTTGTTGTGGTTTTACTCTTGACTTTCTTTGTAGGGATACTAATGTGAAAAACAAATATAAAACCAAATAAATAGTATTTGGGATGTAAAACAAAATATTGGACTACTAACTTTTGTATTGAATACGAATACCTAGCGTGGAAGGCTTTTGGACTAAATAAATTCTTATGGATTGGCTATTTTTATTTAAATGTTTGAAGCATGTTTGCTTGAGATGTAGTTTGGTTTGTTTACCAATTTGTAGTGTAAAGTTTCATTTGCTTATATTGTTGTAGCAACAATCATTTTACATTGCTTGTAAAATTTTGGACCTTGGTTTTGTTTTAACCTAGTTCATCCTAAGAAAATTTAATTCTTAAAATTGTTTATCCGCGGACTAGAGTCAACATACTCTTAAAGTTTTGTCAAAAAGGTTAGCTTGGGTTTTAAGTGGGAGCGATGTGACCCTCCGGTCTTCTGGGAACTTTCTTGACCATGTTAGATTCTAGGCTTTGTGGTGAGACTAATTTTTGAATTAATTTTTTTCTTCTAAGAGATTTCTAAGGGTTACGTTTAATTTAAAACCTGAAGTGATGATAATGCAGTGTAACGAAATGATAGCTATCGCGTCTTTCTGCTACGCTAATGTTGGTGGGGATTTGAACCCCGAGAAATGCTGGATTACCAACCCTTGCCGGCTGACCTTTGTGGTCAGCAACCTGGTGTTACTCAGGAAACATTTCGGAGGAGACGCTTAGTCACCATGGCGCCAAAAAATTTCTTCGCGGAAAAATTTAAGAGATGGCGATAAAAAATCTTTGTTTTACTTGAGCCCGCTTAACCTTGCAGGTTACGGCGAGGTCCTCGGCCGTGGCGAAAATGAACTTTGACAGGCGAAGTCATGGCGCTTGACACATGGAAGCGGTACAGACTATCTTTGCAGATTCTATGTGTTCAGCGACTTAGCAGACTCACTACATAGTGTGTTTGTTCCAAGAGCTCAACAAAAGAAATTATAGGAATCTCTGGACAAAAAGTCTGGTGGAGATCTTAGGAAAAAGAAATTTGTGGTTAATGGTTGGGTTCCTTGATTTTAAATATGGTAGATTCAAAAAGCTTGTGATAAGCCAAGTCCGGGGTTCCAGTAATCTTGCATGATATTCATCTTTGAGGATCTCGTTTGAGCGAGTCATTCAAGTTCTTTGTGATCGTTGAAAACTTCCCAATGGTTGGAAAATTTCAAAATTACTTAGGCCTGGCGTAAAAATGTCAGTTGAAGAAATTTGGTTGTCAGGACCCCGGATTGAAGAGGATAATAGAAAGAAAGGAGGAATACCTCCTCGGTAAAGGCCAATATGTCGTTGAGCATGGCAAATCTTGCGGGATAAGGAAGAAGCCCTTGTGAACAAGAGCTCTAAGGCAGGGCCAGGGGTGGTGTTGCAAAAGTGAAACACAAGGCTGCGGGAACACAGTTGTATCGGTTCTTTGGGAAGTGTTATAAGCGGTAGTAACGAGGGCATCGGGCTATGGCTGCTGCCAGAAGCCATAAGACCAAACCTCGTGCTCATATGGAAGACTTATAAGAGCACTCCCATGAGGAGGATGATATGCACTTGTTTGCCATTGTCTTTGAGGTGAATCTGGTGAGTTCAAACCCAAAGAATGGTGGATTAATCACGGGGCTACATACATCTGCTCCGGCGGCTGATTTTACAACTTCGAATCGGTTACAAAGCGAGAAGTTGTTTATGAAACTCTGCTACCTCGATTGTTGAGGGAAAGGAAAGGTGGTCTGAAGTTGGCGTCGGGAAAGGCTGACCTTGAGCGAAGTCTGTATGTTCGGACATTCGTAAGAATCTTGTCTCGAGGTCTCTTCTCGGTAAACATGGTTTTCGCATGGTTTTGAGTCCGACAAAGGTCGTTCTTACCATGAAAATGTATGTGGGTAAGGGTTATATGTTGGGGGTATGTTTTAAACTCAATGTTGTAATTTGTTATCCTAAAGATGAATAAAGGTGCATCTTCTTACATTTACATGCTTGAGTATTCCAATTTGTGGCATGGTAGACTAGGACATGTGAACTTTGAATCTTCGTAGATTAATCAAGTTAGATCACATACCATCTTTTAAGATTAATTGAAACACAAGTGTGAAACTTGTGTTGAAGCAAAGTTGACAAGATCTTCGTTTCATTCTATTGAAAGAAGTTGAGAACCATTGGATTTAGTGCATGGTGATGTGTGTGACTTAAATTTATACAATCGCGTGGTGGCAATAAGTACTTCATCACTTTTGTTGATGATTGCACTAAAATATTGTTATGTCTTTTTGCTCAAAAGCAAAGATAGAGGCGATTGACAAGTTTGTTCTTTATAAGAATGAAGTTGAGAATCAAGTAAAACGCAAGATTAAGGCTTTAAGAAGTGATGCGTGGTGGTGAGTATGAATTTTTCGTTTATTGAGATTTGTGCTCAATGGGATTATCCACCAAACCACGGCGCCTTATTCTCGTCGGTCTAATGGGATTCTTTGGCGGAAGAATAAGGCGCTAAAAGGAAATAATGAATGCAATGTTGATAAGTTCTGGATTGCCATAGAACTTGTGGGGGAAGCAATTCTCTCTGCAAATTAGATTCTGAATAAAGTACCCCGGAAGAAGGTGGACAAGACGCCGTATGAGTTATTGAAAGGCGTTAAGCCTTCATATAAATTCTTCTGAATGTGGGGGTGTCTTGCAAAGTGGCGATTCCTACACCCGGGTTAGGATAGGCTCGAAATCTGTGAATTGTATATTCATTGGTTATGCACATAATAGTAGTGCATATCAGTTTCTTGTACATAAGTCTGAAATCTCAGACATACACAGAAATACCATCATGGGGTCAATGAATGCATGTTTCTTTGAAGACATTTTTCCTTAGAACCCATGAAGGGTTCCAAGGTCTTTAGACAATTTGATGAGCTTGCTAGTGAGGATGATCATGTTGATGATTCGGTGATGATCAAATTGAGGTTTTAGATGAGCCGGAAAGGAGTAAAGGGCTAGGATATCCAAATCTTTTGGTCAGTTCTTGACTTATATGGTTGAGAGCAGACCTCAAACTTTCCACAAAGTTGTGACTTCTCTGAGAGTCCTTTATAGAAAAAAGCGATCAAAAGTGAGATTGACTCCATCTTCTGAGAACCACACACAGGAGTTGGTAGATTTACCTCGAGGTTGCAAGCCTTTAGAAACGCAAATGGATTTTAAAAGAAAGATGAAGGTAGATGGGTCAATTGACAAGTATAAGGTGAGGCCGTTATCAAAAGTGCGAACAGCGAGAAGGCTGGATTACTGATCGTACTCACTGTAACTAGGATGACATCCATGCATGGTGATTGCGATAGCGACTTCTTAATCTTGAGATACACAAGATGGATGTAAATACAACTTTCTTAAATGGGGATTTGAATGAAGAAATCTACATGGAGCAATCTGAAGGGTTTTCAGCTCCAGGACAAAGCAAGAAAGTCTGTAAACTTGTCAAATCTTTGTATGGTTTTGAAACAAAGCGCTTAAACAATGGCATGAGAAGTTTGACAATGTAATGTTGTCAAATGGGTTTAGAATCAACAAATGTGGCAAGTGTATTTATATCAAAGACATTGTGAGATGTTATATCGTTTTGTGTCTATATGTTGATGATATGCTCATTATCGGTAATGCGATGAAATGATCAAAACTACCAAGAAGTTGTTAAACTCTAAGTTTGACATGAAGGATATAGGCATTGCGAGATGTTATTAGGAATTAAGATTACGGAATCTCTGGCGAAGTGTACTATCTCGGTTTCATTATGTTGATAAGATACTTGAAGTTTAGTGGATCGAGATATGAGTGTGTCGCCGACACACAGCAGACTTAAGTCTACATTTTACCAAGAATAATAATGAAAGTGTCTCATAGTTAGAATATTCTCGGGTAATTGGAAGTTCAATGTATCTGATGAGTTATACTAGGCTGGATATAGCTTACTCGGTTAGCGGGCTTAGTAGATACACAAGTAATCCGTGCTTCTCATTGGAAGGGCATTGTGCGGGTGTTAAGGTATTCACGCTACACTTTCGGGATTATGGGCTGCATTATACTCGATATCGGCGGTGCTTGAAGGATATAGTGGCCTTGAATTGGATACTCGAGATATAAAGGACTCAAAGTCCACTAGTGGATATCGTTCATTCTTGGTGGGCGGTAGTGTCTTGGAAATCTTCCAAGCAAACTTGTATATCTAGATCAGCGATGGAATCGAGTTTATTGCTTTGGATAAAACAGCGGAAGAATGAAGCTTCGCCATTTCATTGAAAGATATTCCGTTGGTCTAAACACATGCTGACTATTTGTATTCATTGTGATTGTCAATACGCAATTGGTAGGGCATAGAGTAATATGTATAATGGAAAGTCTAGACATATCCGTCGTAGACATAATTCCATCACGACAACTACTCTCGAATGGAGTTGTCTCTTTAGACTTTGTAAAGTCTAAGGACAACATTTCGGATCAGCTAACCAAAGGGTTAAGTCAGTGTTAGTTGAAGCGTCGTCCAAAAGTAATGGGGTTGAGACCTTTGGGCGTTCTTGGAATGGAAACCCAACCTAGTTATTTGGAGATCCCAAGATCTAGGTTCAATGGGACAACCTAATTGCGTGTAGCGGTGGTATGTCCTTGAGGAGGTTAAACCTCCGGCCATTCCTTCTATCGATGATACGCAAGTGTAGAGGTTAATTTGTGCTTTTAATGACTCTAGTGTGTTAATTTGTTGGTGAGTATTGCGAGGATACTCAAGTAGAATCTCCTATGTGAGTGTGAAGTGGGGCCACTTCTAGAAGAATTAGGCGAGCCAAGATTCTTTGAAACCACTTTCATTGAACCAGGCTAGTGTCGAGGGCCACCACAGGGGCACACCGGTGAAAACAGAATGGTGGTAGGAGTAATTCCGTGTGAGATCTATTGTCTCGGTTTACTTAAGCAAGTAGTTCAAGATGTCTTATTCAGCGATCAACGATGGCTTCGATAGGTTTTCACTAGGAGAGGTTGAAAGCCAAAGCTACCTTCTCGATGTCGGGGTTAGTTCGTTGTACTCTCTCTTGAGTCATTATTGTTGAGCGATGTCCGTTTGTTGAGTCTTCGGTCAATTTTTATTCATGTGGGGATTGTTGGAAAAAATGATTTTTGGTGACTTTAATTTAATATTAAAAGTGTGGTGACTTTAATTAAATATTAAAGTGGGTCCCAACCTTGTATTGTGTTAGGTCAAGTGAGCCAAAACCATTGGGTTTTGAATAAGAAATTGTCAAGAAATTGCCTCATGATGTTAGATTCATGAATAGGATTTTTAAAGAGTATTTAAATCCTTTTCTTGGCTAAAGGTGTGAATCCTTTGGGCATCAAACTTTCATATTTTGGAAAGGAGCTATGGATGCTTGGTGTTTTAATGACCCGACCTTAAAGGTGGAGGCTCTTCTTCTCTCCCTTTACATGTATAAATTGAGACCCTCCTATCAAGTTTCAATATAGAAATTTTTTGCTTCCATTTTACAAGTCGGTTTGCGAAAGTTCCTACATTGAGAGTGTTGCCTTGTTCTTGTTAGTTAAGCTAGGCGAAAGTGCTTACGCCGTGGTGATTTTGATCGTCGTATCTGGAAGGCAGGCGAGATTCCTCAAGCACTTTTCGACTTGGTGGCGAAATTTGTTTTAAAGCTGCTTCGTCACGAGCTTGGTTTCATCTCTTTACCCTTTTATTGTTTTGTGTATTTCTGTTGAAATTTAATTGTAATTATCAGCATATGTTCTTAGTATATAATTTGATTTCTTCATAAATCTATTTATTTAGTTTCACAATTTGAACAACAGTCTTTTATATATATATATTTAAAGTTGAGTAATGTTAGGGATTATGAAAAAAAATATCATAAAAAAAATATCATGAATATAATCATGAAAATTTTTCTACGAAACATTCATGATATATTTTCATGATCCTAATATTATTCTTTAAAGTTTGATACGTAATTACGAATATAAAATTAAATGGTTGAAATTTGGTGGGCGTTGATATTCTGAGATAAATCGTTCCAATGAGCTAAAACTCAATTCATCTTGATTTTATGGGTCATATACTTTTTAAAACAATTAGGAGTAAATTACAAATATACATTGAGATTTATTTAAAATATGAATTGCCCTGTGGTTTGAAAAATTATAAATATCTCTTTATCGAAATTTTCATTTAATAGAATTAATTGAAAAAAGTGAAATTTCTATTTGTTCACCTATACAATAATAAAATTTTCTAAATTATTAATTGAAATAAAATTTTAACATTATTAAAACTCTTAATTAACTTGATGATTTATTAATAAAATGATTTATTTGTTATGAAATTAGAAATCTTAGGTGGTATAATATAATTTTTAGAATCAAAGAGGGTAATTCATAATTTAAGTAAATATCGGAGGTGTGTTTGTAATTTACCCAAGCAGTAAAGATTTCAAAGCGGGTGTGTTTTTGATTTTGTGGGCCAAATACATTTAACTCTAAAATCTTTAGGCTGAATTTGGGTGAATTAATCGGCCATCGGTACAACATTTAAAGATTGGGCTTTGTAAAAGGTTCAAGAATTGGGCTAATGAAAGGTGTGTTTGCTTGAATAGAGGCTAAAATTTTTAAGATGCGAATATGATACGAATAAAATACAAAATTAAGGTGGAGAGACGATTAATATATAACAAAAATAAAAAAATAATTAGATTGAAGATTAATTTTTATGTTTTCAAAATAAGAAATTGGTAAAATTACCAAACAATAGCTTAGAATTCATATTACCAAATAATAATAATAATAATAAATAAATAAATAAATAAATAAATAAATAAATAAATTCCATCTTTGGTTGAAGATTAAAAATAAAAGAAATTTATTGACTCGGAAAATAAAATGCAACGTTATAAGTACAATTTAAGTTTTATTTGACTTACATTTTGAGGTCATATATTCACAAAATACAAATTCAAAATGAATCCAACCTCAATATGCTACATCATCAACAAAAACATTTAAAGTGATTAGGTGAATAATAAACCTAATTTAATAACTATTATTATTACATTACCTGTAAATTTTGGCTTTTATCAAACAATTAAGGTAAATTTGCATTTAGTGTAGATGCCAAGTATAGATTAGGCTATTCAAGTGTGGTAGCTAGCTAGAGATGAATTGGATTTTGTTGCTTTGTTTATGAGATAAGAATTGTGAAGCGTTACACTTGAATTTGAGTTTTATTTTGAAACTTGGGATTGTGGGGTTTTAGTTTACCAATCCCATTCCCTATCTCCCTCCCAAAATAACAATAATAATAATAATAATAATGATGATTTTTTTGGGGGAGAAATATAATTGAAAAAAAAAAATTCAGATTCATAGTTAAAGTTTATAAACTTTAATTATTAAAGTCACATGAGTATTTAATTATTTTAAAAAAATTACACTTGATTTATAATTGGTTATTTTTTCATTGAAGCCGCGAAATCATAGCATAGATGGGTGCTCTTATCACTTGACATAAAAAGCTTGCTTGGTGCAATTTATCAAACAAGGTAAATTTGCATTTAGTGTAGATGCCAAGTATGGATTAGGTTGTTCATGTAGGCGTTACATGAAATCATAGTATATATATACATATCCAGGAGCCCTATAAGTATTGTGCCAGCGTCGGCAAGTTTCTAGGCCTATGTCTATTTCCTACATGGAAGTATTGTCCGTCATAAGCAGCCAAACAACTAATTTCATAGGTTTGTTGTTTTGGATTCAATCCAGAAAGGACTTTTGTAATAGAGGTATCATGCAGGCGATGTGGATTCCCACATCTGCCTTGGCGCAAGCATGAACCTAGCTTTGATATCATACATGTGGCTGGCCCCTATTTAGAAGTATTGTTTGATATGGCCCAATCCTTTGAGCTTTGACCCAAAAGGTGCTTTCACATTGGAGGTGTCAGGCTATGTCTCATAAATTCATCTTGGACATCACTGTAAGTTGTAGCTTGGGAATGTGAGACACGAAATCAATCACACACAATAACACAAGAATATTTCGTGGTTCGGCAATTGCCTATGTCACGGAGAGCTATCCATTATAGAATTTTTCCGGAGGAGTTTACACTCTCACACCTCACTTACACACTATAGCACTCTCACTTCTCACAATCTCTCAGATTACTACTTTGTAATCACTTGTCTTCTTTTCTTGTCTGTATCCAACCCCTCCTCACCTCAATTTATACACAATTGAGGGAGGAGCTCATTGGTGCCACCAACCCCTTCCATTAGCAAATGAGGTGGGTGAAGTGGAAGAGTGGAAGACCACTATCCATAGTGGTTGCTCCATTTGAATGGGCGATGGAACACTAACAATTCTCCCCTCACGCCCATATGGGTGACTTCTCATTTGAATTCCATCCGGCAATGTCTCATGATTTGAGTTTGTTTCTCGAGACCACCTTTGTCGATATGTCAATTTGGATTCTTATCTGTATGGTTCTTGATCAGTTCCAATAATTGCCATTCCATCACTTCACGTATCCAATGATACTAAATATCAATGTGCTTTGTGCGAGAATGGTACATCAATTCTTGCTGGTCTATGGAACTCTGGCTATCACAATGTAGTGAACTTTTCTTACTTTAATCCCAACTCTTGGAGAAAGCGCTATAATCACAACATCTCTTTCCCGGCTTCATTGCGGCAATATAATACTGCCTCGATTGTGGATAAAGCAACACATACGCAACTTGGTGCCAAGACACAGCTCCCCCTGCGAAAGTGAGCAGAAATCCTGATCTTGCTTTTCTACCATCAACATCTCCGCCATATCGAATCGTATAGCCTTCCAGGCTGGTTTAGCATTTCTAAAGCACAAACACATTTTTAATCGTACCGTTGAGGTACCCCAGAATCCACTTGACTGCTTCCCAATGCTCTTTTTCTGGAGTGGAAAGGAATCTGCTTACTACTCCAACAGCATGAGCGATATCTGGACATGGAGTCAGCATTGCATACATCAAACTCCCTCGGCGGATGAGTAGGAATAGCCTCCATCTCTTCTCTTTCTTTAGTAGAGGAGGGACAAGAACTCTTGTTGAGCTTGAAATGATTAGCCGGAGATTAAGCGGCTTGGAATCTTTCATGTTGAACCATAATCACCGTTCAACGTGCTTCTCTGTGTGACCATAATTTCTTGGCTTTCTGTCACGCAATTTGCATGCCAACATTTGTTGTGCGGGCCTAGGTCCTTCATGTCAAAGGTTTGTGATAACTCCTTCTTTAGTGATCGATTCTTTGTGGCATCTGTTCAACAATCGGCATGTCATCAACATGGAGCAAGAGTATGATGAAGTTTCCATTGGGAAATTTCGACATAGACACAACCTTGCACGGTTCTCTTGTACTCATGTCTCACCATGAATGAGTCAATGTTCTCATACCCTTTGTCTAGGCGCTTGTTTGAGGTAGTAAAGACTTTTCTTCAATTTGCAGACTAAGTTTTCTTTCCCTTTTACTTCAAAACCTTCTGGCTGTTCCATGTAAATTTCTTCCTTCAGATCACCATGGAGAAATGCCGTCTTTACATCCATTTGTTCAAGTTCCAAATTCAAACTGGCCACGAGTCCCAAAACTACTCGAATGGATGTCATTTTCACAACTGGCGAGAAGATTTCATCAAAATTAATACCTTTCTTCTGCCTGAAACCTTTGACAACCAATCGAGCCTTATACTTGACTAGGTTTCATTGCCATCTTTCTTCAACGAACACCCATTTGTTCTGCAATGGTTTTCGATCTTGGGAAGTTTGCAAATCATAAGTCGATTCTTACGCAGGGCGCATCTCTTCTTGCATAGCTAGATGCCAACTACTCTTCTCCTTATGATTACGAGCTTCTTGAAAACTTTTGGCTCCCCTCATCGATAAGCAAAATATAATCAGTAGGGTATTTTGACGAAGGCTTAGACTCTCTTGTTGATCTTCGCAACTGTGGTCCAACAATCTCTGGCGGAGGGGGTTGTGGCTCCCCCTGCTCAACACCCTGCAACTTCTGGATCTTCTTCTTCTGGAGATCAATTTGTAGACACCCCATTTTTGACCGACCTTAAGAATCGGATGTCATAGATTGGCGCTTCGGTGATGTTGCATATTATGCTCGTTCGAAGTCTCGTCATGGCCGTGCGCGCCTCTCCAGACTTCCGAACCCTCTTCTGTGCCTTGCCTCGGTTCGCGAACCAGACTCAGTTTTCTCTGTTTTCTTTCCTGAGGGGAGGGAGAGGTCTCGTAGACTATGTCTCAGTGGTACAGGCCACGTTTACGTGCCGTAAACCATTTTGCCCATTCGGAGCCGGTTCCGGTTTTTGGGCCGTCAGGCCGTGTGCCTCGGAACGGGACCATCTAACCATCTCCGATTCCTCCGGTTTTTGGCATGCATCTTATTTACTCCCTTTCGAGGGACACTGGGGACTTAGATACCCACTTCATGGTTGAACACCACTCCGGTACCACGATTGATCGGTTTGGGGTTCTGGCTGCGTTTGGCCCCGAACCTTCATTCGCATCGGTTTGGGTTCATTTTTGGTGGAGCCTTATTTTCATGGTTAGGAAGCTTATAGGAGGGTGGGAGGCCAGCAATTGTTTTGACAACCAACTTCTTGTTTGGTCAAAAGTGGTTGACATGAATCAGGAAGGAGAAAAATCTGTGGCTTCTGAAGCAGGCGTAACTCTTTGCACAAGAGGAATTAAAGTATGAGGCCACCATCATTGGAAATCTTACTCCCGGGGCTTCATTTTTCACTCAAGAATCTTCTAAATTCAATTCCGGACGGAGGAGATATGGTTGATTGAATTAAGGCATCACTCCGGTTGAACTGAAATCTGCGCGGCTTCACGGAAACTGGCATAACTTTTTCCACAGGAGGAATTTTGATGCAAGGTTTGCGCCATTGGAAAGATAACTTCCGGGGCTTCAATTTGGACACTTGAATGGCCACATTTGGACTTCCCTAGCACCCACCGGCCAGTCTTCTTCCCGACAGCTCCTGAAAAGTAGCTGGCCGGCCACCCTTTTTGTGAAATGACCTTTTTGCCCTTTTAAGCTGGCCAGCCATTTTCCTCTCCCTCAGTGTATTCCAGCTGTGCCAGCTGGTTGCCAATTGGACCATATGGAGGATTAGAGAGGTACCTTAGATATTTTTCATGCCTCTCCTCTATAAAGGAGAGGCTTGGCTTCTTGGCTCAAGGTTAGACATTTTTTTAGACACATTTGAGAGAGAGCTATACCTTCCACCTCCCATTTCTCTCCATTTCCAAGCTCCAAAGTCATTTTTCTTCAAGTTTGGTGCCATTTCTTCATCATCATCAAGCATCCCCATCACCACTCCATTTCCAGCAGCAAGGAGAGGTTCTCAGAGGCTTAGAAGCAACATTCCTCAAGCCAAGAGGTAGAAAAGAAAAGGTCTACAAGGGTAAGTCTCCATTTCCCTCTTTTGTAGCATTTTCTTGCTTCATTTCTTAAGCCTATTTGCTCACTATTTTAGACTCCGACCCTAACTGAAAGGGTCACTCTTTTGAGCTTATCTTCATGTTTGTTTAAGGGCTCAACCCTGTTTGAGCCCTCCATTTGGCACTTGCTTCAATAACATCTTATATGCCATTTTTTTGCATGAAATTTCTAGCCTATGAGTGATCTGTCTTCGAGCATAATGTATACTGTAAGTGGGCCTATTTTGAGCCCCTCTTCAACATTGAAGAAGGGCTCAATCCTATTTGGGTCCTCTATCTTTCACTTACTTCATAATCTCTCCTATTTACCGTAAATTTGCATGATTTGTTTGGCCTATATGTAAATTTTTTTGGAGTTTGTTATGAACTGTGAGTAAGCTTATTTTGTGTCCCTCTACAACATTGTAGAAGGGATCAATCTTGTTTGGCATCTCCATGTAGTACCTACCATTCTACCCCTCTTTGGCCCTCATTTTTACATGCTCTTTTAGGCTTATCTAGCCTCTGTTTTCGGCCATCATCAGAACTGGAATGAGTCGTATTTTGACCCTCTGGACATCTTTCATTAAGGGTCTTTTCTTGTTGGATGAATGTTTGGCCTACTTCATGTTATATCCTCTTGTGGCCTCAATCTTGCATGGCATTTTTAGCATATTTTCATACTGATTTGGGAGATGTCATCTACTATAAATGTGCATATTTTTAGTCCCTCTTCAGTGTTATAAAAGGGTATTTTTCCATTTGGGCATTGCATATATCACTTACTTCAATACCCCTCTTGGGGAGCCTTTTTCGCATTCTTGCTTAATCCTATGTGTGCTTGCTGTTTAGCCATTTTTATGACTGAAAAATGCTTTTCTTGGGGCTGCCTTGCTACTGTATTTTCATTCCATGTCTATATTGTGCATGTTTGGTATGGCTATAGGCCATTTCGGGTGCCTAAATTCGCATTTCGGGATCATTCCTTGCATTTGGTGTCATTTCGCCATCTTTCGGGACTGTTTTCCCCCATATTTCAGTGCTGAAATTCCATTGGCATGTTTGCATATCATTTCCATGTCATTTCATGCCTAAATGCCATTGCCTCGGTTTGCGTGCCCGTGTACACGCATTTCGAGGCACTTCATTTTCATCCATCGGCCTCTTATGTGAGTGTGGCTGAGGCTCACTCATGTTGGTGTAAGTCCATTTTGCATTCTGTATGCTATTTTAGTCTCGTTGCATCATGTATGTCATTGCCTCGGTTTGCGTGCCCATGTGCACGCATTTCGAGGCACTTCATTTTCATCCATCGGCCTCTTATGTGAGTGTGGCTGAGGCTCACTCATGTTGGTGTAAGTCCATTTTGCATTGTGTATGCTATTTTAGTCTCGTTGCATCGTGTATGCCATTGCCTCGGTTTGCGTGCCCGTGTACACGCATTTCGAGGCACTTCATTTTCATCTCTCGGCCTCTTATGTGAGTGTGGCTGAGGCCCTCTCATGTTAGTATAAGCCCATATCATATTTCCATGACATTACATTCCGTATACCATCTCCTCGGTTTGCGTGCCCATGTGCCGCATTTAAAACACTTCACTTTATCAAGCGGCCTCTTATGTGAGTGTGGCTGAGGCTCACTCACATTAGTGTAAGTCCATTTTGCATTGTGTATGTCTTTTTAGCATCGTTGCATTCCGTATGCCATTGCCTCAGTTTGCGTGCCCGTGTGCACGCATTTCGAGGCATCTCATTTTCATCTTTCGGCCTCTTATGTGAGTGTGGGTGAGGACCACTCATGTTAGTGTAAATCAATTGCATTGCGTATGCCATTTTATGCCTTAGGATCATTTCTTTGGTTTTGTGTGCCCGTGTGCCTCATGTTCAAGACATCTCATCTTCATAGCATTGTGTATGTTAGGATTGTATCTTATTTGCATTTCATACATATCATGCATATTGCATTGTGTTCGGGATAGGAGTTAGCTTGCACGGAAAATGAGCACATTCAGTACTCACGGTGGAGCGGGTCTCAATTTCCAAGTCATCGACACTCGGATTACCGTGATGGAGTTAGGTTTTGTTGTAGCATTCATGTGCATTCATCTCATATTGAGTTGTGCAATTGGCTCCTCGGCCATCATGCATCGATATGCGTGATTGGTGGCACGAGGATCGAGGCATGCATATATTTGTGAAATACATTGCTATGCCCCTTTCCTGCTCTCTGTTGCAGCAAAATGAAGAATCAACAACTTTTCGGAGTCTAGCACGCATTTCGAGGAACATTGCAAACAGAGGCTAATTGGGGCATCGGTGGATCTCGCGCCGTCGACCCAAACATGCATCATCTCATTATCCGGAGCAGAATCAAGGCAGTCCTTGGCTTGCATGCCAGTTTACAGTTTTTCTTAGTTAATTCATTAATTAATTAGGAATTTGTATATTATTTGGACTGTATTATTCTTTCATTTGGGACTGTATTATTTTATTCGGACCCTCTGCGAGGCATAATTGTAATAAGTGTGGGTGAGTGTGATGTATGTCTTCCAACCCCGTCTTTCTTCCTTTTATTTACCGCTTACGATGGTTAGATATAGGGCATATTTCAATTAACTTGCTCTGATGTAATGACATGTTTGCATCATTCATCTACATTTTGCCGCAAGACTCGGCGCATCATACTAAGCTGCATTTGTATTTGATTCCAAATTGAATCGTGTTAGTTGTAGCATTCCATATGCCATGTTTAGAATAATGAACTTTGCTATAGTTTGCATCTTTGCATGTGTTGCATTAGGCATTTACGTATATTTAGGATCATGCATGGATTTCTAATGAGCTTCTATTTTGGCTTGGGTACTCGGTGAGCTTTATGCTTTAGCATCCTTGCATCGTGTGCCATGATAGCATGCTTACCATGAGGCTATGTGCTTATGTGATATAAGCGCCTTGAATGCTGTGGGTGGAGGTTGAGTTACTTGAATTGGAACAAATCATCAAATGCTTGTCTTAAGCCCACTAGATAGTGGCAAAATCATGTTTTCTAAGCCCGAGGGTGGCAAATCAGCGTCTTAGCCTACTGCGGGTAGCACCATCAAACCATTTTCAAACAAACAAACATGAAATGTTTTGTTCCAAGTCGAGCGATTAGGTCTATACTTGTATCTTGTCGCATCACATAGTAACCTAGGCTAATAAGCGGAATAAGAACTCACAATGTTTTTAAAACTAGATATCATGGTTAGTAGAGGCGGTCTTTGGCCGGCGGCGAGAATGCTCACAGTGACCTTCTGTCGTACCCAAGTTCGGCCGAGGCAACTTTGGTGATGTCGGACCGTGGCCTTTGGCACGAGTCGGGGTTTCCTAAATTTCCCATTTTAAAATATTTAGGTGGCGACTACGTGTCTGGCGGCGATCCATGTTTGGCACTTCTTTCAAAAAATCTATTTTCAAAACGATTTGCCGGATTTGGACTCTTCGGTTCAAGATTGAGAACCGTGACATTTGAGTCCTTCGAACTGTAGTGACCCAATATCGAACCAGAACGGGGAGGACTCGCACTCCCTTTCCCCGGGATGCGTTCGGGGACGTCTACAGTTTCTGGCGACTCTATATCTGGCGAAGCAGTCCATGTTTGGCACTTCTTTTAAAAAATCTGTTTTCAAAACGATTTGCCAGATTTGGACTCTTCGGTTCAAAATTGAGAACCGTGACATTTGAGTCCTTCGAACTGTAGTGACCCAATATCGAACCAGAACGGGGGGGACTCGCACTCCCTTTCCCCGGGATGCGTTCGGGGACGTCTACACTATCCTGCAACTCTACATCATTGGTTGCATACTGTGGTAGCTCTTCTTCATTAGTGGCATGCTGTGATGGTGCAGGATTGGGAACAATTTCTAAAACATCATTAACTTTGGGTTTGGCTGGTTGCCCAAAGTCTTCTAAGGTCTGGCCTTCTTGAAATACCACATCTCAACTTCGAATGGCCTTTTTGTTTTTCGGATCCCATAATCTGTATCCAAATTCTTCATCTCCATAGCCAATAAAGATGCATGGAATAGCTTTATCATCCAGTTTCTATCTGTGCTACTTGGATACATGTGCAAATGCTTTGCACCCAAACACTCTCAAGTGAGAGTAAGAAATCTCCCTTCCAGACCATACTTTCTCTGGAATTTCAAAATTCAGTGAAACTGATGGCGATCTGTTGATCAAATAGCATGCAACACGAATAGCTTCTCCTCAAAATGGCTTTGGCAGCTTTGGCAGCTTTGCCATTTTTAGCATACATCTAACCTTCTCCACAATGGTCCAGTTCATTCTTTCGGCTACACCATTGTGTTGTGGGGTTCGAGCGATCTTCTTATGTCGAATCATGAGTAACAGATGAGCTTCAAACTCCTTTGGCGTGTACTCGCCTCCATTATGCGTTAGGAGACACTTTCGGCTTCTTTCGGTCTCCTTTCCACCATAGCATGAAATGTTTGAAAATCTTTGGAACACCTCGACTTTGGTTCTTAGGACATAAACCCATACCTTAGTGATCGTCATCAATAAATGTCGAAGTATTTTACCACCAAAGATTCCACTTCTATGGGACCGCATACATCGAGTATACTCTGCTCAACAACTCGATTGTCTTACGGATGATGAGTGGAAAGAAACTCTATATTGCTTCCCAAACAAGCGGTATTGTCACAAGGGTTCAATTTAGCATCTTTGGCAAAGGGAATAAGTGATTTCTTTGCGGAATTTGCAACCCTTTCTCACTCATGTGACCCAGCCTTTTATGCCACAAATTTGGTGATGCCTCATCTTTTGTTGCGTTGAGGCTATCTGGATGCACCTCCACATGAGTTTTGTACAAAGTGCCACTTGCCTATCCTTTGGCTACCACCAGAGATCCCTTTTCAACTTCCGCATGCCTTTGCCGAAGTAGTTCTCATAGCCTTGTCGATCTAAGGCTATCCCTGAGATAAGATTCAGGCGTAAATCGGGAACATGCTTGACATCTTTCAACACCATCGTGCACCCAACTTTGGTTTGGATGCGAACATCATCGATTCCCACAATCTTTGAAAAATTGGAGTTGCCCATCTTCATTGTACCAAAATATCCAGCTTGGTACGTACTAAAGAACTCTTTCCGGGGTGTGGTGTGGTAGGAAGCTGCTGTATCTACCACCCACTCAGTGTCGTTGTCTGACATATGGAGGCATTCTTCTTCTTCAACAAAGAATAATGCAATATCTTCTGAGACAGTAACTGTAGTGTTCTCATCTTCAGTCTTTGGTTGTCTATTACCTTGTTTTTGTTCTCCTTTTAAGGTATAACAGTATTTCTTTATGTGTCCTTTTTGGCCACAATGGTAACACTTGAACTTTGGCCGACTCGTACCTTCTTTGGATTTCCCTCTGTCTTGAAATCTTCCTCTGCTGCGTCCTCTGCTTTTGCTTCTTCCTCTGTCTCTGCCTCTACCTTTATTTTCTGTGACGAGGGCATGGGATTGATCTCCACCCGAGTCTTTCCGCCTTGTCTCTTCATTGTACATGGCATCAGTGACCATGTTCATAGTCGATTTCCTTATAGTGCGAGTTCTTTGAAAAACCACTAACATCTCCCTATCCATTAAGGCGAGTAGTAGAACGGCTTGCATTTCATTGTCTAAGTGCATTTTGACGGTTGCAAGCTGATTCACCAGACTTCTGAATTCACTGGTGTGCTCGTCGACAGACATACCATTCTTCAATTTCAAATTGACAAGCCTTCTCATCACCAAGGCTTTGTTTGGCGATCTTTGGCGGTACATGTAAATGCGACATTGTCCATAGAGCATAGGCATCTGTCTCCTCGGCAACATAATGGTACACACCGTGGTCTATTCATTGTCTGATACAACTGATAGTCTTGTGGTTCATCTTTATCCAGTCATCATCCTTCACTGCTTCTGGTTTAACCCCTTTTATAAAAATAGGGTCAAACAGGTCTTTATAATACAAGGTGTCTTTCATCTATGACCTCCAAATTGCATAATTGAAAGGAGTCAACTTGAACATAGACCCTGAAGACGACGGTGATTCCCCCATCAACACTTGTCTATATAGAAAATAATCTCTTTCTGAAAAACAGGCTTTACGGTTGAGTCCGGACTAGTCAAATTAGCCGGAAAAACACTTCGGATTGTCCAAATACAAACTGAAAATTTTTGAAATTGATTTGCAAAATTTGACTGTACAAATGTGTTCAGAATGCTCCAAATAGTTGGAAAGTACTGTTGGATCATCAAAAACGGACTCAGAATGACTCAGATCGAGCCAAACAGTTTGGGCGATTACGTCTGCGGGTGTACCTTAGCCATGAAAAGCATAGGATCGCTCGCCGGAAAGTTGGTGGTCAGCGGCGGTGGCGATATACGCCACATGGACCACGTGTCACCAACGTGTCAATGACGTGGCGTTAACGTGGAGCCAACGTGGCACTGACGTGGCTCGTCTTCTTCTGCGAGCGGCGTGTGCGGCGTGGTGTCGCGTGTGATGACTTCGCCGGCTAGTCAGCGGCTGCGTGGTGGCACGTCTTTGCGTGGGTTTCGCGTGCTCTCTTGAAGCGCGTGAGGGTGCGTGAATGATGTTCTTGGGATCTTCTTTGCAGTTCTGGACTCCTCTCTTCGAGACCTTGCTCCTGGTATGCTCAAAACCTAATTTTGAGCAACTTGATTTCTGACAATTTCGAAAAAATGCACTCTGTTTTTCCGAAATGCAACTGATTCATCTCTGATACCACTTGTTGGGACTATGAGACACCAGAAATCAATCACACACAATAACACAAGAATATTCGTGGTTTGGCAATTGCCTCGTCACGGAGAGCTATCCACTATAGAATTTTTAGGAGGAGTTTACACTCTCACTTCTCACAATCTCTCGGATTACACATTGTAATCACTTGTCTTCTTTTCTTGTCTATATCAACCCTCTTCCTCACCTTAATTTATACACAATTGAGGAGGAGCTCATTAATTGCCACCGACCCTTCCATTAGCTAATGGGGTGGGTGAAGTGGAAGAGTGGGAGAGCCACTATCCATAGTGGTTGCTCCATTTGAATAGGCGATGGAACACTAATAACTATACATTCAATGATTTTACTTACTTTCTTGAAGAATTAAGCGATAAAGCGAGTAGGCCCATATCCTAGGATTGGAGCATTATGGAAGCTTAGCCACAATAATGATCTTGACTTCTTTGTTAGTAGAAACAATGTGAATGCTTTTTCCTTGATCAACTTTAGCACCATTCTGCTACTTGTGGATTTTCTTTTATTGGGTTGGTTTGTTGTTCTCTATTTTGAGATGTTTGGTTGGTCTCTCGTCAACCCTCCTCATTGCGGTGCTTGCACATGATTGGGTTAGTTCTGTAGTGCCAACTTAGTTGGGATCATGCTATCTTGTTATGATGCAATTTTGCACACACCATCTTCCCTCTTTGTTTATGTAAGATGTTATTGGTTTCGTTTAGGATGTGGGTTGGCTTTTTTGGCTTTAGCTATTTTAGCTTGAGGCTAAAAGACTCATTTAGGATAGGTTTTTTGCTTTTTTGACTTACGTGAGAGAAAAATGAAATGATTATGGTTTGGATGTGAAATTTTGTCTTATTAGACTAAAAAGCCTATTTTGTCTTTTATGGCTATTTTAGCTAATTCACCCCAAGCTATCATGCCAAACCCGGTGTTGTATGTTGGTTTTTATCAATAAGATTTATCTCTCTTTTGCGAATCAAGAAAAAAAAAGAAAAGAAAGAAAGTTGTAACTAATGTGAGATTCAACAACCCTTCCTAATTAGTGCAACATACTTTTAAGGATTAAAATGTTAAGTTAGTTATAGTCTAACATTTAAAAAGAAAGGTTAAAAAGTACTTCTAACTTGAAATCAATTTTACTAGAAGATGGTGACCAAAAAAAAAAAAAAAAGATGCCTTGGTCCGTTGAGAAGAGATGACAACCATAGGATTTGGGATAACCACTGACCTATTGGACTATTACAGTTTGCCCAATTCAAGTAAATATTTTTAGGACTTAGAATAAGTATTTTGGTCCATAAAGTCAAATTAGGCCAAAATTTGGAACCTGTTTGTTTTTGGGTTGGGCTTAGAATGAAATTCTAGCTCAGTTTGGCCTATCTATTTATAAAATATTAATGAAAAATCTTATATTAAACATTTATTAAGGAACCCCAAAATCATTTACAATTGATTTATTAATGACTAAAATTCAAATAATCATTAAAAATGATAAATTAATATATATCGGATTAAGTGAACCGACTTGAGACTTGAACTTAAAACCTGAGTATTATACTTCTTGAATTCACTCCTATATGTATTAAATTGTCCCACATATGCTTTATGTATATTGATTGATTTTCAGTTCATTTGTAGTGTTTGATGTAATTTATATTTTTGTTTGATGTAAAGTTCATTTGTAGTGTTGCTGCCAATGAATTTTGTGAGTATTTGATCAAGATGTTGAAGATAGGTATTTTCCTAATACTTGTTATATTTAGCGTATTTGTCACGACCCGAACCTGCCCCTAAAAGTTCGGGCATGACCCATGCAGAAACATATGATAAACCTGAGATAAATGTATATTATAGGGGCCTGAACGGAAGCGTAATACACAAATGAGCAATGTCCAAACTTCCATTGAGCTACTATACCATGCCAGGATCATGCATATCGAGCGAGCATCATATCTGAGAACTAACCAATTCGTACTAGTTACGTATATACATACAACCTTAGCCCTAAGGCATACATCCAACAATATTAGCTACAAACTACCCAAAAGTAATTAGAATACAAGCTAAAATTTGACAAAGTCTACAAAGATAGGGCGGGTCTTCTTATGTGCACGACCATAAGGGTTGACAAAAAGGATCGAGCTTCAGGAGTTAAGACTGGTTCCCGGATTGACGACCTACAATGTAAGGGGTGAGCAAAGCTCAGTGAATAACAGTACCAAGATAATTAAAACCATAACTCACAACCAAATGTATGTAAATTAATCCAATGCTACAGAATGATCTATGACCCAGAATTACACTTAGCCCTCGGCACAGAATATTATAGAATGTTACAAAATGTCACAATGTGGCCCTCGGCCCAGAATGTTACACAGAATGTTACTCAGTATCACAAGATGGCCCTCGGCCGAGAATGTTACTCAGAATGTTACACAATATCACAAATTGGCCCTCGGCCCAGAATGTGACTCAGAATGTTACACAATATCACAAATTGGCCCTTGGCCCAGAATGTTACTCAGAATGTTACACAATATCACAAATTGGCCCTTGGCCCAGAATGTTACTCAGAATTTTACACAATATCACAAATTGGCCCTTGGCCCAGAATGTGACTCAGAATGTTACACAATATCACAAATTGGCCCTTGGCCCAGAATGTTACTCAGAATGTTACACAATATCACAAATTAATGCCACTAACTTGCAGGCAACAACGTATACATTTTATCTATCAAAATAGTTGTCTTGTAAATAACAGAATTGATACCAATTGCTTACAGATGACAGAGGATTAATATACAATATAGACAGAACAGAATAGTTCCATAGTCATACCGCTATATGTGGCTTTCTCAACATTCACCCTGATTTCTTATTAACATAATGCTGGTGAACTCTCTTACGAAGAACAGAGCGTTAATACCATAGTTATTATCAGAAGGTAAATTGTACATATAGCGTACTATTACTCACAGTGCCGTGATGATGTGCTAGTTCCTCCCCGCGTGTGTCCTGCACACCATCATAACTTGTACATTAATTCTCTTTCCTCTTAAATCATTGAAACCATTCCATGTGTTCTTACACTTCACGTGAGTTTATCATCATTTTAAAGTCATCAGAAAAATATTCTAAAAATACCTGTGGAACAACCATGCAAATCGGAACAACATTTATTTTGCTGAAAATAAGCCTCCCTTTCGGCGCCACTTTGGCAGCTCGGCGGGTACCTAAATTATAAAAGCTTCTTTGGAAGGTGGATTTTCCGCTCGGCGGACCTTCCTCGCTTCGGCGGACCATGGTCGAAGTGCGAGCTTCCCATCTCGAAACCCAACTTCATTTTCATGCCATTTTCATGCAATCCCAAGTGAAATTAATGCAATATAGTGACCCAACTTAACTATAACATGGATTATCATTTGAATATCACAAAATAAACATGATTAGAAGCTTCATCAAGTCATACTAAATTCCATCTTTTGATCCAAGTTTCTTACATCTATAAAACATAACATAAATCATAAATACAATTCCATGAAGTTGGCATAACAATCAAAGCTTGGAGTATCAATATCATTCCACACCTAAATTAGTTCCAAAACAACTAATTGATGAGAAACCCCTTGATAATTTAACATGATTCACACCCTCTTTACAATTACAAACCCTAAGTATATAATCATGAAACTACCAATCCCTTCTTCACAAATAGTCAAGAGAGCTATATAAGGTGAATTTAACATACCTTGAGTTCACAATCTACACTCCTCACAAGGTTTCTCAACCCTCTTCTTGAAAACTTTCCTTGAAAACCCTCTTCTTCCTTTTCTCTCTCTCTCACGAAATGTTCTTGAAAATGGGTCTAACCCATGGCCAACCAACATTAATATAAGATGTGAATAAGGACAAAATCAATCGCTTTATCATTAGAATTGAAATTTCGTGAATACCTCTAATATTACCTAAAATTATCTTGATCACAGATATCTGAGTCAATTTCTGAAAATTTCGTCTCTAAGGCATCCAATTTCTGATCCGAACATTCTAATGGAACAGATAGGTTTCTTTATGCAACATATAGGCATTCATAAACAGGGATTTCACTTTCTTAATGATAATTTTTCATGGAATAGTGCGATGTGATAGAAAGTACTAATCAAGGACTGAGAATATATCTGAAATCATGTGCGAGGGTCGGGTTATTACAGTATTGCATTGTTCCTCAAATACATACGCATCTGCACATACTGCATACATTTGCAATGTTGATCTATATCTTTGCGTAGTATATGTATACAGGATTAATTAGAAATAGTAAATAAATCACAAACAATTGACTCCTACAACGTAGGAGATAAAATCAAATAAAATTATGTTTAGTAAAATATTTTCTTACAAAAATATCAACTAAATTATTAAGCGTTTATGTATAATTTTATAGGCTTTTGTTAACATATATCCTAAAGGCACATGTTAAAAAAGTATTAAATAGGTACAGCTACCTCCATTAATAGAGGAAGTTGTAAAAACCTAAATGATGTGTACATTAAATAGTTGTTTTTTATTATAAGATCGAAACACTGTTGTTGTTTTTCTTTTCATTTTAACCTTTTAATTTATTTATTTTTGGTATAGAAATAATTTTAAAAATATGAAAAAAAATTTCTTCTTCTTCTTTTTCTTTTTTGTATTTATTTTTAATAAATTAATTTCTAAAATTTCAAAATAAATTTTGAAAATTCAACCAAACAAATATAATTTCCAACTAAAGTTCTATCTAATTTGGAATAACTTATTATAAAAATATTGAAAGATACCGTACATAAAATTCAAAATAAAAAACAAAATAGAAGATAAATGGTGGATAATTGAATAACCATTCATCGCAAAAGTTTGTTGGATTTTAATATTACAATTTTAGTTTTACTTATTTATTTATAATTAATTTTATCTTTTAACATCACACTATAGTTAAAAAGCTTACCATCAATTTCATACCTCAAGAATGAGGTATTTTTGTCCACATAAAAGAAGGGCTCGGTGTGAATTTTGTATTGGACGTGGGGCCCACCATGGATTTTGTTTCAATAATCCGAACCGTTCAATGTATAGAGCTCGTCGAGTAATTTATCCTTGGAAAAATCACATTGATGGGATGTCGATAGTTACTTGATTGGATCAAATTTTTGTCAACAATTTAGTTTGAAAAATATATTTATCGTTGACAAAAATGCAGTCCAATCACGTAATCAATATCGATCAAAGTGATTTTTTTATAAGATAACGTGCTTACTTGAGTTCTATATATTGAACGATTGAATCATCGAAAGCGAAACCTATGGTGGACCCTCACGACTAACAACACGTTCAATCGTTCTGTTGGAGAGAAGCAGGAGTTCTAAAAGAAAATATGAAATTTATTAACATTTTAAAAAACATTAAATGTATCTATACTTTTGTTCAACATTCCCCATGCTAGTGGAAGTAGGTAAAGTTAATTATTATTTTCTCAATATGTGCGCTAAGAGCTCATGTTAACAAGACCCAATCTTATACTTGTAAGATTATCTTGATATTTTATAGTGACTTTTGCTTACACTTATTGTGACCATGTTAAATAGGTTTATCATTATATGTATTCATAATTTTTTTAAGTTACTTAATCATTTGCCCCATACCTTTTCCCCTCTCTCTATTGCTTTTTTCACTTGGCAAGTCATCTCATTGTTGACTAATTTCACCAATTCGATGTTGTGCTAGCACATGACTGAGTTTGCTTTGTGGTGCCCTAGTCTTGCTATGATGCTCCTTACACTCACCTCCTTTGTTGATATATCCACCTATATATATAAGAAGCGCTGCACCCTTTGTGGCTCGTATTTTTTTTCCGATTTTACCCTTTTGCTTGGTTTTATTTATCAGTGGCTTACTTTAGTCTTCTCATTTTGTCTTTTGTTTTTAACTACTCATTTCGTCATTCTCTTTTGCTTTTTTGTCTTATTAGAAATCCTTCAATGAATTTGCTTTGTTATTTTGAAATTGTATATTTTAGTTTTGTTTTGCAATAAGTAGTGGTGGTACCAACCATGGTTCCTATAGAACCAAGGGACAATTACAAAAAAACTCTAGGGTTTGACCTTTATAACACTATAAATCCTAAGTTTTTAATTTTATCATTTGAATCCTAAATTCTTAATTTGTTTTCAATGTAAACCATTTGCCTATTTTTGTTAACTAAAATCAACGAAAAAAATAGTATTTTAGCCATTAAACCTAATGTAGGTATATATAAAATGTCTAAAATACCCATTTTCATTGAGTTTAATGACTAAAATACCAATTTTCTATCGATTTTACTTAACAAAAATAGTTAAATAGTTCAGATGGAAAACAAATCAAAAGTTTAGGGTTTAAATTGATAAAATTAAAAACTCAGTGTTTATTTTGTTACAAGGGTCAAATCTTGTTTTTTTTTTTATTTATTTTTTATTTTATAATTTACCCTCAAACCAATAACAATAATGATAGTGGAGATAGAAGATAATGGTTGTGTTGTTGGTGGAAGAATAATGTAATGGAGATAAAAATGAGGGTGGCAGCCATGGTGGAGTGATGGTGATGATTATGGCAATGGTATGAATTGTAGTAGTAGTAGTTGTGGTGGTGGTAATGACAATGGCGATTATGGTGGTGGTGGTAGTGAAATGATGGCAGTACTTGTAATAAAAATGACAATAGTAATGAAGGTGGTGGTTAGTGGAAGGGTGGTGGATGTTGGTGGTGGTTGTGGTGATGGTGGTGGTAGAGGCAAAGGTGGTGATGGTGGCGGTTGTGAGGTTGTAATGGTGTACATTAATACTTATGTATAAGTATTTATAAATTTAATCGAAATTAAGCAAGTTTCCTATCATTTAAAGTTTTCTTAATTTTTAGCTTACATTTTAAGAGTCATTTAAATTTTTAAGAGATACAATTTGTTATTATCAAAGCGGACTTAATTGATTTTTATTTAATAGATTGGGTTTTGGGTGTTGAATTAGGTTATCAAATACTACCAAATTGAGGTCTTTGTTTGATAAAATTGAAAACTAAAAGATGAAAATTTAGTACTAAAAATTGAATGCTAAATTTTTTTAGCTAAAAAGTTGTTTAATAAAAATATAAGTGCTAAAGTAAAATAAATTATTTGATATATATGATATTAATAAATTTAAAATTTATTATTTAAATTTTTTTATTGTGATAATGAGTTGGTGATGGTGGTGGAAGCAACAATAGTGCCTATAGCGTTAATGACAATGGTGGTGCAACTAGAAAGACAACGGTTGTATTGATGATGGAGGAGTAATGTAGTGATGATGAAAATTGAGTAGCGGTAGTGTAATGAAGGTAGTGGAATGGTGGTGATTATTGTGGAGGTGGAATGACGGTGGTGGTTATGACAATGGTGGCAATGGTTGCGAATGTGAATTGTTGTAGTGGTGGTAGTAACGACAATGGCGATTGTAGTAGTGGTAGTGAAATAATGATAGTGCTTATGAAAATAATGATGGTGGTAAAGAAGGTGGTAGTCGTGGAAGGGTGGTAGATGGTGAGTGGTGGGTGGTGGCGGAGGCGGCAGCGGTGATGGTGGTGGTAGTGACAGCATTGGTGGTAATGGCGGAGGTTGTGAGGTTATAACAATGTATGTTGATACTAATGTATGGTGGTAAAATTTTCTTATTTTGGGTCTACATTTTCAGAACCACTTAAATTTTTAATTGATATTATTTGTGATTATCAAACATACTTAATTAATTATAACTTAATACATTCAAATTTAAATGTTGAATTAAGTTATTAAACACCACCTTAAATAATCTTATTAATTTACATATATTTAAATTTCTTAATAAAATTATTTCTTATGAACCTTCGACCTGTGCCTTGCACAGGCTTTTCTTTACTAGTATATATGTATATATATATCTTGTCTTGTACTCTGATCTTCATCAATATAGTTTTCTTTTGTCGATCAAAAAGAAAAAGATAGATTTCTTAATTTAATCATATTTTGTTTTAGCTTACTTATTTATTTAAGTTAAATTTTATAGCATAATTTTTTATCAACCGAAAAAAACTTTTATTGATGAGGAAACCCATACAAAGTGTACAAGATACATCAATAAAAGAAGAGCAAGTGCTCAAAGCATTATGGCGAGACAAATCAATCTCAACTAGGTTAACACTGAAAAACATACCAAATCATCTGCTGAGCACCACACCCACTATTGGTGAGAAGCCAACAAAGCAAGACAAAACCAAACCAACACAACATCACCCCCAACAGCAAACAAAGCTGCTGCTACATAGTCAAACCACAATTACAAGGAAAATCTAGCCTCCCTAATGTTTGAAACAATATCATGGACTGTGTACTGAACTCCTATGAAATTTGATTTAGCCCACATAGCCACCCTCACCTTAACAAGTTCCCCAATCTCTACAAATTTTGGTTGTGACCATTAAACACCCAATCATTTGGGTTTTTAGGGTTTAAGCGCATGAATGAATTCTTGACTTTAAACTCAATTATTTTAATGATGTGGTTTAGTAGTTTACCCTAACCTTGATAGTTTTGACCTACATACCCATATATTTTACCCTACTTTATCAATGTTCTCCTAAACTTTTTTATTAAAATCGAGTCGGGACAAATATAATTGGGTTGGGTAATTTTGCCATCTCCTTGCCTTCGGATCGACCTAGCAGGCAATAGGTACTATTTTCCAAATCTGCCGCTCCATCTTCTTGAACTTGACACCCTCGCCATTGAAGCAACCTCTCCACATCTGCGGTGTTACCTGCTGATCTCCCACCAATCCGACCGTCGACCATACTTTCCATACTCTGGGCAAAAGCGAACATGATTCCTGTTTCATCTTGAGTTACAAAAGGGCATCGTTTTGCGTATGCTTTACTTATGTGTTTATGCACCCTTCTCGCATTATTACACATATTGCATACGTTTCGTATGCTTTACTTATGTGTTTATGCACCCTTCTCGCATTGTTACATACATTGCATGCATTTTTAGCGTATGCTTTACTTACATGTGTTTATGCACCCTTCTCCTTCTTGCATTGTTACACACATTGCATGCATTTTAGCGTATGCTTTACTTACATGTGTTTATGTATCCTTCTCGCATTATTACACACATTGCATACGTTTTTAGCGTATGCTTTACTTATGTGTTTATGCACCCTTCTCGCATTATTACACACATTGCATGCGTTATCGCGTATGCTTTACTTACATGTGTTTATGCACCCTTCTTGCATTATTACACATTGCATACGTTTTTGCGTATGCTTTACTTATGTGTTTTGTCTCTCTTGTTACACACATTGTATGCGTTGTCGCGCATGCTTTACTTACATGTGTTTATACACTACTCGGTTTGCATTGTTATGCACCACTTGGCTCGCGTTGTCGCGCGTGCCCTCCTTGCATTGTTATGCTTGTTTCCATCGCATTGTTATGCACCTTCCACCGCATTGTCATGCACCGTCGCTCGCGTTGTCATGCACTTTTCCCTTGCGTTGCTATGCATGTTTCTAACAATGTTGTACCTGTTAAGTTTATTTTTTTTGCAGGCACGATATTGTATGTACGGTTCATTTGAAGCTGGCGCAACCAGATGAACCGCACAGGTATTGTATTCTTTGCGTAAGACTTAGCGAGAATTACATAATTCTCTTACATCCTTTTCTGCATTGTAATGTAGTTTGGTTTTGGCTTGCTTAAAATGTTGCATGTTATGATTTATTCTGACTTTCTTTGCATGATCATAAGTTATGCTCAACTTTGTGCATTGTTCTTGCATCTTGCCCAGCCTTGGCACATATCTTGCTATCTTGCATGCTTGTCTAAATCTTGGCCTTGTCAAAAATGGGTGCGTCTCTGGGCTTTGACATTCACTCCGTCATTGTTATGACTTTCGAGTTACTCAAGAGAACAAGTATAGACACCCCATTTTTGGTATTCTCAAACTTGGACATCATCGTCTGAACACTTGATGATCATCCATCCTCGTGTTAGTTTTGAGTTCTCGAAGGTCTCGACTCGCGCCTTGTCTCAAGATCTCTCAACTTATCTTTTGTGCTTGGTCATGGACTAAACACTTGTGGTTTTGCTTCTAAGGGGAGGGTGGCTTGTTTGCCATCCCTCAACCCAGACCATGGCATGAGGCCATCGGCCCCTTTTTCTTACCATAGGCCAAGAGTGTTGGCGTCGGCACTATATTTGGTCGGCCAAGCCATTGTGTTGGTCGATCGGCCATTTCTTTGGCGAACCTGTTCATCTACTTTATCACGGATATTTTGTGCGGTGGCACCCATTATTCCCCATCCATACAAGTGTATGGAGGGATTTGCTCCTTGCTTGGCTTCTCTTGCAAGCCTTAGAATTTGAACCTCTATAAAAAGGGAACCCCTCCTCCCTCCTGCAAATTTGTTCTTCAGAAGATAGATATACTGTTGTATCTATTTTACTTAGTTTGGTCTTGTTTTGCGACGTAAAGTGAGTTTTGTGTTACTTTTGCACTAGGAGACCTAGCACTACACCATCCTTGGGTTGTTGAAGCCTTAGATGGGTTTTGTTAGGGCTCTTGGGCTGGTTTTGACCAAAGAAAGGTGCTAGAGCGTTGTTGCTAAAGAAGGTCTACAAGGGTGAGCATCCTTACTTTAGTTACCCCTTTCTTGCTTAGGCTTTTAGCCATTCTTGCTTATTGTTTTAAGCTTTGACTATAATTGATAAAAGTTCTGATTTTGTGTGCTTTAGAACTTTGTTTAAGGTCACTTTGAGGTTTGGGGTTGTCTCCCTCCTCCAAGGCCTTGTTTTAGGCCATACCTTTTGGCCATACCTTTTGGCCATTGTTTTGGTCTTTGCATGACCTCTCTACCACTAAAATCTAGAGGATTTTCAGTGGTGGAGAGGTGGTTTTGAGGTCCTAAATAGGAGAGGGTCATCCCCTCTCCTTGTTGTCTTTAATGCTTGCATAAATGGCTTATGTGGTAGCATGTGTGTTTAGTTTGTTTTAGCTCCATTTCAGTATGTATTAGGCTTTTTTTTGCCATGATACACCTCTGTTTTGAGTTGGTTTAAACATGCCATGTATGCTTCATACACTTGTCTTGTAATCCCATGATTTGGCCTTTGTAACAAGCTGCGAGGGGACTCACGGGTTACAGTTCGGACTCAATTTGTGTCGGTTCTAATTCTGAACTAAAGAGTCCAACTCTGGCAAATTGTTTTGAAGAAAAATAGATTTTTGAAAAGTAGTGCCAAACATGGACTGCTTTGCCAGATTACAGAGTCGCCACCTAAATATTTTAAAATGGGAAATTTAGGAAACCCTGACTCGGTGCCGAAGGCCACATGTCCGTCATTACCAAAGTGGTCTTGGCTCGGGAGCTTAGATGCGATCGGGAAGGTCGACTATGAGCACCCCCTTCCGTCGAACCCGGCCTCTACTAGCAAGTGATATCCGATTTTGAAAACATTATGTGTTCTTATTAGGTTATTAACCTAAATTACTATGTTATGCGCTTGACAAAAACAAGTATAGACTAGATTGCCTAATTTGGAAATAAGCATTGCATATCCATTTGTTTTGAAAACAGTTCGAATTTGCTACCTGCAAGTAGGCTAAAACACAGATTTCAATGAGTTTTCCCAACTCAAGCAATCCAACCTCCACCCACAGGCATTCAAACAGTTTATCTCATATAAGCACTTAGCCGCATGGTAAGCATACTGTTATGTTAACATCCACATGCATGCGAGATGCTAAAGCATAAATACTTACATCGTACTCCGTGCCAAAACAACAAACTAGTTAGCAAACATGCATGTCCTAGTTCATGTTAGAGTGCCTAATGCATCGCATACGACATGTAATTAGGATAGGCTCGGCTAACCCTAAAAATGGCATGTGAAATGCACTTTATTTGATGCTGCGTATTCAAGTTAGAATTGAAAATACAATGCGGTTTGTATGATGTCTGAGCGGTGCATGTAAACAAATGCATGGGTGCGCGCATGCATAGCATAAGGTATGCTAAAATAAGCGTGCCCTAATCTACCATCATAAGCAAGTAAATAAAGGGAAAGAAAGAAGTGGGGTTGGAAGACATAAATGCCACTCACCCACACTTATTACAATTACGCCCTCACAGAGGACGAATAAATAATACAGTTGAATAATAAATAAATTAATTATTACGAAATTTCTATTTATCAAATTAACAACAACATAAGAGAAAGGGGGCCGGCGCCTCGGGATGCCTGAGCGATGCATGCTCGAATCCGACTTGCCCGAAAACCAGCGCCATAACCGCTTTGCCTCTATTTTCTTGCCTGTCTCTCCAAAATTACGAGTCTCAGAATGCCTTCCAAATGAGTGTAGTGCACCACGCTAGAGAAATGACCACCGCCGCTTAAATTTACCACCGTTGCTCTGGAGGCTATCGGTGAAAATATAGTGCCGGTCGGCACATTATCTTGCCGGTCGGCGAAAGTTCTGCGAGGGACGGTTGACGGCAGACCCGGCAATGCATGGCATGGGTTTTAGGCATATGTATGCGGCCATTGCCTCCTATCATGTTTGGGAACTCAAGGAAGCATGACCCTTGGTTCTTGGGCCATCAATTATGCATGTTGATACATGATGGCCTAAGGAACCAAGGTTGCATTTTAATGGTAATGCATGCAAACAAACAAATGAAATCAAGGCCTTATCATGTGTTAGTCAAAGGTCTTGGTGACCAGAATTGAGGCGAGTTGCACCACTTGAAGTGTGAACCCTCTCTCCTTACACTTGGTTTGACACCCCAAACCAAGACATGAAATGCATGTATGCAACATGGCTTAAATGATGCAATATGAGGTGAAATGCAAGGCATACCAAATGCAATGCAACATACTATGGCAAGTGTGCAATACTAAGCATGCAAGGTGCAAAGTGTAATACAAACATGGACCATTTATGCAATAGAGTTAGCATGTAACAAGACCTCATTACTCAAGCATGCAACAAACATGATGCAAGCATGCAAAAGTGGAATTAACCACAATGGGGCAGCCCTCAAACCACCCCAAAACAGTGGCAAAACAAGCCCTAAATGATGACCAAAATACTACACAAACATGCAAGTTTACGGGCCCAAACCTAAGGCACCAAAAAGAGCGTTTTACTACCACTTACACAACCACTCATGGCATGAATCTAACAACCAAAAACAGATTTTTAGTATGCAAAATGACACCCAAATCTCCTCACATGGCACCCCCAAAATGCATTAATCATGGGAGCATACACAAGGCCTATTCTTAGGCATAAAAGGACACACCTTTAAAGCATGAAAGAGATGACAAGTACAAACATATGAGCATGGATTAGGGTCTGAAATAGCATGTCAAATGATCCCAAATCATCTAAATAGACTATCCAATGCATGTACATGGATCACCTACCTAAGGCTTACAAGCCATCATGTAAAACAACCATGTCAAGCATGCTAAATATGACAAAAACAGTGGCCCACAGCCCTTATACATGGCAAAATGATGTTAGTATCTCCATGAAACTAAGCCAAAACATGCAAGGAAACATGGCCTCAAAGCATGGCATATTTCTAGGTATAAGAGAGCATTTCAAAGGAAACATGAGAGGCATATTAAGGACCATAAAACCAACCTAAAACAAAGGCATAACATGTCATATTAACCACAAATATGCTCTGAAATGAAGCCAAAATCAACCATACATACATGCTATTATTTGAGCCCAAAACAAAGGCAAACAAGGGACAAAGGGGAGAGGGGTGTCCCTCCCCTATATGAGACTTGAGAAGATCAAAAACACCAAGTAAACAAGGCCTCAAGAAAAGGCTCCAAAATGGCCACAACAAGGCCTAAGAGGGTGAGACTCCACCCAAACCACAAAACAACCTTGATGAATGTTCTTAAGCAAGGAAAAACAAGTCTTTTTTATGTTAAACACAAATCCAAAAACACAAAGCAAGAGGGGTAGAAAGCTAGTGCAAGAATGGGGAAACTAAAGTAACAAGCTCACCCTTGAAGATCATTTGAAGAACAGGTGGAGCAGCCACTCTCTAGTGATCAAAATCAGTCCAAAACTTCAACAAACAACCCTCTAAGTCTCTCAATCTCGAGCTAAGGTGTAATGGTGTGTGTAATGGTGCAAAAGTATGGTAAAACACACCTTTTAGGCTTAGAACACACACACACAAGGATGAGAGAGATGGTAAATATAGAGAGAGAGGTATGTGAGCTCTGGTTTTTAGTCTCTCAAAATGGCTAACCTTTAAGCCAAGAAGACAAGGCCTCCTCTTATAGAGGAGGCCATCTTGTAAGCTTAGCCACCAAGCAAACAAGGGGTTTATCCCTCCATACACGTGTATGGAGAGGAAGAAAGTGGTACCAAGCTGTCTAAAAATATCTCCAAAAACAGCTGTAAAGTGATCGGCAGGGCAAAATGGTCATTTTGCCAAAAAGAGTGCCGACCGGCACAATATAGTGCCGATGGAAACAACAACTAGCCGGTGGCCTCTAGCCGCTGCTTGGGTGGTGTGTGGGGATGCTGAGAAGGCATTCCTGCCCTCGAAGGCAAAACACAAGTGTTTGGCGAAAACCGACAAAGCGGTCAAGTTCGGAGGTCACGAGGCGGCGCGTAGCCGAGAACTCCAGGAACTCCAAACAAACACAAACATGGATAATCACCGAGTGTTCAAGCGGTGACGTCCAAGTCTTGAGGACGGTCAAAAATGGGGTGTCTACAGCCTTAACATGCATCATGTTGTAACATGTGTTTTTAGCATGATTTTGGCTCAACTCCATGAAGCTTTTAGCCTTGTTGTAGCATGCGTAAGCTCTGTTTTTAATTGTTTTGGTTATGCTTACATTGTTTTGTATAGCCACCATGCAATCTAGCTTGTTAGCTTTGAGTGTCCAAGTTGCTAGCATGCTCTATTTGGATCATTTCAGTGGTTTGGCATCACTTAGAATGTTACTTCAGTCCATATTTCATGCTTGAATACTTGCACTTATCACTCCTTTAATGGCTTAAAGAGTTTGTGTTTTACATGTCATGAATGTGTCATTGCGTATGCTTCCATGCTTAGGCCATTTAGATGCCATCTAAGTGTGTTTTTGGCCTTGTCTTGACTTGCATTGGGACTATTTTGAGTCCCTTTAACCCTTTGGGACTTGCCTTGTATGGTCGTGGTTTGAGCCCTTTGGTTAGCCTTAGGCCTTGGACCTTCTTGCATGCTTTACTTGCTTTATTTGGTTGATTTGGCATCATTCCTCACATATTTTCAGAGCTTAATGCATTGTCATATTCTCATATTTATCATATCTTGTTCATGCTTGAGGATTGAGCATGGTTGCCTAAGTGTTGGACCACTCACATGTGCATGATTGTTTTGCATTTTCATGCCTCAAATTCTTGACTTTGGCCACTAATTTTGGCTTATTTGAGAGCTGCCCATTTTGGTTTAAGACCATCCCCGCATGTTGTTGCATGCTTGCCTTGTATGTTGTCACATACTTATTGCATATTTGGTAAATTGCATGTTGTAGCATGCTAGTTCAATTGTGCCTCGTTGTGTACTTAATTCATGACATGTTGCCGCATGCTTAAGTTGTAATACATTTGGCATGCATTCTCCTTTTTTAGTTACTTAACATGTTGTCACATGTTTGCCTCACATGTTGTTGCATGTTCATCATTGGCATTGTTGTTACATGCTTTGCATGCTTGTTTGTTTAGGTTGTACGCCTATTGCACATTGCTTGCTTACATACCTAGGTTGCATAGCATTAAGCATGCATCCTTTGCCTCTTGGTCAACCATGATGGAGGTTAGGGCCCCCTTTCGTGTTTATGTGCATTCATTGTACATTAATTTGCACACTCGGCTCCTTTGGCCATTATGCATTGAAATGCGTGATTGATGGTCCGAGGGTCGAGGACTATACTCCCTTGAGCTCATGACATGATAGAAACAGTGGTCATGCCCACATTGCCTTGAAAATGCATCGCCATGCTCTGTTTGACCTCTGCTTCAGCAAAACAGGATACTGCAGGAAGAGATGGTCGATCGGCCATCTTGATGCCGACGGCTATGAATTGTTGGTCGAGATCCCCACAAATGGTCGATGACCGGTTCCCCATGGCCAATGGCCTCACCTCTTAGTCGGTGACCTCCACAACCCTCGAGGAGTAGTTGAAGTAACTTTGAGACTTGCGTGGTGTTTAGAGGTGCGAGCGGTGCAGGACATGAGTATGGCGATGAATTTACGGCGAAGCGGCGTGCCGCATTCATCCCTCTTCCGAGGCCTCTTTTGCTTTCTTAAGCAATTAATTCATTTAATTAATTAAGTATTATGTAATATTTAATTGGCTTGTTAGTTAATTAATTTGTATTACTCTTCGGTCGAATCCCTCGAGAGCGCAATCGATGTAATAAGCGGGTGTGTGTGTGATGCATGTCTTCCAACCCCACGTCTTTCTCCCTTTTACTTACTTTCTTTTCATGGTTAGTTCTAGGGCACGTTTCAATTAGCATCCTTATGCTATGCATGTTTGCATCATTTATCTGTATTGCATGCATCGGGCTCGGCGCATCATACTAACTGCATTGTATTTAAATTCCAAGTTGAATACATGTGTCGAATTGTTGCATCTCATATGCCATTTTAGATTAGCCGAGCCTATTCTAGTTGCATTTTGCCTGCGATGCATTAGCCATCTTAACATGGACTTGGATCATACATTTGATTACTAACATGTTCTTTGTTTTGGCTCGGAGTACCTTGTGAGTGTTTATGCTTTAGCATCTTGCATGTATGTGAGTGTTAACATGAAAGCATGCTTACCATGAGGCTAACGCTTATGTGTTTAAAAGCACTGAATACTGTGTGGGTGAAGGTTGGATTACTTGAATTGGGATAATTCATTGAAATCCGTGATTTAGCCTACTTGCGGTAGCAAACTTCAAACCATTTTCCAAACAAGCGGATATCACGATGCTTTGTTCCAAATTAGGCGATCTAGTCTATACTTGTTTGTTATGCATCATATAATAATTCTAGCTAATTAACGGAATAAGAACACATATGTCTTCAAAACAAAATATCATGCTTAGTCTGCAGGCCGATCTTGAGATCGAGGCGGCGAGTGCTCATAATGACCTTCCCAATCGTACCCAAGTTCTGAGCCGAGGCAACTTTGGTGATAGCGGACCGCGTGGCCTTAGGCAACGAGTCAGGGTTTCCTAAATTCCCTTAAAATAAAATATTTAGGTGGCTACTTTGTATCTGGCAAAGCAGTCCATGTTTGGCACTTCTTTCTTAAAAATCTGTTTTCCAAAAATGATTTGCTGGATTTGGACTCTTTGGTGATTTATCAGTCTTGCATTGCACTTTGCGAGATTAGATTAAGAACTGTGACAAATGAGTCCGAACTGTGGTAGTATAAAGCCCGAGGGCGCGTCCACGCGTACATCTCTCTATTATTCAATCTCACTTCTTTTTTATCCCTCCCCTGGTAGTTGATGGATAAGCGAAGTTCTTGACTCTGCCTCTAGCACTCTGCAAGATTCTCGTTCTTCTGCACCGCAGTTAGTGAGTTCCTCTCCTGAAGGGTTGTGCTTCCCCAGGTGTGTAAAATCTGCGGTGACATCGATTGATAGCGCCCTTGGCGATTCGGATATGACGGACTGTCGAGATGAAAGAGTGGAATATCTTGATCCATTCGGTTCGTGCTTCACACATAACGATACCTCGGCTTTTGGGAGGATGAAAGAGCTTTCAGCCCTTTGTTGTTAGCTCCAGTTGTGCCTTTTTCTGGCAAGTGTGTTGACAACAGAGAAAAGACAGGAAGCCTAACTCAACTGTGCCCCTAGTTCACCATTTGACCATTTGTTTGTTTTGGTTTTCTATTAAAACAATTTTGACCAAAATGAGAGTTAGATTAACATACTTGTTCAACTTTTGATTTGAAATCATGCAAGTTAGGTTATAAGCACTGAAAATTTCCCTTTTTTGGGTCCAATAAATGGTCCAGTTTTTGAAAAAATTGAGCAATTTTCGAGAAAATTAGTCAACCTCAGTAAAAATTCTCAAAAACTATTTTTGCAAATGGCCACTGCTCGACCAACACGGAATTTGCTCTTGAGATGCACAACCTCAGATCCAAAACAATGGAAAATTGCCCCTTGTCTAAATGGCTTGCATGGCGAAAGTTGTCCCTTGTTTGAATGGCACATAACACACCTATGTATAACGGAAAGTCGCCTTGTTTGAATTGCACATGACTGCTTGTATGTATGAAAATTTGCCTTCTTTGAATTGCACCGTAGCACTCTGTAACCAGTTCTCATAGTGAAGATCACAACCGAACTCTCGGATACAGAAACGACAAAGATGATCAGAACCATTACATGGACACAGTCGATTTGGAAGTGTTTATGGCTAGACTTCAGAATGATGTTGCCTACGTATCCCAAAGATGGGAATCAAGCCTTACATAGTTCGGGGTTAAGGTACACTCGGGTGTTAACCTCTCCTTTTGCACTCTAACTTTTGCCAAGGCCGCCCTTCCGGGTTTTCAACCTTGCAAGCTCTGTTTTTCTTTTCTTTTCATTTCTTTTTTTTTTTTTTCATTTTCTTCAGTTTTTCATTTTTGTTCTTTTCTTTGCTCTTTTCTTCTTTTTCTTTATTTTTCATTCTTTGCATTTTTCCTTTTCTTCTTTTTTTTTTCTTTTTGCTTTTTCTTTTGCTCTACCTTTTGCGTGGGTCACCCTTAGGATTTTCACCTTGAGCCTCTCAAGGGTAAAGTGTAACTTGTCCATGTTGAATGGTTTTGAGTTCTAAAGCCATTTGAATCGAGAGAATGGCTATTGTTCACGATGATGTAGAAGTCCATCCAATAGAGTGAAGTTGCCTTGTGTTGCGAGATAGGAACTTCGGTTGTCCTTGACAATACTTTCTTCTTTCCTCCATTCTGAGATTTGGCATTCTTTCCGATCTTTATTGGTTTGCAAAAGGACTCATCCTTTGAATCTTTGAACACATTTGACATTTTTTTTTTGCCCCTAGTTCAAGGGCTGTTTCTGACCTAACTTTGCAAGCTTCTTTTGATGACATCGATCTTCTTGATATGACTTTTCTTCTTAGTTGGTTCATGGGTTGCTTCAAATCTGGCCTCACTTTATGATTGACCTTTGAACATTGAATCCAAGTTCAAGGTTTGAAAGTAAGGGTTGAGTTTGAAGATTGAGGCGATCTAGGCTACACAATCTCAAGAGCGATTCCACCAAGGTCTTCATAGGGCGGCAAAACATTTTTGAAATCTTTTAAGAAAGCGACTAGTTTTCGCGTTGAAGACAATCTGAAACCAATTTGGATCAAGTCAGGATCCTTCTCAGTACTCACATTAACCAGCATGATCTCGATCATTAAGGGCTTAGCACACCTCTCTTTCTCTCAACTGATCAAATTTTGCAGAACCCGAGGAATTCCTCCATCTTTGTTTTCATCTCAATGTTCAAAAAGTTTTGAAAAACTTAGGTCAATGCAATAATTTTCAAGGCACAGAAAAGTAGGTGAAAAGTACTACCATTTCATTCAAATTTTCTAGCACAACAGGTTCAAGGTAGAAACAAGCACAAAAGCGTGAAAACTCATTGTTTCATTGAGATCTTCAGTGCAACTGCCCCATGGTGAAAGCAGACTCAAAAGAGTGGGTGTAAAAGACAAAACCAAAACAAGCAAGTGATGTCGAGGTAACACCGAAATCACCTAACTCTAACAAAGCAGGTGACTCGATACAACAAGATAGACCCCAGCCCGACTTAGCATGAAAAAGTGACTCTATACAACACAACAAAATTATGAATACCCAAGTCGAAAGTAGAAAAACTTGCATTAAAATGCTCAAAACAGTAGCGTGCCATCGCTACATCTAGAAATAAAGCGCTGCATGTAGGTGGCTCATTCCCCTTACCATATAATCACATGATCCCCCGAGATCACTGTTCCAGTGACAAAAGCCTGTGCTGAGGTGGGTGGGAGGATGACCTCGAATCCAAGCAAATCCTGTACTTCGTGGCGAAGCAGCGATTATCGGTGTTATGGCCGGTTTGTTGATGGTAGGCTGTCTTGGGTAGCATCATGCGAGAGAGGAGGTTATTCGAGGAGGACGAGGCTCGAGGGGTTTCAGATGGCCCTTTTCAGCAAGGATTTGAAAAGCCTTGGACAAAGGCATATAGAGGGCATGGAAAACCCTGCGACCTCAGGGTAGATACTTCGAGGTTTGCGGATTTTTGCTTGGTGCACTAGCAAAGGGGTCAGCAAGTGTTGGCTTGGTTTTCTGATCTCTTCCGAGTGCAGGGTTAGAGCTCAAAGGATCATTTCTGGTATAACGGCCCTTCTCTCGGTTCTCCCCTTGCTTTGAACTACTCTCATTCTGAGTGACGAAAGTGTCATCCACAGTTTTTGCAATAATTACGAGCACTTGCTGTTTATTCAGTTCTTCGGCTTTCAAAGCCTCGACAACCCATAGATGGTGTTCATAGGGGTTAATGTTTGCCCCCACCTTGTTCTTTCCACTTGCCTCAGCATGGTCGAAGGTTTGGGTCGCTACATTAGTGCGAAGTCCGGTTGTTGTCAACATGTCATTGCCCAAACTTGGGGTGGCTTCAGGTTGGCCAATTTCAATTACAATTCATCCCAGGAGTGGGGAGTCTTCTGACATGAAATTTTCGGCATGTGATGTGGTTGATGGCAGAGCCGATATTCCAAAGGCTAGATCAGCCACAGTTCTCTGAAGATCGCCAATCATTTCCATCAGCTCAAAAGTAGTATTGGGGTTCCAAGACTGGATGTGTAGTAGGTGCCCCAGATGAGCGTTGTATTTCAGCATCGGTCTCACCCTGCATGGTGATTCCCTGGTTTAATGCCGCTGTCATGACCCCAATTTCTTCTGAATTCTGCGTCATCATAAGTCTGCTGAACTGAACAGAGGTGGTGTGACTAGTGACTAACGGATCAGATGAACTGGTGAGCCTTGACTGGCCTTTTTTTGCCTTGCCTCAGCGAAGGAAAATACTAGCTGCTCTGAACCGAATCTCTAACCTGACAAAGCCTATCAGCACTAGTCCAATGTCAGGGGATATTTGGAGCCTTAAAGTTATGGTTTGAGACCCTACCTAGCAAAAGAAAATAGACAACATCTCGGCCCATTTTCATTGGAATAGATACAAGCATAGTGAATGTTGCACTCTCTGAACTCTGCCCAAAGTGCAGCATGTAGATACCCTCGGGTGGCTGATTTCCCCCAAAATCTTGATGCCCTCGGGCACGATGAGACTTGCAAAGCGACGCACATTCTGTAGAGACACACTCTAAAAGCACATAGCAAGCGAATGAGAGCCAAGACACCCCTATGTTGGGGTAGGGTTTTCCTGTCCTATGTTGTCAGGAACTAGGGTTCACTATGCCTGGCGGTTTCAAACAACCTAGAATCGGTAAGCAACTTTGTCCTAGTTTGGAATGATCACTATGGATTCGATATACACTAGGTCGAATGGTCAAAAAGGTGCCGGTAAAAACAGGTTTTTGCTCCCCATCGTAGCAGAGCCGTGCCGGTCGACCTTATGGCATGCGACCTCGAACCAAAGCTCGGGGAATAGCAAGGCGAACACGGTGTCCTAGGCACACCAATGCAAATGCAATGCAAAGAAACACATAAGTGTAGTCAAAACAAGATATCATGAGTTCGAGTCAAGTTCTCTAAATCCCAGTAGTCGCTTGAAGCGTGGCGTGCTGACGTCTTGGCTCGGCGCACAAAGGCGCGAAATTCATTTTGTTCTCTAGCTACTATAGTTAGGACTCAAATGTCACAGTTACGAATCTAATCTCACAAAGTGCAATGTGAGGCGATAAATCACCAAAGAGTCCAAATCCAAATCGTTTTGGAAAGCGATTTTTATAAAAGTGCTAAACATGGTGCTTTGCGGAATCTGAGTCGCCACCTAAATATTTTAATTTTTAGGGAATTTAGGAAACCACGACTCGTCCGAGAATACGTGTAAATCATCACCAAAGTTGCCTCGGCTTGGGAACTTGGGTACGAGAGGGGAAGGTCATCCAATGAACACCCCTGCTCGCCCGATCAAAGATCGGTCTTTACTAACATGATATTTTTTTTTTGAAAACACATGTGTTCTTATTCCGGTTATTAACCTAGAATTACTATGTGATGCACACAACATACAAGTATAGACTAGATCGCCTAAGTTGGAACAAAACAATGCATGTTCGTTTGTTTGAAAACGGTTTAAAGTTTGCTACTCGCAAGTAGGCTAAAAGAAAAATTTCGATGAATTGTTCCAATTCAAGTAATCCAACCTTCACCCACAGGCATTCAGGCAGTTAAACACTTAAGCAGTTAGCCTCATGGCAAGCATGCTTTCATGGCAACATTAACACACATGCAGTATACTAAAGCATAAACACTCATAGTGTACTCCGAGCCAAAACAAAGAACTGGTTAGAAATCATGCATGATTCTAGGTCATGTTAAGATGGCTAATGCAACACATGCGAAAATGCAGCTAAAATAAGCTCGGTTATTCTAGAATGTCATGTGAAATACAGCTTGATACATGTATTCAAATTGGAATCGAAATACAATGCAATTAGTATGATCTTTTGAGCAGGTGCATGCAAGACAGATGAATGGATGCACGCATGCAAGCATAAGGTATGCTAATCGAAATATGCCCTAAAACTAACCATCATAAGCGGTTAAGTAAAAGGGTTAGAAAGAAGTGGGGGTTGGAAGACATACATCACACACACGCTTATTACATCAATTGGCCCTCTCGTCGGAGGGACCGAATAAGAAGCTAACTAGCTAATCTAAGCTAATTAAACTAATTATTACATCACAACACTAATTAACTAATCCTAGTTAACTAATTTATTACAAAACAAATTGAAATAGCTAAACGCATTAACTATTAAAAGGTATAGAACCAAAGCATAAACTAGCTAAGGAAAACAGTAAAATAGAAGCCTCGAGGTGGTAAGTGTATGCATGCCCGGTTGCTTCGTTTTGAAATCCGTCGCGATGCCCCAACTTGCCTCTGTTTGCAATTGTCCTCAGAACCTTGCACCAAGCTCCAGAAAGGTTCCAACTCACCTTGGAGACTGTAGAGATCTTAGAGCCGAGTTGTTGAGGAAGAGGCCACTGCCGACCACTACGTGCTAAAAACCGAGAAAAAAGTGGTCGGCCGGCTAGTCTTGGTCGGCCAACAGTTCTTTACCTAAAGCGCAATTTGCTGCAACAGAGAGCAAGAAAGGGTATGGCAATGTATGTGCAAGATATGTGTGCACAACCACCCTCCCTATCATTTCATAAGCTCAAGGGAGTGTGGTTCTCGACCCTCGGGCCACCAATCACGCATCTCAATGCATGATGGCCGAGAAGCCAAATTGCACAATTCAATATGAAATGAATGCACACATAAACACATAAGGCCTAAAACTCTATCATGTGTGATCAAGAGCGTCGGCGACCGAGAATTGAGGCACATTTCATCACTTTAAGTATGAAACGCCCCTCGTTTCCCGTGTTTGGACTAACACCTATTCCAAACAACAATGCAAGCAACTCAAGCATGTGAACATGTAATGCAACTTAAGCATGTAAACATGTAATGCAACTTAAGCATGTAAATATGCAATGCAAGGCATACAAGACACAATGCAACTACATGGCATGCACAATGCAAAGGACAAATATGCAACAACATGCAATGCAACATGATCAAACTACCAATGCAAATGGCATGCATGGTCAATGCAAGGCAAGACAAGATTCTAAACACAATGTAATGCATGCATGCACAATGCAATGCAACAAGGGCAACTTATCAATGCTAGGGACATGCATACTCAATGCAAGGCAACACAAGCATGCAAACAACATGCTAAATGGACTTAAACCAAAAAGGCATAGACCTCAGTCATGCCCAAAATCAGTGGCCATAATGATGAAACATGAAGGAATGAAAGCAAGACAAGCATGCATGCTAATTGGCTCAAGAATTAAAGCATAAGAGCACAACTCTCAAGAGTGCTCAAAGAGTGACAAGCATGGGAGTATAACAACAATCTAAGCTCAGAAATAAGATATGAAATGATGCCAAATCATTCAATCAACACAAGTATAGCATGCAAAGGTCCTTAAAACAAGAAGCTAGTAAAGAGGACTACAAAGGGGGCATGCAATACATGACACTAATGCATGAACCAGCCACAAACAGAGCTTAAGTGGGTCTAAACAAGGACCAAAACAAGCTGAGATGAGGGCTCCAAGGCCTAGGCATGCATGTAGGCACACTTGGCCACGAACAAGGCAACAATGCACAACCTTAGAGGCACTCAAAGGGTGAATGAAGTGGGAACATGGCAATGCTATAAGCTCTGAAATGTCATGTTAAATGATGCCAAATCATGTACACAACACAAATGAAGCATACTATGGTGCTCAAAGCTTGAAGCTAGCATAGGCATTTGCACTACAACTATGCAAAACATGAAGCATATGGTTAAGGCAACCCAAAACAGTCCTAGAACATGTCAAAATGAGTCTAAAACATGTATGGAAGGAAGCCAAAATAAGATAGCATGGAGAGCATGAAGCATGGAATATGCAAGGCCAAAAGGAAGGATTACACTACATCTACCAAGACCAAGCATGGGATGACTTAACCAACAAAAATCAGAGTTATATCATGGCAAAATAACCCAAAAAATGTACTGAAAGGATAGCTCATAAGCTTAGGCATAAAGGCATATAATGGCTCATGTTAAGCCATAAAGGGCAAACCCTCCAATGCATTGAATAAGTGACCAATGCAAGTGCATGACCATAAAACATGGACTGAAATCACATAATAAATGATGCCAAATCATTCAAATGGGCCAAGCAATGCATGCTAATGGACTTGATACATAAAGCTAACAAGCTAGAATGCATTATAACTATACAAAGCAAGTTATGCATGACCAAAACAACACAAATCCGAGCTTAAGCATGCTAAAAAATGGACAAAAGCTTCTTATAGTTAAGCCAAAATCATGCTAGAATGACATGTTAAATCATGATACACAATAGGCTAACTCATGGAAATGCACTACAAGTGCATAGAGCATGCAAGACCAACCAAACCAAACCTTAACAGAGGTATGACATGGTAAAACACCACCAAAAACATCTTTGAGATGGACTCAAAACAAGCTATAATGACATGCTACTTCATGAAGCATACAAAGCTAGTTTATGAGGATTACACTACAAGTGTATTATGCATGCAAGGGATGATTAAGACAACCAAAAACAGTGGCATGCCATCTCAAAATAACCCCAAATACATGCTAAGAACAAGCCAACACAAGCAATAAACATGCTCAAACATGAGGCGTATAAAGCAAGTATACAAGACACAAGGAGAGGGATGACCCTCTCCTATTTGGGACAAAACACCTTTCCACCATTGAAAATCCTCTAGATTTACTGTGGTAGAAAGGTCATGCAATAAACTAGAACAAGAGCCAAAAGGGATGGCTTAAAACAAGGCCTGACAAGGCCTAAGAGCGGGTAGACCACCCCCAACGAAAAAGTGACCTTAAACAAACATTTTAACGACTAAAAAATAGAACTTTTTGCAGTAGGAAGTTAAGCTTAAAACAGCATGCAAATGGGTTGAAAAGCTTAAGCAAAACAAAGAGTTAAAGGGTTAGTTGACTCACCCTTGTAGAACCTCTTCAAGGCTGCAACTCCAGCAGCTTTCTTGGATCAAAACCAGTCCAAAAGCACAAAAAACAACCTCAAGAAGCCTCAGCAACAAAAGGATGGTGTTTGAGTGTGTGTTTGTGTGTTAAAGTGTGGTAAAACTACATTTTTAAGGCACAAAATGAAGAACAAGAGCAAGATAGATACAAGTATGTATGTATAACTCTCCAGCCACTTTTTACGAACCCGAGAGGAGGAGGAGGAGCTTCCCTCTTATAGAGAACAAAAGCAAAGCTTGTTGAGGAAGCTAAGGGTCCAAGGCCATCCCTCCATACGCATATGGAGGATGGTTACAGTGCCTTCGGTTATTATAGCTGGAAGAAAATATCTCCAAAACGGTGACAAAAATAGCCGACCACTTGAAGTGGTCGGCCAGCTACTTATAGTGGTCAGCCGACTACCACAAGTGGTCTCCTAGAAACAAAATTGGTTGGCCATAGGTGGGAGTGGTCTACAGTATGAAAACAATGCAGGGATGTGGTGGCCGACCAGAAAAGGTGGCGCAAAGACCAAGAAAACCAGTTGGCCGACCAAAAAATTGGCTGGCAGGGAGAAAAGTGGTCTCCATGGGGAAAAACTAGTCTCCCACCCTTGTACCACCTTCCAAACAAGGAAAACAAGGTTTGTACCAAAAAAAAATCAAAACGGATGCAAGACGAGAGACCGGGAGGCAAGGCACGCGAAAGCCTCGAAAACTAGTATCACGGGCACCAAAAGTGGTCTCGACCACAAAAGTGGTCTCCCGGGACCACAGTGTCCCTCTAGGCGAGAGCAACAAGGTGTGGTTCAAAACCACACCAAGCGGAGAACTTTAAGCGGTCTCGAGACAAGGCACATGGTAGAAGGCTCGAAAATTGAAACTAGTCTCCAAAGCGGGAAAAGTGGTCTATGACCACAAAAGGAAGGTTTATAAGACCTCCCCCTCCCTCTAGGGAAGAGAGACAAGGCTTGGTCCACAAGCCGAGCCAAAGCACAAAGTTCAGAGGCCGGAGGCAAGGCACTCGGTCGAGACCCGGAAACTCAAAGCGAGCACAACACATAATCCCAGGCGCTCTATCAATGACATCCGAGTCTTAAGGTCGGTCAAAAATGGGGTGTCTCTGATTTGCCCTCTTTGTGAAACTTCGAAAGTCAAAAGTGACGGAGTGAATGTCAAAGCCAGAGCGACCCATTTTGATGAGAAGACTTAGACAAATAGGCAAGATAACAAAGAGATGTACCCGTGGCGGGGGCAAGATGCAAATGACATGCACAAAGCCAAACATAACTTATGATCATGCAAAGAAAGCTATAACGAAGCAATTATACACAACAAATGCAACAGTTTAAGCGAACGAATCACAAACCAAACTACATTACATGCAGAAAGGATGCAATAGAATTATGCAATTCTCAAACTACATTGGAACTTCTCTTGAATGAACAATATATACGATATCGTCTAGTCGCGCCAGCTTCAAATGAACCGTACACACAATATCGTGCCTGCATAAGAAAGAAACTTAACAGGCACAATATAGTCAGCAACATGTGTCCCACGTTACAACATGGTACAATTCCAATGCAAGACATACGCGTGCATACACGATGCCGATGGAAAGGTGCGTAGCAATGCAAGTGAAAAGTGCACAACAATGCAGGTGGAAGGGGTGCATGACAATGCAACCTAAGTGTGACGCATAACAATGCAAGTGGAGGGGGTGCATGACAATACAACCTAAGTATGACGCATAACAATGCGAGAAAAGTGTGTGCGACAACGCAAGCGAAATGTGCATAACAATGCGAGAAAAGAGTGCGCAAGATAACGCGAACAATGCAATGAACTAACAAGTGCAAGTAAGGTGCGTAAGATAGCGTGAACAATGCAATGCACTAACAAGTCGAGGGGATGTCGCCGAGATAAGCGCAAATGTAATGCAATGCACTAACAAGTGCAAGCGAGGTCTTGTGAGCGACCACGAATGTAATGCATGAAACAACGTGATCATAAAATAGCACGATAAAATGCATGCTCAAAGCAAGTAAGGTGTGCAAAGTAGTGCGATCGCTAAACAACGTGAGTGCGAGTGCACAAAAAAGTGCGATCGCTAAACAACATGATCGCTAAGCGGTGCGAGTACAAAGAGAGTGCGATCGCTAAGCGGTATGAGTGCAGAAAGTGCGATCGCTAAACAACATGAGGCGATGCATGCTCAATGCAAATAAGGTGCACAAAATAATGCGATGAAACAGATAGTGTCGTGGATTCAAAGGGTGACATACTCCAACCATACTGGAATCATGAGAGGAGGAAAAACAAATCCCAAAACAACCAATCAGGAGCGCGCTCAATGCAACCTTAGAAAAATTCCAAACCTGCGAACTCGTGTGAGAAAGGGACACTCAAACCATGCTAAAATCGTGAGAGGAGGTTAAAAAATTCCAAACACGCTAAAATCGTGTGAGGAAGAAACAAACTCTAACCACGTTGAAATCGTGAGAAGAGGGACACTCAAACCATCTTGAAATCGTGAGAGAAGGTCAACAAATTCAAAACCTTTGAAATCGTGTGAAGAAGGAACAAACTCTAACCACTTGAAATCGTGAGAAGAGGGACACTCAAACCACGCTAAAATTGTAAGAGGAGGTCAACAAATTAAAAACATTTGAAAAGTGTGAGGAAGAAACAAACTCTAACCACTTATTTGAAATCGTGAGAGGAGGTCAACAAATTCCAAACACGCTAAAATCGTATGAGGAAGAAACAAACTCTAACCATGTTGAAATCGTGAGAAGAGGACACTCAAACCACGGTGAAATCGTGAGAGGAGGTCAACAAATTCCAAACCTTATTTGAAATAGTGTGAGGAATGAACAAACTCTAACTACGCTGAAATCGTGAGAAGAGGAGACACTCAAACCACGTTGAAATCATGAGAGGAGGTCAACAAATTCCAAACATGCTGGAATCATGTGAGGAAGAAACAAACTCTAACCACGCTGAAATCATGAGAAGAGGGGACACTCAAACCACACTGAAATCATGAGAGAAGGTCAACAAATTCCAAACACGCTGAAATCGTGTAAGGAAGGAACAAACTCTAACCACGCTGAAACCGGTAGAAGAGGTGACACTCAAACTACACTTGAATCGTGAGAGGAGGTCAACAAATTCCAAACACGCTAAAATCGTGTAAGGAAGAAACAAACTCTAACCACGCTAAAATCGTGAGAAGAGGGGACACTCAAACCATGATGAAATCGTGAGAGGAGGTCAACAAATTCCAAACATGCTAAAATCGTGTGAGGAAGGAACAAACTCTAACCACGTTGAAATCGCGAGAAGAGGGGAGACTCAAACCATGCTGAAATCGTGAGAAGAGGTCAACAAATTCCAAACAGGCTGAAATCGTGTGAGGAAGGAACAAACTCTAACCATATTTGAAATCGTGAAAGAGGAAACACTCAAGCCACTGTGAAATCGTGAGGCGAGGTCAACAAAATCCAAACACTTATTTGAAATTGTGTGAGGAAGAAACAAACTCTAACCATATTTGAAATCGTGACAAGAGGGGACACTCAAACCACGTTAAAATCGTGAGAAGAGGTCAACAAATTCCAAACATGCTGAAATCGTGTGATGAAAGAACAAACTCTAACCATGTTGAAATCGTGAGAAGAGGGGACACTCAAACCATGCTGAAATCGTGAGAGGAGGTCTCAACAAATTCCAAACACGCTGAAATCGTGTGAGGAAGGAACAAACTCTAACAATGTTGAAATCGTGAGAAGAGGGGACACTCAAACCACGCTGAAATTGTGAGAGGAGGTCAACAAATTCGAAACACGCTGAAATCGTGTGAGGATGAAACAAACTCTAACCACGCTGAAATCATGAGAAGAAAGGACACTCAAACCACGTTGAAATTGTAAGAGGAGGTCAACAAATTCCAAACATGCTGAAATCGTGTGAGAAAGGAACAAACTCTAAACACGTTGAAATCGTGAGAAGATGGGAGACTCAAAACATGCTGAAATCGTGAGAGGAGGTTAACAAATTCCAAACACGTTGAAATCGTGTGAGGAAGGAATAAACTCTAACCACGTTCAAATCGTGAGAAAAGGGGACACTCAAACCATGCTAAAATCGTGAGAGGAGGTAAACAAATTCCAAACACACTGACACCGTGTGGGGAATAAACAAACTCTAACCACGCTGAAATCGTGAGAAGAGGGACACTCAAACCATGTTGAAATCGTGAGAGGAGGTCAACAAATTCCAAACATGCTGAAATCGTGTAAGGAAGGAACAAACTCTAACCATGTTGGAATCGTGAGAAGAGGGGACACTCAAACCATGCTGAAATCGTGAGAGGATGTCAACAAATTCCAAACACACTGAAATCGTGTGAGGAAGGAACAAACTCTAACCACGTTGAAATCCTGAGAAGATAGGACACTCAAACCACGCTGAAATAGTGAGAGGAGGTCAACAAATTCCAAACACGAAGAAATCGTGTGAGGAAGGAACAAACTCTAACCACGCTGAAATCGTGAGAAGTGGGGACACTCAAACTCTATTTGAAATTGTGAGAGGAGGTTAACAAATTCAAAACACTGAGAGAGTGTGAGGAAGAAACAAACTCTAACCACGCCGAAATCGTGAGAAGAGGGACACTCAAACCATCTTTGAAATCATGAGAGGAGGTCAACAAATTCCAAACACGTTGAAATCGTGTGAGGAAGAAATAAACTCTAACCATCTTTGAAATGTGAGAAGATGGGACACTCAACCAATTTGAATTCGTGAGAGGAGGTCAACATATTCCAAACCTTATTTGAAATCGTGTGAGGAATGAACAAACTCTTACCACACTGAAATCGTGAAAAGTGGAGACACTCAAACCACGCTGAATTCGTCAGAGGAGGTCAAGAAATTCCAAACATGCTAGAATCGTGTGAGGAAGAAACAAACTCTAACCACTTTTGAAATCGTGAGAAGAGGGACACTCAAGCCACTTGAAATCGTGAGAGAAGGTCAACAAATTCCAAACATCTTTGAAATCGTCGAGGAAGAAACAAACACTAACCACTTGAAATTGTGAGAAGAGGGACACTCAAACCATCTTTGAAATCGTGAGAGGAGGTCAACAAATTCCAAACACGCTAAAATCGTGTGAGGAAGAAACAAACTCTAACCACGAGAAATAGTGAGAAGAGGGACACTCAAACCACGTTGAAATCGTGAGAGGAGGTCAACAAATTCCAAACATCTTTGAAATCGTGTGAGGAAGGAACAAACTCTAACCACGTTGAAATCGTGAGAAGAGGAGACTCAAACCATCTTTGAAATCGTGAGAGGAGGTCAACAAATTCCAAACATTCGAAATCGTGTGAGGAAGGAACAAACTCTCACCATTTGAAATCGTGAGAAGAGGGACACTTAACCACGTTGAAATCATGAGAGGAGGTTAACAAATTCCAAACACTTATTTGAAATCGTGTGAGGAAGAAACAAACTCTAACCACGCTGAAATCGTGAGAAGATGGGACACTCAAACCACGTTGAAATCGTTAGAGGAGGTCAAAAAATTCCAAACATGCTGAAATCGTGTGAGGAAGGAACAAACTCTAACCATGTTGAAATCGTGAGAAGAGGGGACACTCAAACCATGCCGAAATCGTGAAAGGAGGTTAACAAATTCCAAACACGCTGAAATCGTGTGAGGAAGGAACAAACTCTAACCACGTTGAAATCGTGAGAAGAGGGGACACTCAAACCACGGTGAAATCGTGAGAGGAGGTCAACAAATTCCAAACACGCTGAAATCATGTGAGGATGAAACAAACTCTAACCACGCTGACATTGTGAGAAGAGGGGACACTCAAACCACGTTGAAATCGTGAGGAGGTTAACAAATTCTAAACATCTTTGAAATCGTGTGAGGAAGGAACAAACTCTAACCACGTTGAAATCGTGAGAAATGGGAGACTCAAACCATCTTTGAAATCATGAGAGGAGGCCAACAAATTCCAAACACGCTGAAATCGTGTGAGGAAGGAACAAACTCTAACCACGCTGAAATCATGAGAAGATGGGACACTCAAACCACGATAAAATCGTGAGAGGAGGTCAACAAATTCCAAACACACTGAAATCGTGTGAGAAAGAAACAAACTCTAACCACGCTATAATCGTGAGAAGTGGGGACACTCAAACCACGTTGAAATCGTGAGAGAAGGTCAACAAATTCCAAACATGTTGAAATCGTGTGAGGAAAGAACAAACTCTAACCATGTTGAAATCGTGAGAAGAGGTGACACTCAAACCATGCTGAAATTGCGAGAGGAGGTCAACAAATTCCAAACACGCTGAAATCGTGTGAGGAAGGAACAAACTCTAACCATGCTAAAATCGTGAGAATTTGGTCAACAAATTCCAAACACTTATTTGAAATCGTGTGAGGAAGAAACAAACTATAACCACTTGAAATTGTGAGAAGAGGGACACTCAAACCATATTTGAAATCATGAGAGGAGGTCAACAAATTCCAAACACGCCGAAATCATGTGAGGAAGGAACAAACTCTAACGTCTTTGAAATCGTGAGAAGAGGGACACTCAAACCATTTGAAATCGTGAGAGGAGGTCAACAAATTCCAAACACGCTGAAATCGTGTGAGGAAGAAACAAACTCTAACCACGCTGAAATCGTGAGAAGAGGGGACGCTCAAACCACGTTGAAATCGTGAGAGGAGGTCAACAAATTCTAAACAAGCTGAAGTCGTGTGAGGAAGGAACAAACTCTAACCACCATGAAATCGTGAGAAGAGGGACACTCAAACCATGCTGAAATCGTGAGAGGAGGTCAACAAATGCCAAACACGCTGAGATCGTGTGAGGATGGAACAAACTCTAACCACGCTGAAATCGTGAGAAGAGGGGACACACAAACCACACTAAAATTGTGAGAGGAGGTCAACAAATTCCAAAACCTTGAAATCGTGTGAGGAAGAAACAAACTCTAACCACGCTAAAATTGTGAGAAGAGGGGACGCTCAAACCACGCTAAAATCGTGAGAGAAGGTCAACAAATTCCAAACACACTGAAATCATGTGAGGAAGGAACAAACTCTAACCACGCTGAAATTGTGAGAAGAGAGCACACTCAAACCACGCTGAAATCGTGAGAGGAGGTCAACAACAACTGCCTAAGCGTGTACACGACGCAACTTGGGAAAGTCCCAAGGGACAACGATCCTAAACGCTGCTCAGCGTAAAAAGATAAATGATAAAAGATAACACAAGACGCAAATAAATGTGATAAGTGCAAAGATGCGATACAAGTAATGCAGTGCAAGATTTTTTGCGAAATGCAATAAACAAATAAAGTGACACTATAAAAAGCCCCTAATGGGGTAAGTTGCGGTGAACCGCTCTACTGCAATAGGGATCTCCTCATTTGTGTTCTTTCAACACTTACCTTCGACTCACAGTTCAAAGGTCCTAAAATACTGACAAGGAGTAACCTCTGCATGTAGAAGTCGCAGAATGTCGCTTTTCCTCCTGATTATATGCATAACTTTCTGTGGTAGCCGAATATTCAGTAAAGGTAAAGGAGGAATATTCCGGCCACTAGACGCCAAACGGGTAAAAATCCCGAGGGGATGATCGGCCGAATACGATGATTAGGCCGAATAGGATAGAACCCCTGCAGCCGAATGTAAGGAAAGGTAATGATTGAAAGAGTAGGCCCGGGTCCCGAGGATCAGAAGAGACGAGTATAAATATAATGGTAATGGATCAGAAAAGGTAGATAAGAATCACTTCTAAAAACTTAGTAAGCAAGCTTTCTTGAGAGGAACTGACTTGTCTGTCGGAGTGCTAATTCCGGCACCCCCGACCGGAGTTTGTATTTTTGCAGGTGACTAGCAGAGGATCGTTGGCGTCTTCCGGGATCTGAAGAGTATTTCCAAACCACTTTCACCACAACTGGCGCCGTCTGTGGGAATACTCAAATATATCCATGGAAGGCGTGACCGAAGATCCTCCGATAGCCACCGACGAGATCACGCAGGGAGACGACCTCACCCCAGCGAACATGCTCGGAAAAGAAACCATCGCGGCACGACGCGCCTTGCGCTTCGACTCGCCAACGACTTCAGCACAAGAAACAATGCAGGCTGTCATAGAACAGGCAAAGCAGAACGAACAAAGGCTCGAGAACATGATCGCTGAGAACGAACGACTCCGTCAAGATTTGGCCCTGGAAGTAGCAAAATCTAGGGAAGCCACGCGCCAGAAACCGGAGCCACTTCCAAGGACAGACGGACAAAGGCCACGGGCACGACCAAAGGGGACCGACAGCGACTCCAACTCATTATCCACGGAGCTCGACGCAAGGGGACGATCCGAAACCTCCAGCTCCTCCGAGAAGGATCCGCGAACAAGGAACAAGCGTAGAAGAAGCAGCTCAAACGAGGAAGACCGTCACGACCCTTTCGTTCGACGAATCGCAAGGGCGTCCCTGCCCAAGAAATTCAAAGCTCCGTCGTTCACTCTTTACGACGGAAAATCAGACCCCACCGATCATATCCGTCACTACAAACAGGCCATGACGTTACACACAGACAATGAAGCCCTCATGTGCGAATATTCCCCGATAGCCTAGGACCGCTAGCCGTCGGTGGTATTACAAGTTGGAGCGGCGTCGATCAAGAACTTCCACCAATCGCAAAAGTCTTCGGGGCAGGTTCATCACCAACGAGGTACAACCGAAGCAGGCCGACTCCTCGGGCCATGCAGATCCAATGAGACGCTCAGAGCGTATTCAGCTCGATATTGGGAGTGCTTCAACCTTGTTGACGACGCTTGCAACGACTCCATGGCCGTAACCGCCTTCAAAATGGGCTTACACCCTGACAGTGCTCTGCGCAGCTCCTTGACCAGGAGGCCCCCCAAAACAGTCTGGGCCTTGATGAAGAAAGTCGAAGAATATTGTAAAGTCGAAGATGATGCCCTGAGGATAAAGGCCGGACAAAGCTCCAGCAAAACGGCCCTCCCCGAAATTGCTCGACCAATAAACTCCGTGCCGCCGAGCCCTGAACCCCGGCAACGAACCAAGCGAGACAAAAGGCGGGATTCCCGCCGAACAAGCGATCAATGCCCCCACCGAGCAAACGAACAGTTACAAGTTGACAGCAGACGCTCAAGACGAAACGACAAGAAATATACGGAGTTGACAGAACCGATCGCGGCAATAATGACCAAGGTCCAGCACCTCCCATTTTTCAAATGGCCGTCGAAGATGGTAGGGCCTCCCGACATACGGAGGAGGGACAGACGATGCGAATACCACAAAGATCATGGCCACGAAACCGAGAGCTGTTATGCACTGAAGGATCATCTAGAAGAATTGGTGCAAGATGGTCGGCTACAGCAGTATGTTAGCAAGGGAAGGCCGACTAAAGCATTAGCCCTGAGACAGGATTCACCTCCGCTTGGTGTGATCCATATGATCTCTGATGCCGACCTCCCCGACCGTCCATACGATCCAACCGCACCCGGCTCCCCAAAAACATAACAAGCCAACCGGCAGGCCCAGAGAAGCCCCGACAATTGGGTTCGACGACTCCGACCTCCTCGGAACGAGGGCCAGCCACGTCGACCCTTTGGTCGTCAAATTACGCGTACGTCAATTCAGCGTTGAACGCATCCTCATAGACCCAGGAAGCACTTCGGAAATCTTGTACTACAGAACTTTTGTAGAGCTCGGCCTTAACGAGTCGGACCTGTCACCATCGTCTCAGCCATTGTTCGGCTTCAGCGCAAATCCGGAGTATCCGTTGGGGAGGGTCATGCTGCCCGTTCGGGCGGGATAAAAAACGGTCGACGTAGAATTCTTGGTTGTGAAGCTTCCATCGCAGTATAATGCCATCATGGGACGCCCCTGGTTGCATGTCATGAAGGCCGTCCCAAGCACCTACCATCAGCTTATGCGCTTCCCAACAGACCGCGGCATTGAAGAGATCCGTGGCTCGCAGCAATCCACGCGAATGTAGATTTTATGCAAATCCATCTACAGACCCAACTTGTGGGACCTAATGCTTGTACTGGTGCTTCGTTTTAATGAAAACGGATTTTGTTTGCCTGTCCTTCAACCCACCTGGGGCCGAATAAGTCTCCGGATTCGGAGCGCCCTTCGTGGATATCACGATTGGCCAAAATAAGTCTCCGGATTCGGAGCGCCCTTTCGGTGCAGGTCACCTGGGGCCGAATAAGTCTCCGGATTCGGAGCGCCCTTTCGGTGCAGGTCACCTGGGGCCGAATAAGTCTCCGGATTCGGAGCGCCCTTCGTGGATATCACGATTGGCCAAAATAAGTCTCCGGATTCGGAGCGCCCTTTCGGTGCAGGTCACCTGGGGCCGAATAAGTCTCCGGATTCGGAGCGCCCTTCGTGGATATCACGATTGGCCAAAATAAGTCTCCGGATTCGAGCGCCCTTCGGTCAGTCACGGGGCGAATAAGTCTCCGGATTCGGGCGCCCTTTCGGCAGTCACGTCAGGGGCGAATAAGTCTTGATTCGGGCGCCCGCCGTGGATATCACGATTGGCCAAAATAAGTCTTGATTGAGCGCCCTTTCGGTGCAGTCACAGGGCGAATAAGTCTCCGGATTCGGAGCGCCTTCGTGGATATCACGATTGGCCAAAATAAGTCTCCGGATTCGGAGCGCCCTTTCGATGCGTAGTCACGGGGCGAATAAGTCTCGGATTGGGCGCCCGCCGTGGATATCACGATTGGCCAAAATAAGTCTCCGGATTCGGGCGCCCTTCGTCGCAGCCACAGGGCGAATAAGTCTCCGGATTCGGAGCGCCCTTCGTGGATATCACGATTGGCCAAAATAAGTCTCCGGATTCGGAGCGCCCTTTCGGTGCAGGTCACCTTGGGCCGAATAAGTCTCCGGATTCGGAGCCCCCCTTTTTGTGCACGACACCTTAGGGCCGAATAATAGTTTGAATTCGGAGCTTCTTTTGGTGCGACACCTTCTGCCCGAATGAAGGTTGAATGCTCCTCCCGACTGGCCAAAACAAGTCTCCTGATACGGAGCCCGTTTTAATCAACTAAGCCAGAATCACTAACGTGGCTCCCCGGACAAGACATGCCTTAGCCGGCCCAGGAATACAATTGTCAAACTCCCATCCCGCCTAAGGCAGGGGCCGATCCCTGCATACAGGAAAAATGTTTATGCCACAACAGTTCTGATGGCAAGCTAACAGCAAACTATTAAAGCAAATGAAATAACACTTTTTATTTAATGACACTTTTTATTCGATTAAAAAGTTGTTACATAGACGCAACTGCGTTCGAACATTACAATATATCTATTTCTAACTTCTAAGACAAACGAATCCATCGATACAAGGTCACATAGACGCAACGGCGTTCGAACATCACTTTCTAACTCGTCAGTTGAACAACCATTGCGGCCCAAAGCGCATGGACCTAACCGCGCCCGAATCGGGATGCCTCCGGGCCTCTGACACCATCGACAATGTCAAGGCCAAGATCCAAGACAAGGAAGGTTTGGGGCAGCGTGCCAGATTCCTTCGACGATCTGCTTCAACGACTTGGAGACTGACGAGTTTCCAGTTCCTTCTTTCACCGGTCCACCTCCCACACCGGAGAATCCTCCGCCGCAAACCAGCTGAACGCCAAGTTCGGCCGGAATCTGAGCCCCTGCAACTATCATCACATTCTGATGACGAGAACTCTTGATCTGCATTATCCCACGCAATAGCTGCTGGGGAGCTAAATATGTTTGATCGCATAAGGGCCCTGTCGTTTTTATTCTCAATAATGGCCCCGATCTCGAGGCCCAAATCTCGAAGTAATTCTTATCAGCGTTAAACCCCATGAGACAGGCGTCGATCAACATTCTCCATGACTTAGTTAACCCAACGGTTGACTAAAACGCGCACAGACTGCGCAAGGGCTAGAACTATCTATCCCAATCGGCTAGACACGCGGCATTTGAGCCGTTTTTCAAACAAAAACAAGAATGCCGATGCCCCTCCGTTCCCTGGCTCACGGCTTCCCCAGATTTTAAACAACACCCAATGGTTTAATTCTAAAGAAAACGGCCATTACATGGAGGCCGATCAAGCCAACCAATCGGCGCATCGAATTAAAACGCTGAGTCCGATTGATGTATTTACGTCTATCCAAACATTTATGCAATAAAATTAAACACGCGTACGCCGAATGCGGGAGACAATTTGATATTTTCAATAAAGCGTCTTTTATTAAACATCAAGAAATTACATAATTACGAACGCGACTAGCGTCCGAACCTTACAACAATTACAATTATACGGCGTCACCCTCATCCTCACTATTCTCAACCTCGAAAGCAGAAAACGGAAAGTCCTTCTTGCGGTAGAGAGGCGACGCGATCAATCCTCGCCAGCGAAGAGATTCGTGACTTGAGTTGCTCGATCCAACCGTGCCTAAACCCACGATTTTCACATCGCAAACCTCTTGAAGAAGCTTTTCCTTGGTCTTTTGGATTCCAACCACCGCCCTTCGTGAAAACCTTTTCATAGGACCTCCCTTATGGACTCCAAGGAGAACATACTTCGCCAGATCCCGATCGGCAATGGCAACGCTTATAGTTAATCGTAACCTCTTCAACGATTGGGTTTACCGCCGGGTCAGGCTCGAGCCGCTTTGATCGTCCCTAACTCACGTTCACCGCCCGCCGAGCCTTCAAACTCCGGATACGCTCTTCCTTTGCCGCCATTTCTCGTGGCGGCGCGAATCGCATGCCGACTTCGTAGCCGTATAGAGCCCTTTCACCGCCCCATGTATACCCTCGCTAAACACTTCGTAGTCTGACGATCAATCATCGATCTTGAACTTTGAGGAAATATTTGTCGGCGAACTCGACCGCCACATCTGGATCTCGCACGATCGAATCCGCTCGTCATGGGCTTATTCTTCACAAACACCGCAGTTTAACTGCACGGACTCGCGTCGATTTCCTTTCGACGCGGGCGTGGCAATCTCCCCGAGATCGCGCCTCCTGTCTGGCGACTCGCCGACGTCGAGGAGATCGACGCCCCTCTCTACCCGTAGAGCTCTTGCTCCCTGCGCGCAAGGGCGCGCCACGTTGTTCACTCCGACTCATATCGCCACCCAGCTCAGCCAATGTCTTCGCTTCCCCTTTGCTGTTGAAAAAAAGTTTGTTCGAGTTCGAACACAGTACCTACCAGACTCTTTAAAGCTGTCCCTTCGAACACAGTATCTACCAGACTCTTTAAACACTCGCAAAGGCAACACGATCGAGGCAAGTTCATTAATTACAAACCCAGTCGCCCGACGCCGACTGTGTTGACGGCAGGGCAAGTGGTTGGTTCAACCTGCTCTAGTGTCCCAGTCGGCCCAAGATCAGTAGGCAGTGAAATTGCAAATGCTGATTTTGATAGGATATATATTGAATCCTATCAAAATTGTTCGGCCAGGGTATCCAGCCGGCTCGCAAATTGAATCCAAGTCGGCGCGCTTGTCATGAACCCACTGGGTCAAGGGCAGACTCGTCAATATATTCGGCTCTAGTGTCCCAGTCGGCCCAAGATCAGTAGGCAGTGAAATTGCAAATGCTGATTTTGATAGGATATATATTGAATCCTATCAAAATTGTTCGGCCAGGGTATCCAGCCGGCTCGCGAATTGAATCCAAGTCAGCGCCCTTATCACGAGCCCACTGGGGCAAGGGCAGATTCGTCAATCTACTCGGCTCGAGTGTCCTAGTCGGCCCAAGATCAGTAGGCAGTGAAACTGCAAATGCTAATTTTGATAGGATATATATTGAATCCTATCAAAATTGTTCGCCAGTATCCAAATGGCCATGAATTGAATCCAAGTCAGCGCCCTTATCACGAGCCCACTGGGGTAAGGGCAGATTCGTCAATCTACTCGACTCGAGTGCCCCAGTCGGCCCAAGATCAGTAGGCAGTGAAATTGCAAATGCTGATTTTGATAGGATATTTATTGAATCTGCAAGCACCCGGTTCTTGCGGATATATACTAAACAAACGATATTGCATGTACGGCTTATTCAGAAGAGTTCTAGATAAAAATCACCAATGCCACAGTAAAATCTATCCATTCAGACCCAGTACCCCAGTCGGCACACAAAAGTCAATTCTTTTCACGAACCCCCTGGGGCACGGGCAGGTTCACAGATTAGGGTTTCCCCACAATACATGCAATTCCATTTTACCAAATGCATTGACAAAACATAGAACTCTTTCATTAAAATTAAACCACAGAACCCTCTCATACAAAGTGTGTGGTGGCAGCAAAAATTACAAGGAAATTTTCATTAATAAATTGCGCGCAAATGCTAACCAATTTATACATGAAAACTACCAATGCACTATCCAAAAGAAGAAAAACAACAAAAACAAAAAGAAAACGACGCCCGCTCGGTAAACGGCTCCCAGATCACTTGTCGGTATCGGATTCAAGTGGCTCAACGTCCACCTGCTCATAAGGAATTGGCAAATCCAATGTAACCTCAGCGGCAGCAAGGGCTTTGAGCCACCCATGCTTGAACCTGCGATTCTCAAATTTGGCTACTTCTTCAACATACTCCGTCAGAGCGGCGCCTCTACCTGCCTCAAAGGCCTCCGATTCGACTTTCTCGCGGGTCGCCTTAAGCTCGTCTAATTGAGCCTCCCCTTCGGCAAGTGCTTTCTGGGAAAGTTTGAGCGATTCCTCGCTCGTGTTTGCCCTGCCCTCAGCATCAACACGAAGCTGTTCGGCGACGCGAACCCTCTCTTTCTCCGCTTCGGCTCGCGCGCTCTCCATTTTAGCCCTCATAATTTCGAATTCCGCCCTACTTTTCTGACCCTGCAGCTCTGTTTGCAAATGGTCAATTCTCCCGAGAGCATCACGCAGGCGGCGGCCCAAGTCGGTGACCCTTCCGATCGTCTGCAAAACAATTCGGTGTGATTAGACGCCCTTAAACAAACAAGGAAACGAAGCTGACCTACCAGGAGTGCCGATTGAGCGGTTAGGGCAACGGCCATAATATCAGGCACGGCAATCAAGGCTTTTGTCACCGGCAGGAAATTGAAGTCGCCAGTTAAGAGCGACGGATCCTCGATGGGTCAAGCATCGGATAAAATCGGCGTTCTCGATCTTCTAATAATAACGAACGGAGCCACCACGTCCGGTTCTTCAAGTCGAGGCTGTTTACTACGTACTTAAATCGCTTTCTCCTTCAAGACCGCTTTTGGCCTTGTTCAAATTAGTTGTCCCCGATCGGCTGTTCTCCACCTCTTTTTCCTTGACACAAAGAATCTCAACCTTGCCCTCGTAAACGGGTGCGAATGGATTGATCAAGCCGGATCGATTCGCACATTCTACTTTCGCGGGCGCTGCCGCCGCATTTCTTTTGCGCCCCATTTGCGTCAAGCTCTCCTTCGCCATACCCTCAAAAAAATCGCCGGGTAGATCCCCCAAGTTCGCAAAAATAACCCCAGAGAAATCTGCTCGTCCTGAGGTGGATGGTTCAGTGGCCTCAGATGCCGAGCGTACGGCCTTGTCGCCCTCGACCCCTTCAGCAGATCCTCCAGTCGGATCGGCAATCACTTCTACGATCGGCTCGGCGTCTTCCCCCGAGTCAAGTCTGCGACCGATCCGCCAAGATTTCAAGCCGAAAGATAAGGGCCGAGAGTCGTTGATCGCCTATGGAATCGGAATGTTATCCGCAAAAAAAGTGGTGTAAGTGGGTTCGCATCAAGGAGAATATGGGCGGCCCTTCCTTGTTTTTGTACGTTTGGGCGGCCGAAATACGTCAATGCAGTCTTAATTTCCCTAAGAACTACGCTGCCAACCGAAGTTCAAAATTTTCTTCAACCTATTACCTGCAGAAGATAAAAAGCGATCTAAGAAAAAGAAGCCGAATAAGGGATAGACCAACAAACATAAGACATTGCGTGTCAACCTGGTTCACCCTTATGCCTGGGAATAGGGTCCAGACGATCCTCCCCCTCGGCGAACTCCCAATTACCTCGGACGTTGACCATCACGTCGTCAACCCGCTTGCCAGAGCTAGCAAGCATAGTCACTAAATGATGGTCAGTATCTTTGGCCCTGAGAAAATATCGCCCCAGCCGACCAGAGGATTTGGCTAAGGCGTAACAATGCCGAATGGCCGGAATCCCAAGGTTAATCCTAAGGCGTCGATTCAACTCCACAACCCCCATGATGATTCGAAAGAAATTTACATTGGGTTGAGAAGGGATCAAACCCCAATAGCGGAGAACGGCCCTAAGAAGTGGGTGTAAGGGGAAACGAACTCCGCCCTCCGCAATGGACAAAAGAGGGAATACGACCGTGTTTTGATCTTCCCTCTCCATGTCGAGAGCGTTGTCCGTGACGAGGACATGAACGCCATCGAATAGAAAAATGCTTCCTAAACCAGAGACACGATCCTAAAGGAGGTCTTTCAAGTGTTTCGCCATTCTAGCGAGCCAAGTATTCGCCAAGGCTAAAAATAGCAAATAGAAAATAGGGTTACAAAGAAGGAGAAGAAGACTTACGAGGAACGGATGAGACAAAGGAAGGCAGGAAGAGGTTGCGTAAAAAACGAGCCACAGAGGGATATGCACTGGCGATCCAAAAAGCTCAGGAAATCGATGAAATATGAATTTGAAAGGACTAAAGTTTCAAATCACAATAAATGCTGAGATATACGAATAGAGCGGGAAAGTGTAATGATGAGCAAAAAAGGCGTGCGCCTCCTGGCGTATTGGGACACGCAAGGCCGCCCGATGCTAAACTTTTTCGAATTCCGAACCAAACACACCGATTTAACTGCCGATTAAATAGGGAGTTCGGGGGGCAATTGTGGAAGCCGAATATTCAGTAAAGGTAAAGGAGGAATATTCCGGCCACTAGACGCCAAACGGGTAAAAATCCCGAGGGGATGATCGGCCGAATACGATGACTAGGCCGAATAGGATAGAACCCCGCAATTAATGTAAGGAAAGGTAATGATTGAAAGAGTAGGCCCGGGTCCCGAGGATCAGAAGAGACGAGTATAAATATAATGGTAATGGATCAGAAAAGGTAGGTAAGAATCACTTCTAAAAACTTAGTAAGCAAGCTTTCTTGAGAGGAACTGACTTGTCCGTCGGAGTGCTAATTCCGGCACCCCCGACCGGAGTTTGTATTTTTGCAGGTGACTAGCAGAGGATCGTTGGCGTCTTCCGGGATCTGAAGAGTATTTCCAAACCACTTTCACCACACTTTCCCAATTGTTCAACAGAGTGACAGATTAGGTTGGTTCAGTATCCAGAACCGAGGTGCATACCCGCTACCTCAACCTATGGGGCTTTGTAACAAGCCCGCGAGGGACCTCACTACAGTTCGGACTCCCCTTTTTGTTTGTTGCGATTCTTAATCTGAACCAAAGAGTCCAACTCTGGCAAATCGTTTGAGAAAATAGATTTTTGAAAAGGAGTGCCAAACATGGACTGCTTTGCCAGATACAGAGTCGCCACCTAAATATTTTATTTTGGGAAATTTAGGAAACCCTGACTCGGTGCCAAAGGCCACGTGTTCGTTATCACCAAAGTTGCCTCGCTCGAGCTTGGGTACGACGGGGAAGGTCATATGAGCACCTTGAGCCCTTTCAAGACCGCCTCTACTAACCATGATATCCGATTTTGAAAACATTATGTGTTCTTGTTCGTTATTAGCCTAGAATTACTATGTTATGCCAGTAGCAAACAAGTATAGACTAGACTGCCTAATTTGAAAACAAGCATTGCATATCCGCTTGTTTTGAAAATGCTTTGGAATTTGCTACCGCAAGTAGGCTAAAACACGGATTTCAACGAGTTTTTCCAACTCAAACAATCCAACCTTCACCCACAGTGCATTCAGCTTTATCTCACATAAGCATTTAGCCACATGGTAATCATGCTATCATGTTAACATTCACACGCATGCGAGATGCTAAAGCATAAATACTTACATCGTACTCGTACAAAACAAGAACCGTTAGCAAACATGCATGTCCTAGTTCATGTTAAGTGGCTAATGCAACACATACAGATGTGATTTAGGATGGGCTCGCAAACCCTAAAGTGGCATGTGAAATGCTACAACTATCACGTATTCAATTTGGAATTGAAAATACAATGCAGTTTGTATGATGTACCGAGCCCGGTGAATGCAAGACAAATGCATGGATGCACGCATGCATTGCATGAGGTATGCTAATTTAAACATGCCCTAATCTACCATCATAAGCAGGTAAATAAAAGGGAAGAAAGAAGTGGGGATTGGAAGACATGCACACACTCACACACACTTATTACAGATTTGCCCTCGCCCGGAGGGACCAAGAGAATAATACAAATTAATTAATTATGCAAGCTAATTAATAATTACAAATTGCCTAATTAGTTAACAACTAACTAAACTAGGAAAAACAGTAAACCACCTCGGGAGGAGAGCCTGATGCAACGCATGCTCGGGTCCTGCTCGGAATTACACTGCCATGCAAAGATTGCCTCTATTTTCCATGCTCTGCCCTTCTGCAGACTGCCAAAGTCTCAGGAATGCTTCTTCATATACTGGGGATCACCACCGGCTGAGTAGAATAGCCACCGGCAGTGAATTGTGGTCATCGGCACAAGATGCATCCATCGGCTGATGATATATCGCGATCGGCCTCGCTACCGGCAAAGAATGCTCGCAGAACTCGCAACTCACGGCGAGAGGGCGTAAACTTGCGTGGCAATACAATTCAAGCAATGTATGCACCAATCATGCCCCTTATCATGTTTGTGACTCAAAGGGGCATGTGCCTCGATTCTCGGACCACCAATCACGCATTTCTATGCATGATGGCCCAAACAATCAAGCATGCACTTTCATGTCAAATGAAATGCAAACCAAGCAAACAAACCAAGACCCAATTCCTATCATCAAATCAAGGAACAAGGCATGCATGCAAGATGTAATGCAACCTAGGCATGCAAGCTAAGGATGCAACATGACATGGCAAGACACTTATGCAAGCATACAAGCAAACATGAGGCAATGCAAACTAATGAAAAGGTGGACTTAAACATGAATTAGGCAGCTCTAATTAGGCCTAAAACAGTGGCCAAAATGCCCAAAAATGAAGGCTAAACACACATGCACACATGCACATGTTATGGTCCAACACTTAAGCATATAAAGGCAACTTTTAAACACATTTAAAAGAGGCCTAACATGGACAATTAGTATGCAACATAAGCTCTGAAAATCATGTTAAAACATGGTGCCAAACCAACTCAAAATGAAGCAAACATTAGCATGCAAATAGCCCAAGTTCTTGAAGCAAGTCAAGGAGGCTTAAACCATGGCTAAGCCAACCAAGCCTCACAAGGCCAAGAAGGCTTAAAACAAGTTCAAGGCAGTCTTTGAACATGCAAAGGGGACCCTTAGATGGCATCTAAGTGGCTCAAATTCAATAGCATGCATAATGGCTAAAACATGGAGCATACAACACAAGCTTTTGAAGCATCAAAGAGGTGTCCAAGGCAAGCATACAAGCACATCAAAGGGACTGAAATGACATGCTAAGTGGTTCCAAACCACTAAATTAATGCAAGCAATGCATGCTATGCATTCACCTACTTGAAGCATACAAGCCATAATACAAAGGAGCTATATAATGCATAACAAGATCGACTCAAACAATTGTGGACATACCTAAAACATGGCAAAATAAGCACAAAACCTTCACAAGGCTAAGCCTAGAACATGCTAGAACAAAGGCTAACAACCTAAGGCATATTAAGGCAATAACAAGGCATTACATGGTAGGTATGCTAAGCATGCATGGTGTACCAAAACCAACTTTAAACCAAGTTAAATCATGACAATATAAGCATAAAATACAGCCATGGAATGATCAACAAAAGCCTAAGCTAGATGCTCCCTTAAGAGGTCAAAAATGGTCCTTTTCAAGGACAACAAGGAGAGGGGGTGGCCCTCCCCTTTTCGAGACTTTAAGGCACCATCTTCACCACTGAAATCCCTCAAGATTTCAGTGGTGGAGAGGCCCAAACACTAAAGTCCCGAAACTTGCACAAAATAGCACAAAAAGGAACCTTACAAGGCCTAAGGGTGGTCAAACACCTCCAAACCACAAAACACTCGTAACAAACAATCAAGAGGGCTTAAAAATAGAACTTTTTTGTATTATACACTAAGCACAAAAACAGTTCTAAGATAGGTAGAAAAGCAATGCAAAAATAGGGAATAAAAGGGAAGTTTCTTACCCTTGAAGACCACCTTCACAAGCAATGCTCCAACAGCCTTCTTTGGCTTTAATCCAGCTCCAAAACACTAAAACAACCCTCCAAAGGTCTCAATTCCAAGAGATGGTGTGTTGGTGTGTGTTTGTGAGCAAAAGTAGGACAAAACACACACTTATAGAGATAGAATATGTATCTAACTCTAACCCTAGAACTCAAGCTTTACAAAAGCTGTCTAAAATGTCTAACAAGAGTCTAACCTTTGGCCAAAGAGAAGAAGCTCTCCTATATAGGCAATTCCCTCTTGTAAGGCTTACAAAACAAGCCATTCAAGAGGGAAATCCCCATACACGCGTGTATGGAGGAATGGGTGGTGCCACCTATCACAGTGGCACAAAATATCTACAAAAAGTAGATGAACAAGAGTCACCGGCCAAAATTGTCATTTTGACAAAATTGATGGTCGGTCGGCCAAAAGAGTGCCTAGGCAATATACATTGCCGGTGGACACAAACAACAGCCGGTGGCCTCTGGCCATGGCCGGTGATGTGTGGGGATGCCCCACAAGGCATTCCCTGCCCCTCCAAGGCAAAACACAAGTGTTTGGTACAAAACCAGACACAAAACGGTCGAGTTCGGAGATCCTGAGGCAAGGCGCGTAGCCGAGACCTTCGGGAACTCCAAACGAACACAAACATGGATAATCACCGAGTGTTCAAACGGTGACGTCCAAGTCTTGAGGACGGTCAAAAATAGGGTGTCTACAGGCTTCCACACAGATTTCAAGCCGAGGATACACCCCTGGGTATTCAAACCAGACTTTAGTCTCAGAAATTCTAAACCTTTGTGTCCTAGGCAACAGCCATTCGAACTCTAGTTTCCACCATCACAGTTGGTCTCCTAAGAACTCGTAAACACAAACAGATAAATCAAGGGAAATGGTACTCGGGAGCACTTCGATTGCCATATTCGCTTTTGAAACAAGATAACACAAGATTTTTGTTCACTCTGAACATACAACTCATACAAAGATAATGCTCATTCTAAACACACAACAGAACACAAGATTGCTCATTTTGAACACACGGCTCATACAGCAACATACAGAATGCAATGACGGAACTTGCAAAAGTCGAAACAAGCTCAGATGATCCAAATTTTCCCTATTTTCTTGTGCTTCGCAGTCCGGAACCCATACTGCTTCAGATAGGTCCTGGTTTTACAGTTCTTACATGACTTGGGTTGAACCCTATAGTTTTATGAAAGAACGAATCCTGTTTTGCACAAATGTGGAGAATGGCACTGTACTCTGAGCACAAAACAAATCATTTTGAAATTGAGAAATGAGTTCCCGACTGGGTATTGAGCCTACGACTAAACATAGCGCACCATGACTCGACAAAGGAAAACAAAGGTACATAACCTAAACACATCGAGAAACACTCGAAACGACTCACAACAAGAATCGAGACAAACAAAACAGGCACACAACACTCGGATGTGTTCCAAAGGCAAGAGACCTCTCGGTTGACGGGGAGCCCAGTTTCTTCGGGTATTGTTTCCCACCCTTTTCTCATTTGTGATTCTCACATCACTCGGCCCTCAAGCTCTGTTTTCTGAAAAAGCCCTTTTCTCACTTTTTCTCTCAGCGTACATCTCTCTATTCTCCAATCTCTCTTCTTTTTTATCCCTCCCCTGGGTGGTGGATGGATAAACAGGAAGTTGTGGGCTCTTGCCTCTAGTATTCTGCAAGATTCTCGTTCTTCTGCACACAGCTAGTGAGTTCCTCCCACAGAAGGGTTGTGCTACAACTGGGTGTGTAACAAATCTGCAGCTGACATCAGTTGATGACGCCCTTGGCCAGTTCGGATATGACCAGACCTGTCCAGATGAAGGAGTGGAATATCTTGATCCATTCTAGTTCGTGCTTTGCATATAGCTTGATGTCTTGCTGATAGGAGGATGAAAGAGCTTTCAGCCCTTTGTTGTTAGCTCCAGTTGTGCCCTTTTCTGGTAAGTGTGTCGACAACGGGGAAAAGACAGGAAGCCTAACTTAACTGTGCCCCTAGTTCACCATTTTGACCATTTTTTTGTTTTGGTTTTCTACTAAAACAATTTTGACCAAAATGAGAGTTAGATTAACATACTTGTTCAACTTTTGATTTGAAATCATGCAAGTTAGGTTATGAGCACTGAAAATTTCCCTTTTTTAGATCCAATAAATGGTCCAGTTTTTGAAAAAATTGAGCAATTTTCGAGAAAATTAGTCAACCTTAGTAAAAATTCTCAAAAACTATTTTTGCAAATGGCCACTGCTCGACCAACACGAAATTTTCTCTTGAGATGCACAACCTCAAATCCAAAACAATGGAAAATTGCCCCTTGTCTAAATGGCACTGCATGGCAACAGAAAGTTGTCTCTTGTTTGAATGGCACCGCAGCACACTGTATGGCAACGAAAAGTTGCCCCTTGTTTGAATTGCACCGCAGCACACTGTATGGCAACAGAAAGTTGCCCCTTCTTTGAATTGCACCGCAGCACACTGTAACTAGTTCTCATAGTGAAGATCACAACCGAACTCTCGGATACAGAAACGACAAAGATGATCAGAACCATTACATGGACACAGTCGATTTGCAAGTGTTTATGGCTGGACTTCATAATGATGTTGCCTACGTATCCCAAAGATGGGAATCAAGCCTTACGTAGTTCAGGGTTAAGGTACACTCGGGTATTAACCTCTTCTTTTGCGCTCTAACTTTTGCTAAGGCTGCCATTCCGGGTTTTCAACCTTGTGAGCTCTGTTTTTCTTTTCATCTTTTTATTTCTTTTCTTCTTTTCATTTCTTTTTTTTTCATTTTTTTTGTCATTTTCTTCATTTTTTCATTTTTGTTCTTTTCTTTGCTCTTTTCTTCTTTTTCTTTATTTTTCATTCTTTGCATTTTTCCTTTTCTTCTATTTTTTCCTTTTGCTTTTTCTTTTGCTCTAAGCCATCTGAATCCAGGAGAATGGCTGCTATTCGCTGATGATGTAGAAGTCCATCCAATAGGGGTTGAAGTTGTCCCTAGTGTTGCAGATAGGAACTCGGTTGTCCTTCAGCAATACTTTCTTCTTTCTTCCGTTCTGGGATTTGGCATTCTTTCCGATCTTCATTGGTTTGCAAAAGGACTCATCCTTTGAATCTTTGAACACATTTGACATTTTTTTTTTTGCCCCTAGTTCAAGGGCTGTTTCTGACCTAACTTTGCAAGCTTCTTTTGATGACATCTGATCTTCTTGATATGACTTTTCTTGCCGCTGGTTCATGGGCTGCTTCAAATCTGGCCACACTGGCTTCACTTCATGATTGACCTTTAAACATTTTGAATCTAAGTTCAAGGTTTGAAACTAAGGGGTCAAGTCTGAAGACTGAGAGCGATCCTAGGCTGCACAATCTCAAGAGTGAGTCCACCCAGGTCTTCGCAGGACGGCGCAAAACATTTTTTGAAATCTTTTAAGAAGGCGACTAGTCGCTCGCGCTGAAGACAATGCGAAACCAATTTGGATCAAGCCAGGATCCTTCTTAGTACTCACATTAACAAGCATGATCTCAATCATTTAGGGCATAGCACGTCTCTCTTTCTCTCAATTGATCAACTTTTGCAAAACCCGAGGAATTCCTCTCTCTTTGTTTTCATCACAATGTTCAAAAAGTTTTGAAAAACTTAGGTCAATGCAATAATTTTCAAGGCACAGAAAAGTAGTTGAAAAGTACTGCCATTTCATTCAAATTTTCTGGCACAACAGGTTCGAGGTAGAAACAAACACAAAAGCGTGAAAACCACTGTTGTTTCATTCAGATCTTCTGGCGCAACTGACCCCATGGCGGAAACAGACTCAAAAGAGTGGGTGTAAAAGACAAAAACCAAAACAAGCAAGTGATGTCCAAGGTAACACCCCGAAATCACCTAACTCTAACAAAACAGGAAGGACTCGACACAACAAGACAGACCCCAACTGACTTAACATGAAAAGACTGACTCTATACAACACAACAAAACTGACTGAATACCCAAGTCAGAAAGCACAAAAACTTGCATTTGCAAAATGCTCAAAACAGTGTGTGCCATACGCTACATCTAGAGTAAACTAAGCGCCGCCCGCAGGTGGTTCATTTCCCTTACCATATAATCACATGATCCCCCGAGTTCACTGATCCAGTGACAATGGACTTTGCTGAGCTTGGTGGGATGATGACCTCGTTATCAATCAAATCCTGTACTTCGTGGCGAAGACGAAAGTAGTTGTCGGTGTTATGACCGGTTTGTTGATAGTAGGCACAATACTGGGTAGCATCATGCGAGAGAGGGAGGTTATTCGAGAGAGGATGAGGCTCGAGGGGTTTGAGATGGCCCTTTTCAGCATGGATTTGAAAAGCCTTGGACAAAGGCATATAGAGGGCATGGAAGACCCTGCGACCTCGAGGTAGATACTTCGAGGTTTGCGAATTTTTGTTGGGTGCACTAGCAAAGGGGTCAGCAGGTGTTGGCTTGGTTTTCTGATCTCTTTCGAGTGCAGGGTTAGAGCTCAAAGGATCGTTTATGGTATGACAGCCCTTCTCCCGGTTCTCCCCTTGCTTTGAACTACTCTCATTCTGAGTGACGAGAGTGTCATCCACAGTTTTTGCAATAATTTCGAGCACTTGCTGTTTATTCAGTTCTTCAGCTTTCAAAGCCTCAATAACCCATAGAAGGTGTTCATAGGGGTTAATGTCTACCCCTACCTTGTTCTTTCCACTTGCCTCAGCTTGGTTGAAGGTTTGGGTTGCTACATAAGTGCGAAGTTCGGTTGTTGTCAACATGTCATTGCCCAGACTTGGGGTGGCTTCAAGTTGGCCAATTTCATTTACAATTCATCCCAAGAGTGGGGAGTCTTCTAACATGAAATTTTTGGCATGTGATGTGGTTGATGGCAGAGCCGATATTCCAAAGGCTAGATCAGCCACAGTTCTCTGAAGATCGCCAATCATTCCCATCAGCTCAAAAGTTGTGGGCTTCCGGGTTTGAAATGATTGGGGTTCCAAGACTGGATGTGTGGTAGGTGCCCCAGACGGGCGTTGTATTTCAGCATCGGTCTCACCCTGCATGGTGATTCCCTGGTTTAATGCCGCTGTCATGACCCCAATTTCTTCTGAATTTTGCGTCATCATTAGTCTGCTGAACTGAACAGAGGTGGTGTGACTGGTGACTAACGGATCAGATGAATCGGTGAGCCTTGACTGGCCTTTCTCTGCCTTGCCTCAGCGAAGGAAAATACTAGCTGCTCTGAACCGAATCTCTAACCTGACAAAGTCTATCAGCACTAGTCCAATGTACCGGGGGGGATATTTGGAGCCTTCTGAAGTTATGGTTTCGAGACCCTACCTAGCAAAAGAGAAAATAGACAACATCTCAGCCCAATTTCACTAGAATAGATACAAGCATAGCTGAATGACTGCACTCTCTACTGAACTCTGCCCAAAATTCTGCTTGTAAATCGATACCCTCAGGTAAAACTGATTTCCTCCAAAATACTGATGCCCTCAGGCCTGATACCCAGACTTGCAAACTGATACGCGCATTCCTGTAGAGACACACTCTAAAAGCACATAGCAAGCAAATGAGAGCCAAAACACCCCTATGTTGGGGTAGGATTTCCCTATCCTATTTTGTCAGGAGCTAGGGTTTACTACGCACGCAGCGGTTTCAAACAACCTACAATCAGGTAAGCAACCTGTCCTAGTTTGGAATGGTCACTATGGATTCCGATATGCACTAGGTCGAATGGTCAAAAAGGGTGCCCCGGTAAAAATCAGGGTTTTTGTTCCCATCGTGGCAGAGCTTGTAACCGGTCGACCTTATGGCATGCAGCCTCAGGCAAACCGCTCAGGAATAGCAGACGGTGAACACGGTGTCCTAGGCACACCAATGCAAATGCAATGCAACGAAACACATAAGTGTAGTCAAAACAAGATATCATGAGTTCGAGTCAAGTTTTCTAAATCCCCAGCGGAGTCGCCAGAAACTGTAGACGTGCACGAACGTCCCGGCTCCGCGCACGAAGGCGCGAAATTCATTTTGTTCTCTAACTACTATAGTTCGGACTCAAATGTCACGGTTCTGAATCTAATCTCACAAAGTGCAATGTGAGACCGATAAATCACCAAAGAGTCCAAATCTGGCAAATCGTTTTGGAAAACTGATTTTTATAAAGAAGTGCCAAACATGGACTGCTTTGCTAGATACAGAGTCGCCACCTAAATATTTTAAATTTTGGGGGGAATTTAGGAAACCAAGACTTGTGCCGATGGCCACGTGTCCGTCATCACCAAAGTTGCCTCGGCTCGGGAACTTGAGTACGAGAGGGGAAGGTCATGCAATGAGCACCCCTGCTCGCCCGATCAAAGATCGGCCTTTACTAACATGATATTTTGTTTTTAAAAACACATGTGTTCTTATTCCGGTTATTAACCTAGAATTACTATGTGATGCGCACAACATGCAAGTATAGACTAGATCGCCTAAGTTGGAACAAAGCATTGCATGTTCGTTTGTTGGAAAACAGTTTAAAGTTTGCTATTCGCAAGTAGGCTAAAATGAGAATTTCGATGAATTGTTCCAATTCAAGTAATCCAACCTTCACCCACAGGCATTCAGGCAGTTAAACACTTAAGTAGTTAGCCTCATGGCAAGCATGCTTTCATGGCAACATTAACACACATGCAGTATGCTAAAGCGTAAACACTCACAATGTACTCCGAGCCAAAACAGAGAACTGGTTAGAAATCATGCATGATTCTAGGTCATGTTAAGATGGCTAATGTGGGAGCCGAGTAATTAGAGGGACGAAGCCTGATGCGCAAAGGGAGCCGGGTGTTGAACGGCTCCCTTCTGCTCTGCCAAGACGCCGAGTAGGATCTTTGGGCCGAATATACTGGAAAAAGCGTGTCAGGATAAATGGAAGAATACATAAACAAAAGAAAAAGTGGACTCTGGCCCCGAGGCTGAAAAATGACTATAAATACAAGAGCTTCAGATTAATAAAGGTATGTAAGAAACACTTCTAAAAACTTAGTAAGCAAGCTTTCTGGAGGAGAACTGACTTGTCCGTCGGAGTGCTAATTCCGGCACCCCCGACCGGAGTTTGTATTTTTGCAGGTGACTAGCAGAGGATCGTTGGCGTCTTCCAGGATCTGAAGAGTATTTCCAAACCACATTCACCACAATTGGCGCCGTCTGTGGGAATACTCAAATATATCCATGAAAGACGTGACTAAAGATCCCCCGATAGCCACTGACGAGACCGGACGGAGAGACGACTTCACTCCGGCATTTACACTCGGAGAGGCAACCGTCGCGCAGCGACACGCCCCGCACTCTAGCTCTCCAACGATTCTAACACAGGAGACGATGCAAGCGACCATGGAACAGGCCAGACGGACCAAACAGAGTTTGGACAGCATCATCGCTGAGAACGAACGCCTTCGCCGCGACCTGGCCTTAGAGAAAGCAAAGTCCCACCAGGCAAGACTCAAGGTTCTCGAGCGATCCCCAAAGGCGGGTCCTCGACGACCTCGCGACCAACAGCAATAATACCGGCGCCGCTACCAAAGGATTACGGTGAGGAAGTGACAGAGGACGCATGACGCCCAGGAGGCGTCCCGCTTGATACCGTCCATATGATATACAGCCTGCCGATAGCCCTGACTGTACAAACAGTCCAATCACTTCCAAGCCCTCAAAAGCAGCCACCACCAAAGAAGCGACCGGCCCGAGAAGCGCAAGCATCACCTTCGACGACTCGATTTGAGCGGTGTCGCACTCCTCACGTAGATCCTTCTGTTGTTACGCCACGCACATAGGTTTATCGAGAACACGCCCTTATCGATCGGGAAGTACTTCAGAGATTATGTACTATCGAACCTTCATCAAACTTCGGGTTCAACGATTCGGATCTAACTCCGGCTCCTATCCACTATTCGCTTCAACGCCAACCCGAGTACCCATTGGGAAAAATCACCTACCCGTCATACTGCTCGAGAACGGTGGTCGCGAATTCTTGGTCGTCGAGCTACCATCGCCATACAATCTCATCATGGGCGATCGTGGTTACATACCCCGCAGCCGCCCCAAGCACCTACCACCGCTACTACGCTTCCCAACAGAGAGCATGGCGTTGAGCAGATCCGTGGCTCAACGGTCGGCCCAAGCATGTTACCTTCGCCAGACGCCGGCAAGGAACCGCAAGTAAACTCCGCCGAGGTGCCCAATCGAGAAGTCTGGAAGACGTTACGCCAACCAAACGAAAAGGCCACGGAAGGTTTAGACCGGGTTGACATCGATGGAAGCCCGGAAAAGTTTTTTATGATCGGCGCCTCCCTAAGCCAGGTTGACAAGCAGCGACTGATCACTTTCTTACTCGGCAATCTCGACGTCTTTGCGTGGACCCCGTATGAAATGCCGGGAATAGACCCAGCGGTCTCGCAGCATCACCTCAATGTCGACCCTCAGTGCAAGCCGGTCATTCAGAAAGGCCGTCGATCCTCCGCAGAACACACTGCCGCCGTCGTCAAGGAAGTTGACAAATTGCTTGATGTCGGGGCAATCAGAGAAGTCACCTATCCCACGTGGCTCTCCAACACAGTGGTGGTGAAAAAGAAGAATGGCACCTGGCGAGTGTGTGTCGATTTCACGGATCTGAACAAAGCTTGCCCCAAAGACTGCTTTCCCTTGCCTAGAATCGACCAACTCGTCGATGCGACGGCACGCCACCACCGCATGAGTTTCCTCGACGCCTATAGAGGCTACCATCAGATCGCCATGAATCCAGATGATCAGGACAAGACTGCATTCCTCACTCCAAGAGGAACCTACTGCTACAGGGTTATGCCTTTTGGACTAAAGAATGCAGGGGCGACTTACCAAAGATTGGTCACCATGATGTTTAAAGAACAACTCGGGCGCACTATGGAAGTATACATCGACGACATGGTGGTCAAATCTAAAGAAGAACAAAACCATATAGCCGATCTGGAAAAAACATTCAACACCCTACGCAAGTACAGAATGAAGCTGAATGCTTCCAAATGTGCATTCGGGATCGGCTCTGGCAAATTCCTGGGCTACATCGTCAACCATCGAGGAATCGAAGCCAACCCGAGGCAAGTCACAGCAATTTTGGAACTTCAGTTCCCAGCTCACCAAAGAAGTCCAAAAGCTGATGGGATGGCCGCTGCACTCAACAGGTTCATCAGCCGATCTACATATCGTTGCAGACAATTCTTTCAGACATTACGCCAAGGCAGAGCTTTCGAATGGACCGTCGAATCGAGGCGACTTTAACGACCTCAAGACTTACCTCCGGACAAGACCTCTTCTAACAACACCATACCGGTGACCCCTCATTTTATATCCGTCGTCTCGACAGCGCCGTACCAGATATTAAAAGAGGAGGAAGGGCAACAAACCAAGATACTATGTGAGCAAGGCGATGGTGGGCCAAACACGCTACCTACCGCTAGAAAAACTCGCCCTAGCTCGGTCATGGCAAAGAAGAAAACCGATGCACTACTTCCAAGCACACAAAGATCAAGGTGCTATGACTTCCCCTTCGATCAAGATACTCGAATGCGAAGCATCAGTATGCGAAATGGGCTCTCGAACTCGCCAATATGACATTCGGTTTTCACCCAAAACCGCAATCAAGGCGGTGCTTGCCGACTTTGTGGCGAATTCACGGGAGGGCTTGCCGACCTCAAGCTCGGGGACCTCCACCAAAAGCCGGTTAGGTCAAAGCAGTTGGAGAGTCTACGTTGGGGACATCGGCAATTATCTTTGCGATGGATCGTCTAACCAGCGTGGCACAAGGCGCAGCGTCGTAATTATGTCCCCAGACGGCGCGATCATTGAACAGCCGTCAAGCTCGGCGAAGCATCGAATAACGAGGCGAATATGAAGCCTTCTAGCCGGATTGCGAACGCACATGTTCTCGCGACGGCGCATTGGTGTTTTGTGACTCAAAATTGGTAATCAACCGGGCGGGGGAGTATGCGCGAGAGATGAGCGTATGGCGGCCTATATGAAAGCGGCTAACTCGTTCTTTGGCGAAATTCGACCATCACGAACTAAACCAAATAACACGCGATCAAAATACACACGCGGATGCCTCGCTTGCTTGGCCTCCGCCATCAACTCGAGCTCAAGCGCACCATCGGTGGGCTTCCCCCAAATGCATCGGCCTCCCGGAGGAGACCCACATCAATATCATAGAATCCGCTCCAAGTTGGAAGGACCCCATTCTCGTTCCTTTCTTCTGAGCAACTCCCGGAGGATAAAAAAGAGGCACACAAGCTGCGAAACAAGGCTCTGCGATACTACCTTGATCCACAAGGGGGACTTTACAAAAAATCCCTCTCTGGCCCATACCTGGAGTGCATGCATCCGGACAGAGTAGAGGAGCTGCTGACTGAGATACATGAAGGCAGCTGTGGCGCACACTCAGGGGGGCGGTCCCTTGCCCATCGGGCGATAACACAGGGATATTACTGGCCGACTATGAGAGCCGACGCACAAAATTATGTCAAGAAATGCGAACAATGCCAAAAGTTTTCCCCACTAACCCATCAGCCAGCAGAAGCTTTGAATTCAATCACTAGCCCCTGGCCGTTTGCTCAGTGGGGACTTGATATTGTAGGACCCTCGCCAGGCCCCAGGAACAAGCGATTTCTAATCGTAGCAGATTATTTCACAAAGTGGGTCGCAGAGGCTCTAACCCATATACGAGGCGGCGTTAAGCGTTTTGTGTGGAGGAACATCATTACACGATTTGGCATTCCAAGGGCATTGATCTCAGATAATGGCACTCAGTTTGATTGTGGCGTGTACCGAGAGCTGTGCGGCAAATACGGTATTGTACCTTACTTTTCTACGCCGGCTTACCCCCAAAGCAACGGTCAGGCGGAAGCTTCGAACAAATCCATCTTGGACGGCATCAAAAAGAGGCTGGAAAGCGCCAAGGGCAAGTGGGTCGAAGAGTTGCCAAGTGTACTATGGGCCCATCGAACAACACCAAGACGATCCACCGGAGAAACACCGTTTGCCTTGTGCTTCGGAACCCAGGCAATCTTACCCCCGGAGATCGGCCTACCAACCCTCAGATCGCAAGCCTTCGACACGGGTCGAAATGACATGATGCTTGCTTTGGACCTGGTTCTGATTGAAGAACGAAGAGATCGTGCCTTGGCGTCCATGGCTCGCTATCAGCAGCAGCTCGCCAAGTCATACAATCGGCGAGTCCAGCTGCGCCGCTACAATCCAGGAGAGCTGGTCCTGAAGAAGATGCTGCCGGCCGATCGGAGGCCGACCGATGGAAAGCTTGGTCCGAACTGGGACGGCCCCTATCAAATAGATTCCGTTGCAGGAACAGGGGCATATTGGTTGTCAGACATGTCAGGGAGAAGCCTGCCTCGGCCGTGGAATTCAACACATCTACGAAAATTTTATCAATAACCCGACCTGTGGGCTTGATATTTGTACACAATATCCTCGTAAATCCAAGATCTCGCGTTTTCACATGTTTAAGCTCAACACTTCAAAGTCCAGTAAGTCTCCGGATTCGGAGCCCCTTTGGTGCACGACACCTTAGGGCCGAACAAGTCTCCGGATTCGGAGCGCCCTTCGTGGATGTCACGATTGGCCAGAATAAGTCTCCGGATTCGGAGCCCCTTTGGTGCACGACACCTTAGGGCCGAACAAGTCTCCGGATTCGGAGCGCCCTTCGTGGATGTCACGATTGGCCAGAACAAGTCTCCGGATTCGGAGCGCCCTTCGTGGATGTCACGATTGGCCAGAATAAGTCTCCGGATTCGAGCCCTTTGGTGCACGACACCTTAGGGCGAACAAGTCTCCGGATTCGAGCCCTTCGTGGATGTCACGATTGGCCGTAATAAGTCTCCGGATTCGAGCCTTTGGTGCACGACACCTTAGGGCGAACAAGTCTCCGGATTCGAGCGCCGCCGTGGATGTCACGATTGGCGAACAAGTCTCCGGATTCGAGCGCCGCCGTGGATGTCACGATTGGCGAGAATAAGTCTCCGGATTCGAGCCTTTGGTGCACGACACCTTAGGGCCGAACAAGTCTCCGGATTCGGAGCGCCCTTCGTGGATGTCACGATTGGCCAGAACAAGTCTCCGGATTCGGAGCGCCCTTCGTGGATGTCACGATTGGCCAGAATAAGTCTCCGGATTCGGAGCCCCTTTGGTGCACGACACCTTAGGGCCGAACAAGTCTCCGGATTCGGAGCGCCCTTCGTGGATGTCACGATTGGCCAGAATAAGTCTCCGGATTCGGAGCCCCTTTGGCACATGGCACCCCAGGGCCGAATAAGTCTCCGGATTCGGAGCGCCCTTCGTGAATGTCACGATTGGCCAGAATAAGTCTCCGGACTCGCGCTTTGGGGCATTTCTGAACGTTTACGCCACGTGATGCAAAATATTATAATAAGTGCCTAAATATTACAATAAAATGTACAGACGCCGAGCCACGCAACGCAGGCAGATTTACTAATCTATTCGGCCGAATACTTGACGATGCCTCGGCCAGCCCTCGAGCGTGAACTATTCGGCCTAATACTTGACGATGCCTCGGCCAGCCCTCGAGCGTGAACTATTCGGCTTTTAACACTCGAGCACTGTCCAACGAAAGGGCAGACTTACTAATATATTCGGCCTAATACTTGACGATGCCTCGGCCAGCCCTCGAGCGTGAACTATTCGGCCTAATACTTGACGATGCCTCGGCCAGCCCTCGAGCGTGAACTATTCGGCTTTTAGCGCTCGAGCACTGTCCAACGCAAGGGCAGATTTACTAATCTATTCGGCCTAATACTTGACGATGCCTCGGCCAGCCCTCGAGCGTGAACTATTCGGCCTAATACTTGACGATGCCTCGCCACTCGGCGTGAACTATTCGCTTTTTAGCGCCGAAAATCGCCCAACGCAAGGGCAGATTTACTAATCTATTCGGCCTAATACTTGACGATGCCTCGGCCAGCCCTCGAGCGTGAACTATTCGGCCTAATACTTGACGATGCCTCGGCCAGCCCTCGAGCATAAACTATTCGGCTTTTAAACTATTCGGCTTTTAGCGCTCGAGCACTGTCCAACGCAAGGCAGATCTAGCCCGTGTGAACTAGACCTTCCACGCTCGAGCCGAGCCATCCAAGGGAACCGGCATATCTGTTTTGAATTGATTTAACATTGTATAATTACAAAAATAAAACGTCACCATAAAACTACGGAAACATCATCACATTGCGCATAAATTGCTAACATCTTATAATTACAAAAGGTATCAACGTCCATTGTCAGATCATAAACACAAAAATACCAAAACCACACGACGTAAAAATATCGGTATCATAAACATCAATCCTCCGAATCAGTCTCCAATGGATCGATGTCCACTTGCTCATACGGTATTGGCACATTCAGCGAAACGCCAGCTGCAGCAAGGGCCCTGTGCCAACCATGTTTGAATCCCCGATTCTCAAACCGGGTGACTGTTCCACGACTGGCATGAGCCCAAATTTCTTTCCCAGCTTCAAAAAATTTTGACTCGACTCTCTTTCGCCGCTTTCACCTCACCTAACTCGCCTCCAAAGAACGGCTTTTCGATAAGCAAAGTGTGACTTCAAGTCGTCGGCCTTCTCGCCTCCGCTCTCAACCTATCCGCATCACGAGCTTTCTCCACCGCCTCGAGAAGCTTCCCAGTCATTTAAAAACTCGTCCTCGGCTTTTTCCTCCGGCCCTCCGCTTTGCAGTTTACTAATCTCCTTGATGGCGTCGAGATGGCGGCGACCACATCGCTATCCTACCAACACGCAAAAGAATGACTCAAAACAAGCATAACGCGAACAACGTTTGAATGAAGGAAAATCAGAGTACACACCAAAAGGGCCGACTGCGCGGCTAACATTGTCGCATTCGAATCCGGCTCCAGCCGGAAAGCCTCCGTATCAGCCGGTAATGACAAAGACGTTGCCACGCCGAACGCGACCTCTAGGTCACTAAGTGCCGAGGCATCCGATGGAACCGGCACATTTCTCACCATCGGTCGAATCACAAAGGGCACGACCTCACCTGATCCCACCGTTCGAGGACGTTTGCCGCGCTGATCTTCTAAACCGACCTCATGATCTCTGGAGCGTTTCTCCGACGTTCCCTCAACTTCCTGAACGGCTTCCCCAACCGGCGTTGATTCAGCACCCTTACTCGTTGCCGCCCCCTCAACAATTTGCAAGGATTTCGATTCAGTAACTAGGAGGGAACGCTGAGATTCAGCAGTGGGCGGTTCGGTTGAAAGGCCCTCCGCTCTTCTCCTTGCGGCCAACCTCTCCGCATTCGCCTTCTTAGCAAGCTTTGTCAGGCTTAACCCAGCCATGCCAACAGTAACACGAGACGGAAGGGTTATTCAGACGTTGAAGAGCTGCCGTCAACAGAACGTTCTCGCACCAAAGCAGACAATCGTCAGAATCCAATACCTCCTCAGATGCGGCCTCCGAGTGATCTGATGCGGTAGTTTCGGTTAGTTCCGTATTCTCCAAATCAGACCCTCCAAACCCTATCTGCCTCAGATTTTTGAAGTCGGACAAAATACGAGCGACGAGAAAATCTTCCCCTTTCGGAATCGGTATATTTTCCGCAATTAAAAGGTCGTATATGTAGGCTCGTAGCAAAGCAGAACGTGAGCCGCCCTTCCCTGCTTATAAAGACTGCGGCGGCCCAAATAATTAAGAGCAATCCTGATGTCCGAAAGAACGACCTCGTCGGTTGAAGCTAGGACTTTTTTTCAACTCGTTCCCTGCATAAGATAAGCCGTGAGATTCAAGAAAATAAGGTATGGCAGATACAAATGTTCAATATTAGCAAAAGGGCATTCGGCGACCTGGTTCGCCCCTACGTCTAGGAATAGGATCGACGCGATCCTCCCCCTCGCCAATTCGATTGCCGCGACAACGACCATAACGTCATCGACTCGCTTTCCAGAGCCGAAAGCATAGTGATCAACCGGTGATCTGTGTCCTTAGCCCCGAGGAAGTATCGTGCCGCCAGAGGATCCGCCAGAGCGTAATGAAGGCCGAATGGCTAGGACGCCGAGATTTATACCAAGGCGACGGTTCAACGCCACGACCCCCATTATAATTCTAAAGAAATTTACATTGGCCGAAGGAATCAAATCGATGGCGAAGAACGACCCTCAGAAGCGGGTGAAGGGGAAAGCGAACTCCCCCCTCTGCGATCGACAGAAGGGGAAAGACAATCGAGGTTTCTTCCTCACTCTCCATGTCGAGAGTGCGGTCCGCCACTAACGATAGGTGGACATCATCAGGAATGGAGAAATGACGTCTAAAATCAACAACTCGACCCGGAGAAAGAAGGTCTCTTAAATACTTTGCCATAATCTATTGATTGTAAGAATACGCGACGGAGTAAACAAATTAGGAAAAGCTTCAGAGTTGAGAAGGGAAAAACTTACAAAAGTGAAGAGTATCGCGGATGGAAGGGGTGCAAGAATGGTTCGAAGAGCAGTCTAGCGGCCAGCGTCATAAATCATGAATTCGAAGGGACACCAGGCTCCAAGTCATAATGAATAGGCGTGCACGAAGGGACGGGAGTCTGAGGCGACGATTCAAGGGGGAGTAATTAAACAACCGCGTAATAAGTCGAAGCCCCAAGAGCTTCAGTATGTAGTATTTGAAAATCAGAGCCAAGCACCTCGTCCAACTGCCGTTCACAAGATGCTTGGGGGGCAATTGTGGGAGCCGAGTAATTAAAGGCGCTTCATAAAGGAGCCGGTGTTGACCGGCTCCCTCCTGCTCTGCCAAGACGCCGAGTAGGATCTTTGGGCCGAATATACTGGAAAAAGCGTGTCAGGATAAATGGAAGAATACATAAACAAAAGAAAAAGTGGACTCTGGCCCCGAGGCTGAAAAATGACTATAAATACAAGAGCTTCAGATTAATAAAGGGAGGTAAGAAACACTTCTAAAAACTTAGTACGCAAGCTTTCTGGAGGAGAACTGACTTGTCCGTCGGAGTGCTAATTCCGGCACCCCCGACCGGAGTTTGTATTTTTGCAGGTGACTAGCAGAGGATCGTTGGCGTCTTCCAGGATCTGAAGAGTATTTCCAAACCACATTCACCACAGCTAATGCAACACATGCGAAAATGCAGCTAAAATAGGCTCGGCTATTCTAGAATGTCATGTGAAATGCAACTTGATACATGTATTCAAATTGGAATTGAAATACAATGCAATTAGTATGATACGCCGAGCCCGGTGCATACAAGACAAATGAATGGATGCACGCTTGCAAGCATAAGGTATGCTAATTGAAATATGTCCTGAAACTAGCCATCGTAAGCGGTTAAGTAAAAGGGAGAAAGAAATGGGGGTTGGAAGACATATATCACACACACGCACGCTTATTACAACAATTGACCCTCTCGACGAAGGGACCAAATAAGAAGCTAACTAGCTAATCTAAGCTAATTAAACTAATTATTACATCACAACACTAATTAACTAATCCTAGTTAACTAATTTATTACAAAACAAATTGAAATAGCTAAACGCATTAACTATTAAAAGGTATAGAACCAAAGAATAAACTAGCTAAGGAAAACAGTAAAATAGGAGCCTTGAGACGATAAGTGTATGCATGCCCGGTCGCTTCGTTTTGAAATCCGTCGCGATGCCCCAACTTGCCTCTGTTTGCAATTGTCCTTAGAACCTTGCACCAAGCTCCAGAAAGCTTCCAACTCACCTTGGAGACTTGTAGGGATGCTGCTGACCAGTTGTTGAGGAAGGAGGCCACCTATCGACCACTTTCTGTGCTGAAAAACCAAAAAAAGTGGTCAGCCAGCTAGTATTACTGGTCAGCCGACCAGTTCTTTCTGCCAAACTGCAATTTGCTGCAACAGAGAGCAAGAAAGGACATGGCAATGTATTTGCAAGATATGTGTGCACAACCACCCTCCCTATCATTTTATAAGCTCAAGGGAGTGTGGTTCTCGACTCTCGGGCCACCAATCACGCATCTCGATGCATGATGGCCGAGAAGCCAAATTGCACAATTCAATATGAAATGAATGCACAAATAAACACATAAGGTCTAAAACTCTATCATGTGTGATCAAGAGCGTCGGCGACCGAGAATTGAGGCACGTTTCATCACTTTAAGTATGAAACGCCCCTCATTTCCCGTGTTTGGACTAACACCTATTCCAAACAACAATGCAAGCAACTCAAGCATGTGAACATGTAATGCAACTTAAGCATGTAAATATGCAATGCAAGGCATACAAGACACAATGCAACTACATGGCATTCACAATGCAAGGGACAAATATGCAACAACATGCAATGCAACATGATCAAACTACCAATGCAAATGGCATGCATGGTCAATGCAAGGCAAGGCAAGATTCTAAACACAATGTAATGCATGCATGCACAATGCAATGCAACAAGGGCAACTTATCAATGCTAGGGACATGCATACACAATGCAAGGCAACACAAGCATGCAAACAACATGAAAATAAACATGCTAAATGGACTTAAACCAAAAAGGCATAGACCTTAGTCATGCCAAAAATCAGTGCCCATAATGATGAAACATGAAGGAATGAAAGCAAGACAAGCATGCATGCCAATTGGCTCAAGAATTAAGGCATAAGAACACAACTCTCAAGAGTGCTCAAAGAGTGACAAGCATGGGAGTATAACAACAATCTAAGCTCAGAAATAAGATATGAAATGATGCCAAATCATTCAATCAACACAAGTATAGCATGCAAAGGTCCTTAAAGCATGAAGCTAGTAAAGAGGACTACAAAGGGGGCATGCAATACATGGCACAAATGCCTGAACCAGCCACAAATAGAGCTCAAGTGGGTCTAAACAAGGACCAAAACAAATTGAGATGGGGGCTCAAAGGCCTAGGCATGCATGCATGCACACTTGGCCACGAGCAAGGCAACAATGCACAACCCTTAAAGGCACTCAAAGGGTGAATGAAGTGGGAACATGAAAATGCTATAAGCTCTAAAATGTCATGTTAAATGATGCCAAATTATGTACACAACACAAATAAAGCATGTTATGGTGCTCAAAGCTTGAAGCTAGCATTGGCATTTGTACTACAACTATGCAAAACATGAAGCATATGGTTAAGGCAACCCAAAACAGTCCTAGAACATGTCAAAATGAGTTTAAAACATGAAGGAAGCCAAAATAAGCTAGCATGGAGAGCATGAAGCATGGAATATGCAAGGCCAAAAGGAAGGATTACACTACACCTACCAAGACCAAGCATGGGATGAATTAACCAACAAAAATTAGAGTTATATCATGGAAAAATAACCCCAAAAATGTACCGAAATGATAGCTCGCAAGCTTAGGCATGAAGGCATACGCAATGGCTCATGTTAAGGCATAAAGGGCAAACCCTCCAACGCATTGAATAAGTGACCAATGCAAGTGCATGACCATGAAACATGGACTGAAATCACATAATAAATGATGCCAAATCATTCAAATGGGCCAAGCAATGCATGCTAATGAACTTGATACATAAAGCTAACATGCTAGAATGCATTATAGCTATACAAAGCAAGTCATGCATGACCAAAACAACACAAATCAGAGCTTAAGCATGCTAAAACATGAACAAAAGCTTCTTATAGTTAAGCCAAAAGCATGCTAGAATGGCATGTTAAATCATGATACACAATAGGCTAACTCATGGAAATGCACTACAAGTGCATGGAGCATCCAAGGGCCAACCAAACCAAACCTTAACAGAGGTATGACATGGCAAAACACCACCAAAAACATGCTGAGATGGACTCAAAACAAGCTATAATGACATGCTACTTCATGAAGCATACAAAGCTAGTTTATGAGGATTACACTACAAGTGTATTATGCATGCAAGGGATGATTAAGACAACCAAAAATAGTGGCATGCCATCTCAAAATAACCCCAAATACATGCTAAGAACAAGCCAACACAAGCTTAATAAACATGCTCAAACATGAGGCGTATAAAGCAAGTATACAAGACACAAGGAGAGGGGATGACCCTCTCCTATTTGGGACCCCAAAACACCTTTCCACCACTGAAAATCCTCTAGATTTCTGTGGTAGAAAGGTCATGCAATGACTAGAACAAGAGCCAAAAGGGATGGCTTAAAACAAGGCCTGACAAGGCCTAAGAGCGGGTAGACCACCCCCAACGAAAAAGTGACCTTAAACAAACATTTTAACGACTAAAAAATAGAAATTTTTGTAGTAGGAAGTTAAGCTTAAAACAGCATGCAAATGGGTCGAAAAGCTTAAGCAAAACAAAGAGTTAAAGGGTTAGTTGACTCACCCTTGTAGAACCTCTTCAAGGCTGCAACTCCAGCAGCTTTCTTGGATCAAAACCAGTCCAAAAGCACCAAAAACAACCTCAAGAAGCCTCAGCAACAAAAAGATGGTGATTGAGTGTGTGTTTGTGTGTTAAAGTGTGGTAAAACTACACTTTTAAGGCACAAAATGAAGAACAAGAGCAAGATAGATACAAGTATGTATGTATAACTCTCTAGCCTCTTTTTTTCTAAACCTAGAGGAGGGAGGAGGAGCTTCCCTCTTATAGAGAACAAAAGCAAAGCTTCTTGAGGAAGCTAAGGGTCCAAGGCCATCCCTCCATACACGCGTATGGAGGATGAGCCTGTGCCTTCCAAATTGTGCCTGGAAGAAAATATCTCCAAAAAGGTGACAAAAAGCAGTCGATCACTTGAAGTGGTCGGCCAGCTACTTATAGTGGTCGGCCGACCACCACAAGTGGTCTCCCAGAAACAAAACTGGTCGGCCATAGGTGGGAGTAGTCTACAATATGAAAACAATGCAGTGGTGTGGTGGCCGACCAGAAAAGGTGGCCCAAAGACCAAGAAAACTAGTTGGCCTGGCGGGGAGGAAAGTGGTCTCCAAGGGGAAAAAATGGTCTCCCACCCTTGTACCACCTTCCAAACAAGGAAAACAAGATTTGTACCAAAAACAAACCAAAACGGATGCAAGACGAAAGACCGGGAGGCAAGGCACGCAGCCAAAAGCCTTGAAAACTAGTCTACGGCCACCAAAAGTGGTCTCTCGGACCACAGTGTCCCTCTAGGCAGAGGCAACAAGGTGTGGTTCAAAAACCACGTCAAACGGAGAATGTTAAGTGGTCCCGAGACAAGGCGCGCGGCCGAAGGCTCTGAAAATCAGAAACTAGTCTCCAAACGGGAAAAGTGGTCTATGACCACAAAAGGAAGGTCTACAAGACCTCCCCCTCCCTCTAGGGAAGAGAAACAAGGCTTGGTCCACAAACTGAGCCAAAGCACAAAGAGTTCAGAGGCCCGGAGGCAAGGCACTCAGCCGAGACCTCGGAAACTCAAAACGAGCACAACATGCATAATCACCTAGCGCTCTATCGATGACGTCTGAGTCTTAAGGTCGGTCAAAAATGGGGTGTCTACACCGAGCCTTGGTACATGCAAGACAAATGAATGGATGCAAATATGCAAGCATAAGGTATGCTAATTGAAAATGTCTCTAATCTAACCATCAAAAGCGATTAAATAAAAGAGAGAAAGACGTGGGGTTGGAAGACATACACACATGCACGCACACTTATTACAACATTACGCCCTTGTGAACGAGAGTCCGAATGAATAAGCTAACTAGCTACGCTAATTAAGCTAACTATTACAAAACGAAACTAATTAACTACTCTAGTTAACTAATTAATTACAATATGAATTAATTAATTAAATAATTACAACACTTGTATGAATGAATTAGCTACGACTAACTAATTAAACAAAGCAAGTAAATGGCCTCGAGGGCGAGGGACGCATGCATGCTTGGTTGGTTTCCTCTCGAAAATGCACCGCCTTGCCATTGGGCACCTGTGTTTGCACTTGCTTAAACACCAACAGTGCTGCCAACTTCCAGAACACCTCTACTCAAACTCAAGAACACACTTGTGCAAAATTTCATTTCTGGCCGGTCGGTTACCAATGATGTCTATTGGCCACCATTGGTAGTCGGGTCGAGCATCGATGGTGGCAGGTTGGCCACACCCTTCTCTGAACTTTTTTTTTCTTGCAACTGAGAGCAAATAGAGGCAAAGCAGTGTATTCTCAAGGAGTGTATGTACTGCTACCCTCCTTATCATCACACAAGCTCAAAGGAGTGTAGCTCTTGGCTCCCAAGCCATCAACCAAGCATTTTCATGCATGATGGCCAAAGAACCAAGCTTGTACAAGCTTAATGAGTGCAAAACAAGACTCAACAAAACCACAACCCTATAATGTATGATCAAGGGTGATGGTGACAAAGAAAAGTGGCACGTTTCATCACTTTGAGTATAAAACATCCCATTTTCCTCATGTTCGAATTAACGTCCAATCCGAACACATGCATTGCAACATGAAAGATGCTTATCTTGTCTCTTTTACTTGTTCATTTTTATTTACTCATTTTAGCTTACCAATCCATTCTTTAATTGATTAGTGCGAAAGGTGAGTGTCCTCTAATGAAAAGAGGGCTTAAACCACAAGTGCCTTGAGCATGAAAGAGACCTCATGCCGTTGGTTAGTAGAAACCCTCAAAAGAGGATTGAAACCATTAAGCACAAGTGTCTCACTTTCACACTCAAGCCAAAAGGGGTTCAAAACCACTTTCAAAATAAATGAAAGAGTGAAGAATAGAGAGAGATTGCAGAGATTCTAGTGCTGAAATGGAATGTAAAGACACTAAAGCATGCAAGCAACTCATGTAATTCATGCCAAAAAGCCTAAAACATTAAGCTAGTGAAGCCTCTTTATAGTATAACCACACAATACAAGCCTCAAAGGACCAAACCAACTCAAAACAAAGCTGAAACCAGTCAAAATAGTAGCAAAGATATGCTGAGATTAAGATACAAAATGCTAGAAAAACATGCTCACATGTTAAGCTATCTAGGCATGTAAACAAGACACAAGGAGGGGAGGCTATCCCCTCCAATTTTGGACTTCAAAAGAAAGTTTTTGCCACTAAAAAACCTCTGATTTTCAGTGGTCAAAAGGCCCAAAAAGTTTGATTTGAATGTGAGGAAAGATGGCACAAAAAGCTTAACAAGCAAATGAGCAAGAGGGATGGACAACCCCTCAACTGAAAATGGCCTCAAACCAACATGTTTAGGTCATAAAAAATAGAGGTTTTGGTATTTGAAAACCTGGCCAAAAATAGTACAAAAAGATGGTAAAACAAGTTATGCAAAATAAGTTTTAATGGTGACTGTAGACGCGCCGCGATGACTCCCGAAGCTTCGCGCTTTGCGAAGTCCCGAAATCTCGTTTGTTCTCTAGCATACTATAGTTCGGACTCAAATGTCACGGTTCTGAATCTAGTCTCGCAAAGTGCAATGCAAGACAGATAAATCACCAAAGAGTCCAAATCCGGCAAATCATTTTGGAAAATTGATTTTTAATAAAGAAGTGCCAAACATGGACTGCTTTACCAGATACAGAGTCACCACCTAAATATTTTGTTTTTGGGAAAATTTACGAAACCCTGACTCGTTGCCTAAGGCCACGTGTCCGTCAACACCAAAGTTGCCTCGGCTTGGGAACTTGGGTACGATTGGGGAAGGTCATGCAATGAGCACCTCTGCTCGCCCGATCAAAGATCGGCCTGTACTAAGCATGATATCTTGTTTTTGAAAACACATGCATTCTTATTCCAGTTATTCCAGTTTTGAAAACACATGCATTGTCTTGCTCGTTATTTACGTAGTTCTGCATTCCCTATAACTGGCATTGTCTTGCTCGTTATTGGCGTAGTCCTGCATTCCCTATAACCAGCATTGTCTTGCTCGTTATTTACGTAGTCCTGCATTCCCTATAACCGGCATTGTCTTGCTCGTTATTTGCGTAGTCCTGTATTCCCTATAACCGGCATTGTCTTGCTCGTTATTTGCGTAGTCTTGCATTCCCTATAACCGGCATTGTCTTGCTCGTTATTTGCATAGTCTTACATTCCCTATAAGTGGCATTGTCTTGCTCGTTATGTGCATTGTCTTGCACCCATCTAACTTGCATTGTCTTGCAAACTTATCTAACTTGCATTGTCTTGCAAACTTATCTAACCTGCATTGTCTTGCAAACTTATCTAACCTGCATTGTTTTGCAAACTTATCTAACTTGCATTGTTTCGCAAACTTCTCTAACTTGCATTGTTTCGCATACGCTTAACTTGCGCTATTATGTTCATTATTTACATTGTTATGTGCGTCTTTAACTTGCGTTGTTTCACATGTTCTACCTGCATTGTTATGCACACTTTACTCGCGTTGTCACGCAGTTTTAAACTGCATTGTTATGCATGTTTCTAACAATATTGTACCTTTTAAGTTTCTTTCTTTTGCAGGCACGATATTGTATATACGGTTCATTTGAAGCTGGCGCGACCAGACGAACCAGACAGGCACGATATTGTATGTGCGGTTCATTTGAAGCTAGCGCGACCAAACGAACCAGACAGGCACGATATTGTATGTACGGTTCATTTGAAGCTGGCGCAACCAGACGAACCAGACAGGTATCGCGTACTCCGTGTGAGACGTAGCAAGAATTGTATAATTCTCTTACATCCCTTCTATATGTAATGTAGTTAGATTTGTATTTGCCTGCTTAAAACTGTTGCATGTTTTGCTTCGTTACAGCTTTCTTTGCATGATCATAAGTTATGTTCGGCACCCTGCATGTCACTTGCATCTTGCCCCTGCCTTCGGGCACATATCTTGCTATCTTGCATGCTTGTCTAACTCTTCAGCCTTGTCAAAAATGGGTCGTCTCTGGGCTTTGACATTCACTCTCGTCATCTTTATGACTTTCGAGTTCTGTCAAAGAGGGTCAACTGTAGACACCCCATTTTTGACCGTCCTCAAGACTTGGACGTCATCGTTTGAACATTCGATGATCATCCATGCTCGTGTTCGTTTTGAGTTCTCGGAGGTCTCGGCTACGCGTCTTGCCTCAAGATCTCTCAACTTGTCTGTTTTGTGCTTGGTTGTGGACCAAACACTTGTGTTTTTGCTTCTAAGGGAAGAGGGTGGCTTGTTTTCCATACCCTCAACCCACAGGCCAAGGCTTGAAGCCATCGGCCCTATTTTCTTTCCATCGGCCAAAAGTATTGGCCGATCGGCACTATATTTGGTCGGCCGGCACTTATGTTGGTCGATCGGCCTTTTTTTTGGTGGCCGAACCCTGTTCATCTGCTTTATGCAGATATTTTGTGCCAGCTGGCACAGCTGGCATCCACAATTAACCCCCTCCATACACGTGTATGGAGGGATTTGCTCTTTGCTTAGCTTCTCCACGAAGCTTTACAGATTGGATTTCTATAAGAGGGGGGGCCCTCCTCCTTTCTCAGAGGTTCTGAAATTAGGGTTAGAACAAGTTGTATCTCTCTGTCTCTATATCTCCTTATCTCTATCATTTGTGTGTGTATTTGTGACCTAAAGTGATTTTTGTTCATACTATTGCACACAAACACCTAGCATTACACCATCCTTGGTTGCTGAGGTTCTAAGGAGTTGTTGTTAGGGTTCTTGGAGTGGTTTTGATCAAAGAAAGGTGCTGATGTTGTGTTCTTGAAGGTGTTCTTCAAGGGTGAGCATTCTTGCTTTAGATACCCCTTTCTTGCTTAGGCTTTTAGCCCTTCTTGCTTATTGTTTTAAGCTTAGCTATTAATTAATAAAAGTTCTGTTTTTACTTTCTTTTGAACTTTGTTTAAGGTCATTTTGAGGTTTGGGGTTGTTTACCCCCTCCAAGGCCTTGTTAGGCCTTGTTTTAGGCCATCTCTTTTGGCTCTTGCTTTGAGCTTTGCACTCTACCACTGAAATCCAGAGGATTTTCAGTGGTGGAGAGGTGGTTTTGGTGTCCTAAATAGGAGAGGGTCATCCCCTCTCCTTGTCATCTTGAATACTAGCATAAGTGGCTTATGATGGTGGCTTGTATGCCTAGCTTGTTTTAACTTCATTTCAGCAAGTATTTGGTGTTGTTTTGCCATGATTTACCTCTATTTAAAGTTGGTTTAGTGGTCTCTTGCATGCACCATATACTTACCTTGCAATCCCCTCATTTGCCTTAATATGTATCTAGCATTTAGACTACCATGCTTGCATGTTTCGGCTCAACTCCATGAAGCTTCTAGCCTTGTTTTAACATGCTTAAGCTCTGTTTTTCATTGTTTTGGTCATGCTTACATTGTTTTGTATAGCTATCATGCAATCTAGCTTGTTAGCTTTTGGTGTTTGAGTCACTAGCATGCTCTATTCAGATCATTTCAGTGGTTTGGCATCACTTGTAATATTATTTCAGTCCATATAGTATGCTCATGTACTTGCATTTGTCACTCCTTTAATGCTTTAAAGGGTTTGTGTTTTATGCCTCATGAATGTGTCATTGTGTATGCCACCATGCTTAGGTCTTTGGGATACCATCTAAGTGAGTTTTTGGGCTTACTTTGACATGCCATAACTCTATTTTTCATTGCTTAAATCATGCCATGTTTGGTTTTGATAAGTGTAGTGTAACACCCTCTTTGGTAGCCTTGCATGCCTCATGTTTTGGCGTTGTGTTCTAGCTTGTGTTAGCTAGTGCGAGCTTGCTTTCAGTCCTGTTTGGACCTGCCTTAGGACTGTTTTAGGTCCTCTTGGCCCTTTGGGGCTTGCTTTGTATAGCCATGGTTTGAACCCTTAGGCTAGTTTCAAGCTTTAAGCTTTCTTGCATGCTTTGCTTGTGTACTTTGGTCAGTTTGGCACCTCTTCTAACATGATTTCAGAGCTTAACATGTTTGCCTAATATCCATGTTTGTCTCTCTTTAAGCATTCTTAAAAGTTTCTCTACAATGCTTAAGGTAATGGACCATTAGCATGCATGTTTATATGTGTATTTCATGCCTTTGTTTCATCACTTTGGCCACTGATTTAGACCTATTTGAGAGCTGTCCATTTTGGTTTAAGACCATTATTGCATGTTGTTGCATGCTTGCCTTGCATGTTGTTGCAAACTTGGCCTATTGCATGTTGTTGCATGCTTGAGTTATATCGCATTTGGCATGCCCCTTTTGTTAAGTTGCTTTGCATGTTTGCATATATTGTCCCTTGCATGTTGTTGCATACTTGCCCCACATGTTCTTACATGCTTGCCTATCCTTGAATGTTGCCACATGCCTTGCATGTTTGCATGCTTGTTTAGGTTACATTGCATTTGGCATGCTTATTACCATTAGCCTTGTATGGCATTGTCCTTAACATGCTTCATGTTGCATTAGTTGTTTGCATCCTTTGCCTCTTGATCAAGCATGATAGAGGTTGGGGTCCCTTATGTGTTTTCTTTTGTGCATTTCATTCCATATTGAATTGCACATTCGGCTCCTTTGGCCATCATGCATCGAAATGAGTGATTGGTGGTCCGAGGGTTGAGGACTACACTCCTTTGAGTCTCAAACATGATAAGGAGGGTGGTCATGTAAACAATGCCTTGTAAATGTATTGCCATGCTCTGTTTGTCCTCTGCTACAGCAACACAACATTCTGCAAGAAGAAATGGCCGGTCGGCCATCTTCAGTGCCGGTCGGCTAAACATTGTTGGCCGAGAGCTTTACATTTGGTCGATGACCAATTTCCCATGGCCGATGGCCCTATCTCTTGGCCGATGGACTCTTAGAAAGTCCCCATGCTGTTTCAGAAGTGTCACAGAAGTTGGCATAGTTTTCAGAGGTACAGAGCAGTGTAAACAGAGGCAACATGTGACATGGTGATGGATTTCCGAGCGAAGTCGTCTAAGCAGGCATGCATCCCTCTTCCCGAGGCTGTTTTTACTGTTTTCATAGCTTAATTGATCTGGTTAATTAGTTAAATGTTGTGTAATAATTAATTAGCTTGTTAGTTAGTTAATTATGTAATTTGTATTATTCTTTCGGTCCCTCCGTCGAGAGGGCGCAATTGTGTAATAAGTGTGCGTGTGTGATGCATGTCTTCCAACCTCCACTTCTTTCTCCCTTTTACTTAACTGCTTACGATGGTTAGTTCTAGGGCATGTTTCAATTAGCATCCTTATGCTATGCATGTTTGCATCATTTATCTGTATTGCATGCACCGGGCTCGGCTCATCATACTAACTGCATTATATTTCAATTCTAAGTTGAATACGTATATCAAATTGTCGCATCTCACATTCTATTTCAGACTAGCCGAGCCTATTCTAGTTGCATTTTGTATGTGATGCATTAGCCATCTTAACATGGACTTGGATCATACATTGATTACTAACATGTTCTTTGTTTTGGCTTGGAGTACACTATGAGTGTTTATGCTTTAGCATCTCGCATGTATGTGAGTGTCAACATGACAGCATGCTTGCCATGAGGCTATTTGCTTATGTGATATAACTACTTGAATGCCTGTGGGTGAAGGTTGGATTGCTTGAATTGGGACAATTCATTGAAATCCGCATTTTTAGCCTACTTGCGAGTAGCAAACTTCAAACTATTTCCAAATAAATATGAGATGTTTTGTTCCAACTTAGGCGATCTAGTCTATACTTGTATGTTGTGCGCATTACGTAGTAAGCTAGCTAATAACCGGAATAAAAACACATGTCTTTTCAAAAACAAGATATCAAGCTTAGTACAGGGCGATCTCCGGATCGGGCAAGTAGTGGTGCTCATAGATGACCTTCCCCAATGGTACCCAAGTTCCCGAGCCGAGGCAACTTTGGTCATGACGGACACGTGGCCTTAGGCAACGAGTCGGGGTTTCCTAAATTCCCCCAAAACAAAATATTTAGGTGGCGACTCTATATCTGGAAAAGCAGTCCATGTTTGGCACTTCTTTCTTAAAAATCAGTTTTCCAAAACGATTTGCCGGATTTGGACTCTTTGGTGATTTATCAATCTTGCATTGCACTTTGCGGGATTAGATTCAGAACCGTGACATTTGAGTCCGAACTGTAGAAGCATTGAGGCCCTCGGGGCGCGTTTACACGTACCTTGACTGTGCTTCGCATGTTCGAGATTATGGTTCATGCATTATGATGGTGAAAGGCATATTTGGGATAAACAGTGCTATAATCTATGTATTTTTGCTAGTGAGTATAGCGTTGTGCAGATAGGTTCATTTATATTTATTGGGATACATAACTATTGTGACAACCTGGAATTATGTTTTACATGAATAAATGGGTTACAAGACCTATAATAAGATATGATGGGCCTAAAAGCATTTTTAGTTATACTGTGACATGATATGAACTGTTCAGTCTTTAAGACTCATGAGTTTTGGGTATGGAACAAAGTGCTGTACAGAACTAAGTGCTACAATGGGAGTCACCTATAGGGTCCGTATGAGTCACCTCTTGGGTCCATAAAAACATGTATTGGGCCCAAGGAGAGGTGGAGACATGTCGATGTTCCATCTACTCCATGATAAGATGCAGTGATACGACAAGATATGTTTGGGCCTAAGGCCATTTGCATTATGATGGGCCCGAGGCCGTTTTGCTTTATGTTGGGCCTGAGGCCATTTTGTACTATGTTGGGCCCGAGGCCATTTTGGAATATGACAAGGGAGACATGTAACGTTAGATAAATATTCTCTAAGACATATGCTTATTCACACCAATCTCGTTACATTATTATTATTCACCGAGCCTTGCTCACTTTGTTTTTATATATGTTTATGTAGGTGATCAGCTTGAAGGATAGCCCTAGGTCAACTCCAGGTGCTTTGTTGACCCTATTGTATCGAGCCTTCCCAAGTGGAAGCCTTTTGCCTTTTTGTGGAATTTCTTTTATATCGCATATTGTTAGGTCATTGGTTTTGTTCAATATCTTGTTAATATGTATAACTTTTAAATTATTAACTTTTGGTACATAACCGGGACTAGTTGATTGTGGACTGTGTATGACGTATATATATCTATATAGGATGTCACATGCTTTCAGTCTTGGCATTTATGCACTCCTCTATGGGCGTTTTGTTATCATTAGCTTCCACTTTAGGCCCCATTGTTTTACGAATATTTTGTTGGATTTTTGTTTTGAGGCCAAGTATTGGCCAATCATGACCTAAACTTTTAGGGGCGAGTTTGGGTCGTGACATGTGGGGAGATGTAGCTCAATGTGCTAACAGCTGGCACAGCTGTCAACAAATATCTAAAATATCTGGAAAAATGGACTGGTAGCCGTCGGCCACCACTAATGGCCGACCAGCCACACCAATGGCCGACAAGCACAAGCCATGGCCGACAGTCTCTGGTGGTGGCCAACAGGGCACCACAAGTCCCAAGCACCAAGTTTTGATCCAAAACAAGGCATAGAAAGGACAAGGTCCGAAGGCTCAAAGATAGGGCGTTCCGCCGAGGACTTCGAGCACTCAAAATGAACAAAACAATCACAATCATCAAATGCACAAGTGATGACATCCAAGCCTTGAGGACCATAAAAAATGGGATGTCTACACATATTCACAAACATTTTTCAAATAAAACATGAAATCAAATGTTCCAATTTTTGCAAATTAGTATACACCTTGTGTGCGTCACCTAGTAATGCTAGTCTACTAAAACCGAAACAAGAGCATATAACATAAACAAAAATTGCATTATGATTAGTAGAGGCTGATCTTTGATCGGGCGAGTGGGATGCTCAATTCATGACTTTCCCCTCTCGTACCTAAGTTCCTGAGCCTAGACACTTTGGTGATGATGGATAAGTGGGCTTTGACACAAGTCTCGGGTTTCCTAGTTTTCTCAAAAATATTTAGGTGGTAACTCTAAAATCTTGCAAAGTAGTCCATTTTTGGCATTTGATTTAAACATTAATTTTCCAAAAGAATTGCTAGATTTGGACTCTTTTGTGTTTTCATTGTTTCACATTGCACTTTGTGAAATCAGATTCAGAACTACGAGAGTCTGAACTGTGGGGCTAGTCGTATCCGAAAGGAGCACGAAAAGCAAGCCACAACCATTAACAATTCATTTACCCAAATTTGGTTTCATATTATGACCCAATCTAAAAGATCAACAATAAGATTTCAATCGCAACTTTTATACAAATTTCCAAACACTTCCAAAATTCAATTAAACTTGTATATGTGTGTAGACAACCCATTTTTTATGGCTCTTAAGACTTGGATGTCATTGCATGCACACCTGATGATGAGTTTATATGCTCACCAAGTGCTCAAAGTCCTCAGCAGAATGCCACAACTTTGAGCTTTCAAACCCTACACCCTTGTTGCTTCATTCTTTGACCAAGCCTTGGTTCTTCAAGCCTGCAACCCTTGGTGGCCTACCGGCCACCTTTTTGGGCTGCCAGCCATCACTCTTTGCTATTGGCCACTGATGTGGTCTGCCGGCCACCAATTTCTTTTGTAGATATTTTGTGACAACTGTGCCAGTTGTTTGCACAGATGTATGCATCTTCACCCACGTGTAGGGATGGATATGTTTGAGGAGAATTCATGTTTTCTATATATAGGAGACCTCTCTCTCATGTTTTAAGGTTAGAAAATTATAAGATCAAAATTTTTCTTCTCTCTCTATAATTCTCTCTCTCTCTCTCTCTCTCTCTCTCTCTCTCTCTCTCTCTCCCTAGGAAATTCCTACACTTTTGCCTACAAATCCTTAACCTTTGCGTATACACCCTTAACTAAACCTTCTCATTTTTTAGCTGAGGTACTGTTGAGCTTGGTTTGAGCTCTTGAAGGGTGTGTTGTCTTGGTTTTGTTGCTTGAATTGCTTCTTCTCTTCAAGAGGTATAAGGCTTTACCTATTTGCTTACTTTCTCTACTATTATTCTTGCTATTTTCCAACTATTTTGGGGCTATAAAAGCTCTGTGTTTTTGGGCCGAAGCTTGGGTTTTAAAGCCATTAAAGGTTGAGGTGTTGATAGACCTTTTTTGCACCTTGTTTTGGAGGCCTTTACTCTTGTGTTTTCCACCCTTGCATCATCTTTTTTTGATCTTTCAAACACTGATTTTGAGAGTTATTTCAGTAGTCAAAATCATGTTTTGAAGTCCAAATTTGAAGGGGTTAGCCTTCCATCCTTGTGTCTTGCTTACTAGTCTAGTTTGTGCCATGTTTTAGCATATTAATCTAGCTATTTTTAGCTTAATTACAACATGTTTTAAGACTTATTTTAGACTGTTTTAGCACTGTTTTGGGCTATTGGTTGCATTTGAGCTTTGTTTTGCATGCTTGTAATGTAATTATCCTCATAAGTCTAGTGTTCTAGGCCTTAGACACCATCTTGTTTGAGCTGATGGCATTTATTTATGGTTTTCCATACTTGTGATCACCATTAATCACCTCTACAACCTCCCTCTTTTCTTGGCTTTTGTTTTGCTTTGAAAGTGGTTCAAACAACTTGTTTGTTCAAACCATGAGATTAAGATGTCATGCTTAATGGTTTAATCCCTTTGGGGTTCATTACCAATGGTATGATGTCTCTTTCATGCCTAAAATAACTTTTGGTTTGAGTCTTCTTTCCCTTTAGAGGACTTAAACTCACTATTGGACTCAATTGATTAAAGGATGGATGGTAATCTAAAATGAAGTAATTAAAATTATGGCTAAAAATGGTGAAAGATAATAATTTGGTTGTGTTCAATGGGACGTTAATTGAACACATGGAAGCTTGAGGCATTTGATACTCATTAGTGATGAAATGATTCAAGTATCCAAGGTCACTATTGGCCTTTATCAATTCATGAAAGGGAGGAGGTTAGAGTCTTATTTGGTTGCATTTATTGAAATTGCACACTTTGGTTCATAAGCCATCATGTAATGAAATTGCTTGAGTTGGTGGTTTGTGAACCAAGTTCATTACTACTTTGATTTGCTCATGAAAAGGAGGGGTGAGTTGGGTAGACAACCCTTGAAAATACCCTATGCATGCTCTGTTTGTTCTCTGTTGTAGTAAGATGAACTGGGTAGTAGTGGTCGGTAGGCCACTTTCCATGGCCAGTAGGTGGCCGGCAGACCACCTTTGATGGTTGGCTGGCCATCACTAGTGGATGGCAGCCCTTATCACTGGCCGGCCAGCCACTGATGCAAAATTCAATAGTGTGTTTTTGAAGCAGAGCAGAGTTATTTTGGAAGTGGACAATAGTGTTAGTGTTCTATTTTGCAACAGAGGCTCTTTGAAAGCAAAAACAGTGGCTTTTCGGGTGGAAACCGAGCATGTGCATGAGCATTCCTCACGTGCCAAGCATGTTTTAAGTTTAAATTGTTGTAATTAATTAGTTGTAGCTAGTTAATTTTGTAAAGTGTTGTAACTAATTAGTTAGTCAAATAGTTATTCAATTTCATTTTGTAATTAGTTAGTTAACTAGAATAATTAGTTGATTCATTTGTTGTAATAATTAGTTAAGTAGTTTAGCTAATTATTCATTTTAGTTTGTAAGAGTTAGATTAATTAACTTAGCTTTCGCTAGTTAGCTAGTTAGTTCAATCGGACTCTCCTTCGTGAGACTGAAATGTTGTAATAATGTGTATGTCTTCCAACCTCACGTCTTTCTCCATTTTACTTACCAGCTTATGATGGTTAGTTTAGGGACATCATGTTTTATTTAGCATTCTCCATGTTTGTATCCATTTGTATCGCATGCACCAGGCTCGGTTCATCATTCTAACTGCATTGTTAGTTTAATACTTCTTTGAATACGTGCTTAGACCACATGTTATTTAATTGATTCATATGCCATATTGGTAGCCAAGCCTATTAGTTGCATTTTCGCATGTGTTGCATTAGTCATGATACATAGTTAGGAATCATGCATTTTTCTAACTAGTTTCTCTTTTGGCTTGGAGTACTTGGTGAGCCTTTACTCGCTTTAGCATATTGCATGAGTGTGATTGTTGTCATGTTTAACATGCTTGCCATGAGGCTAGGTGCGTAATTGATAAACTGCTTGAATGATTGTGGACGAAGGCTTGTTGTTTAAATTGGAATAATTTGAGTAATCTTCATATGCGATCACTTTTTCAAGTGGTACATATTCGAAACAATTTTCAAAGCCAAACATGAATCAAATGTTCCAATACTTGCAAAATTAGTCTATACTTGTGTGTGTGTGTGTGCACATCACATAGTAATGCCAGCCTAATAAATCGGAACAAGAGCATATAGTGTACATAAGATTCATATCATGATTAGTAGAGGCCGATCTTTGATCGGGCGAGTGGGGGTGCACAATTCATGACCTTCCCCTCTCGTACCTAAGTTCCCAGGCTGAGACAATCTTGGTGATGACGGACACGTGGCCTTTGGCCCAAGTCACGGGTTTCCTAAATTTTCCAAAAATATTTAATATTTAGTTGGCGACTCTGTATTTGGCAAAGCAATCCATTTTTGGCAATTTGAGTCAAAAATCGATTTTCCAAAAGATTTTCCGGATTTGGACTATTTGGTGTTTGTCAATTTCATATTGCACTTGTGAGATTAGATTCAGAACCACAAGAGTTCGAACTGTAGGGCTTATTTGGACTTTCGAAAAGGAGGCGCACAAAAGTCGAGCTACAGTTTCTGGCAACTCTGCTGGGAAGTTAGAGAACTTGACTCAAAATTCATGATATGAAACTTTATCTATACTTATATGTTTCTTTGCAATTGCATTTGCATTTGTGTGTTTAAGTCACTGTGTTTTCCATCTGCTATTCCTGGACGGTTTGCCAAAGGCTTGCTTAAAAGCTTGCCAAAAGGTTGACCGTCATGAGCTCGCCACGATGGGAACAAAACCCTTGGATCTGGACTACATTTGTCTTGATCCTCCTTTCACTTCTCGATGTTAGGTGTGAAAAGTATATTAGGTAGTCTTGCTAAGGTACCCTTTTTTGACCATTTGGCCTAGTTGCATAATGAAACCTGTAGAGACTGTTCCAAACTAGGACAGGATGCTTACCCAAAATACAGGATTACATGGAACCGCTTTGTCTGTTTGAATAACCCCCAATTCGTCTTACATATTGCACAACTTTCCTTTCATTTCTGTCTAACCATGCGGGGGTAGTATCCTTCGGATCCCTTATCCTTATGTCCGCCATGTTCTGCACAACAATCAATCACAATATGCACAAAAATATATTTATATACACAATAAACATGGATCATAATCGTTAGCGTCATCAGAGTACATTTAATGTTGCTATCAATCTTTTCTTATATATTCAGAATAATATGCATGAGGCCTAGGTCTTTTCTAGACATCCTAAAGCTCAATGGATTCGTGTGTGAGATAGCAACTCGTGCTCTGATACCACTTGTCACACCCAAACCCACCCCTAAAAGTTTGGGCATGACCTATTCAGAAACGGACATATAACTTGGTATATATAACATATGGGGCCTTGCCGGAAGCACAAAACATTAAAAGTATACTGATACAAACAAACTCCATCGAGCTACTTCTAATATGCCAGGATCTCATACATCACATGCATCATAATAGGCAGATAAGGTCCAGAATATCCCTTAACAGTATTTATACACAAACACATATACAGACCCAGCCCTATAATCGGGCATGCACAAAACCATTGAAGTTATATACATTCAACCTTAGATGGCCAACCAAAAGTAAGCCAATCATCTTAACAGACTCCACAAAACAAGTGGCCTCGTATAGTGCCTGGACACACGAAGGTTGACAAAAGAAACCGGGCGTCATGGGCTAGGAATGACTACCTGGTTGGTTACCTATAGAAACAGACATAACAGAGAGTGAGCCGGGCTCAGTGAATAGTAATACATAAATAAAACAATGCTTGACTTGAACATAATATTAAAGCGTATGAAAATGCAGAGTTCACATAGTTAGCCTACTTTTGTATTCATTTCATAATGGCCTTAGGCCCAGTCTTGAACATAAAAGCTTGAAACATCACATCTTAAATCATAATGACTTGAAGCCCTTGAATAGAGTGGCATAATGCCCTTGAAACACATGGCATAAAAGCCCTTGAAACGTGTGGCATGAAAGCCCTTGAAACATATGGCATTAAAGCCCTTGAAACAAAGAACTTGTAACATCCTTGAACTTGTAACATACGTGAACTTGTAACAGACTTAAACTTGTAACATACATAAACTTGTAACAACATAAACTTGTAACATACATAAGCTTGTAACAGACTTAAACTTGTAACATACATGAACTAGTAACATGTGTAAACTTGTAACATACGTGAACTTGTAACATATTTGAACCACGGTATTATTACCCCCGGGTAAGGGCCTTGCGCTAAGGATACCTTAAATACCTTTATATAAATGAACAATCAATCAGTGATTCAAAACGTAACATGTTAGGAAATAGGGCATTTCTTGTCATATCATGTTATTATCGTACGCTTAACAAAGATAGAAATAATTCACATTCTCATGAGGGTTACATAAACATGTTAAACTTTTGCCCTAATGTCGTGGTTTCTGAATAATTTTCCATTCATGCGAATACACATAGCCTTCCAATTATTCTGATTCATCGAAGGTGTCTACCCTTGATAACCTATAACTGTCATTCTTCAAGAATGAACATAATTTCTCTTTATTCTTTAAGAAAGCAGCGTAGTTCACTTGATCTATTAATCAAGAACACATAGAAGCATACACCTTTGTTTGATCGTTCGTCTATGTTAACATAGTTGACTTGTAATTAGCAAAGTCTCGATGGTAATCGTTATACGATCACATGAGTTAACTTAGTTAACTTAAGTCTAAGGACATTCCTGATAAATATTAACAAAAGGTAAGCATGTTGTACAGATTGAATGATATCAGAGATACGTGAATACCATGACTCCATAGTGCTGATACGTTCTCTTGGTTTGTCATGAATTACTATAGATATTTTGCACATAACGTTAGTATTCTTTGTCAACAATAAATAAAATGTATTGTGCAATAATGCCTTTAGATTTTCCAATTAACATACTTGCAAGGAATAGTATGGTAACAATAAGAATCATTAACGATCATTGAATGCACGACTACCGTACTACTACTCACAGTGGTAGGTCTCTGATAGCGGTGAAACGATGTCCTCGTCTTGACCTACAAACATAATGCACATAGCAGATTATGAGAATAAAATCAATCTCTTTTTATTCCTCAGTCCATAGCTATGATGGTTCTAGACTCATTATTCCTCCATAGGTTATAATCCATGCCTCATAAAATAGGAGGAATCGATAGGAGAAAGGTTCAGGCGAAGAAACAGTACAAATTCAGTAAATAGAAAGTGAAAAGTCGTCACTAATTTGGGCATAACTATTTTTGTACTTATAATTTTGGAGTGAGACCACCACCATTGGAAACTAGACTTTCGGGGCTTGATTTTAGGCTCAAGAATCACTCAAAACAGAGTCCGGATTCAAAAGATATGCTTATTCAAAGTTACTCAGCATAAGCTGAAACAGGGGTGGCCGCTCGTGCGCCCACTTTGGCCGCTCGTGCGGCCCAATTCCGCTCGAGCGGAAGAACCCTGCCGCTCGAGCGCCCAAAAACAGAATGAAAACCTGTTTTTTTCCCTCTTCTCATACGTCTTGACGCGTGCCTTGGCCCTGTTTGGCAGTCCGAAGTGCATACAAAACTCCATTAAGCATTCATAAGGTCTAAATTAGATCTTTTAAGTGCCAATTCATGGTTCAAAAATCATGTAATTAAACAAATACAATCATACACAATCTAGGTTGAACTAGATCTTTAAACCCATGAACACAACTTGATCACACCTACTTGTACTCAAACATGGAGAATCAAATATAAGAGGCTATTTCCTTTACATTCAGTCCCTTTATTCTTCATGATGCTCACATACAAACACATGTAGCCATATACTTACATAGTTGGATTCAAGCTTAACAATTTAAAGGTCAAGATATAAATTCCTCTAGATCATACAACATCAAGACATTTCTACTTCAATTCAAGGAAGAGGGTTGAACTAGAGAAATTAAACTTACCTTAAGCTTTAGAATCTCTACACCCCTTTAACTTCCTCACTTGTTCCCTTGAAGACCCAATCTCTTCCTTTCAAACCCTTATTCCTCTCCAGGAGATATTTTCAATTTTTGATCATGCTTAAGAAAACTTAGTTATAGATATTCATATATAAAAGTATATAGGACAAAATCCAATCGTTTAATCATTCCGAAATTGAAATTTCGTAAACATGCTTAATATTACTTAAAAATTATGCTAATCGCAAATGTAAAATCAATTTCAGATAATTAAGTCTCTAAGGCTTCCAATTTCTGATTCAAACATTATAATGGTGACAGATACTTTTTTTATTCAACAGATATGAACCTATATTCATAGGATCCACTTAATCAAACTTAATTTCATACGAAATTTGACAATAGGCATATAAATGCATAGAATAAGGGACTAAAAGCATACCAAAAAGCATGTACGAGGGTCGGGTTATTACACTCTTCCCCCCTTAAAGAAGTTTGGTCCCTCAAACTTGTTTTACCATGTAACAGCTTAGAAAGCTCAGTCTCACACTATTGTCTAATTCTGTTGTAGATGACCAGTGACTTCTTCAGTTCGAACCTTTCACAGGTTAATCCGACATTTACACAGTTATTCAAAAGTTCTTAACATAGTTCTTAACATAACGAACATCTCATAGCTTTATCCAACTAGTCGTTTTAATGTCTATTTGAGGCACGTAGAAACAAAAGTAACAACCTTGTACATTTATTTCATAGGATCATGTGTTGCTTAATATAAGAATACAAGAGTTCATGGCAAGACATTCTCAGCATAAAATCCTCGGTAGACAGAGTTTATAATCACCATATTTCCCTGTCAATAAGTTTTATAGCAACAATTTTCATTGGCCGAAACATACAATTCTCGGAGACAGAAATATAATAGATAGCTTTCCCTTAAATATACAATTCATAACTTCCCACAGCATACGTTAATCTTAATCACAATAAAAATGTTCTCTACTAAGTTTCTAATTAGATCGATCCAGCATTAATAGTTCATGTGCAATTCTCATGAGAAAGTACATGTTCAAACTTGCCGAGTTCGGTAATTCCTCGGGTAACTCATGTATTACAATTCACTCAAAAGTAATCATCATCAATTAAGATTATATATTTTTCAGAAGATATCCATTATGTAGTTAACTTCAAATCATATTATGCATGATGAGATTGGATAACAGAGCCTACCAACGAGGTATACTTCATTCCAACAGTTACAAATAAGTCGCTTAAGTCCGCAGCCACCAGCTTCACAATTTGTTCTTTGTATTCCCTTATTTCCAAAAGCATTTTTCTTGTTACAACACAAATTAACTTGGCCTCTTTTTAATCATTTCAGTATTCCTTTTTTTTTTTTTAGATGGTTCTTTCTTCTCTTACTGTAAGACATGAGATCAATCATATGGTTCCGTATTCACAATTCATAAGTACAGTGGGTTAGCAAACAGCCATATAGAGACTATAGACTAGTCATCTGGCTTAGTCAATTAACATAAACAGAGTATCTAATTACTCCACCTACGTAGGTCCATTCATAGGGTCATAGATTTCATTAAGCATACCGTAATTACATCCATCCGGATTTCATAAGGTCTAGAAATCAATAGTATAGCGACAAAGTAATTTAACCAACTAACATCAGAGTTAGAATTCTTGGCAAGATCAGTTCAATATGACAGTAAGTCAATTCGTAATCATATGATGGGCGTGGTACATATCGGTACCATCAACATAGAATATCTCCATGTCCTATTGTTTTAACAAAGTTTACCACATCACACAGAACAATTCATATTATAGCTCCAATAGAAAATAGAAGACTAGCAATATCCAACATTTGCATTGTTCACAGAAATGTATCACAGAAATGATTTCCCAATCTTAAATCAGTAACACATATAGGCAGGGTTTTCATTCTTGCGGTAAATTATCAAATTATCAATCATTTAGTCAATAACTAAATGACACATATAGTTCCGGTCTCAAGTAGTCAATAACTACCCATCTTTTACAAGCATCATATGAGCAAACACGTAACATATGTGGGGTTCTTCATGTCCTTAGACCATTCTTTATGAGAAACCCTGATTACAAATTACAGATTTCAAAATTTCAGATTTCAGATTACAGATTCCCATATACAATCTCGATTACATATAGCAAAACTTATCATAGCTTGTAGCAAAACATGGGATGAATCAAGTTCATCAATCAAAGTCTTTCAAAACTTCTTGGATGTTAATAACATCTACATAATACCAAATGATGACATTCTGAACAAACAAAGGAAATAACCGTCCCGGAATCGAAGCACACCCGTTCACGACCGTCGGTGGCCGACCCGGAAACGGTTAGACAACCCATCTAGAAAATCGTTGGTGGCAAAACATAATCCACCCGTACAAGACCGTCAGTGGTACCATCCGTACAAAACCGTCGATGGCAAAACATAATACTAGCATCGCATGTATCATTTTGTAGACGCGCCCGTGGGCCTCTCTCTACAGTTCGGACTCGATTTGTGTCGCGGTTCTAAATCTGAACCAAAGAGTCCAAATCCGGCAAATCGTTTGAGAAAATAGATTTTTTGAAAAGTAGTGCCAAACATGGACTGCTTTGCGGATTCTGAGTCGCCACCTAAATATTTTAAAATGGGAAATTTAAGAAACCACGACTCGGTCGAAGGCCACATGTCGTCATCACCAAAGTGGTCTTGGCTCGAGCTTAGTGCGATCGGGGAAGGTCAGCTATGAGCACCCCCTTTCGCCCGATCCGAAGACCGGCCTCTACTAACCGTGATATCCATTTTTGAAAACTTTATGCGTTCTTATTCCAATTATTAGCCTAGAATTACTATGTGATGCGCACAACACAAAAGTATAGACTAGATTGCCTAATTTGGAAATAAACATTGCATATCCGTTTTATTTCGAAAAACGTGTTGGTTTTTGTGCTACTCGCAAGTAGGCTAAAATGCGGATTTCAATGAATTGTTCCAACTCAAGTAATCCAACCTCCACCCACAGGCATTCAAACAGTTTATAACACATAAGCATTTAGCCGCATGGTAAGCATACTGTCATGGTAAACATTCACACGCATGCGATATGCTAAAGCCATAAAAACTTACATCGTACTCGTACAAAACAAACTAGTTAGCAAACATGCATGACCTAGTTCATGTTAAGTGGCTAATGCGACACATACAAGAGTGTAATCTAAACAGGCTCGGCTAAGCCTAAACATGGCACATGAGATGCAACAACTATCACGTATTCAATTTGGAATTGAAAGTACGATGCGGTTTGCATGATGTGCCGAGCCCGATGTATGTAAACAAATGCATGAATGCACGCATGCATTGCATAAGGTATGCTAAAATAAACATGCCCTAGTCCGTTACCATAAGCAGGTAAATAAAAGGGTTAGAAAGAAATGGGGGTTGGAAGACATACACCCACTCACACACACTTATTACAAATTCGCCCTCGCTCGGAGGGACCGAAATAATAATACAGACCGAAATAAATAATTAACTATTCTAGCTAATTAAATATTACAAATCAACTAAATTAATTAAACAAACTAATTAATCTAATTAAGCGGTAAATGGCCTCGGGATGAGGGTCCAATGCATGCGCGTGCCCGGGACTCGCTTGGAATCGCACTGCCATGCAAGTGTGCCTCTGTTTTCTCTGCTCTCCTCCTCTGAAGACTGCCAAAACTTCAGGAATACTTCCTTGGGCACTGGAGATCACCACCGGCTGGGGTAGAACACCACCGGCTGAAGGAAGAGGCCACCGGCACTGAATTGTTCCATCGGCTGGGAAAATACTGCCGGTCGGCACTAAAAAGTGCCGGTCGGCACAAAATGTTCTGCAGATCCTGCAACTCACAGCAGCAGAGGACAAACTATGCATGGCAAGGCAATTCAAAGCATGTATGCACAAAACATACCCCTTATCATGTTATTGACTCAAGGGGGGGCATGTGCCTCGATTCCCGGACCACCAATCGCGCATTTCCATGCGTGATGGCCCTAAGAACCGCGGATGCAACTTCACTTTCAAATGCATGCAAATCACATAGGCACAAAAGGGGTACCAAACCTCTATCAAACTCACTTCAAGGGGGCTTGGCATGCATGTCAATGTGGTGCAATCCTAAGCATGTTATCTAGGATGCAAGATGGACAATGTGATGCACTTATGCAAGCATACAAACAAACATATAAGGCAAGCATGCAAACCACATGAGGGATGGACTTATACATGAGTTAGGCAACTCAAAATGGGCCTAAAATCAGTGGCCAAAGTGCCTAGAAAATGAGACCAAATGCACACACACACATGCAAGTGTTAAGGCTCAAGACTTAGGCATACAAAAGCAACTCTCATGCACACTTAAAGAGGCCAAACATGGACAACTAACATGCATTTAAAGCTCTGAAATTCAAGTTAAACATGATGCCAAATCATGCAATGAAGCATGCCAAACAAAGCATGCAAATGGCCTAGGCTTAAGGCAAGTCAATGGGGGTTTGAACCAAACCAAGACAAAGCAATTATGGCATGCACTAATCAACCTAAAACAGGTTTCTAGCATGTCAAAACAAAGCCAAATGGCTACTTAGATGGCATCTAAGAGTCATTAAATCAAAGGCATGCATTGAAGCCTAAACATGGAGCATATAACACAAGCTTAAGAAGTCACAAAGAAGCATGCAATGTAAACATACAAGCACCTCTAAGGGACTGAAATAGCATATGAAATGGTTCCAAACCATCAAAAACAATGCAAGCAAGGCATGTTACACACTCATGCTCTTAAGGCCAACAAGCCAAATGCAAAGGGGCTATATTAAACATGCTAAGATTGACCCAAATACTTATGGACAGACCTAAAACATGATAATATAAACACAAAAGCTTCACAAATGTAAGCCTAAAACATGCTAGAAACTAGGGCATACAACCTAGGCATGTTAAGGCATAAAAAGGGCATTACAAGGCAACTATACTAAGCATGCATAGGAGACCAAAACCAACTTGAAAACATGTTATATCATAGCAATATAAGCATGGGAAACAACTCAAACATGTTCAACACACACTCAAGCATGGTGCTCTCTCAAGAGGCAAAACTTGCCCTTTTCAACGACATCAAGGAGAGGGGGTGGCCCTCCACTTTCTAGGACTTTATGGCACCATCTCCACCACTGAAATCCCTCAAGATTTCAGTGGTGGAGAGGCCCAAACACACAAGTCCCGGATCTCTCCAAAATAGCACAAAAAGTGACCCTTTTCAAGGTCTAAAGGGGATCAAACTTCCCCAAACCACTAAGCACTCTTAATATACAACCAAGAGGGTTCAAAATCAGAACTTTTTTGTATTATATGCTAAGCACAAAAACAGTCCTAAGCTAGGTAAAAAGAAGGTGCAAAAATGGGGAAAAAAGAGAGTTAGTGTCTCACCCTTGTAGTCCTCTTCACAAAGCTTGATGTTGTGGCTTCTTTGGACTCAAAACCAGTCAAGAACTTCAAGAATAAGCTCTGATTTTCAAGAATACCAAGAAAAGGTGGAAGACTAGGTGTGTTAGTGCAATAATATGAACTAAAACACCTAGAAAGCAAAAGAAAAAGGGAGAGATAGGATGTGTATCTATCTTAACCCTAAAACCAGAGCTTGGTTCTCTCTAAAAATGGCTGAAACCTCTTAAGAATTCCAACCCTAAGCCAAGAAGAAGAGCCTTCCTCTTATAGAACTTGTAAGACTTACAAGCTAAGCAAACAAGGGCTGATTCCTCCATACACGTGTATGGAGGGGAAACAAGAGCTAAACAGCTGTCTGAAAATATCTCAGAAAGCAGCTGTAAAGTGGTCGGCTGGACAAAATGGTCATTTTGCCCAAAAGAGTGCCGACCGGCACAATATAGTGCCGGTGGCAACACCAGCCAGCCGGTGGCCTCTAGCCACAGCCGGTGGTATGTGGGGATGCCTCACAAAGCATTCCCTGCCCCTCCAAGGCAAATCACAAGTGTTTGGTGCAAAACCAAACACAGAAGGATCGAGTTCGGAGGTCCTGAGGCAAGGCGCGCGGGCCGAGAACTCCGGGAACTCGAAACGAACACAAATATGGATAATCACCGAGTGTTCAAGCGGTGACGTCCAAGTCTTGAGGACGGTCAAAAATGGGGTGTCTACACATTTCCTTTGGCGTTAAAAATATTTCATACTTAGAATTTAATCACTTCATCTAAATAGGTGCTAGAATGCACATTCATACCGTCATCATTTCCCACAGATGACTATCAACCGGTAACACACATTCATCTAACCATTGTATATAAATTGTCTTACCGATCTATTTAACATAACCAAAAGCAATAATTCGCACAATTCTTTATTATTTTGTTTTTCTGTAATTCGTCTTACATATTGCACAACTTTCCTTTTCTTTCTGTCTAACCATGCGGGGGTAGTATCCTTTGGATCCCCTATCCTTATGTCCGCCATGTTCTGCACAACAATCAATCACAATATGCACAAAAAAAAATATATATATATATACAATAAACATGGATCATAATCGTTAGCGTCATCAGAGTACATTTAACGTTGCTATCAATCTTTTCTTATATATTCAGAATAATATGCATGAGGCCTAGGTCTTTTCTAGACATCCTAAAGCTCAATGGATTCGTGTGTGAGATAGAAACTCGTGCTCTGATACCACTTGTCACACCCCAAACCCGCCCCTAAAAGTTTGGGCATGACCTATTCAGAAACGGACATATAACCTGGTATATATAACATATGGGGCCTTGCCAGAAGCACAAAACATTAAAAGTATACTGATACAAACAAACTCCATCGAGCTACTTCTAATATGCCAGGATCTCATACATCACATGCATCATAATAGGCAGATAAGGTCCAGAATATCCCTTAACAGTATTTATACACAAACACATATACAGACCCAGCCCTATAATCGGGCATGCACAAAACCATTGAAGTTATATACATTCAACCTTAGATGGCCAACCAAAAGTAAGCCAATCATCTTAACAGACTCCACAAAACAAGTGGCCTCGTATAGTGCCTGGACACACGAAGGTTGACAAAAGAAACCGGGCATCATGGGCTAGGACTGACTACCTGGTTGGTTACCTACAGAAACAGACATAACAGAGAGTGAGCCGGGCTCAGTGAATAGTAATACATAAATAAAACAATGCTTGACTTGAACATAATATTAAAGCGTATGAAAATGCAGAGTTCACATAGTTAGCCTACTTTTGTATTCATTTCATAATGGCCTTAGGCCCAGTCTTGAACATAAAAGCTTAAAACATCACATCTTAAATCATAATGACTTGAAGCCCTTGAATAGAGTGGCATAATGCCCTTGAAACACATGGCATAAAAGCCCTTGAAACGTGTGGCATGAAAGCCCTTGAAACATATGGCATGAAAGCCCTTGAAACATATGGCATTAAAGCCCTTGAAACAAAGAACTTGTAACATCCTTGAACTTGTAACATACGTGAACTTGTAACAGATTTAAACTTGTAACATACATAAACTTGTAACAACATAAACTTGTAACATACATAAGCTTGTAACAGACTTAAACTTGTAACATACATGAACTAGTAACATGCGTAAACTTGTAACATACGTGAACTTGTAACATATTTGAACCACGGTATTATTACCCCCGGGTAAGGGCCTTGCGCTAAGGATACCTTAAATACCTTTATATAAATGAACAATCAATCAGTGATTCAAAACGTAACATGTTAGGAAATAGGGCATTTCTTGTCATATCATGTTATCATCGTACGCTTAACAAAGATAGAAATAATTCACATTCTCATGAGGGTTACATAAACATGTTAAACTTTTGCCCTAATGTCGTGGTTTCTGAATAATTTTCCATTCATGCGAATACACATAGCCTTCCAATTATTCTGATTCATCGAAGGTGTCTACCCTTGATAACCTATAACTGTCATTCTTCAAGAATGAACATAATTTCTCTTTATTCTTTAAGAAACGACGTAGTTCACTTGATCTATTAATCAGTAACACATAGAAGCATACACCTTTGTTTGATCGTTCGTCTATGTTAACATAGTTGACTTGTAATTAGCAAAGTACTGATGGTAATCGTTATACCAGTCACATGAGTTAACTTAGTTAACTTAAGTCTAACAGGACATTCCTGATAAATATTAACAAAAGGTAAGCATGTTGTACAGATTGAATGATATCAGAGATACGTGAATACCATGACTCCATAGTGCTGATACGTTCTCTTGGTTTGTCATGAATTACTATAGATATTTTGCACATAACGTTAGTATTCTTTGTCAACAATAAATAAAATGTATTTGCAATAATGCCTTTAGATTTTCCAATTAACATACTTGCAAGGAATAGTATGGTAACAATAAGAATCATTAACGATCATTGAATGCACGACTACCGTACTACTACTCACAGTGGTAGGTCTCTGATAGCGGTGAAACGATGTCCTCGTCTTGACCTACAAACATAATGCACATAGCAGATTATGAGAATAAAATCAATCTCTTTTTATTCCTCAGTCCATAGCTATGATGGTTCTAGACTCATTATTCCTCCATAGGTTATAATCCATGCCTCATAAAATAGGAGGAATCGATAGGAGAAAGGTTCAGGCGAAGAAACAGTACAAATTCAGTAAATAGAAAGTGAAAAGTCGTCACTAATTTGGACATAACTATTTTTGTACTTATAATTTTGGAATGAGACCACCACCATTGGAAACTAGACTTCTGGGGCTTGATTTTAGGCTCAAGAATCACTCAAAACAGAGTCCGGATTCAAAAGATATGCTTATTCAAAGTTACTCAAAGATTTGAAGCCGAAGTCGCCCACTTTGGCCGCTCGTGCGGCCCAATTCCGCTCGAGCGGAAGAACCCTGCCGCTCGAGCGCCCAAAAACAGAATGAAAACCTGTTTTTTTCCCTCTTCTCCGCACGTGCGGCCATGGCCTCCGCACGTGCGACCTGGGCCCTGTTTGGCAGTCCGAAGTGCATACAAAACTCCATTCTTGGTGAGCATTCATAAGGTCTAAATTAGATCTTTTAAGTGCCAATTCATGGTTCAAAAATCATGTAATTAAACAAATACAATCATACACAATCTAGGTTGAACTAGATCTTTAAACCCATGAACACAACTTGATCACACCTACTTGTACTCAAACATGGAGAATCAAATATAAGAGGCTATTTCCTTTACATTCAGTCCCTTTACTCTTCATGATGCTCACATACAAACACATGTAGCCATATACTTACATAGTTGGATTCAAGCTTAACAATTTAAAGGGCAAGATATAAATTCCTCTAGATCATACAACATCAAGACATTTCTACTTCAATTCAAGGAAGAGGGTTGAACTAGAGAAATTAAACTTACCTTAAGCTTTAGAATCTCTACACCCCTTTAACTTCCTCACTTGTTCCCTTGAAGACCCAATCTCTTCCTTTCAAACCCTTATTCCTCTCCAGGAGATATTTTCAAGTTTTGATCATGCTTAAGAAAACTTAGTTATAGATATTCATATATAAAAGTATATAGGACAAAATCCAATCATTTAATCATTCCGAAATTGAAATTTCGTAAACATGCTTAATATTACTTAAAAATTATGCTAATCGCAAATGTAAAATCAATTTCAGATAATTAACTCTCTAAGGCTTCCAATTTCTGATTCAAACATTATAATGGTGATAGATACTTTTTTTATTCAACAGATATGAACCTATATTCATAGGATCCACTTAATCAAACTTAATTTCATACGAAATTTCGCAATAGGCATATAAATACACAGAATAAGGGACTAAAAGCATACCAGAAAGCATGTACGAGGGTCGGGTTATTACACTTCAAAGACGTTTTCACGTGGTCCTACGAAGACATGCCTGGAATTGATCTTGAGATTGTACAGCATCGGATCCCTCTTGACCTCAAGGCCCGACCCGTCAAGTAGAAGTTGTGAAGAATCTATCCGAATTGGGCGTTAAAGATCAAAGAAGAGGTTACCAAGCAGATTGAAACAGGTTTCTTGGTAGTATCTGAATATCCGACTTGGTTGGCCAACATTGTCCCAGTGCCGAAAAAAGATAGTAGAATTCGAGTGTGTGTTGACTTTTGGGATTTGAACAGAGCCAGTCCGAAGGAGGACGACTTTCCTCTACCTCACATCGATGAATTAGTGGACTTCACTGCAGGTCATGCATTGTTATCCTTTATGGATGGACTTTTCTAGCATAACCAGATTCTGATGGCACCCGAGGACAGAGAGAAAACTACGTTTACTATGTCGTGGGATACCTACTGCTATCGGGTTATGCTGTTTGGGCTGAAGAATGTCAGGGCTACCTATCAAAGGGCTGCGACCATTATTCCGCAAGATATGATCCACAAAAGGGTCGAGGTGTACGTGGACGACATGATTGTCTAGTCCAAAGAAAGATAGGGCCACTACACCGCTTTGAAGAAATTCTTTCAACGAATTAGAGAATACAGACTGAGGTTGAATCCGTAGAAATGTACTTTCGGCGTAACAGTAGGGAAAATGTTGGGCTTTTTGATCACACAGAGGGCATCAAAGTAGATCCTTCCAAAATCAAGGCCGTCCTAGAAATACCAAGGACTGAAAAGGAGGTGTGAGGCTTTCTGGATAAAAGTGCAATTCATAAGTTGGTTTATTTCTAAATTAACCTTGACTTGTGAACCACTATTTGGTCTCCTGAAGAAAGGAAGGAAGTTTCGAAGGGATGATCGATGTCAATGCCTTTGAGTAGATTAAGCAATACCTTCAGAATTCACCTGTATTGTCGCTGCTAGAGTCGGGGAAGTCTTTGATTCTATATCTGTCAGTCACAGACACCACAATGGGATGCATGCTTGCTCAAGAATCTAAGGATAGGACGGAGAAAGCCAACTACTACTTGAGCAAGAAAATGCTGGATTATGAGACCCGCTACACTCCGTTGGAGAAAGCTTGCCTAACCTTGGTATGGGCTACTAGGAAGTTGAGGCACTACTTGTTAGCTCACTATGTAATCCTGGTTTCAAGATTAGATCCTATTAAATATCTTTTTGAGAAACCAACGCTTACAGATCGGCTAGCCCGTCGGTTGCTTCTTCTCTCCAAATTTGATCTCAAGTATGTTACCCGCAAGTCGGTCAAGGGGAGAGTTGTAGCATAGTTCCTAGAAGATCACCTAGTAGAAGGAGATGAAGCGGTGGAGTACCTGTTCCCAAATGAAGCCATTCTGTAAGTAGAGGAGGAGACTTGGACGATGTACTTTGACGGAGCATCCAATCAGTATGGTTATAGGATAGGCGTGTTGCTAATAGCACTTGACGACTCCCATATACCTTTAGCCTTCAAACTCCGGTTCAAGGTATCCAATAACGAAGTAGAATATGAGGCGTGCATCGCTAGTTTGGAAGCCGCCCTGAAACTAAGGGCAAAAAGGTTGGACGTCATCGGAGACTCAAACCTAGTTGTTTCTCAAACAAATGAAGACTAAAAGGTCAAAGAAGAAAATATGAAGGTTTATCGCCAGACCCTAGACGTTCGGATTCCTAGGTTTGAAAAGCTGACTTTCACGCATCTATTGAGAGAGAACAACAGGTTCGCCGATGCTTTATCAACTCTATCTTCTATGATAGATATCCCGCTTGGAATCCGGACGCGTCCATTCATCATTGAGCAGAGATACACACGCGGCCTATGAGACTATCGCCGCAATAGATGACGCACAAAACAAACACCCTTGGTACTATGATATTTGGAACTTCTTGAAAAAGAAGATTTATCCACTAGGGGCAAATGCCAAGGACAAAAGAGGAATACGGTGAATAGCCGTCCAATTTATCATCTACAAAAGTAAACTGTACAAAAGAGGTCATCTGGGAATGCATAAGTTGTGTGTTGAAGGAGAGGAGTCGAAGTGCTTGATAGAGGTCATCTATGGAGGAGAGTGCGGAGCGCACATGAATGGAGTAATCTTAGCCCGAAAGATTCTCAAGCAAGGTTACTACTGGTCCACTATGGAGGAGGATTGTATTGGTGTTGTTCAGCGATGCCACAAATGCCAAATTCATGCTAATCGCATGAATATCCCACCATCAAAACTGTACAACATGACTTCACCATGGCCTTTCTCGGTCTGGGGAATCAATGTTATCGGTGCAGTCACACCAAAAGGGTCGAATGGGAATGAATACATCCCGGTGGCAATTAATTACTTTACAAAGTGGGTGAAAGTTCAGTCCTATGTTGCATTGAAAGTATCGCATTTGGCTAAGTTTATCCAGAATAATATCATCTGTCGATATGGAGTCCCAAACGAGATCATATCAGATAATGACTCCCACTTCAAGAAAGAGGTGATAGACTTGTTGGAGAAATGCAATGTGGCTTTTCATAAGTCATCTACATACCGGCTGCAAACCAATGGAGCTGTTGAGGCCGCCAACAAGAACATCAAGAATATTTTGCAGAAGATGGTTGAGACCTACAGGGACTGGCCAAATAAATTACCATTTGCACTCTAGGGTTATAGAACTTCAATCCAAACGTCCACAGGGGCAACTCCTTATCTCTCGTCTATTGGATGGACGCTGTTCTGCCAATTGAAATAGAAGTCCCGTCATTACGAGTTATGGCCAAGTGTCAAATAGCATAGGCAGACTGGCAACAGAGCAGATTCGAAGAGCTGATGTTGTTTGATGAGAAAAGGCTAAAAGCATTTTATCATGTTCTGGGCTATCAACGCAAAATTGCTAGGGATTTTAACAAGAAAGTTAAGTCTCGGAATCTCAAAGGGAGAGATATGGTGCTGAAAGATAATCGAGCTCCCATCCATGACTCTAGGGGCAAGTTCAGACCCAATTGGACTGGTCCTTATATCATCAAAATTATCTGGTCGAGTGGAGCTATCATTCTCAAGGACCTGGATGGCCTAGAATTTTCCCATCCAATCAAGATGGACAAGTTGAAAAAATACTATCCCTGAGAGGCTTGCTAGGCCGAAAATCCGGAAGGGTGACCTAGGCAAAAGTTAGAGCACGAAAAAATTAACATAAAGAAAAACTAAGCTTGCAAGGTTAAAAACCCTAAAGGGCGGCCTCGGCAAAAGTTAGAGTGCAAAAGGAGAGAGTAAATACTCGAGTAAACCTGAACTAAACTACGTAAGACCTGATTCCTATCTTTGGGATACGTAGGCAACTTCACCCTGAAGTTCGGCTGTAAACACCTCCAACTCAACTGTCCTGTCCATGTGTCTGATCAAGTCATCTTTGTATGTTCTCCACCTGAGGGTTTGATTATGATCTTTACTCTGAGAGAAGAGCTAGTTACAATGCTGAGCAGTGGTGTTCAATCAAGGGGCAATTTGTGATCTTTGGATTCGGTGTTGTACATCTTAAGGTTTGATTCTGTGCGTGTCCAGTGGTGAGTACATCTTGAGGATTGATTCTGTGCGTGTCCAGTGGTGATCCTTTTTGAAAATGGTTTTGGAAATTTTTAATAAAAGTTGATTTTGTTCAAAATTTTACCTTTTACAACTTGGACCATTTTTGGACCAAAAGGAAAATTTTCAGTACTCACAACTTTAATTTCATTGATTTTAACATAAAGTTCTCCAACTCTCTTATACAAATCAAAGTTGCTTTTATTATATTCAAAAAAAACTTGAAAAGAAAGGTCAAAGCAATAAACTAGGGGCATAGATGAGTCAGGTGCTCCTACGTCCCCTGCTTGTGCTTGTAGAAGCTTCTAAAGCCTAAGTGGGCCCGGTTTGCGCCTCATCCTCGAGCTAAGCCAAAAATTCGTCAGAAAGGGCATAACTAAAACCAGGGGCAGGGGCCAAAAGCTCTTTTGTCCTCCAAGAAGTAAGGTACCTAGCCAAATGTGAACCTTGGATGGGGAATGAAACTGGGTACTCTACCCCCTCCTCTGGGTGAGTCTGATCATGTCCAAACTGACGTCTAAACTGGAAGGGGAAGTAGAACACACAATGTGTAAGGCTGATCAATTGAATACCAGGCTACCGAGCCATGTTGTAGCTCATCTCGGTCAGGTTAAGCTAGGGGCAATGCCAAGCTATGTCAGCAGCAGATCTGTTGTACATCTAGTGGCATCACCACCCCTCGTTCAGAAAATCCACTAGTCGGTGGTAGAAGAAATGGCCTCAAGCTAAGTACTCAGGGCAAGAGTCCACTATCTTCAGCTTATCCAAAAGCCACACCTCGGGAGGGATGAAAGAAAAGAGATATTAAAGAATAGAGAGGTGTATGTTGAGAGAAAAGTGAGAAAAGGGCTTTGAGAGAAAAATAGAACATGAGTGCCGAGTAATGTGAGAAGCACATATAAGCAAGGATAGGAAACAATACCTAAAGAAGTAGTGGGCTCCCAGCGAATCTGGTAGTCTCTCGCTGATAAAAGGCATTTAAGCCCATCAAAGTCTCAGCCAGCACCAAGCCAATGCAACTCTTGCCTTCTTTCAAACCTTGGGTCACTTCAACCAACCGAATGCTGGACCCGCTGAAACTTAGGACAAGAAGGAAATGAGCCAGCATACATAAGCAAAGGGCGTGTTGCCTAAAACCCCGCCATAAAAGGTCGCCTCGATCACCAACATCAAAAAAGTGATGAATCAGGCTGGGAATATCCAACTCTCTGTTGTGAACCAAAGATCGAGCCTCGTGTAAATTGAGCCCACGCATCCGTCCCAACGCTTGAATGTAGCCAAAATGGGACTGAGGTATGATTTCCTCATCGCGCCGGGATTCTATTAGTGCTTGAAATTCTTCAATTGTCGGGCATATCTCTTGTCCCCCGAAGCTAAAGACATGTGTAATCGGGTCCCAACATCCTGTCGCGGCATAAAGGAATGGAATACAAAGTGGAGAACGGCTTAACGAAAAAAGTGCATTTGTGCCAAAACTCCAAAAACTAACCTTTTCTGAGCTGTCTAAAGTTGCAATCCAATCCGAGAGCTTTTCGGCAAAAAACGGCTCCATTTGTGAAGAAATTGCAGATGAAATGAAGTTCTAGAGAAGAATTCATGAAGTTGGACCTTTTGTAGAAGATAAGGCTTTGAGTGGAAGCTAGCTGTCAAAAATCTAATGATTCCCACATTTGATGACCCCCACGTGGCCGGCAGGCCACATTGGTGGCTGGGGCCACCTCCTATGGTCAGCATATAGCCGACAAGCTTTATCTCTAACGGCAGTTGTAGACACCCCATTTTTGACTGTCCTCAAGACTTGGACGTCATCGTTTGAACACTTGATGATCATCCATGCTCGTGTTCGTTTTAAGTTCCCGAAGGTCTCGACTGAGTGCCTTGCCTTAAGATCTCTCGACTTGTCTGTTTTGTGCTTGGTTGTGGACCAAGGACTTGTGTTTTTGCTTCTGAGGGACTAGGGTGGCTTTTTAGCCATCCCTACAACCCATCGGCTAAGGCATGATGCCATCGGCCTTGCCTTCTTGCTATCGGCCAAAAGTTTTGGCCAATCGGCACTCTTTGTGGTCGATTGGCTCTTTGTTTGGTCGATCGACCATATTTTCTGGCCGAACCCTTTCCATCTGCTTTTTGCAGATATTTCTTGCCAGCTATGATAGCTGGTATGCACAATTCACATCCTCCATACACGTGTATGGAGGGATTTGCACCTTATGCTAACTTTTCCAAGAAGCTTTGGAATTGAATTCCTATAAGAAGGGAGCTCCTTCTCCCTTCTCAGAGGTTCAGAAAGTTGATATACAAGTTATATATATCTCTCTCTATATTTCCTCTCTCTTTACATTTGTGTGTGTATTTGTGCTCAAAAGTGTAGAATCTTCATACTATTGCACACAAACACCTAGTAATACACCTTCCTTTTGTTGCTGAGGTACTAGGGAGTTGGTTTTGGTGTTCTTGGGTGGGTTTGAACTCAAAAAAGTTGTTGGAATAGTGTTCATCTATGTCTATCAACTCAATGCGAGAGTGAGAATACCAATTAAGCACATAAACATGTGGACATATATACATGTAAATATCTAACAAACTAAATTACACTTGCAACTTTATGTCTTAGAAAAGAAGCATCAACACAAAGATGTTTCTAGATAACAGTGACTCAAATGAAGCAGGCAGGAAGCATATCTTTTAAGGGGCAAGAGGCAAACAAGTAGATGGATATTCATGGCTTAATATGTAGAGAATCTATTTCAACATAAACAACTATGATTCATGTTAACACAAAATAACCCAAAATCATCCAAGGAAAACAAACCAACATAAAAAATATATATATATCAAAATCGTAGAACAGTAAAAAAAACTTAAACTAAGCTAAAGCATTAGGAAAAAAAATTTGACCGTAAATTCAAAAGGAAAAAAAAAATAAAAACACAAAAAGTTGACAAATTTTCCGTTGTACAACTCTCAATTAACTAGCAAAATTGTCCATTGAAACTCCAGTCACTTTAGATAAATCTGTTGGAAGCATAACTTCACTACCAGTACTTATACATAAATTGTTTAAGAAAGTGCAATTATTAATTGTGATAATAAAATATAAATTAAACATGGTTAAAAACAAGATTGAAAACATTTAGCATGCTTGGTTAGAGTTTTCCAAAAACTCTTTTCAAAAAATTCTACTTTCTTATTTTTCGTGTTTTTTTGTTTTTACTGAATTTTTTTAATATTTTAAGCAAATTTTTTTTTTTACTTTTTAGACATACCTAACATAAACATACCTAAAAAGTAAAAAAATTGTGAAAGAAACCTTTTAAAAATTCACAAAATACCAAAAATACAAAAAAAATACGAGAATTCAGTACATTTTTTATATTTTTATGTATTTATTAATTTTTTAAAATATTTTTTCACAAATTTTTTACTTTTTAGATACATCTAAATAAGGTGCATCTAAAAAAGTAAAAAAAAATGTTTAAAATTTTAAAAATATTCACTAAAAATAAAAAAAAATACGAAAACCAAAAAACTCAGTTTTCAAAAAACTTAATCCAAAAAACTAAAACCAAATACACTGATTGTCATTTGCATGCACAGTGATTAAAAAGAGCACTTTTATCAAGCATGCATGTTGTGTACACTGCATACACACAAACAGAGAGGGAGAGAGGGGAGTTACACTTGGCCTATTGAGTTTTTTTTTCCTTGTTAAGAGGCAGTGGAAGCTTTCTTAGGATATTATCATCAATTTTCCTGAACTGCGTCTGAATGATCTTTTGAGCTACAATCAACTTCTCGTCAATTTGATCCTGGTACTTCTCATAAAGCACGAGAACCCAGGACTAAGAAGAACCCCTATCAGATAATCAAATTGAATTAAAATATTCTATGGAAAGCCTTGTGTACTTATATATAGGGAAAAGCCACGAAGAAACTCACCAATATAGACCAAGGTAAGGAAGTTGAAGAAACTACCAATGTAAGAAATTATCCACAAGACCAATGCAACCTAAAGACCAAAGCCACATTACATTGGCACATTCAACTATTTATATGTCTCTGTCAAATCCATAACACAAAAATCAAACCCATTTTGGACATAAAAATCAAACCCATTTCATAATTCAATAGAAATTAAACACTTCAACCAATAAGCCCTTAACCGAAATTAATACAAAAATAAACTAAAAAAGCATCTAAACCCTAGATGAAGTGTGAGAAATGGAGAAATAGGGGAAGGGAGAGAGAGAGAGAGAGAGAGAGAGAGAGAGAGAATGAACCAGAGAGATGGCTTGATAGAGAGAGAGAGAAAGAAAGAGAGAGAAGCAGATCATAACGCCCAGGAGAGGACCGAACAGAGAGAAACAGAGACGAACCTGTGATTTGCGGCAGTGTTTGTGGTGATTTCGGCGTCGGCGGCAGTGGCGGTGGTGGCGACGTAAGACGGTGGAGACGGACGGTGGCCAGCGACGGTGGTAGTGACAATCGGTGGTGAGCGGGCCTCTGGCTTGTAGTGAGTGGTTTGTGTTTGTGAGACAGAATAGATACAAAAAAATAAGTGTGAAACAGGAGGGCGCCAACTCATAAGCTCCCTTCTAATTTTTTTGGCCTACTTTTAGCGACCAAATTCTGTTTAGTCGGCAAATACTAGTCAATATTTGTCTAATTTGGCTACTAAGTATTCTTTTTGTCGGAAAACACTAACCATCCAACGACTAAATTATTTTAGTCACTGATAGTTTAGTAAATAAGCCTATCTTTTGGCGACTAAACTTTTTTTGGTCGCCAAAAGGCTATATACGCCGACTAAAATCATAATTAGTAGCCAAAAAATAGACAAACGCCTACTAAAACATTTTTAGTCACATATTTACATGAATTTTAGCTACTAAATTTTTTTTAGTCGCCAATAACTAATATATGGCTACTAAAAAATTTTAGTAGCTAAAATGCTAAATATTGGCGACTAATAGCAAGATTAGTCGGTAAAGGTCTGACTTTTGAATTTGGTTGCCAAATTTGGTCACTAAATATTGAATTTTTAATTGAATTTCTCTGGTTTGGACCAGAGAAATTCTCTGGTTTGGAAATCTATAGTTTGTTTGTGTATATTCCTTGGTTTCAATGCTCACCAACCATGATGTGCAATGGTTTGGTTTTGAGTAAATTTTAAGCTCATCATGAGATTACAGATGTTTGGGGTTTGAAGGGTTCTGATTTGTTTGCAATATATGTTAAAAGAGTTTGAATTCAGTGAAATTTCAATTTTCTCTGCCCTATTTTGAATTTTCTCTGTGATATATCCAGAGAAATTTAGAATTTTCTCTGTGGTGTATCCAGAGAAATACTCTGGATCAAATTTTCTCTAGATCGATGCTAAGAGACCTTAGACATTATGAAAATATTGAGTGTCCTTTATGCTATAAAATCTTAATACCATGAACCTTAAAAAAAAAAAAAAAAAAAAAATCCCCTTGTTTTTTTAGTGGCTTACAATTTATGGGGTTTAAAATTGTTTGGTTTCATTTTCAAAATTTATTTTCTAAAAAAAATAAAAATTAGTGTAGTAAAAAAATAAACATCAAAAAGATTCTTTTTATTTTTGTACGGAAAAAGGAAAACAATTTGAAAATAATGAGTGATTTTGAATTTCTTATTATATTTTCCTCAAATTTATTTTTAATGTTTTTCAACCCAGATTTAAAAACCTGGGTTGAGTTCAAAATTTGGGCAACAAAATACTAATGTAGCGTATGGTAACGTTTACATTTTTTATTTATATTTACAAAAATTTTAGCATTTGGTGACGTTTACGTTTTTTATTTATGTTTAGAAAAATTTTATAAACTGGTTTTTGTTTATTTTTAGAAAAGCATAAACTAAAAACGTGTTTGGTTTGAACAAAATATTTGAAAAATTTTAAAAACATAAACTAAAAAATATATTTGTTCAGGCCTAAAATATTTATATTTATTTTTTTATTATTTATGACAATGGGATCATACACATTATAATTGGAAAAAAAATTAATTAAACAAAATTAATTGAAAAAAAATTAATTGAAACAAATTTGTTTGAAAAAAAAAATTATTTGAAAAAAAAATTTGTTAGTCAAATTTTTAGATTTCTGTTTAAAAACCAACGTAAACTCATTTTTCCTCAAATTTACAAACTCAGACAACCATTTATAAACCAAAAAAATTATCGAACAAGTTTTTATGACAATTTTTAAAATTTTTATAAAAGTACATTGAAAACTGAAAACGAAATGGTTAAAGTGGTTTTTGTTTATTTTTAGAAAAACATAAACTACAAACGCGTTTAGTTTGAACATAATGTTTGAAAAATTTTAAAAACATAAACTAAAAAATATGTTTGTTCAGTCATAAAATATTTATATTTATTTTTTATTATTTATGACAATGAGATCATACACCGGGGTTATTTTTTTTAGGATCCCTGGTATTAAGATTTTATAGCATAAGGAACATCTAATATTTTCATAATGTCTAAGATCCCTCAAATTGATCTAGAAAAATTTCATCCAGAAAATTTTTCTGGATTTTCCAGAGAAATCCAGAGAAATTCTGGACCAGAGAAATTCTAGACTAGAGAAATTCTTTCTAACCCAGAGAAATTCTCTGTTTCTCTCCAGAGAAATTTCGATTTTGTTGAAAAAATCGCTAATGCAGAAAAAATCCAAAGTCAGAACCATAAATGCAATAAGAACAATCAATTTGGAGTTGAAAAGTAGAAATCAAACCCAGAGAAATTTTGATTTTGTTGAAAAAATCACTAATACAGAGAAAATCCAATACCAGAGAAATTCTTTGTTTCTCTTCAAAGAAATTTCGATTTTGTTGAAAAAATCGCTAAGGTAGAGAAAATTCAAAGTCAGAACCATAAATGCAACAACAACAATCAATTTGGAGTTGAAAAGTAGAAATCAAACCCAAAGAAATTCTCTGTTTCTCTCTAGAGAAATTTCGATTTTGTTGAAAAAATCACTAATGCAGAGAAAATCTAATACTAGAGAAATTTGAACAGCCAAAGACCTACCAGAGAAATTCTCTATTTCTCTCCGGAGAAATTTCGATTTTGTTGAAAAAATCGCTAATGTAGAGAAAATTCAAAGTCAGAACCATAAATGCAATGAGAACAATCAATTTAGAGTTGAAAAGTACAAATCAAACCCAGAGAAATTTCGATTTTGTTGAAAAAATCGTTAATGCAAAAAAAATCCAATACCGGAGAAATTTGAACAAAGCAAAGACCTTCACATAAGTCTTCTCCTAGTTCTATCTTTGGCTAAAAACCAAAGTCCACAAACGGGGTCTGCTCGCTCACTCTCTTTTGATGAATTGCAATAGAACTACAACATAATAAATATACTCCAACAAACACACTCAATTAAGCATTTCTCATCAATTCTCTACCAAAAAAAAAAAAAAACCACAATTTGAGTGAAAAAAACTGACCTTACCACTGACAACATCGTCGGCAAACTTGCACACAGCTTCAAGCGTTTTCTCAATCTGCAACCTCAGGATTGACTTCGAAGCAAGCTTAGGGTTTCAAAACTAATAATGCCCAACCATTCACCTCTCATCAAGATTCGCAATCGATCCCTTTTCAAGCTCTTCCATGGCTTTGAAAGCCGCTTGAAACTTGGGCACCATCTCCTCTACGAACTCGTCCGTGAATCCGATTCGACTCATATCCAAATACAACCCCAAATCCTTATGCTGATAGAGCCAATCAACATATCTTCGCCACAACTCTCTCAGATTTTTCAACAATCCTTTCTTCTTCTCCTTCGACAAACCATCGTTGGTCATCGACAAGCTTGCTGGGATGTCTCGATCTACGGACTGAGAAGAGAGAGTTGAAGCTCGATCGAAGAGCTTCGATCGATTAAGGAAAGCAATCGAGTCTCTTGAAGGTGAAGAAGAGGAGAAATGCAATTTCGACTTTGAATTTGGATTCGGATTTGGGTTTGGATTCCGATTCTGATTCCGATTCTGATTCTGATTCGTTTTCGGAAGAGAAATTTGGAGAGGTTTGGATTTAGAGAGAGAGAGAAAGAGAGAGAGAGAGAGAGAGATATGAAATAGGGAAGACAGTGAGAGAAATGAGATTTGGTTTAAGAGAGTCAAATTTCTCTGTAATATATGGGTGTAGGGTTAAGGGGCTTTAAACATTATAAAATAATATTATGGATCTCTTCCATTATTAAAAATGGGAGAGGGACCTTAGATTAATTTCTCCATCATACACATTATAATTGAAAAAATAATAATAATTTAAAGAATTAATTGAAAAAAAATTAATTGGAAAAAATTAACTGAAAAAAAATTATTTTAAAAAACATAATTGAAAAAAAATTATTTGGAAAAAAATTTTGTTCATCAAATTTTTAAATTTTTATTTAAAAACCAACGTAAACTTATTTTTTGAGTTTACGTTTTTTTCTCAAATTTACAAACTAAAACAACTATTTATAAACAAAAAATTATCATACAAGTTTTTATAATAGTTTTTAAAATTTTTGTAAATATAAACTGAAAACTGAAAATGAAATGGTTACCAAACAAACCCTAACAAATACAGCTTCATTGTATGGTATTAGCCCAGACCAACACAATATACAAATAAAGGCCCAACAATAAAAAATGAAAACAAAACTTCGGGTAACAAACAGAGCTTCAGGCCCAGACCAAAACAATGTAAAAATAATGGCCCAAACCTGTGGGTTTGGGCCCAAACAAAAACATTAAACAAATAAAGGCCGAAATAATAAAAAAATTGGGCATCAAAATAATAATAAACAGAGCTTCAGGCCCAGTCCAAAACAATGTAAAAGTAAAGGCCCAAATCTATGGATTTAGGACCAGTCCAAAGCATTATCCAAATAAAGGCCCAATCAATATACAGAATTTGGGCAACAAAACAATAACAAACAGAGCTTCGGGTAACAAACAGAGCTTCAGGCCTAGACCAAAACAATGTAAAATTAAGGACCCAAATCTATGGGTTTTGGCTCGGGAAATGCTATGGACACCAAATAATTTACTAAATTTTTTATCAAACTGCTCACATTGGTATGTGGAATCCACACTCATATAAAAGGTTTGGTAAAAATTTTAATAAATTATTTGAAATCCCTAACATGACTCTTTAGACTCCGACCAAAACATTATACAAACAAAAGGCCCAAACAATATACAAAAGTCGGACAACAAAATAACAACAAAAAGAGTTTCGGTTAACAAACAGAGCTAAACAAATAAAGGCCCAATGGGTTTGGGCTTTTTTTTGCTGCATGGATTTTAAATTTGCGACGTGGACTTTACTACAAAGCAACTTTGTCGTTGTGTAATCGATCCAGTTTGGTTGGGTTGAGAAAATAATTTGCATCAAATTGAAATCTTGTTAGTTGAGAAGTCAAAATCAACCCCATGTTAGGGTTTGCTTTTCGATTTAATTTAAAAAAGAGATTCATGTGAGATTTGAGATGTTTTATATAAACTTATAAAATTGCACATTGGGAATAAATAGAAAAAATGTGGAGAAATTAATCAGTGCTTTTGGAGAAAGTTTAAGTGGTGCTCTAAATTAATAATTATTGATCTAATTATAGAACACATCACTTTTGTGTTTAGTTTTAGAACACAATGTAAAATATGACTGTTAGTAACATGAATGGAGCATTGAATAATTTCTCATAGGGATTGCTTTATAATTGTCTTTCATCCTAATCTTTATTACACAACATATATATATATATTGGTCATTATTTCTTGCAATGTTAAAAATTTATTAAAAAAATATTCAAATATAATATTTCAGTTAGTTTAGCCTGTATTGGTATAATTTTTTCAAAATCAAAACATATTATATCTTATGAAAAATTGATCAAACATTGAAATTTCAATTGTTTTTTTGGAGTGGTCGATTTAGTTTGAGCGATTTTTTTTTTTTACAATCTTACATAGATGTTAATCCAATGAAGTGTCATTTTTTATGATACAATTAAAATTAAAAGGACTAAAGTAGAATTTGGTAAAAGTAGGACACAATTAAAAAAAATTTATATACAACGAAGGGTGACTTCTTAATTAATTTCATCAGAAAAAATTTGGTAAAAAATTGGTCTTACACCTAGGACTGTTCAAAAATCCGTTCAAACAGGTAATCCAGACCGAACCAGACCGAATCTTGCGGTTTGGTTCGGTTCTATTAAGAATTGGTTTGATTTTGGATTAAGAAATATGAGAACCGTAAAAAAGGTTCATTTAATGGATTTTATGAAAAAATCGCGGTTCGAATCGAACCGAACCGAACCGAATTTTAAAAAATATATATATAATATCAAGTTTTATTTTTATTAATTGGTTTCTTATAATTTTATGTATTAGGATGGTATAGATATTTTAATGTTGAGTAATGCCTTAATATTATTAGTTTTTATCATGAGTTAAATATAATTAGTTTGAGTAATTATTTTGCTAATATTAATAATTTATTCTTGTAAATAGAAAATTTTGGAACCGTGAACCAAACCGAAACCGAACCATCTTTTCGGTTTGATTCTGGTCCGGTTTTACAAGTGTAATGGTCTGGTCTGGTTCTCAAAATTACAAAACCGTTAGAATCGGTCCGATTCTTAAATTTTTTCAAAACTAAACCAATACGGACCATGTACATCCCTACTTACACCACCTTGAACGTAATTTATGTTCTCCTTTTGGGTCCAAAGGAAAAGCTGTTGGGCTTTGAAGATGCCCCAATTGATTCTAAAAATGACACGAAACTTTATAGAGATCCAGAGCCAAGTACAAACGCACCAAAATATAGGGGTATTACTGTAAAACTCGTAACTTTTTTTCAAGTTTTATACTTTTTACCGTCCGCCTTGTAAGGGGACTGAAATTAAAAATTAATGAAAAGTAAGAGGGTGAGTTTGCGTCCTTTTTTTTCCTTTTCTTTTCTTTTTTTTTTTCTCTTCTTATTTATTATTATTATTATTTTTTTTATGGGCAAACACTCATTTGCAGCTTTTATCATTGAAATTTATTTTTATGTTCAAAGCATTTATTCACCTTTGTTTGGCAGAGAAATTAAATATGGAGAGGTGAAAAAGGCTAATAGGGGAAAGTTAATGGGAACAGAAAGATATGAGCATCAACTTTGAATTAGCATTTAAGTTCAGCTTGTACAAACATAGGAGTGGGTTCACCGAGCCAATAACAAAATTAAAAAAAAATACTTTACAACCCTACTACTTGAACTTTAAGTCGATTATAATAAGTTGACAATGAATTTCACTAACTATTGATGTGATGTGTATTTTTTATTTTATTTTATTTTTTTGTTCTATGCCAACTTATTAGAACTTTTGTTTAAGCAACTCCTTTAAACTTTCTAATCACAACTGTAAAATTAGTTTATTTTTTCTTAAAATAAGAAAAAACATTCTCATAAAATTTATTTTAAAAACAAATTTATGAATCATAATCAATTTGAGTTTTAGTTATATCTCATCAATTTTACATCAATATGGTACATCTCACTTTAAATCTACTCTTACCCAAATTGTTTAAAATCGTATAAAAAAAGGGATTAAATTACATACGGCTTTACATCAATATTATTTCATACCTACCATTTACCAATTGAATTTTTTATTGATAAATCTCATTTCAAAGTTTTCTAATCCAATAAATCTATTAAGAAAAATTATAATATAATTAGTTTTATATATTTATATTTTTATTCCATGGGTCTTTTTTTCCTGGTTATTATTATTTGGTGAACTATTATACCTTTATGTCTATTGTTGATATGTATACATAGAAAAAAGAAAAAGATACTGTATACAAATTTCTTTTTTGTTTTTGTTACTGCCACTATTTTGGTAGTTATCATTATTTACGTTTTTCTTTTTTATTAGTTTCATTTACATTTGTGGTATTGTTTCATTATGTTAGAGTTTTGAAACTCTCTATTTGATAGGGTTTAGAAACTCTAATTTACACATGGTGGTGAAATAATATTATATCCCTCTACTGTTGCGGTGAAGTTTTGTGTTCCTCTATTGTCACTTTGTGTTCGAAATTTTGTGTTCATCTATTGTTGTAAGTCGAAACTCTGTTTATATTCAGTCAATTTTGTTACAAATATATTCTTCAAATGTGGGTTTAGTTTGATTTGGATTGGTGAAATGGTAAAATTACATAGATTGTTAATAATAGTGATAAAGATGATAATAAAGATCAGAATGTACGTTGGTGATATTTTTTTGTTTTTAAAGTGATTGAGGTTTTTTTTTTTTTTTTTTTTTTTTAGATTTCTAATTCTATTGCTATTATTATTTCTATTTTTTTGTCAATCAATGTAAATGTTCGCATTTCACATTGTTTGAAAGTCTAAGAAATAAGTGTTGGAATATAGATATAAACATAATTATATATTTTGCAAGTTGTGAATGTTCACATATCATTGGTTATTTGTTACTATACTTATTGTTTGAAAAATCATTTTTTGTTACCATTAAATAATTGAAATAGTCTTTTTTTTTCAATTTTGTTTCATGTTGCAATGTGAATGTTCACATTGGTATGAATTTAGTTTTTCTAAGGTTAGTTGTGTATGAATTATAAATTGTGAATATTCACACTATATTTTGATGAGTTTTTTTTTTTTTAAGTTTTTTTCGAAAATTAGTTGTATTTTGTTTTTTTATTATTATGCTAGTTGGTTGAACAATCATTTTTGTTACTATTGAACAATCGAAATATTCGATTTTCACTTTTTTTCAATTTTATTTTATATTTTCATGTTGTAGTGTGAATGTTCACGTTGGTATGAGTTTATTTTTTTTTTAAAACTAGTTGTATAATAATTATAAATTGTAAACAGACGCATTGTATTTTGATATAAGTTTTATTTTTTCAAAAGTTAATTGTATGTTTGTTGTTTTTGTTATTATGCTTATTAGTTGAACAATCATTTTTATTACCATTAAACAATAGAAATAGTTGATTTTCACTTTTTTAAATTTTATTTTTATATTTTCACATTGCAATATTAATGTTTACATTAGTATGAGTTTTTTTTTTTTAAAGCTAATTGTATGTTTATTATAAGGGTTCGGCTTCTGTCGTGCTATTGGGCCCGTAGGAGCCCACCACGGGTCCCGTTTTGAAAATCTGAACCGTTCAATGTGTAGAACTCGTCGAGTACTACATGCCTGTTAAAAATCACGTTGATTGGATATCGATAGCTATGTGATCAAATCAGTTTTGTATAAAAAAAAATAGACGGTGAAAAAACTAGCGGTTGATAAAAAACTGCTTTGTTAACATAGCTATCGATATCCGATCAACGCGGTTTTTTACAGTCATATAGTACTCGACGAGTTCTACACATTGAACGGTTCATATTATCAAAACGGGACCCGTGGTGGGCCCCCACGAGCCCAACAGCACGGTCCAGTCCGATTCATCGGACTGGACAGAAGCCACGGCCTAATTATAAATAGTGAATATTCACATTGTATTTTGGTATGAATTTTATTTTTCGAAGGTTAGTTGTATGTTATTTATTGTGAACATTCAATTTGTACTTTAGTACGTGTTTTTTTTTTTTTTTTCAAAAGTTAGTTGTATATTTATTGTTTACTGTGAACATTCACATTGTATTTTAATTTTCATTCAGATTTTTTGTTACATTATTTTTAAAATTTTCAAATTATAAAAAGGTTTAAAATTCATAATATGAGATTTTCTCCATAGAATGCGAGAGAGATTTTCTCCTTAAAATAAAGATGGGATTTTCTCCATGGAATAAGGGAAAGATTTTATTTTTAGAATGAGGGAGAGATTTTCTCTATAAAATGGGAGACTATTGTTATGTATTAGTTTCAAAATAAAAACATGTGCAAAAAAATTAGAAATGATAATTTGGCCATATTATATTAAATAAGAATTAATGAAATACTCAAAAAGAATACAGATTAGATGAAATAAAATATTTAAAAAGAGAATTTATCAAAAAATAACTTTTACAAATTTTTGATAAAAAAAATTAAATATTATATAAATTAAAATTTTAAAAAATAGGGTAATTATGTTAAAAATATATAATTAATTGTATTTTAAAAAAACAAAATTCGAATGAATAAGTAAAAAAACAAAAAAGAGAGAAAGGAAGGGTAATGGAAGTGTCGCTGTCAAGAATCCTTTTTCTATAAATGGAGAACCAAACAAAGATGAAATGATGTATAAACAGTAATTCCACTGTCCTTTGCCTAGCAGACACAACAGTGAAATTACAAAATAATCCAAATAACAGATTATTCTTAAGAAAAATGATTTGTGGCTCTAAAACTGTTGACATTAATGGCACTAATTTTCTGTTTTGATAACTTTATTTTTTTTTTTACCTGATATAAAAATTAATGCCATTAATGCTAAAAAAATTAGTGCCACAAATCACAACTGTTATTCTTAATTACAAATATACCCATCAGTTGAAATGAGAAGCATGTGCAAATTTTTCTACCCCTAGTTATAAATAATAAAAAATAAATTGAAAGCATTTCTCTCCAGCCTTCTTATAATTATTTTTTTACATCATATGTAAGTTATTTTCATCTAAAAAATTATATCAAATATACAAATATATATTTTCAAATTAAAATAAAAAAATCATAAATAATCTCAATAATAATGTTTGGGGGCCCTAAAAAACGCGACTCAAATAGCTCAAATTGAGCAAAACGACGTCGTTTTATATTGTTTTGTGCCCAAAACGACACAGTTTTGGTCAATTTAAGCCATTTGAGCTGCGTTTTTTAAAGCTCTCTACCAGTGTTGATAAATTATACCAAACTAACCGTGTATAATTGTCATAGAGAGAGAGAATTTTAAGGAGTTGGTTTGGTAGTTAAAACTGGGAGTATGCTCTCATGAAGATATCAGGGGTGTTTAGTTTAATTTTGGGAGATAAATTTTTCAAAAAAAGTCTTCGGAAGAGAGTTTAAATTTTTTTTTGATTTGTTTTGTTATATATTTTAGAAATAATTTTGGAGTGCGGGAGTTTAAGATGATTTGATATTTTATTGTAGTTAAGTAGATATACATGAGAGAGAAAAAGTAATTGAGAAGGAGAGAGGAGAGGAAAAAAGTAATTGATTGATGTGTAAGAGATAAAAAGTAATTTTGAAATTTTTTTTCTAAAATCACTAAACCAAACAAAATTTTAAAAAAAAAATTTCAAAATTTGTTTCTTAAAAACAAACCAAACAAGGCCATCATACTCAAAATCTGTTATTTATAAGTAATTTCTTAGGACTAATTCATATGAGACTTTATACTGACTTTAATGATTTTCCATTAATAGACAGTGAGATTAATCTCCGAGATAGATACCAAGTTATAAAGAAAAAAAATTTGTCATAGAGTGAGAAAGAGGGGAACTTAATTTTCTATTTATAGTGACAGATTATGTTTACATTATTGAATACAATAGTGGTAGGATGATTGAGGATGAGGAGGATATAGGTTGGGTTTTGTGTGGTTATTGGGATTTCTTATATTTTTTGTGATTATCTATGTTCAAATTAAAACTAATTGTAAAGGGAGAAAGTGGGTCCAGGTGGAACTATCTGGAAGATTAGTGTTGATGAATCATACTATTATACAGATAATAGAGATGATCCATAAAATAAAAGTTGGTAATGATTTGGGCAAACTCTACTATTTAAAATTTGGATTCCACCGGACAAATTTGTCCTTTTTCAAGCATGCTTAAAAGCATTGAGTAAATCTTTTATTTTTTATTTTTTTTTAACAAATACATTAGTTGAGCCTTAAGAAATCCAACGTTTATGTATATATTTTTTGAATGTGGATATTTCAAAAATGTATTCTTCTGGCCAACATTGATTCAGCTCAAGTTTCTTAAGTTTCTCAAATTTGTTGACTTGCAAAGATTGAAATCATTGTTACAACTATAGCACATCCCATTACTTACAACTTTTTATTAAATATATAACTTATCTCTTTTTCAAAGAGATATGTTAATTATTGTAACTCCTCTCAATCACCTTATTTTATTCTCTTCAATAAACTATTACAATTAGGGGTGGTCGCGGGTTGGTTGCGGCCACGGAACCTCCAATCCGCCATCCGTCCGCCAGATTAGCGGATTGGAGAAAATCAATCCGCATCCGTCCGCCAATTCGGCGGATGCGAATTGAGCGGATTGGCGGTTTGGCAGATGGATACGAATCGGTTTGGTGGTTTGAAATTTTATAAATTTTCAACATAGTTCAACTTGTGCACTTCCTAAAAAAAAAAAAAAAAAGTATTACAGTCAATAACTTAAAAAAGTATTACAATTACTGCATGCCTCATCCAAAGAAAGAAAGTTTGAAACTTTAGATTATCACAATCACTGCATGCCTCATCCACATATTACAATCACAGTATGTCTCGTCCACATAAAGTATTACAATCTATGGTTCTTAAAATATAAAAACAATTCAAACCACCAATCATGAACAGAGCAATAATAAAGATTGTATGTCTCTGTATTATTACATTTATATATGTTTTTGAAAACAAAAATCAACCAGCATATATCATATTTTCTATTTATTACTTTTAGAGTTAGATTTAAAAATAAAAAAATATAGATAAATAATACGTTTATTTTTTTCAATTCAAAAAAATATATTCAAGTTGAAAATTTTTTTCAACAAAATATTTGAACTCTTTTTCAATTGAAAACACAAACAAAATATTTAAACAAATTGAAAACACAAAGTCTTATAAATTACTAAGGGTGCTCGCAATTTGGCGGTTCGGTTGCGGCCAAAGGAACCTCAAATTTGCCATCCGTCCGCCAAATTGGCGGATTGGAGAAAATCAATCCGCAACCGTCCGCTCGTCATCACGCATCCGTCCAAAATGCGGCGGATCGGTTCGGTTCAGTCGGTTTTGGCAGATCGGTACATCCGCTGCTCATCCCTAATTACAATAACTATTTTAATATCACTTCTTCATATTAATTACTTTTGAAAAGTCTCGAGAGGTTCTTTAAACAATTTTAATTGGGTAGATAGGTAAAATAAATTCATTTTTTATACTTACGTAAAATAAGGAGGGTTTGTTTAATCTTGGAGTTAGCCTTCTACTCTTTAGGGCAATTTTGTCCTTCACATTATTGCCCTTTTAATAGTATGAAGCTTCTAATTAGGAAAATTCTATTTTCACACACCAAGTTTCCTTACTTCACACACTTGATAAATTTTTTCAGAATCACAATTTTATTCTTTTGAGCTATTTCACCGCCGACCATCGCTATCTATGCCCAAACCTCAACCATACAAAATAGGAAACAACACTAGATTGTATAACTTCTTAAATTGGCAAACTTCATTTTGAAAATGAAATTTGAACAATTAATCTTCCAAAAGTTAATCAGAAGAAATATAGCCGCATATATCAAAACGTGATCATATATGTCACGGCTCAAACCCGCCCCATAGGTTTAGCGTCGCAACCGGCCAATAATCATTGGATTACCAAAGGCCTTTTAACAGAATTTCATGTAATTAGGGGTTGCAGAAGCAAATATATAAACATACATAGTCCATTGAACTGTGAAGACATACATGGGACAAATAATTTTAAACTTTTATAAGCTGACGAGTGACGTCAAAGGTATAGTAATTACACGTCACTTCATACACTCTACATACAAGTAGGACTTGTCCATAGTCAAAACAAAATGACCAAATTCTGAAATACAAAACAAATATGACTACGAGACTTGACATGATCTGAAACCTCATCAGGAGGTGCAAAGGGTGACTGACAAAACGAAATTTCAGGCCATCAACTTTGAGCCTGGTCACGTGTTCGATCACCTACATACATAATATAAATAGTGAGCGGGAGCCTAGTGAATAATAACCAAGTAAAGGGTTTTAATGAATAATGTTCATCACAGAGTCAGAAATCAGAGTTTATATCAGAGACAGATTCTTATCAGAAATAGAGTCTTGTGCATGTTTAGATTCCAAATCACAAAAAGATTCATATACATGTTCATATTCATTTTCATATTCAGATTTTGCATATGATTATACATGGTACATCCATTAGTGCTAACAAATCTGATGACCTATAAAGGGACAGCCTTGAAGGCATTCCGATGACTCATGTGCATAGAGACGTTTCCGATGACCCATGAAGGAACGACCATAAAGGCATTCCAATGACTCATGTGCACAGAGACATTTCCGATAATCCATAAAATGACGGCCATAATGGCATTCCGATGACCCATGATGGGACTGCCATAAAGATATTCCGATGACCCATAAAAGGGACGCATATCATATGATGCTAAGGATGCCATGAATACATTTCCAAAACTTAGACAACCATTCATTCATTTAAAACATAGCATTTCAGAAAATTGATCATTTCATATCATCAGAAAATAATTAAAGTTAAACATAACTTTACAAAGTTATTATTCACAAATAACAGATGGCTTCAATAGTCGAATAGAGTAGACAATTCAAATCTCTTGAGACGCGTGACCTATACGGGTACAAACGAATACATACAGAATTACACACTCGGAAATATTAACTTAGTTCTTTTTAGTCTTTGTGTGTTTTTACTTCTTTATCCTCATTATGATATCTTAAACATGACCTAGGAATGCTTAGGATGTAATGAGGATGCCAAAATGCGTTAGAAAACACTTGGTGAAATTTCTGAAAATAGAGTCCCCGCTCGAGCGTAGCTTTCCGCGCTTGAGCGGACTAGCAAACATGTGAGGGGCTGCTCGAGCTCAACCTTCCACGCTCGAGCGATCTGCAAATTTTGAAAAAGTACTGGTTATGTGATTTTCACGCTCGACGGTCGCTCGAGCGTGAGACTCAACTCCCCGCTCAAGCGTAACTTTTGTCGCTCGAGCAGTCAGTAAAACATGAAACTTTTGGGAGCATGCACTTCACGCTTGAGCAGACTTCTGGTCATTCGAGCGAAGATGCAAAAACAAAGGTGGTCGCTCGAGCGCAAGGTATTCCGCTCGAGCAGAAATGCAAAATCTAAAATTTTCAGATTGCACTCTCAAGCTCCAAACTCGAATCCAATGATGAAATTCATGTTCTTTTGGATGGAAAACTTAAGACAACTTATGTAAACTTGGAAAACTTAGTGAATTTAGGATCGTTTCGCAACATCAAGGTTCAAGAACATGTGAATGGTACAAAATTCAAGCTCAAAGCTTTGAAACATAACATGCATGAGTTGTTATAAACTTCAACCTCCCAAAACAAGATCAAAGGAGGTCCAATGGTGAGAAATGTTATGAATTCTTCAAACCATGCTAGAATTACAACATGCATGAGAGAAAATCTTTGAAAACACTTCAAAATGCTATGAAACATGCATGCATGCATGATTTGAGTTACAATTCTTCAAGTTTAACTCAAATTTTATATCAACCTTCCTAATTCCTTAGAGTTCAAGTTCTACGCATCATATTTAGACAATATAAAGGTTGAATCTTTGCCTAGACTTCTCAAAATTAAGGGCTAGATACTTAATTCTTGAATATCTAGGTTCAATTATATCTCTTCTTAGCAAGTCTCTTAGGTGAGCTTAATCTCCTTATTGTTCTCCCTCTCTCACGTTCGTGTGTATGTATAGGCTCAAGAGTGTGTTGAATGAAGGAAAAAGGGATGAGTGAAGGCAAAAAGGTGTCTTATATGGGCTTGCCTAATGATAGCTAATTAAGGCTAATCACATTGGCATCAAATTAATCTATTTAAATCGTTCCGAATCAAATTTTAATTAAACCTACTACAAATTTCTATAAATCCCGAATAATACATATATCAAGTTAATTTCTGAATCGGATGTCGATAAGGCCTTCAATTCACAAACAAAACGGAAACATGAACAGATCTTTTTACGTTTAACAGATATAAATACAAACAATGCAATGCACAAGTAATTGATTCAGGATTTCTTCTTAATTACTTGTTAGGTACATTTAAGCATGGATTAACGTTAATCATGGGTCGGGGTTGTTACAATATACCTATTGAAAGCAATTTACGGAATTGTGTAGTAGCCTCCAGTTGTAAATTGCTATCATTTGACCAAACACCAGTAACCAAGGAATAAAAACTCTCTAACTGTAATCAAATCAACAGACCCCAAAATCTCAAACAAAACATTAATCACACCTGAACCTTGTATGTGTGTGTGTGTGTGTGTGTGTGTGTGTGTGTGAGTTGAGATTTTTGGGAAAAAAGATCGCGATGGAGGTGACGGCAACGTTGGGGGGCTGTGTAAGAATGGCTAAAAGTTGGGAAAGGGCAGTGGTTGATGTCGTCGTTGCCGCCGTCGCTGGTAGCTGGTGTAGTTAGGATTAAGGTTTTTGGAGTGAGAAATGATGGAATGTGATGATGTGCACAGAGAATGTGAGGGTATATTTGGAATGTAAAGTGTGTGGACTAAGATAAAGAAGTAAAACCAAATTAATAAATGTGTGGATTGAGAAAAGATGTATACAGAGATAATTTGATGTGTGGAAATAGAATTTCCCTTCTAATTGCACACCCATTATTCTTTTTACTCTTATAATATAAGTATTTATTCTTAGAGGGCTTCGTTTGGGAACATACTTTTTTAGTAATTTTTTGACTTTTTTAATAATTTTTTGACTTTTTGGCTAAAATATGATGTAAAAAAATAAGTATGTTTGGAATGACTTTTTGATTTTTTACGAAAAGATGTATAAAAAGTAGAGAGAAAAATGAATATTTGACTTTTTGATATAAATTATTAGTTTTTTTATTTTTTTTATTGACTTTTTGATTTTTCAGTTAAAATCACCACTTGCCAAAAAAGGTCTTAAGACCATACATAATTTCATTTCTTATTCTATTTTCTCACTGTTAGACACAAAATAATATGACTCACATTAATGCGATAAAAATGAGAGAGTATGTAACATTTTAAGATCTTAGATTTATGATATATCTGAGTGTTCAAAGAATTTTAGCGTTCATAATTTAGAAGGATAGTAATTAAATATCAAAATTAAAGGGTGCCCAACTCGCCAACAACTAAAAAAGGAAAGCAAAAAATTAAAAAATGAAAAAAGAAAGAAAAGTTGGGATGAGCTGTCCTAGCGCATTAGATGCTTTATCAGATGCTTGTCTATCTGCCATTCTGGACTCACTCACTCACTCCGATATTTACTACAACAAAATCAGTGGCCAGAAATTTAGTTGCGTGTGTGTGTTTTTTTTTTTTTTAAGGACACAATCAAAAAAAATATATATATATATATTATTTTCAAAAATAGTTTTTGCTTAAAAAAAATGAAAAAAGAAAGAAAAGTTGGGATGAGCTGTCCTAGCGCATTAGATGCTTTATCAGATGCTTGTCTATCTGCCATTCTGGACTCACTCACTCACTCCATATTTACTACAACAAAACCAGTGGCCAGAAATTTAGTTGTGTGTGTGTGTGTTTTTTTATTTTTAGGACACAATTAAAAATATATATATATATATATATATATTATTTTTAAAAATAATTTTTGCTTAAAAAAAATGAAAATTATGGATGTTCTAAAAAAAAATTACTATTTTTAAAATCATAATAAGCATACGAAATCACAATCAAACAAATTCACTCTAAAATTGAAAGAAAGAGGACAATGATGTATGTGAAAATTTGTGGTAGATTGCGGTAGCTTACAGAGGAGAAGTCATTTCATATCGTGTGTAGCATCCCATGACATATCACTAAAAAACTCATAATCCAATTGTAAGTATAAAACTATAAAACTAATTTTAAAAGTATACATTTTAAAACAACATAATTTTTAGAGTTATACATTTCAAAACAACGTAGATAATTTTTCCAAGTATATTATATTATCAAAAATGCTTGGGAGCTCTTATTAGAGCCACCATTAGTAATTGTCACAATGTGTGTTGTGAGTGTTTTTGTTTTTTTTGGTTTTTTTTCACTTCACTAATGGTGGATTTAGAGTCCAATATTTAGAGCTCTAAATCATTGTTGTTATATTACTGATATTTTTTCCTAGCAAAGAGCTTTTTGTTCTCTGGGTAAATTATAAATACATCTATTGAAATTTGTTTAAAGTACAGATTGCCATATATGATTTGAAAAATTACAAATACTCTCTTATTAGAATTTTTTATTTAATAGGATTAACTAAAAAAAATAAAATTCATAATTGTTCTTCTATACAATAATAAAATTACCTAAATTATTAATTAAAACATATTTCTAATATTATTAAATTAGCCTATCACCCGTGCTATGCACGGGATAATTATAGATATTTTGTATTTGTTTTATATTTTTTTTAATATATAAATTATGTTTTTTAAGATTTTTTATAAAAATAATTTAACAATCTTATCACTAACCATAGTGTATGGGAGAAGTTGAAAAGGGTACTGCAGTAACTATACATGGATTGTATCTATAATTATTTGTATGATGGGATTTTAAATGCTGATTAGGAAATTTTGACCAAATCAATAAATGCAGGCATGTGGATTGAAAAAATTTAATAAATGCTGATCAGGAAATTTTGACCAAATCAATAAATGCATAATTTTTTTTTAAAATAAAAAATAAAAAATTTAGAAAATTCAGATTGAGATATTGAAACTCTCACAAGCCTTGGGGGTTAAAAATCTCATTTTGCTTAATATATAGTATAGATAATATATAATACATATATATATATATATATATAGCTTATAAGATGAAAGAAATAAAGTGCTATTTTATTATAATGAATGAGATCTTATAAAAAAAAACGTGTAAACATGAATGCCCTCATATTTTATTGTGTTTACAATTATCTATATATGTGAATTGTGATTTTTAAATATTTTTTCAAGAAATTAAATATCTTTTTTTTTTATTATATTATGTTAAAGTTTAATATTTTGATAATAATCATATGTGTTGGACTTTTTAAGAATTTTTTTAAAAAAAAATAAAAAAATTTAGAAAATTCAAATTGGGATATTGAAGCTCTCACAAGTCTTGAAGGTTAAAAACCCCATTTTACTTAATATATAGTATAGATAATATATATAGATTATAATATGAGAGAAATAAAGTGCTATCTTATTATAATGGAGGAGATCTTATAAAAAAAACGTGTAAACATGAATGCCCTCCTATTTTAATGTGTTTACAATTATCTATATATGTAAATTGTAATTTTTAAATATATATTTTTTTAAATGTCTTCTTTTTTTCGTTTTTTATATTATATTAAAGTTTAATATTTTGATAATAATCATATGTATTGAACTTTTCAAGGAATTAAATGTTTTTTTTTATTATATTATATTAAAGTTTAATATTTTGATAATAATCATATGTGTTGGACTTTTCAATAAATTTTTTTTATGTTTGTTCTTAATGCATTAAAGTGTTATTATGAGGGATAATAATCATTTGTGTTGGAACTTTTCAAGGAATTCGTATGTGTTAGATTTTAAAGAATTTTTTTTATGCTTATTCTTAATGCATTAAAGTATTATTATGAGGGTAAGACTTGAGAGTTTGGAGATGTTAATAAATGCTAAGATTTTTTTTTTAAATCAAAAAATCAGGAAATTTAGATTGGGAGATTGTAACTCCCACAAGGTTTGGGGTTAAAAATCCCCTTTTGCTTAATATATAGTATAGATATTGTTAATTGACTTGATGATTTATTAATAAAATGAGTGATTTGTTATGAAATTAAAAATATTAGGAGGTGAAATATAATTTTTAAAACTATAAAAAGTGATTCGTATTTTAATAAAATTTCAAAAAATGTTTTTATAATTTACCTGTGTTCTGCGGATCCTTGTCTGCAACTATAGCTCAACACGCACAATGCACTTAGTGAAAGAGTTGATAAAAATGTGTATAGTGAAAAAGTCAAAAATATATATTAAGTTTTTTTATTTTTTATTTTTTATAAGGTCGAAGACGAGACAATTTCCATATGATATAAGCAATCATTCGTAAATTACATATATTAATTAAGTTTAAGTCTTGTCATTAGTGAAAATGTATCAAACTTAAAAATGTCCACAATTACATTACATTTCACAATAATTCAACCAACCACTGAGCTACCTACCTATATGCACATGATTTCTGTAGAATAGTAATCCTGATCTCGTAACGCCTAGCAAAAATTATGGATTACGGAGTGTTTTGGAAAGATAGTTAAAAGTTGATTTTTTAATTTTTTAATTTTTTTTTATTATTTCATGTGAGAGGTGATGTGACTTTAAAATATGTTAAAAAGAAGATTTTTGACTTTTTTGACTTATTACGTAAAAGGTATCTCAAAAAAATACAAAATAAACTTGCAAACATAAAAATCAATCACAAATTGAATACAATAAGATGAATATTGTAGGACAATCTTCACTGTATTTAATTAAATTAAATTCTGTTGTGTACTAAACAACAACCAGAATATAAAGAAATAAAGAAAAAGAGAGAATTTGTTTTGATTACAAAAATCAAATTCGAAAAAATAAAAAATAAAAACAGATTTTATTTTGTTACAAAAATAAAAATAAAATCTGATTTAAATAAATAAATAAATAAAAACAGAATAAAAAATTAAACAACTTACTTGGTTAATTTCTCTTGAATAACAATCTGATCAAGTCCAGTGTTTAACACTGTGTCCTTAATACAGATTCGTCCTCTCCACGATACTTTCAGAATCTGGACGTCTATCTCCCAAGATAAAATGATCTATCAACGAATAAAAGCAACACTACAGTTGATATAAAAGTAGCACTACAATTTATTCGTTCGTCAAACACACTAAGTGTTTATACTCTCAGTAACAGGAACTTAATGCAAAATGAAGAATAAATTTAGCAGAAGATGGAGTATGAAAATTGGAGTGATTTTCCAAATGGGGGGGCTTAGTCTATTTATAGATAGATTGGTGGCTTTTCATTTTGAATTAAACAGGTACTGTACCTGTTCAATTTGAATTAAACAGATACAAAACTGTTTAGGCACTGTTTGGTTTGAAATTCAAACAGATTTAGAGCTGTTGGGTTCAAAAACCGGAAGGGCCCTGTTTGGATGTATAGGAAAAAATCGGACCAGATCCAAAAAGATTAGTATTGGACCGAACAAGCCCAATCGCAATAGGCACCCGCGCCCAGCTTGCCCAGACGGCGCGCGTGTGTTGTGATTTTTGGGTCCAATGGGTCTAGCCCATAACCTCTCCCTCTAAAACACTTGGGTACCCCTTGGGGCACACCCCAAGTACCAAATCCATGCCTTATAAACCCTTTCAAAACTTCCTACCAAATCAATGTGGGACAAGTCATTTTACAACCTCAAGGAATTTCCACTAAAACTCCATTTCCATGGAGCACATTTTGGCTTCAATTTTCCATTCACTCGGTAATGGTTTTGAGCAACCAAATATACCACGTGAATCACAACGCGGCATAGAACGCGTTACCACTTTGACCCGAGTAAATCGACGCTCGGGGCCCACCTAAAAAATAGACCAAATTTGAAAAAAAATTCTAATTTTACCCAAAATTTTTCTACCATTTCCAACATATATATATATATATATATATGTATTTTTGCAGGTTTCACACTTTCGCAAAAGAGTTGGGTTCTGTAATTAAACTCTTCTGCAAGTAGAAAAATTAAAAATATATATATATATATTTAGATAAATGTCTCAAAAATAATAATGTGTTTGTTGTTGTTATTGTTGTTCGTTTTTTTAATTTGATATTGTGAGTTATATTTAAAATAAATCTCATTCACATATATTTTAGTGTCATAAGCAATTTTTAAAATATTTTTTTCGGCGGTATTATATGTACCAATTAATATTTCAATTAGTTTACTGACATATTTTTTTTTTTTTTTTTTTTTGATCGGCAAAGAAAAATTTCATTTAACAGCATGAAATTAAGAGTACAAGAAGATGACATGCATCGAGAGAGATTCGGAAAGTACAACATACCCCTACTACTGTTACTCGCATTCATACAACCAACCCCTTAGCCTCTCGATTTTTTTTTTTTTTTATAAAATACATAAAAAAAAGTTAAGAAGGACTTAACAAAAAAAATAATAAATAAATAAATAAAGACATAAAGACATGAGTCCCCACATATATTATGACATTATTACTGACCCCACCCATTATACAAATTATAAATAATTAAAATTTTTAAAATGATATCACATCATTTGTTAGTATACTAATTAATATACCAATTAGTATATATATAGTATTATTATATTTTTTTTAACACCAATCCTCTTCTGTTTCAATCAATACATTCATAATATGATATCCGGAGATTTCTATACAATGGGGTGTTTGTCATGCACTAAAATAACATATGTTATTTTACCACATTATTCTATTTAGGTTACAATTATCTTATTTAAGTCATATCACATTTTTACCATACATACAGAATTACAAACGAATACATACAGAATTACACACTCGGAAATATTAACTTAGTTCTTCTTAGTCTTGGTGTGTTTTTACTTCTTTATCCTCATTATGATATCTTAAACATGACCTAGGAATGCTTAGGATGTAATGAGGATGCCAAAATGCGTTAGAAAACACTTGGTGAAATTTCTGAAAATAGAGTCCCCGCTCGAGCGTAGCTTTCCGCGCTTGGGCGGACTAGCAAACATGTGAGGGGCTACTCGAGCTCAACCTTCCACGCTCGAGCGATCTGCAAATTTTGAAAAAGTACTGGTTATGTGATTTTCACGCTCGACGGTCGCTCGAGCGTGAGACTCAACTCCCCGCTCGAGCGTAACTTTTGTCGCCGGCGATCAAGAAAACATGAAACTTCTGGGAGCATGCACTTCACGCTTGAGCAGACTTCTGGTCATTCGAGCGAAGATGCAAAAACAAAGGTGGTCGCTCGAGCGCAAGGTATTTCGCTCGAGCAGAAATGCAAAATCTGAGATTTTCAGATTGCACTCTCAAGCTCCAAACTTGAATCCAATGATGAAATTCATGTTCTTTTGGATGGAAAACTTAAGACAACTTATGTAAACTTGGAAAACTTAGTGAATTTAGGATCGTTTCGCAACATCAAGGTTCAGGAACATGTGAATGGTACAAAATTCAAACTCAAAGCTTTGAAACATAACATGCATGAGTTGTTATAAACTTCAACCTCCCAAAACAAGATCAAAGGAGGTCCAATGGTGAGAAATGTTATGAATTCTTCAAACCATGCTAGAATTACAACATGCATGAGAGAAAATCTTTGAAAACACTTCAAAATGCTATGAAACATGCATGCATGCATGATTTGAGTTACAATTCTTCAAGTTTAACTCAAATTTTATATCAACCTTCCTCATTCCTTAGAGTTCAAGTTCTACGCATCATATTTAGACAATATAAAGGTTGAATCTTTGCCTAGACTTCTCAAAATTAAGGGCTAGAGACTTAATTCTTGAATCTCTAGGTTCAATTCTATCTCTTCTTAGCAAGTCTCTTAGGTGAGCTCAATCTCTTTATTGTTCTCCCTCTCTCACGTTCGTGTGTATGTATAGGCTCAAGAGTGTGTTGAATGAAGGAAAAAGGGATGAGTGAAGGCAAAAATGTGTCTTATATGGGCTTGCCTAATGATAGTTAATTAAGGCTAATCACATTGGCATCAAATTAATCTATTTAAATCGTTCCGAATCAAATTTTAATTAAACCTACTACAAATTTCTATAAATCCCGAATAATACATATATCAAGTTAATTTCTGAATCGGATGTCGATAAGGCCTTCAATTCACAAACAAAACGGAAACATGAACAGATCTTTTTACGTTTAACAGATATAAATACAAACAATGCAATGCACAAGTAATTGATTCAGGATTTCTTCTTAATTACTTGTTAGGCACATTTAAGCATGGATTAACGTTAATCATAGGTTGGAGTTGTTACAATATACCTTTTGAAAGCAATTTACGGAATTGTGTAGTAGCCTCTAGTTGTAAATTGCTATCATTTGACCAAACACCAGTAACCAAGGAATAAAAACTCTCTAACTGCAATCAAATCAACAGACCCCAAAACCTCAAACAAAACATTAATCACACCTGAACCTTATGTGTGTGTGTGTGTGTGTGAGAGTTGAGATTTTTGGGAAAAAAGATCGCGATGGAGGTGACGGCAACGTTGGGGGGCTGTGTAAGAATGGCTAAAAGTTGGGAAAGGACAGTGGTTGATGTCGTCGTTGCCGCCGTCGCTGGTAGCTGGTGTAGTTAGGATTAAGGTTTTTGGAGTGAGAAATGATGGAATGAGATGATGTGCACAAAGAATGTGAGGGTATATTTGGAATGTAAAGTGTGTGGACTGAGATAAAGAAGTAAAACCAAATTAATAAATGTGTGGATTGAGAAAAGATGTATACAGAGATAATTTGATGTGTGGAAATAGAATTTCCCTTCTAATTGCACACCCATTATTCTTTTTACTCTCATAATATAAGTATTTATTCTTAGAGGGCTTCGTTTGGGAACATACTTTTTTAGTAATTTTTTGACTTTTTAAATAATTTTTTGATTTTTTTGGCTAAAATATGATGTAAAAAAATAAGTATGTTTGGAATGACTTTTTGATTTTTTACGAAAAGATGTATAAAAAGTAGAGAGAAAAATGAATCTTTGACTTTTTGATATAAATTATTAGTTTTTTGATTTTTTTTATTGACTTTTTGATTTTTTAGTTAAAATACCACTTGCCAAAAAAGGCCTTAAGACCATACATAATTTCATTTCTTATTCTATTTTCTCACTCTTAGACACAAAATAATATGACTCACATTAATGTGATAAAAATGAGAGAGTATGTAACATTTTAAGATCTTAGATTTATGATATATCTGAGTGTTCAAAGAATTTTAGCGTTCATAATTTAGAAGGCTAGAAATTAAATATCAAAATTAAAGGGTGCCCAACTCGCCAACAACTCAAAAAGGAAAGCAAAAAATTAAAAAATGAAAAAAGAAAGAAAAGTTGGGATGAGCTGTCCTAGCGCATGCTTTATCGATGCTTGTCTATCTCGCCATTCGACTCACTCACTCACTCACTCACTCCCTCCCATATTTACTACAACAAAATCAGTGGCCAGAAATTTAGTTGCGTGTGTGTGTGTTTTTTTTTTTTTTAGGACACAATCAAAAAATATATATATATATTATTTTCAAAAATAGTTTTTGCTTAAAAAAAATGAAAATTATGGATGTTCTAAAAAAAAATAACTATATTTTAAATCATAATAAGCATCTGAAATCACAATCAAACAAATTCACTCTAAAATTGAAAGAGAGAGGACAATGATGTATGTGAAAATTTGTGGTAGATTGCGGTAGCTTACAAAGGAGAAGTCATTTCATATCGTGTGTAGCATGCCATGACATATCACTAAAAAACTCATAATCCAATTGTAAGTATAAAACTATAAAACTAATTTTAAAAGTATACATTTTAAAACAACATAGTTTTTAGAATTATACGTTTCAAAACAACGTAGATAATTTTTCCAAGTATATTATATTATCAAAAATGCTTGGGAGCTCTTATTAGAGTCACCATTAGTAATTGCCACAATGTGTGTTGTGCGTGTTTTTGTTTTTGTTTTTTTTTTTGTTTTTTGGTTTTTTTTCACTTCACTAATGGTGGATTTAGAGCCCAATATTTAGAGCTCTAAATCATTGTTGTTATATTATTGATATTTTTTCCTAGCAAAGAGCTTTTTGTTCTCTGGGTAAATTATAAATACACCTATTGAAATTTGTTTAAAGTACAGATTGCCATATATGATTTGAAAAATTATAAATACTCTCTTATTAGAATTTTTTATTTAATAGGATTAACTAAAAAAAATAAAATTCATAATTGTTCTTCTATACAATAATAAAATTACCTAAATTATTAATTAAAACATATTTCTAATATTATTAAATATTGTTAATTGACTTAATGATTTATTAATTAAATGAATGATTTGTTATGAAATTAAAAATATTAGGAGGTGAAATATAATTTTTAAAACTATAAAAAGTGATTCGTATTTTAATAAAATTTTAAAAAATGTTTTTATAATTTACCCGTGTTCTGCGGATCCTTGTCTGCAACTATAGCTCAACACGCACAATGCATTTAGTGAGAGAATTGATAAAAATGTGTATAGTGAAAAAGTCAAAAATATATATTAAGTTTTTTTATTTTTTATTTTTTATAAGGTCGAAGACGAGACAACTTCCATATGATATAAGCAATCATTCGTAAATTACATATATTAATTAAGTTTAAGTCTTGTCATTAGTGAAAATGTATCAAACTTAAAAATGTCCACAATTACATTACATTTCACAATAATTCAACCAACCACTGAGCTACCTACCTATATGCACATGATTTACGAGAATAGTAATCCTGATCTCGTAACGCCTAGCAAAAATTATGGACTACGGAGTGTTTTGAAAATATAGTTAAAAGTTGACTTTTTAATTTTTAAATTTTTTTTTTAATTATTTCATGTGAGAGGTGATGTGACTTTAAAATATGTTAAAAAGAAGATTTTTGACTTTTTTGACTTATTACGTAAAAGGTATCTCAAAAAAATACAAAATAAACTTGCAAACATAAAAATCAATCACAAATTTTTTTTTTTTTTTGAGAAAATCTTTATTGATGAACAACAAAAGATAGGATACATCAATAAAGAGGAGCTCAAAGCTAGGACAAGCTCAAAGCTCGGTTGGTGAGAAACCAACAAGAAGAAAGAAACAAAAAGCGAAGTTGGTGGACATATCACCAAGCAACCAAGAAGACAGAACAAATCACCTATGAACAACTCAACTCTACCATCACTTTGTTATGTTTGCTTGCGCTTCATCCCAATTCACCCTCTTGGATGACAAATCACAAAGTGCAGATCACCCACCAGCTCAAAAACAGAACACACCAGGTAACTCCCTCTGTGTATCACACAGCAACAAAGAGCAGACCTCAGGAGACAAAGGTGGAGACATCCATGTTCACCCCACCCACACCAAGTCAAACCTTGACAGCCTTCCCACATCGACAACTACTCCTCGGTGTAAATTCCTTGTTGCAAAAACCCATTCTTGATCGTAGTAATACAGATGGTAACACAAAACAGAACAACACAGACTAACTTGACCTTCCCACTGATAAAACTGAAAGCCAGCCAAGAGCGGTCCTTATTATTACTTTAACCCCTGGATAGGCCACAGATCAAGCAGAATGCACACCACTCAAGAATGCACTAGAACTGAAAATAGCAGACCAAAGATAGCAACCTCATCGAGAATCAGGCACCAAAACCTCAGATCAAGATAGCGACCTCATCCTGCGGAGAGAAACAGAGGTGAGTGTACACCGAAAATGTTAGAATATAAGCCCAACACCGCCGCAACAAAAAATCTCAACCCCGATAAGATGAATACAAAAATCACAAATTGAATACAATAAGATGAATATTGTAGGACAATCTTCACTGTATTTAATTAAATTAAATTCTGTTGTGTACTAAACAACAACCAGAATATAAAGAAATAAAGAAAATGAGAGAATTTGTTTTGATTACAAAAATCAAACTCGAAAAAAAAAAAAGATTAAATCAGATTTTATTTTGTTACAAAAACAAAATTAAAATCTGATTTAAATAAATAAATAAAAACAGAATAAAAAATTAAACAACTTACTTGGTTAATTTCTCTTGAATAACACCGATCAAGTCCGGTGTTTAACATCGTGTCCTTAAGATAGATTCGTCCCTCTCCACTGCTTCGAGAACTGGACGTCTATCTCCTAGGATAAAAGGATCTATCAACGAATAAAAGCAGCACTACAGTTGATATAAAAGCAGCACTACAATTTATTCGTTCGTCAAACACACTAAGTGTTTATACTCTCAGTAACAAGAATTTAATGCAAAATGAAGAATAAATTTAGCAGAAGATGGAGTACGAAAATTGGAGTGATTTTCCAAATGGGGGGGCTTAGTCTATTTATAGATGGATTGGTGGCTTTCCATTTTGAATTAAACATGTACTGTACCTGTTCAATTTGAATTAAACAGATACAAAACTGTTTAGGCACTGTTTGGTTTGAAATTCAAACAGATTTAGAGCTGTTGGGTTCAAAAACCGGAAAAGCCCTGTTTGGATGTACAGGAAAAAACCGGACCAGATCCAAAAAGATTAGTATTAGGCCGAACAAGCCCAACCGCAACAGGCACCCGCGCCCAGCTTGCCCGGACCGCGGCGGCGCGCGCGCGTGTTGTGATTTTTGGGTCCAATGGGTCTAGCCCATAACCTCTCCCTCTAAAATATTTGGGTACCCCTTGGGGCACACCCCAAGTACCAAACCCATGCCTTATAAACATTTTCAAAACTTCCCACCAAATCAATGTGGGACAAGCCATTTTACAACCTTAAGGAATTTTCACTAAAACTCCATTTCCATGGAGCACACTTTGGCTTCAATTTCCCATTCACTCGGTAATGGTTTTGAGTAACCAAATATACCACGTGAATCACAACACGGCATAGAACGCGTTACCACTTTGACCCGAGTAAATCGACGCTCGGGACCCACCTAAAAAATAGACCAAATTTGAAATTTTTTTTTGATTTTACCCAAAATTTTTCTACCATTTCCAACATATATGTATATATATATGTATTTTTGCAGGTTTCACACTTTCGCAAAAGAGTTGGGTTCTGTAATTAACTCTTCTGCAAGTAGAAAAATTAAAAATATATATATATATATATTTAGATAAATGTCTCAAAAATAATAATGTGTTTGTTGTTGTTATTGTTGTTCGTTTTTTTAATTTGATATTGTGAGTTATATTTAAAATAAATCTCATTCACATATATTTTAGTGTCATAAGCAATTTTTTAAATATTTTTTTCGGCGGTGTTATATGTACCAATTAATATTTTAATTAGTGTACCGACATATATTATGACATTATTACTGACCCCACCCATTATACAAATTATAAATAACTAAATTTTTTAAAATGATATCACATCATTTGTTAGTATACTAATTAATATACCAATTAGTATATATATAGTATTATTATAAACCCCCAAGAGTTGGCCTAGTGGTGGAGGCTTGGGACTTAGGAGTTTGCTCCTCTCTAGGTCTCAGGTTCAAAACCTCTTAGGTGCTATCAACTCTTGTGTTAGGCCAGTCCATACAGAGCTTTGCTCTGGCTTTAAATGGGATGGGCCCCCCGCTAGTGGACGGTGGGATTGGTCCCCCAGGGATTAGTCGAGGTAGTGGACGGTCGAGGTAGTGGACGGTGGGATTGGTCCCCCAGGGATTAGTCGAGGTAGTGGACGGTGGGATTGGTCCCCCAGGGATTAGTCGAGGTGCGCGCAAATTGACCCGGACACCCTGAATCATCAAAAATATAGTATTATTATATTTTTTTTAACACCAATCCTCTTCTGTTTCAATCAATACATTCATAATATGATATCTGGAGATTTCTATACAATGGGGTGTTTGTCATGCACTAAAATAACATGTTATTTTACCATATTATTCTATTTAGGTTACAATTATCTTATTTAAGTCATATCACATTTTTACCATATCATTTTAATTTCAATTCATATTTTATATTTTTTCATAAAAAATCAAAAATTATATTTATTTAGATTATTCTAAATACCCCCAATAGGTTAATTCAGAGTGTATTAAGATAGGTAAATAAAAAAAAATTAGAGACAACCCTACTTTCGGTTCCGCGGATTATCAGTCTCCAAAATTTCTGTGTACATAATTTAATACACTATTAATCATTAAATTAGGTGTTAAATTTGACTAATTACATGATTCAAAACATGATTATGGTAGAATTTACAAAGGCTATTTTTAACATTCCTATACCAGATACCCCACGAATGGGCTTCTTCTACTCTCTCTCTCTCTCTCTCTCTCTCTCTCTCCATTAAGAATTCAAAGGGTAGAGAAAGTAGCACAACAGTCAATCAGAAACCAAAGAGAACCCCACAAACTCCTAGTCCAAGTTAGGTCAGACAGACCTGCAATAGACTTTAAAGTGTTTTTCTCTCTCTTTACTTTCTCTCTCTAACAGTAACCAAGGAGGAGGAGAAGGAGAGAAAGTGGGGGATGGGGTTGATGATGATCAAACTCAATCATCAATGGACAAAGGAAAAAAAAAAAAAAAAAGGGTACCAAGGTAGTATCAGCTTTGAACCCACTAACAAAATTCCTATAGAAAACTAAACCCCACACCCCTCATACAAACCACACATATGGAACTAACAGATTTTCATAGCAATAAACAAACCACCACCGCCGCCACCACTTCACAACCCCGCCGCCACCACCAACAACAACCATCACCACCACATCACCAAAACCACTGTTCTTCTTCTTCTTCTTCTTCTTCTTTTGATGCCAGATCTCATCAATCCCCATTCATCCGCAACATCACCATCCAATCTGGCATCACCACCACTGCCGGGGGCGGCGGAGGAGGGGAACCTCCGCCACTGTCAATCACAATCAGATCGGAAGATACAAATCCATCTCCTCGATCCGATCTCGCTGTAGATGATCTTTCGAAGAAAAACAACGAGCTACAGAACCCTGCTAAGAAGTCGACGAAAGACCGCCACACCAAGGTCGACGGAAGGGGGCGGCGCATCCGAATGCCGGCGGCTTGCGCGGCTAGGGTTTTCCAATTGACAAGAGAATTAGGGCACAAGTCCGACGGCGAGACCATCGAGTGGCTTCTCCAGCAGGCGGAACCGGCGATCATCTCCGCCACCGGCACCGGCACCATCCCCGCTAATTTCTCCACACTGAACGTGTCGCTCCGCAGTGGCGGATCCACCATTTCAGCACCCTCATCGAAATCTGCTCCTCTCGGAGGCTTAACCCTAGCCCACCACCACCACCCTCACTATGAAGAAGGGTTCTCTCACATGTTAGGGTTTCACCACCACCAAAATCCACAGTTTTTGACAGCGGATCAGATTGCCCGCGCCATGCCTAGTGGTGGTGGTGGGGGCGAGTCGGCGGAGAATTATTTGAGAAAAAGATTCAGAGAAGATTTGTTTAAAGAAGAATCTCAACGGCCACAAGGGAAAGTGTCAGCCAGCTCAACTTCACCACCATCAAATAAGCAACAAGAAGGAGCTGGAGGACCATCATCTAGTATGCTCCAATATACTAACTTGATGGCAAACTGCCATGTGGGCAGTTGCTCCGGCACCTAGCACTGGAACCGGCAACACATTCTGGATGCTGCCAGTTCCTGCTGCTGCCAGTGGCAGTGGCAATGACCAGTCTGCCAATACATCTGGAGCTAGTTCATCTGAACAGGCCCAGATGTGGCCTTTTGCCACTGCACCGACAACAACTACTGGAAATACGCCTCAAGCGCCGTTACATTTTATGCCGAGGTTTAATATTCCGGGTAACCTTGAATTTCAAGGGGGCAGAGGCAATCCACTGCAATTGGGTTCAAATTCAATGTTGATGCAACAACAACCTTCTCAACATCTTGGGTTGGGAGTGTCTGAGACTAATTTGGGGATGTTGGCTGCTCTCAACGCTTACTCAAGAGGTAGCTTGAATATGAATTCTGAACAAAATAATCCATTAGAGCATCATCATCAACAACACCAGCCTCAAGCTACTGATAGTGGAGAGGATGACACAAATACTTCTTCTCAATGACAGTATGAAATCAAAGTTGGTTAGTTTATCTCAACTCATACAATAAATTCTTTAAATTTATGTCAATGTTACATACATTCAGGTACAAGTATAGGGTGCGCATCCATCTTGTTCTTATGTTCAAGGACAAGAAAAATATCCATTTTTCTTTATATATATATTTTTTTTCTAAAGTAAAATATTGAAATGTGTCTTTGCATTTTATGCATTATATAGGGTTTTCTATATAATTACATGTTAGGCTTGAATTAGTATATATGTTTGTTTGGTGAATATCCAATATGTCGCCTAGTGTCAAGTATCCAACACAAGTTCTTCATACTTCATCAATAAAATTCCTTTCTTTTGTTGAGCTAAAAAAAAAAACAGATTTCTATTTATAGGTTTTTTTTATTTTTATTTTTTTTTTTGGGGGGTGCAGATTTAGAAGTGGAATTTGTGATGAGTTGAATCAGTGGCTGGAAGCTTGATTTCATGGATGATCAACATAAAGAGAGGTATCTATCTAGTTGTCATTTTTTTTTTTTTAATTTTGATAAATTATCTAGTTGTCATTTTTGTTTTTTTTTTTTTGTTAATGTGTTTTGTTTTTGTTTTTTCTTTTGCATTATTTATAGATTGTTGTGGACTCGAGATGCAGTTTGTTAGGTTGGTCCAAAGGGACCAGAAGGGGAGAGAGATTAATGTATAGGGGGAACAATAATGGGTTGCGTTTAGTATTATAATTTGGTTTGCTTGTGTGAGTAAAGTGGTAAACAATTAAAAGGAAAAAAAAATGATAGAATCAAATAATTTTATGATATCTACTTTGCAAGATATATCTTCTCTTTTTTTCCATTGAGATAGAAAAATAAAATAAAATAGCAGCTCTCTCTCTCTCTCTCTCTCTCTCTCTGTGTGGATTGTAAATTAGTAAATTTTTAACTCCGTAAAATTCATTTCTCAATTTATCTTGCTTGTTAGATTGTGCTTGAATTTTATATTTGTAAAGAGAAACGAAAAAGTGAATGAAGTTAATTTTTAAAAAATATATATTTTATTTTCTGTTTCCTTCACAAATTTCTTCATAAATCTGGAATATAAATACAACATTAGATTCTTACATTGCACTGCATTTTTTGTTTTCATAAAAAATCATGTAAAGTATTTTCTCTTGTAAAAAAGAAAAAATGTGGAAATATATATTGCTTGTGTCTCAGATTTAGTGGTTCGTAAATTAGAAAAATATATATTTTTAAACTTTATATTTATTTTTTTTTTTGGAATTACGAGGGAAAAAACGTTGAAGAATAGTATAGCTTTGAAAAAGAGGAGCTAATGATAGTCCCTTGTGTTAAGGCCACGAGGTTATTAGTGGTTTGGGAGTATTCTTTCATATTATTTATTTTTAATTAATTGTTATCTATTCTATTATTAAAAGGGAACAGAGATTTTGGTGTCATGAAGCCACTTCTCAGAAACTTTTTTCAATTTTTCCTAAAATCACCTTAATTTTTTACACTTCCAACAGTTTTAATTAGGTGCAAAATTGTAAATTAAAACAACCAAACCCACTTTCCCACCCTCCACGTCTCCACTTCTCAGGCAGTTACAACATCATTGAAAACGATGGAATGATTGATCCAAAGGTAATCTAACGAGATCCCAAATCCCCGAAAACGCCTCCTTCACCCTCTATTCTACCCGTTGCTCCAAAGGTAATCTAACGAGATCCCATTCGACGATTCGACACACACACTCTCTCATTGAATTATTGATTGAATGATTGATTTTTATGATAATGGTGTTTGGTTTGTAGGGGTTGATGTAGGTAGAATTGGATTTAAAATTCCAAAATTCATGGTGGTAGGGCATAGAGGAAGTGGAATGAATATATTGCAGGCGCCGATCGAGAATGAAAGCCATTAAAGAGAACTCCTTCTTTCTTTCAATTTCCGCTCATTCCCCATCGATTTCATCGAGTTTGACGTTTAGGTTTTTATTCTCTCTCTTTCTCTCTCTATACTTTGCAACAACACATCAATGTTTTATAGAATTGTTTTCAGTTTATTCACAACAAGACATCAATGTATTAACAATCAGGGACCCCAAACAAAACAACGATATAGACCAATCTTCCACAGAGATCTCCATGGGACACGGTACTTCATCCTTTCCCTGTGATATGAAATAATTGATTCACTCTGTAATTGCAGGTGAAAAGGGCCGCCATAGCAAAAAGCACAAATCTTCTTCCAAGGTTCTTCCATTTCCCCTATTTGTCTATGTTTTGATTTTGCTTTTCCTATTTTTGTAAAACAAAATTGCGTTTTTTGTTTGCGGGAGGATCATAGGCCCACAATTGTAGAAGACGATGACTCCTATTATGTTGAGGATTTAGATGATGATTATCGTGATGGTATAACTCTGAATTTAAATTGAATTGATTTTTATGGATGATTTGGATGACCTGAGTGAGTGAATTGTGTGTGTATAATAGTATAGATGATCAAAGGTGATAGGGAAGGAAAAATGAGAGATTTTAGCAAGCTAGAATTTAAACCAGATCAACTATACATTTTTTAAATCTCCCTCTTATTATCAATTTTGATATACATACATACATACATATATATATATCTATTCTATTATTAAAAGGGAACAGAGATTTTGGTGTCATGAAGCCACTTCTCAGAAACTTTTTTCAATTTTTCCTAAAATCACCTTAATTTTTTACACTTCCAACAGTTTTAATTAGGTGCAAAATTGTAAATTAAAACAACCAAACCCACTTTCCCACCCTCCACGTCTCCACTTCTCAGGCAGTTACAACATCATTGAAAACGATGGAATGATTGATCCAAAGGTAATCTAACGAGATCCCAAATCCCCGAAAACGCCTCCTTCACCCTCTATTCTACCCGTTGCTCCAAAGGTAATCTAACGAGATCCCATTCGACGATTCGACACACACACTCTCTCATTGAATTATTGATTGAATGATTGATTTTTATGATAATGGTGTTTGGTTTGCAGGGGTTGATGTAGGTAGAATTGGATTTAAAATTCCAAAATTCATGGTGGTAGGGCATAGAGGAAGTGGAATGAATATATTGCAGGCGTCAGATCAGAGAATGAAAGCCATTAAAGAGAACTCCCTTCTTTCTTTCAATTTCGCCAGTTCCCCATCGATTTCATCGAGTTTGACGCTTAGGTTTTTATTCTCTCTCTCTTTCTCTCTCTATACTTTGCAACAACACATCAATGTTTTATAGAATTGTTTTCAGTTTATTCACAACAAGACATCAATGTATTAACAATCAGGGACCCCAAACAAAACAACGATACAGACCAATCTTCCACAGAGATCTCCATGGGACATGGTACTTCATCCTTTCCCTGTGATATGAAATAATTGATTCACTCTGTAATTGCAGGTGAAAAGGGCCGCCATAGCAAAAAGCACAAATCTTCTTCCAAGGTTCTTCCATTTCCCCTATTTGTCTATGTTTTGATTTTGCTTTTCCTATTTTTGTAAAACAAAATTGCGTTTTTTGTTTGCGGGAGGATCATAGGCCCACAATTGTAGAAGACGATGACTCCTATTATGTTGAGGATTTAGATGATGATTATCGTGATGGTATAACTCTGAATTTAAATTGAATTGATTTTTATGGATGATTTGGATGACCTGAGTGAGTGAATTGTGTGTGTATAATAGTATAGATGATCAAAGGTGATAGGGAAGGAAAAATGAGAGATTTTAGCAAGCTAGAATTTAAACCAGATCAACTATACATTTTTTAAATCTCCCTCTTATTATCAATTTTGATATACATACATACATACATATATATATATATATATATTGGTTAACAAAGATCAAAGAAGCAAAAATAGACAAACCCATAAATCAAAAACAGAGTTTTCCAGACATGTTTTTCTGGATTCACGAATTAAAAACACTGAAATGGAGGGTTTTGCATGAGCAAGCAAATCTTTTTTTATTTTTATTTTTTTACTGTATCAAACGAAGTCCTTTATTGCATAGACTCACTGGAAGAACATTTTTAATATTACTGTCATTCTTTTTAAGGAACTTTTTCTTTAAGCATGTGACCTCTCTATCTCTGCTTTTGGCCACCAGGTTTTTGATGAAATGCTGGAACCATTGCAAACTAACAACACTTGGCTAATAAACTTACAAAAATATGCACCAATTATGTAAGTTATTTCCAGCAACTTTGATTGATCCCTACTTACTAAGAAAAAAAAAAAAAAAAAAAAACAACACCACCAACAACAACTTAGGCCTTTTAATTATCCCTTTTTCATGTTTGGATTGGTCTTAATGTTTGAAATAAATATTTTTTAATTTTATTTTGATATTGTTTGTACTCCAATTGATTACTTAAACAAGGTTTGAAATGACTTTTCTCATTAAGGAAAAAAGTTGGTAATTGAATTCTTCTTTGTATGTTCTATCATGTTTACATTATTCTTGACCGTAAGCAAAATGCTTATCGACACTTCAGAATTTGATGTTCAATGTTCTCTTTTAAACCTTGATGCTTTTGTTTTTGTGTTTTATTTTGTCTCAAACCCAAAAAATACGCATGTGTAATTGTGGGTGTATTAAAAGAATGTAGTGTAAAAAAAATGTAGTGTAAAGAATGTGTGTTTAAAAAATGTAGTGTTTTTTAGTATTCTTAAATTTTACATAATTGTAACTGTTTTGAGAGTCTTCAATTTGTATTTTTTGGTGTATTACTGTTAGTTATACTTTTCATAGAAAATAAAAAGATCCATCATGTTATATCAAGTTCCTTCTGAAAAAAAAAAAAAAAAAAAACTTATATTGTAAGTTTATATTCATTTATATATATATATATATTTAAAAAACTGTGAAGCATAAAATGTGTTAATTATACTTTTGATAGAAAATAAAAAGATTCCTTCTGAAAAAAGAAAAAAAAAATTATATTGTAAGTTTGTATTCATTTTTTTATATATATATTTAAAAAATTGTGAAGCATAAAATATGTATAATTGTTTAGACTTAGACTTAAAAAGTTTGAGATTTTTTTTTCCATTTGATTTGGACTATGTTAATCTATGTCAAAATGTAATTTTTAAATTTTTTAGTTTCTTTTAGAAAAAGCTTTAATAATATTTACATTTTGTGCCTTTATATATAATAAGCCAATTACAAAGCCAAAATTATTATTGTACTCTATTAGTCAAAGTACGCATGTGTACAATTGTGGCTCCTTTTAACAACGTAAAATTTTAATTTAATCAATGTACATCGTATGTAAATTAATTTATATGAATTTTTATAAATTGAGATCTTATATGAATTTTTTCATTTGATCTTCAGTCTTATCTTACCAAATTGAGATTTTATATGAATTTTTGTTGTAGGGTTTTCTTTAGTTACGATTAGTAAATATTATATTTTCAAAAAAAATAATTGAACAAATTTTAACATACATATATTTTATTTATCAGATATCTTAATATCAAATGTTACATTATACATAATGATACATGTGATTTATATGTGCATTATTAAAAAATTTAATGTGAATTTCACGTTATAATTCCAAACAAGTTTGCACATGCATCGCGTGTGCCCGGCTGCTAGTACTATTATAAAGTGAGCACCTCTCATGGTGTCTTGAAGCCTTTGCCATATGTAAATTATATATTTCAAAAAAAAAAAATATAGTTGCACGTCTCAACTGCCCTACACGTTCTGTTCCTACACTTGTACGTCTCAACTGCCCTCACTTTAACCGCCCAATTATATATTTTTTTACTTCATCCCTCACGTTTGTTCCCTCACTTTTCGCTTCATCCCTTTGCACAAGCTTTTCAATGTTCATCTCTTTGTCAATTTGGAACCATATGATCCGTGGATTGTCACAGAGTGATCAACCCATTGAATCAATTACCATGTATGATCGAATGCGAGACCAAGGATTTTCCGGAAACAATCTTACCTTCATTTTCGTTCTCAAGGCTTGCACTCGAGTTTCAGATGTTGTATGTGGACATAAGATTCATGTTTGTTCCATGAAACTTGGATTTGAATCGTATATTTATGTTTTTAATGCTTTGATTCATATGTATGCTTCGTGTGGTGATTTGGGTTTTGCACGGAAGATGTTTGATGAAATGGGTGACAGAGATTTAGTCTCTTGGAAGATGTTTCATGCTTTATCCCTTTGCACCTTTTCGACGGATGATGCCGGAACTTTTCAACGGATGATGCCGGATGATTTTGCGGTCGGAGACTTCGATCCAGGTGTTGTGGATAATTGGGGTAGTGATTTTCTTTTTCTTTTTTTTTTCCCCTTCTTCTTCATGCATTTGAACATACTTGATGACCCTTTAGTTCGTGCGAAATGGATAAATACAAAGAAAGCTCTTACAGAAGAAGCAGTGGTTATGAAGCAGTTGGATTTTGGTTTGTTTATTTGTTTAATTTTGTGAGTGTATTTTTTTTTTTAGTGTTTTTATTTGGTTTGTTTGTTTGTTTTTTTTTTTTTTTTAACAGATTTAGTTTGTTTGGTTGGCACTAATTTTGTATGGGTGTGTTTATTTATTTATTTTTTTTGGGTATGTTTTCAATAAAATTTCTTTGTTAGTATATTTTTATTTAATTTGAGATAATACAGAAATATATGAGAATTTGTGTATATATATCATATTAAATTCAGAAAAAAAAATTATGTAATTGAATATATAAATTAAAAAATAAAAACAAATAAGAACGTATTAAAATTTTTATCAATTGAGTTTTTAAATGAGTTTGCACACGCATCGCGTGTGCTCGGCGGCTAGTATATATATATATATATATATTGGTTAACAAAGATCAAAGAAGCAAAAATAGACAAACCCATAAATCAAAAACAGAGTTTTCCAGACATATTTTTCTGGATTCACGAATTAAAAACACTGAAATGGAGGGTTTTGCATGAGCAAGCAAATCTTTTTTTATTTTTATTTTTTTACTGTATCAAACGAAGTCCTTTATTGCATAGACTCACCGAAGAACATTTTAATATTACGCTATTCTTTTAAGGAACTTTTTCTTTAAGTATGTGACCTCTATCTCGCTTTTGGCCACTAGGTTTTTGATGAAATGCTGGGACCATTGCAAACTAACAACACTTGGCTAATAAACTTACAAAAATATGCACCAATTATGTAAGTTATTTCCAGCAACATTGAATGATCCCTACTTACTAAGAAAAAAAAAAAAAACAACACCACCAACAACAACTTAGGCCTTTTAATTATCCTTTTTCATGTTTGGATTGGTCTTAATGTTTGAAATAAATATTTTTAATTTTATTTTGATATTGTTTGTACTCCAATTGATTACTTAAACAAGGTTTGAAATGACTTTTCTCATTAAGGAAAAAAGTTGGTAATTGAATTCTTCTTTGTATGTTCTATCATGTTTACATTATTCTTGACCGTAAGCAAAATGCTTATCGACACTTCAGAATTTGATGTTCAATGTTCTCTTTTAAACCTTGATGCTTTTGTTTTTGTGTTTTATTTTGTCTCAAACCCAAAAAATACGCATGTGTAATTGTGGGTGTATTAAAAGAATGTAGTGTAAGCACCGGATTAGGCAAACTCTCCTTCTCTCCCTCTCTCTCTTCTTCTTCTTTTCTCTCTCCACCACCGCCAACAACAGCAACCCTCTCTTCTCTCTCTCTCTCTAAAAAACCTCCTTCTCATGGAGGTCTACTGCCCAAATTTTATTATGTATGGTTGTTGATTTCCGTTCAATAAACTTGATTCCCCCATTTTTTTCCACCGGTGATGAGCGGGTTGCCATAGATTCGGCTTAGTTTTTTGGGGTGTTTTGGTGAACGTTTTGGTTGTTCACTGGGTCGGCTAAGAGGACGACCTAGATCTGGTTAGGTGGTTCACTCGGGCGCTTCTGTGCGAAAGGAGGTTTGAGGGGTGTTCTCAGTTCAGATCTTTGGAGGTGTACGCTGTCCAGTTGTGTCTGTAGATGATTTCATTCGAGCGCTTCTATGCGTATGGGAGTTTTGAGGGGTGAACGCCGTCCAGTTGTGTGGTGTGTTTTCGGTGTTTTGGTTGTTTCGACCTTAGGTGTGGAGAGTTGGAGATGGCAGTGTTTTCGACCATAGGAGTGTGTGGGTGTGTTCGGATGCTTTGAGTGCTCGGTCGGATGTTTTGAAAAAATTGTTAAAAATTTATTTTTTAAACTTTTTTGACTGTTTTATGTGAGATGTGATATAATCCAAAATGAGTTAAAAAAAAACTTTTGACTGATGTTCCCAAAAGAAGCCTAAGAACTGTCATTATCAAATCCAGCTATAGTCAAAACGATTGTTTTGTGATAGTATGCAAAAAATAATTGGCAAAATATATTCATGGAAAATGAAAAATCCCCCTAAAAAAACTCCCCCTAATCCCCCTAATTTTCATTTTTGTTTTTGTTTTTTTTTTTTTTTTTTACTTGAAAGGAAAATTGTGGAGATTCGGGGGCCCCGGATTCGGGGGCCGAATCACGGCCGTATATTCATCAGTTCTAGTATTTAAGGGATCTTATTTTTTGGCCAAGCTGCATAATTTATATGCTCAATTCCGTTTATAAGTAGTAAGATTATGTGCCAACATTGAGATTGGGTTCAAGACCCCCTTGCTACACCATCTCACTCTCACAAATAAGGGTCGTGCTCTGGTCAAATCAAGCTGCGAAAATGAAATCCAAGTTTACTTGGGGGCTAAGTAATTTTTTTCATATTATATATGCAACTATGAACATAATCATTTTGGATTCAAACTTATCTCCCACTCTTCATGCCACTACTTGAATTGGTGTACTAATTTTATTCAAGTGAGATACGGTTGGTATTTTAGTAGGATTAGGCAAATTATTTATAATAAATAACTGCAAATCAAATCATTTCAATGGATCTATTAATATATTTAGATTATTTAGGAGCAATTAAATAAAATAGTAATTGTTAACAAATATATATATTAGATTTATATATTATTACTATTTATGAATAACGACACACGGATTTGGGATGCTCGTCAAGACCCAAACACAAGCAAGTTAATCATAGCGGCCTTTATTTTGAAATCCGTCTTAATAATTTGAACAGTTCACAATTTAAAGTATATTGAATAAAACACACTTACAAAATATCAAGTTAATTGAATATTGTTAACCCTTTCATCCATTTATATTTGTATTCATTTTAATACTTTAAATCACGTCATTTATTTTTGAAGATACAAATGTGAGTAGATGAAAGGCTTAATGTTATCCGATTAACTTAATATTTTACAAGTATATTCTACTCAATGTACTTTAAAATGTGAACAGTTCAGATTATCAGACTGGACTCCGAAATAAACCCATAAGGCCGCACAACAATGTCTACCCCAAATTCGCCACACACACACACACACATATATATATATACATAAAAAAATTGATATAGCAATCTATTTTCTAATTACAATGACGTATAAATGATATGATTATTTAATAATTAGAGAATACATCAGAGAATATCACCTTTAATATCTTAATTAATTGTCACATCACAAGATTTAAAAATTTAATTTAATTTTTTATCTACTATAGTAAGGAGCCTTGCGATCTTTCTTGTCTGGTCGTGTATATATGGAATATAAATTTACTGTCCCACGAGCTTCGCGTGCACCATTTAATGGAGTCGTAATAGTATGGCCAAATTATTTTGTGAAATAAAATCACGTTTGCAAATTAATTATTTTAGTTATTTTTTAAATATTTTTTAAAAAAATGTAAAAAAAACAAAAATGATATAACAATTCATAATAACTTTTTCACTATAAACTCGAAGACTTCAAAAAAACTAGACCTAAATTAGGTGAGATTACAGGCACAATAAAAAGGGTCGACGTTGTGCCTGCTATGCCACTTGATGGGCCCTTTGTCCTCGGACTATTTCAAATTATTTGAAGTATTCATATTATAAGAGCCGTCAAATAGATTATTCACAAAAAATTAAATAAATCTGATATTTGTAACCACATAACAAGATGGCGTTTTAAAAAACTTTACACTAAAACTTTACTCATCTAAACAAATTGAAAAAATAAATAAAAAACAATTTGAAAAAAATTCATTAAAGATCACCCAAAAACTATATTTTAAACTTTTTTGACTTTGATAAACTTTTTTTTGAAAATTTTGAAAATTTTTGCCTAAAAAAAATTAATAAGAGTTGATAACCCGGAGCCATTTTCAAACTCATTTTCCGGAGCCCTTCTACAAAATTGGCAGTCACTGGTTACACTTTTCCTAACATGTCAAAATTTATAATCTCACTTCTCAAAAGCATATAAAATCAACTAGAGATCACTTTTCCCAACATGTGATCGTAAGTTTCACTAGAGATTACTTCTAAAGTACAAATTACAATGGCATGACCCGAAAACTTCTAAAAAAATAAAATAAAGTATAAATTACAATGATCCTATCTCTATTCATCTAAAATAACATGACCCTGAAATATCACTGTCTTCTTTTATTTATATATATATATACATATATTGTAATGGTCCTTTCGCAAGTCAACTGTCAAAAACTTCTAAATGGTAACTTTACCCTTGCTAGAGAAATATTTTTCCTCTCCACCACAACCACACTCACATCAACCACCTCCACCACCCTAACTACGATGACACCCAATCTCTCTCCTATCCTCCATATATACATACAAGTAGGTGTGCAATTTTCCCTAGCATTCTTGAACATACGCTCGAAACCAACTAGTCCCATAACCAGTAACAAAAATTACTAACCAGGGACTGAGAAACAAACAACAGGCTAAAGTTCCAAAAAACAGCTAAGAAACTTCCACAGCTCCAATGAGGCCCAAAAAACAGCAATTACAATGGACCAACAATGGAGTTGAGAGTCACACCTAATATTAAGCAACAAGGGCCACACAATCCACCAAATGACAAAATTATGATTTTACTAGACACATTTTCCTCCATATCATTTCTCTTACCCGATCATTGTATTGTTTCTTGTCTGTAATGTACATAAGAACCTAATTAATCACACTTTGTTTTCTATAAACACAAGATAAATACAGATACAGATACAGATACAAATACAAATACGGAATGGTTACCTCTGGTTCGCTGCCTCCTTTCACCTTGAGCCGCGGCACTTCATATAAACATCACGCTGGACTTCTCAGAACATCATTCTGTAACAAGAAGTATCTGCTCCATAAAATACTGGATAAATGAAAAATACGTATAATAAAATTTTAATTGAAGCAGTGAACCAAAAGCAGAGTGGTCTCAAAATAGGACATTCAAGCACTAGCTATGTACAAAAAATTTCCATATTCAACTTACACATTTGACCAGTCATGACTCGTGTGCCACAACTAGTTGCTTCTAATCAGAGTGCCTTGTTATCATGAATTTGTTCTTGAGGTTTCAAGGGGAAGAAAGACAAGACTCGAATCCTACAGAAAAAGAAGATGGATTAAAAGATGCAGCATTAGTGGCCTTTGTTAAGACTTCAATAATAAAAAGCACCGTGTCCCCTTCATTTTTCAACTAGAATAGGATTTTTCTGTCCACAAGTATCAATTGCTATAGAGAAAATGATTCATAATAACAAGATTCTAGTATTACAGAATTTCAGCAACATGTGTCAATTGCTATAACATTTGTAAAATCTAGTTTTTCGTAAGCCAAGCAACGCCTTTGCATCAGAGTGAATTTCCAAAATATCTAGAGCTAGAAACTTTCAACAGCTGAAAGTAACAATACAAAGAAGATTATAAAATGTATGCACAAAAATGTAGAGCAACATTTTGGCACAACATCATCTATGAAATCTAAGCATATCACCCTCTCCTCATCCCCCTAATCACAAAGTGCTTCCTTGAAGGGTAAGTGGACCAAAAGATCAACCAATAGCTCTTAGCTTCCTTCACAACACTGGTCCATAATATCTCATTGAAACCATTCCTAGAATTATACTCTTCCCTAATACTCTGCACTACCTCCAAATACTGGACTTCATAGTTATAGATGACTGAATTTTAAATAGAATTACGTTTGTGTTTAAAGTAGATGCAAAATTGCTATGACAACCCTCTCCATGACGGATTGTTTACTTGGAAGATGCTTTCTTTCACTCTACAATCCTCAAAAATGAAACTAGGAAGCATTAATACCAAATAACAACAGTTCACAACCTGAACACTAACACAGAAGGTTGAATTAGTCTATTTTGAATCATTGGAATTATTGCCAAAGTATTTGAAACAACCTTTGAACATCATATTGAGGCTCTTTGCATTTTAAAAAATATATAAATTAAATCATTAAAAAATTAGAAGAAAAAAAAATAAAAACTTCAGAAAGACATGTAATTTTGAGTCTCCACCATCTAAATCACAATGAAGATCAAAATAGCAATACAAAGTTTCATCACATAGTCAAGCATAACTTGAAGTAATAAATCATCTATATTGCTAGCATAATTTGCATACATCCCTTGCCATTGTGCTTCAGAAAATATTATACTAGATCCTGTGAGAAACTAGATGAATAAAATTAATCCAGCCTACTTGCCAAATCCTATATTGGATAAAACCTCACCTTGCCAAAAAGCATAAAACTTAAAGACGCCAATAAGTACAAATACTATCATATCTCAAGAAATAAAGTAAAATTTTTCTTTTGAAATTGAATGAGCGCATTGAAATTCTTTAAGCATTTAAAATAACATTGACATTTATAATATAGTATAGAATAAAACCAAATCAGGATTTCATTAAATGACCTTATTTTTATGGGGTTTTTTTTTTTGGTGATTTTAAGCACAGGGAACCATAAAACTGTCCCTGCCGAGACATCCTCACTACTTCAGAGATAAATATTCTGAGTAAATCTCTGTCAAATTAAATATAGCAAAGAAAATAAATAAGTCCTTAAATTCCTATAAATTAAAAAGATTAAATACATTAAAAATCTCATTAAATTAAAATTTTCAACACGAGTTAGTGGTGAAACTGTAGCTTACAAGAAATAAGGCCTCGTTTGGGAACATGCTATTTTAGTAACTTTTTAGTTTTTTGGCTAAAAAGTAAAGAAAAAAAAACCTAGTTGTTTAGGATAAATTTTTTGACTTTTTACGAAAAGATGTGAAATAAAATATGATAAATAATGAGAAGTTGGTAAAATGACCGAAATGGCCTTCGCGGATGTCAGAGTACCTGTCGATGTCAGCGGCCTCTGCAAATTGTTGGATGTCAAATTTGCTGTCTTGGACAACGCACTGACTTGGAAGCCTATACAAATAACGGACACGTGCTGTTTAGTACATAATGCAATATATTTACAAATTATACTACAACGGTCTTTTTTTATTTCTTTTACAAAGTTCTACACGCACATATTTGTAAATAGAGCTGTGATAGAGGCCTCGAAACTTTGAGGCGCGAATTTGGCTCGAATGAACTAGAGGGGAGGGGAAGAAGGGAGAGAGGGGGTGGAGGGGAGGGGAAGAAGGGGGAGGGGAAGAAGAGCAAGCCGCCGGTGGGCCGGACTGGAGGGGGCCATAATCACCGGGGGAGGAGGAGGAGGAGGAGGAGGAGGCGGAGGCGGCATTCTGGCCGCGATTTAACTGGATCGGGCGACGATCGGATGGCTGGCGAGCTCGACGAGCTGCGACGGCGAATCCGACCTCCCTCCTCCTTCCTCTCTCTTCTTCCTCGCCTCCTTCCCTCCCCTCTGGTTCGCTCTGGTTCTGCGAAGAAGACAATTCGAGGCAATTCACCCCTCAAAGTTTCGAGGCCTCAATCTTTTTTCTTGTAAATAATATATTTACGTCATGTAATATTATGTAAATAATATTTACGTTAATATACATAAAAATTTGATATATATATTGTATACATTTTAGGTTAAAAATAATTTTTTTTAAAAATTCAACAAATTATGGAAGTGTTTGGGAACTTGGCTTTCCAGTTTTTTTATTTTTTTATTTTACCAAATCCCAAAAAACAAATCCCTCACAAAATATCACATCAAATCTCATACTTATTTCAATTTTTCTGTCACAAATATCATATCCAATCACCAAAAAAAAAATCCAACTATTTTTCCAAATACAAGGGGTCTGTTTGGTGTGCCGTTTTGTGACACATACGTTTTCAGTTTTCTGTTTATATTTACAAAAATTTAAACAACTCAAATATAAACTTCTTTGGTAAATTTCAATTACATAAATCAGTGGTCATTGTTTATAAATTTTAAAACAAAATGTAAACTTAAAAAATGTGTATCCGTGTTGAGTTTTTCTTTTTTTTACCACCCAACACTTCCCACCACCAGCCACCATTACCACCTGCCACCACCACCACTCACCCCTCGCCACCATCACTACCACCACCACCACCACCCACCACCTGCCACCCACTATAGCAATCCCGGGTTTTAACCCTTGTTGTACAGTGATCTGGACTTGTGTCCGTAGATGTTAGTAGTTGTTTAAACCTGGTTTTACATCCTTTCCTACATTATATTTGAGTTATAGGATGTGTTGGGCAGGTTTGTTTTAGGTTGGTGGTGTTTGGGAGCTAAGGGTTGCTGCCCAGAATTTTTGTCCTTCGCTCGAGCAAGGAGTTGGTCGCTCGAGCGAGCGTTGAGTTTTGTGTCTGGTGGGTCGAGCCAGAGTGGCTTCGCTCGAGCGACGTCTCTTGGACACCAACACCATGATTTCGCTCGGCGAGCTTTTCTTCGCTCAGCGATCTGGTTATCTCCGCTTGAAGCGGCGTTTGTCGCTCGAGCGTGCGTCTAGTTGCAGACCTGAAGGGTCGAGTTCCTGGCTCGAGCGAGCTTTTCTTCGCTCGAGCGAGCTTCTGGGTTGTTGGCTCGAGCAAGGCTGTCTTGGCTCGAGCGAGTGTTTCCTGTGTCTGGTCGCTCGAGCGAGCAGGCCTTCGCTCGAGCGAGCCTGTTTATATCAGCGAGTCAGCAGCGGATTCCAAATCACTTTTTCTAAACTTTTTGATTTCCAAACCCTAAATCTGAGAGCCTCTCTCTCTAGAATTACACTCTCTCTAAGATTTGATCTACCTAGAGTGATTTCCTACCCTAAGTCCTTTGTTAAAAAGATAGAGGGTGTTGAGATCTTTGTCTTAATCGGAAGAAGTTGGGTTTTGGAGCACTTTGAGTTTTGGTCTTCATCTCCGCTTGGGCTCTAACTTCGAGGTAGGGATAACCTACTCCATCTTATGAATTTTGTCTTTGAATTTTGGCATTTTGATATGTTGGGGGTTGTTGGGTAATTTTGAGAAAGTTTGGGTCTTTTGTGTATTTTTACAAAAGTTGGGGTTTTATTTAAAATAGAACTATATGCAAGATTTGGCATAGAGAAACGAGATTAATGTTGGAACATTGATAGAAATGGAACCTTAGGGTTGTTTTGTGAATTATGGTAATTTACCCTAATTGGTTTAATTAATTAGTGCATGTAATTAATTAAAGAAAATGAGGAATTGGGTTGAGAATGTTGAAATTGGGAATGTATGGGACTAAAGGGTGTAGTTGAATCATTCATTACTCATCTAGTTGAAACGTTGATATATTATCCATTTGTGCATTTATTTCCTACTTAGAGATAATTGCTTTGTACTACCAGTAGAGGGTAGTATTGATTGTTGTAGACAATGCATGATGATTAGGCAAACTAAAACTAATCAATTGGATGTGTCATAGAATATGACGGTTGGTAGAATACATTAAATTTATGTATTGATTGATTGTGCATATGACCAATGTGTTTATATGCATTATGTGTAGACGGAGGATGGAATACATTAACTTATGTGTTGATTGATTGCGTATATGATTCTGTGTTTATATGCATTGCTTGTGTATGGGAGGAGATGGGGGATGTACTCCACGGTTTAGAGGAAGATGGGGGATGTACCTCTAAACCGGTTAATGGTTATGGGGAGATGGGGGATGAACCCGGGGATGCAGCTCATATGCTCTCCCATTGTAGTTATGATACAGCTCACATGCTTATCGATTGAAGTGTTGATACAGCTCATATGCTTGTCAATTGAAGTGTTGTTTGTTTGATTTGATATAGCACCAAAATGTATATCGTTATCAGTTGTGAAGTATAGAAAATGTTTCTATGTTAAGTTGATACAACACCAACATGTGTATCATAAGTAAAGTATGGAAGTAGTTCATGTGTTTTTGATACAACACCAACATGTGTATCTTTAATGAATTTTCGAAAGTGTTCTAATGATAAATCATAGTCTCACCAAATGTTTTGACCAGAGTACTGAGCCTAGTTTTCAAACTCAAAGTTGAATAAGAAATGGAAGGTGAATTGTAACATAGACTTAATTATTTTGGAGTTGTAAAATGAGGTAAGTGAATGTGTGAGTGTTGACCATCTATTAGTTGCTAATCTTTTAGTCATTGTTCATAGTTGGTTTAGTGTATATCTACTGGGCTGTGGCTCGACCTATATGGGAACATCATTTTCAGGTGCAGGTAGCGTGACACCTCCAAGGACATAGCTTGGAAGGCTAGAGGCGGACATCATTTTTATTGTCCTATTCTTTTGATGTATTATGTGTAGATTCAAGCCAAGGGCTTAATGTGTAATTGAGTTAGTACTCTCTTTTGTAACCAAGTGTTAACTTGGAAAGATGTAAGCCCTTTTGGGCATTAGCTTTTGCTGTTAATATGTAATATCTTTTGTAATGAAGAACTCTGATGATTAGAAACTGTCGGTCTTCCTTATATTAATGCATGTTTACATTGATGGGTTTAGTATTATTTTGAGGGCGTTACACCCACCGCCACCCACCACGACCACCCGCCACCCGCCATTACCACCCGCCACCACCACCACCACCACCACCACCACCCGCCACTTACATTTAATTTTGTTTTGTGGATAATTTATTTTCAATTTTTTTTTCAAGTAATGTTTTTCTCAAATAAATTTATTTGCAATTTTTTTTCCAATATTTTTTTCCCAATTAACCTTTTTTATCAAATATTTTTTTCCGGAACTAATCTTTTTAAATTATTTTTGTAATTAATTTTTTCAATTTCTTTTTCAAATAAGTATTCCGAATTAGTTTTTTTCCCAATTATTTTTGTCCAATTAAATTAGTTATTCAATTATTTTTCAAATTACTTTTTTGTCAATTATAATGTGGGTGATCACATTGTTATAAATAAAGAAAATAAATATAAAAATATTTGGAAAAAAAAAACAACGTGATTGCTAACCATTTCTAATTGATTGCTAACCATTTATTTATAATTGATTGCTAACCATTTATTTATTTAATTATTTTTGAAATTACTTTTTTGTCAATTATATTGTGGGTGATCACATTGTCATAAATAATGAAAATACATATAAAAATATCTGGAAAAAAAAAGCAACCTGATTGCTAACCATTTATAAACATGACCCAATAACATACACGTTACCAAAATAATGTCGTAATAATCAAACCGTAAAGTAAGCAACTTGAAATGATAAATTGAATTTAAATCATAACGAAGTAAGTCTTCGATAACAAATTCAAAACATACATGGTCATACATAATTGGTAACCAATTATGCACGTAAATAAAAGTCTGCAATTAATTTCCACACAATATTGTGATGCCATGCATTAAATAAGATGTCCACCTAACCAGCATTTCGCCAAATTCCAACCAACTCTGCCCTGATACGCGCTCGCAACTGCGCCATCTCAACGTCGTCATCTCCAGACATCATTGCGTCGTCAAGGGCAGCCAAATCGTCCCGGTCACGCATGTCCGGATATCGATACTCGGGCGCATTGCTGACTGCAACAATAATGTTATCGTCCACACTGTTTCTGCGTATGAAATTATGTAAAGCCATGGACGCTGCAACCAATGGCACCTGCACTTTACGGAAATCAAACCGAGGCATATCTTTTAGAAATTTCCACCTCATCTTCCATGCGCCAAATGTACGCTCAATCACGCTTCGCAAAGATGAGTGAGCGCGGTTGAACAATTCATCACGATTCCGTGGATTGTGCCTTTGAAACTCCGGTTGGTGGTATCTGTTGCCTTTGTATGGTGCCAAAAAGCCCTTTTTGTTACTGTATCCACTATCCACAAGGTAATAGCAACCTGTGAAAGTGCACATGTAAATTACATAATACTCGTTATCAATGTTCACATGAAAGGGCACTTCCACCGTACATTTTTCTTTTACATAACCCATAACCAACAAAAAGAACATAACAATACTACTTTATCATGGGAATATACTGATATAAAATAAATTGATACATTTTGACATATATATTTCTGAGGTTAATTATAATTGCATATAATGATGAACAGTACCTTTATGTTGAGCTTGTTTGAGCAAATTTTCTTTTTCATGATGGAATATAGTCACACATTGCCTATTACTATCTTTAATTCGTTATTTACGTGCAGATGTTTACCCAAAAAGAATTATGCAAAATTGTAGTGCGGATTCAGATGTACGTACCGTCAGTTGCAGTTGGAAAATTGTATTGTGGATCCTCCGTTACTGTAGACACCCCATTTTTGACCGACCTTGAGACTCAGACATCACCGATTGAGCGCTCGGTGATATTGCATGTTGTGCTCGTTCAGAAGTCTCGGAGTCGCGGCCGTGCGCCCTGCCTCCGGACTTTCGAACCCTCTTCTGTTCCTTGTCTCGGTTTGTGAACCAGACTCGGTTTGCGAACCAGACTCGGTTTTCTCTGTTTTCTTTCCTGAGGGAAAGGAGTGGTCCCGTAGACTATCTCCTGGTGGCCGTGAGCTACTTTTTGTGGCCGTAGGCCATTTTGCCCATTTCAGAGCCCGGTTCCCTGTTTTCGGAGCCGTCAGGCCGTGTGCCTCGGTTCGGGACCACCCAACCATCTCCGATTTCTCCGGTTTTTGGCAGGTACCTCTGTTTTGTCATTCCGAGGAACACTGGGGCCCCTGATGCCCACTTGGCGGGTCAGATGCTACTGCCGGTTTTTGGGGACCGAATCTGCGGTTTTGGTCCCGAGCATTCATTTCGCATCGGTTTTCTCCGGTTTTTGGCAGGTACCTCTGTTTTGTCATTTCAAGGAACACTGGGGCCCCTGATGCCCACTTCGTGGCCGTATGCCACTTCCGATGCCTGTAGCCCATTTTCGGGACCCCGAACTGCCCGATTTTGGTCCCGAGCATTCATTGTGCATTAGTTTTTGTTCAATTTTGGCAGGTACCTCTGTTTCAATACCAGGAAGATCACTGGGGGGTGGGAGGCCAGCAATTATCCCAGATAACCAGTTTCGCTCCTCCGACGCCCATTTTGCTCACTTCCGGGCCAATGTTGAACACCCTGGGGGTATTTTCTTCCAACCAAAGTTACATATTTGTGATCAGGGGACATGGGAGGACCCTAAAAATGTATGGTCGGCCAGCAATTTTGATTTTCATTTTTGAGCCTCTCCTTCAAATGCAATGTTGTGACTCCTGTTTCAGTGTTGCCAATTTCCAACCTTAGAACCTTGTTCTACACATCTGGGAGGACCCTAAAAGTTAATGGTCGGCCAGTAATTGTTAATTTCATTTTTGAGCCTCTCTTTCAAGTTCTATGTTGTGACTCCTGCTTCAGTGTTGCCAGATTCCGACCCTGGGGCCTTATTCTAAACATCTGGGAGGACACCAAAGAGTGGTGGTCGGCCAGCAATTTTTCTCTTCATTTTTGGGCCATGGCCGGCCGGCCAGGATGGGTGGCTGGCCGACCAGGTGGGGTGGCCGGCCGGCCACCTTCCAGAAATCACACCGGCCACCAACGCTTTCGCTTTCAAATTTTTCTTGAAATATCTCCCCCATCCGGGGGATATTTTGGGAGGGAAATCTTGCCTCAATTTCCCTCCCCTTTTACACCTTTTCTTCCCTATTTAAAGGGCTGGACAGCCCCTTTGCTAGGGTTACAAAATTTGGTCTCATAAGCCCCTCTTCAAAAAACTCCATTTCCATAGCCAAAACTTCAAAAAAACCTTTAGGGTTCTAGGCCAATCCTTCATCAACCCTTAGTACCACCATCAACATCTCCATTCCAGCAGCAAGGGTGTTTTCGGTGACCAAGCAACAAATTGAAGCCAAGAAGCAAGGAAAGAAAGGTCTTCAAGGGTAAGTCTCTAAATCCCTTTTCCTATCACTTTCTTGCTTCCTATTTCTACCCTACTTGCCTACTGTTTTGGGCTTTGACCCCTACTGGTTTTGTGCTTATTTTGAGCCCCTCTACAACTTTGTAGAAGGGCTCAACCTCATTTGGTATCTCTTTCATATACTTGCTTCAATATCACTCTTTATGCCATGAAATTGCATGCTTTGTTTGGCTTTTGAGTGGTCTGTTTTCGAGCATACTATATACTGTGGGTGGGCTTATTTTGAGCCCCTCTTCAACATTGAAGAAGGGCTCAACCATGTTTGGTGGCTCTAGCATGCACTTCCTTTGAAATTCCTCCATTTTACCGTAAAATTGCATGCTATTTTTAGCCCATTTTTGATCTGAGTTGGAGCATGAAACCTACTGATATTGTGCTAATTTTGAGCCCCTCTTCAACATTGAAGAAGGGATCAACCTGGTTTTCATCCTCTATCATGCAGTTGCTTTGAATTCTTGTTCTACTCCCATGTTGCATGCTTCTTTAAGCTTACCATGCTTCTGTTTTGGGTCTCCATCAGGCTTGTAAAGTGTCATATTTTGGTCTGTTCTTTGTGTTTTGTTAAGGGCCTTAAGCCATTTGATGTTTGGTTTTGGTACTTCATGTTGTATCCATCTTATTTTCCGTAAAATTGCATGATTGTTTAGGACATTCTACCTTCTGTTTTAGGTCTTCATCAGGCTTAGAAAGTGTCTTGTTTTGGTCTTTTCTTTGTGTTTTATTAAGGGTCTGAGGCCATTTGATGTTTTCTTATGGTACCTCTCTTTATAGCCCTTGTTGGTCCATATATTGCATGCTATTTTGAGCCTATCTACATACTGATTTTGGAGTTGTCATTCACTGTAAATATGCATATTTTGGGCTCCTCTTCAAAGTTGTAGAAGGAAATTTTGTGGTTTGAATTTTCTATATACTACTTGCTTAATAAATCCCCTATTTTCCCCCATTTTTGCATGACATTGTTGCCATATCTATGCTCATATTTGGCCATGTTTTGTACTGAAAAGATGCTACTTTTGGGGCTGCCTTGTTACTGTTTTTGCTTTCATGTGCCAATTTTGCATGTTTAGCATAGCCGTAGGCCATTTCGGGCACTTAAAATGACATTTCGGGATGATTTCATGCATTGTTTGTCATTTCGTATCATTTCGGGGCTGTTTTCCCCTTCATTTAGCTGCTGAAATTTGGTTTGCATGCTTGCATATCATTTTCCATGTCATTTCATGCCTTAGTGCATTGTCTCGGTTTGCGTGCCCGTGGGCACGCACTTCGAGGCACTCCGTTTTCATTCATTGGCAGCCTATGTGAGTGCGGCCGAGGCTCTCTCATGTTGGCGTAAGCCCATCGCTGCATTCCGTATGCCATTTTATGCATTCCTCGGTTTGCGTGTCCGCGGGCATGCATTTCAAGGCAGCTTTGTTTTTACCCGACGACATCCCATGTGAGTGTGGCTGAGGCCCTCTCATGTTGGTATAAGCCCAATTTGCATTTCGCATCATTGCCTCGGTTTGCGTGCCCGTGTGCACGCATTTCGAGGCACTTCGGTTTTATCCGACTTGCATTTCATATCATTGCCTCGGTTTGCGTGCCCGTGTGCACGCATTTCGAGGTACTTCGGTTTTATCCGACTTGCATTTCATATCATCGCCTCGGTTTGCGTGCCCGTGTGCACGCATTTCGAGGCACTTCGGTTTTATCCGGCTTGCATTTTGTCATCGCCTCGGTTTGCGTGCCCGTGTGCACGCTTTTCGAGGCATCCCATTTTCATCTCATTTTCACAGCATTGTGCATACTAGGCTATATCTTAGTTGCATTTCATGCATATCATGCACATTGCACGGGAAACGAGGCGCGTTCCGTACTCCGAATGACAGAGTGGGTCTCAATTCCCAAGTCACCGACACTCCGGATTGCCCATGATGGAGTTAGGTTTTTGTTGTAGCATTCATCTGCATTCATCTGATATTGAGTTGTGCAATTCGATTCCTCGGCCATCATGCATCGATATGCGTGATTGGTGGCACGAGGATCGAGGCATGCATATATTTGTGAAATACATTGCTATGCTCCTTTCCTACTCTCTGTTGCAGCAAAATAAAGGATCAACAACTTTCCTGGACTTGGCACGCATTTCGAGAAACAGTGCAAACAGAGGCTAATTGGGGCATCGAAGGATTTCGCGCCAAAATTTCAATATGCACCATTCATCGAAGCAAAAGCGGTCCTCGGCTTGCACGCCGCTTTACCGCTTTTATTAATTAATTTGTCAATTAATTAGAAATTTGTATATTTATTCCGAACTGTATATTCTTTTATTCGGACTGTATTATTTATTCAGACCCTCTGCGCGAGGGCAATGTTGTAATAAGGGTGGGTGAGTGTGATGTATGTCTTCCAACCCCCATTTCTTTCTCCCTTTTATTTACCCGCTTACGATGGTTAGATATAGGGCATATTTCAATTAGCATACAGTATGACAGTATGTTTGCATCATTCATCTGTTTGCATGCACCGGGCTCGGCGCATCATACAAACTGCATCTGTATTTCAATTCCAAATTGAATACATGTTAGCTGTAGCATTCCATATGCCATGTTTAGAATAGCCGAGCCTGCTATAGTTTGCATCTTTGCATGTGTTGCATTAGGCATTCTGTATATTTTAGGATCATGCATGATTTCTAATCAGTTTTCTGTTTTGGCTTGGAGTACTCGGTAAGTTTTATGCTTTAGCATCCTTGCATGCGTGTGAGTGACTGCCATGATAGCATGCTTACCATGAGGCTAAATGCTTATATGATATAACTGCCTTGAATGCCTGTGGGTGGAGGTTGAGTTATCTGAAGTGGAACAATTCATCAAATGTTTGTTTTAAGCCCACCAGATAGTGGCAAAATCATGTTTTCTAAGCCCATCTGAGGGTGGCAAATCCGCATTTTAAGCTTACTTGCGGGTAGCACCATCAAACCATTTTCAAACAAACAAACATGAGATGTTTAGTTCCAATTCAGACAGCCCAGTCTATACTTGTTTGCTGCGAGCATCACATAGTAACCTAGGCTAATAACCGGAATAAGAACTCACAGTGTTTTCAAAAACAGATATCATGGTTAGTAGAGGCCGGTCTTTGGCGAAGCGAAGGGTGTTTCACGATGTGACCTTCCCCAATCGTACTCAAGTTCCCGAGCCAACTTTGGTGATGACGGACACGTGGCCTTTTGGCACCGAGTCAGGGTTTCCTAAATTTCCCATTTTAAAAATATTTAGGTGGCGACTCTGTTATCTGGCAAAGCAGTTCATGTTTGGCACTTCTTTCAAAAAATCTGTTTTTCTCAAAAACGATTTGCCGGATTTGGACTCTTTGGTTCAAGATTTAGAACCGCAACAAAATCGAGTCCGAACTGTAGCGAGGTCCCTCGCGGGCTTGTTACAGTTTCTGGCGACTCTGCTGGGGATTTAGAGAACTTGACTCGAACTCGTGATATCTGCTTTTGACTACGCTTGTGTGTTTCTTTGCATTGCATTTGCATCGGTGCACCTAGGACACCGTGTTTGCCATCTGCTATTCCTGAGCGGTTTGCCGGAGGCTTGTCTTGTCAAGGCATGTCCATAAGGCTGACCGGTTACGGGCTCTGCCAGTATGGGAACACAAACCCCGGTTTTACCGGGGCACCCTTTTTGACCATTCGACCTAGTGCATATTCGGATCCATAGTGACCATTCCAAACTAGGACAGGTTGCTTACCCGTTTATAGGTTCTTTGAAGCCGCTGCGTGCGTAGTGAAACCTTAGCTCCTGACAAAATAGGACAGGGAAACCTTACCCCAACATAGGGGTGTTTTGGCTCTCACTTATCTGCTATGTGCTTGGTAGAGTGCGTCTCTACAGGGAATGCATATATCAGTATGAGTTTGGGCATCAGGCCTGCGGGCATCAGTTTTTGAGTTTGGATATCAGGCCTGCGGGCACCATACAGTATTTGAGAATCAGTTGTCCGTGGATATCAGATTCAGTTTAGGAGAACAGTGATACAGGAACAATGATCAGTGGTTGAGGACAGTGTATTTCCAGCTTATCCAAACTGCGTGTTGTATGCCCGACTGTGTGTTGTGTGTATTTAAATTTAAGCTGTTATGCTGCCCGTTTTTCTGGTCATTTATTTCCTTTTTGCTTTATTATCTTTTTGCTAGGCGGGTTTGTATACGATTGCTTCGAGCTACCGATACTCCCCAAGCAATCTGGACACGAGGTCGCCGACTCAACCGATCCGAGGATCTAGTTGACGGACATCCGGTGTTCCATTCTTTACCCCCAGTCACCAGAAGGAGGCCGAGAAGGCATAGTGTGTCAGAGCACAGATCACCGGAACAGCAGTCTACTCTAGTGTCAGACAGTCAGGTTGAGATTCCTGTTTCTGCTATAGAGATACACCTGCCAGTTATTCAGATGGAACAACAGAACACAGCAATGGAGGCGATGATGCGCCAGATGAATGAAAGCATGAAACAAATGCAAGACGATGCTATCCGCCAGGCGGAATTTTCTAAACAGCAGGCCGCTGTCATGGCCCAACAGTCTGAGTTGATCACCAGATTACAACAGCAGAACGCCGCATCTGCTTCACACCAGGTCCCTCCTCCACCAGGGGCACAGCAGGTTCCTCCTCCACCCGGGGCCCCATTACCTGAACAGATATCTACTGGCCAGAACGCCCCTCCAAATCTACAGAATACCCAGAATACCCTCCCAAATCCACAGAACGCTCTGCCAAACCTCCAAAACACTCAAGAGGACACGGGCCTTCCAACGGGGCTGGCTCCACCCCTGCTTCTGCCGCAACTGTCCAAAAACATTACACCTAACCACCCGGACTCTCCATTTGAGTTCGAGGTAGACCAGACAGCTCTGAAATTGAGCAAGTTGGAAAAGCTCTTCAAAAAATCACAGGGGGTGAAGGCCATCCCAGAGATTGAAGACGGTTATACTGATGTGGCCGTGACATTGCCGGACAGATTTAAGATGCCCCAGATCGATCGCTTTGATGGATCCGGGGACCCTATGGTCCACCTCCGGCTATTTTCCGACATTCTAAGACCAATGGGCCTAACCCGACCGCAAAAGCTTTCCTTGTTCGGTCGAACTTTATCGGGTGTGGCATCCACTTGGTATGCAAAGCTGGAAGATGATGTGAAAATAAACTGGGATGAGATGGCTGAGGCCTTCCTTGCACAATATTCGTACAATACGCAAATCGAGGTCACAACTCGTGATCTCGAGACAACGAGGCAGGAACAGAAAGAGACCTTCTCTGATTTTGTAACCCGGTGGAGAGCCAAGGCATCGATGATGACCTTGAGGCCAACTGATAAAGACCAAATTCGGATGATTGTGCGCAATCTCCAACCAAGGCTTATGCAGAAAATGATTGTTGTTCCTTTCCCCACCTTCGCAGACTTACATGATATGGGGGTGCAAATTGAGGATGCTATGAAGCAAGGGTTGATTGACCAAGATCGGGATCAACCCCGAAGAACGTTCAACCGTGGTAACAATGCGGGCTCGAGCGGCTCTACCAATGCAAGAACTTCAGAGGTCGGAATGGTCACCACCAATCCCCCTCCCCAACCAAGGCCCGCAGCGGCCACACCTTTTTCTGATGCCTCTAGGAGCAGTAACCAAGCTTCAAGATACCAACCCAGGGGTCAGCGAACCTTCTCCCCACTACATATGCCTTTGTCCAAAGTCCTCGGGGTTCTAGTCAGAAAAGGGCATCTGAAACCCTTGGAACCGAGGCCCCCACCAAATCCACTCCCCCCTTCCCACAACCCAGCCAAATATTGCAAATACCACCAGCAGCATGGTCATGATACCGACCAATGTTACAGGCTGCGTCATGAGATTCAAGACCTCATTGACAAAAACATCATTCTACCTCCCGAGAGACCCAATGTCACAACCAACCCCCTTCCAGCACATAACCAAGATCCACCCAAAAGAATCAATCTTATCCAAACTGGGGGCGTGTCTTACGACCCTAGTATCTATATTACTCTCTCCCACCTACCCAAGCCGGAGGTGATTCTCCCTGATAGCACGGACTTGTGCATGATGAACACCTCCACAACCCAACCTGAGCCAAAGGTGGTGACCACCGAGAATGGAACGGGGCAGGCTTCCGAGGAGAGCAAAACTGTTGAGTCTGGGGTGGAGCAGTCTGAGAATTTAGCTGGCAGAGCTTATGATCCGAGTGGATATATCTTGTCAATGAGCCAACCTAAGCTGAGTGTGGGGTTGCCAGAGAAGGCTGAGTTGTGTATGATCCGGGAGGACAAACTTGAATCAGCGGGGGATGATCTGACTACAGTGGAAGAGGACTTCGCCAACCTCCAATTTTTCAACGATCAGGAATCGGGGGAAGCATCAATTAACTGGTTCGAATACGAGGAGTCAGCAGAAGTCGTCGGGTGGTTGGATGATCAGCCTGATATTGTACCATTTGTGGCCGGAAGGGCCGAGGGTCAGATTGAATTGCCGGAGAGCGCCGGTACGAAGAATTCCGCTCGGGACCAAGACATTTTGAAAACCGAACAATTGACACTGGAGGAACAAGAAAAGAGATGGGATTCTGAGAGAGCCCGAAAAGCAAAGAACCATGAGGAGGTTGAAAGTGCTGTGGGCACGAAAACTGAACATGCTGTGAGCATGTGGAATGGAAATGCTGAGAGTGCAAACAAGCTGGAACCAGACAGGTGCCTGTTAGATGCTAATGGAATGTGGTGGGAGGATGACGACTTGTATCTCGCCCACACAGATGAAGACTGGACGGGTGGGCAACCAGACAGCACCTGGTACCTCGAAGAGGTGGACCATATGACTAGAAGTGGGCGGTATTTCAAGCCCCCACACCTTGATCAACCCGAGGCATCGGGGAAAGATAAGGAGGCGGAAAAACAGAGAGAGAAGCAAGTTGAAGAAGAGGCTGTACTGAAGCAGCTAAAGAAAATACAAGCAGACATCTCCATTTGGGGACTGCTTATGGCTTCAAGGGTGCACAGGCAGGCTGTCCTATCTGCCATGGACAAAGCCAAACTCTCCATCGAAACTACGCCAGAACAGTTAGTTGGGTTGGTCTTTCCGGGAGGAGGTTCCCCGGCATTGACCTTTTCGGACAAGGAATTGCCGCCTGAGGGCGTGGATCATAACAGACCCCTCTACATCTCTGTAGAATGCAGGGACAAATGGATTCCGGTGGTACTTGTTGACACCGGGTCCGCTATCAATGTCTGCCCGGCCAGGACGGCGTATGCAATTGGGTTAAAGCCTGCGGACTTCACACCCACTACTCAAGTAATCAGAGCATATGACAATACAAGCAGGGATGTCCTGGGGACAGTAAAAATCCAAACCAAGATTGGGCCTGGACAACACGAGGTAGATTTTCATGTCTTGGAGGTCCCTGCATCCTTTAAAATGCTTTTGGGGCGACCCTGGTTGCATTAGGTGAAGGCCGTCTCATCTACTCTACATCAAATGGTGAAGTACCCCTATGGAAAGGGAGTAGCCATTGTTTTTGGGAATTCATCAATCCATCCTCCTCCGGAGGTATCTACGCCAGTCCTGGAGATTGAACACGACATGGAGGACATGTTCATATCGGGATTTACTTTGGCTGAGGCCCGGGTGGTGCAAAACATTATGGTTGTGAATGAGGCTGTGTATGTCAGCGCTCAAGCCGTCTACCTCATGAACAAGCTACAACATATCCCAGGGATGGGATTGGGAAGAAGCGGCAGGAAAGGAGTCGCAACGTTGGCCGAAGTGCCACATAATCCACATACCTTTGGACTGGGTTATCTGCCCACCAAAGAAGACTGGCGAGAAAGGAAGAAATGGCAGGGCCAGAGCGAAGCAGGCTGGGAAGCCTTTTGATCTAATGCACAGGCCCATCTGGGGTACCCTGAACGGACGCTTCGTCCGGGAGGGGGAAGATTTTCCATTTTGTGGCTTCCCAGAGCCATGGTTCAACGCGGAGAGGAAGCGCGTACCAGGTTTCGAAATCTTCTTCGACCTGCAACTATCCGGGGATGATGTTGCCCGCAGGCGAGCAGACCCAACAATTGAAATTTGGCCGAGAATAAAGGCGATGGATTACGAGGGCACGGAATTGGAAATGGGGGTAGCACTGGCATGTCTCCTCTCTGATCCTCCGATCGACCAAGATTGCTTGGGGAATAACGTCGCGGTTTCCATGATTGGAGATGAAACGGCTGCGAGCCGACCAGCAGCTATCTTGGATGCATCGATCGCACCTTCTCTCACTTGGCAGTACGATGAGGGATTCTTATCCAGCTGACAAGATCGGGAGTAGTGGCGAATCTGATTCCACCGAAGTCTGTGAGTCGAATCGATTCAGCTCGTGAGTCTGAGTCTGGTACTCCTGGGGGTGTCAACCCGGATGCCACAGTCCTGTCCAGGTCGTCTTTTTCCTCTTCATTTGAGCGTCGTGGAACCGATGAATTGGACGATTGGCACGTGCCTAATGAGAATGAACTATGTGGTTTCAAAGTACTTTTACGTGCCCTAATTTATTGCATTAATTCGGACTTTCAAAATTTTGATCAAAAGCAGCGAGGAAGTTCCTCCGATTTTACAACGTCTAATTGAGCAAGAGCAAGAGAGATTTGTTAAGCCATTAATGGATGAAATCATTTCTGTGAACATTGGTACTGAGGAGGACCCGCGGCTGGTCCAGATCGGGTCCACGTTGTCTTTGGAGGAACGCGAGCGCTTAGTCGCTTTATTAAAAGATTTCAAAGATGTTTTCGCGTGGGCCTACGAAGACATGCACGAATCGATCTGAGATTGTCTGCAAGATCGGATCCCCCTTGACCCCGAGGCCCGACCTGTCAAGCAAAAGCTCAGAAGGATCCGCCCGAATTGGGCTCTTAAGATCAAGGAAGAGGTCACCAAGCAAATTGACGCAGGCTTCCTGCTGGTATCTGAATATCCGACTTGGTTGGCCAACATTGTTCCGGTGCCGAAGAAAGATGGCAGGATCCGAGTGTGTGTAGACTTCAGGGATTTGAACAGAGCTAGTCCGAAGGACGACTTTCCCCTACCACACATTGATGAGTTAGTGGACTTCACAGCAGGGCATGCATTGCTCTCATTCATGGATGGCTTTTCAGGGTATAACCAGATAGTGATGGCGCCAGAGGATAAGGAAAAGACTGCATTCACCACCCCGTGGGGGACATACTGCTATCGGGTAATGCCGTTTGGGTTGAAAAATGCTGGGGCTACTTATCAACGGGCCGCGACCACAATACTACATGATATGATCCACAAAGAGGTTGAGGTGTATGTGGACGACATGATTGTCAAGTCCAAGGAAAGAGAGGGCCACTTCACCCCCTTGCACAACTTTTCCAAAGGATCGGGGAATTGAGTTGCGGTTAAACCCTCGAAATGTACATTTGGTGTTCTGGCGGGAAAAATCTTTGGGGTTGCTGATTACACAAAGGGGCATCGAGGTCGACCCTTCCAAGATCAAGGCCATCTTAGAAATGCCACCACCAAGGACTGAAAAAGAGGTGCGAGGCTTTCTGGGTAAAGTGCAATTCATAAGACGGTTTATTTCAAAACTAACCTTGACTTGTGAACCACTTTTTGGCCTCCTGAAGAAAGGAAAGAAGTTCCAATGGGACGACCGATGCCAAGCTGCATTTGAACAGATTAAAGAATATCTACAGAACCCACCCGCTTTATCACCAGCAGAACCAGGGAAACCGTTGATTTTGTATCTGTCAGTGACTGAGACCACGATGGGCTGCATGCTTGCACAAGAATCAGAAGACAAGGTGGAGAAAGCCATCTACTATTTGAGCAAGAAAATGCTGGAGTATGAGACCCGGTATACGCCGCTGGAAAAGGCTTGCTTAGCTCTGGTATGGGCTACCAGGAAGCTGCGGCACTACTTGTTAGCTCACTCTGTAATGTTGGTTTCACGACTAGATCCCATCAAATATCTCTTCGAGAAACCAGCACTTACGGGTAGGCTAGCTCGTTGGTTGCTGTTGCTCTCCGAATTTGATCTCACATATGTGACGCGCAAGTCAGTGAAAGGAAGAGCAGTGGCGGAGTTCCTTGCCGACCATCCGGTTGAGGGGGATGAAGCAGTTGAGTATCTATTCCCAGATGAAGCAATTCTGCATATCGACGAAGAAACTTGGACGATGTACTTTGACGGAGCGTCAAATCAACATGGGTATGGGATAGGAGTGTTCTTGTGCACCCGACAATTCCGTATCCTCTAGCCTTCAAACTCGGTTCAAAGTCTCAAACAATGAAGCGAGAATATGAAGCGTGCATTCTTTGGTTTGGAAGCGACCACGGAACTAGGGGCAAGGCAATTTGGGCGTCATTGGGGATTCGAATCTTGTTGTGTCTCAAGCTAAAGGAGACTGGAAAGTAAAAGAGGAAAATATGATGATGTATCACCAAACCTTGGATTTGCTGATTCCTCGGTTTGAGAAGCTAAATTTCGCTCATCTATTAAGAGAGAACAACAAGTTCGCAGATTCATTAGCAACTCTATCATCTATGATAGACATCCCGTGTGGAGTCCGGATGCGTCCAGTCATCATCGACCAGAAATTTGTACCTGCTTATGAGTCGATTGCAACCATAGATGAAGTTCAGGACGAACACCCCTGGTACTACGACATCTGGAACTTTTTGGAGAAAGAAGCATACCCGCCAGGGGTAAATGCCAAAGACAAAAGGGCGATTAGAAGAATGGCAGTTCAGTTCATCATCTGCGGGGGTAAACTGTATAAACGGGGTCATCTGGGAATGCATTAACTGTGTGTTGATGCTGAAGAGTCCAAACGTCTGATGGAAGCCATCCACGGGGGTGAATGCGGTGCACATATGAATGGGGTGATGTTGGCACGGAAGATCCTTAGACAAGGTTATTACTGGTCCACCATGGAGGAGGATTGTATTGGTTTCGTCCGGCGATGCCACAAATGTCAGATTCATGCAAATCGCATGAACATCCCCGTCAAAATGTACAACATGACCGCCATGGCCATTTTACATGCAGGGAATCGATGTAATTGGAGCTGTTACGCCAAAGGGGTCGAATGGGCATGAGTTCATCTTGGTAGCGATAGATTATTTCACAAAGTGGGTTGAGGCCCAATCTTACGCAGTGTTGAAAGCTTCACACGTTGCAAGATTCATCAGAAACAACATTATCTGTCGCTACGGAGTCCCAAATGAAATAGTTTCTGACAATGGTTCCCACTTCAAGAAGGAGGTGATTGATTTGTTGGAGAAATACAATGTGGCTTTTCATAAGTCGTCTACTTACCGGCCGCAAACCAACGGAGCAGTTGAGGCCGCCAACAAGAACATCAAGCGTATACTACAGAAGATGGTGGAAACCTATCGGATCGGCGGATAAACCGCCATTCGCCTGTGGGGCTATAGGACTTGATCGAGAACTTCTCTGGGCGACTCGTACTCATTGGTCTATGGGATGGAGGCCGTTACGCCTATTGAGATTGAGGTCCGTCATTACAGTATTGGCCGAGTGCGGATATCCGAAGCGGATTAGCGTGAGCATTCGAGGAACTCATGCTTTTCGATGAAAGAAGATTGAAAGCACTGTACCACGTCCAAGGTTATCAACGCAGAATCGCCCGGGCTTTCAACAAGAAGGTTAAGTCCAGGAATTTGAAAGAAGGAGATTTGGTACTCAAGGACAACCGAGCTCCTATCCACGACCCAAGGGGCAAGTTCAGACCCAATTGGACTGGTCCTTACATTATCAAGTCAATCTGGTCAGGTGGAGCTGTGGTTCTGATGGATCTAGATGGCTTGGAGTTTTTCCAACCGATCAACATTGACAAGTTGAAGAAATACTATCCCTGAGAGGCTCGCTGGGCGAAAACCGAAAAGGCGACCTAGGCAAAATTGAGCATAGAAAATTTGAAATTATAAAATTGAGCTCATAAGGTTGAAAACGCATAAAGGCGGCCTTGGCAAAAGTTAGGCGCAAAAGGAGAGTAAAAATACTGAAGCGAACTGGGCACGAACTACGTAAGACTTGATTCCCATCTTTGGGATACGTAGGCAGCTTCATCTTGAAGTTCAGTCACAATCTTTTCCCCGATCAACTTTGTCCATTTTGATCATCTCAGTCATCTTATTCATCAGCATTTATTGCGATCTCCGGTACAGTGCTATTCAAACTAGGGGCAACTTTCCGTTGCAATGAAGTGTTTTGGCATCATCCAGACTAGGGGCAACTTTCCGTTGCTATGAATTGCCGAGGCACATTTCAGACTAGGGGCAACTTTCCAGTTGCTAGGATTCGGGGTTGTGCATCTCAGTGACAGATCTCAGGCGTGTCCAGTTCTGATCCATATCGAAAATAGTTTTGAAAAGTTTTAATAAAAGTTGACTTTGTTCAAATTAATCTTTTCACAACTAAGACCATTTTTAGACCAAAAGTGGAGAATTTTCAGTACCACAACCTTCAATTTCATTGATTTCAAAACAGAACTCTTTTGCTCTTGCATACAATTGAAGTTGCTTTTTATTACACTCATGAAGAAAACTTGAAAGTACTAATAAAGCAATAAATCTGGGGCATAGTTAAGTCAGGTGTCCCTGCGCCCCCTCCCAGAGCTGGTTGAAGCCTCTGATACCAACTTAGGCCCAACCTGTGCTTCTTCGTTGAGCCAATCCCAGCACTCATCAGACAAAGTGCAATTGAAAACAGGGGCGGGGGACAAGAGCTCTCTGGTCCTCCAAGCTGTAATATGCCGGGCAAGATGTGCACCTCGGACTGGGAATGTAGCCGGATACTCTATCCCCTCTGGTGGGCAAGTTTGATCATGGCCGAACTGGCGCAGAATACGGAATGGGAAGTAGAACACACAGTGAGTCAAGCCGATCAATCGAATCCCGACCTGCCGGGACATGCTATAGCTCATTGCCGGGAGATTGAGCCAAGGACAACGCCATGCAATGCGATCTGCCGACAAGTTGCACATCCATTCAAACCACCAGCTTTCATCAAGAGCGTTGACTAGGCGTTGCCGAAAGAAGTAGCCACGGGCTGAGTAAGCAGGGCAAGAGTCCATAACTTGCAATTTATCCATCAACCATATCTGGGGAGGGATGAAAAATGAGAGAATTTAAGAATAGAGAGATGTGCGATGAGAGAAAAGTAAGATAAGGGTTTTGTGAGAAAAACCGAGCCCGAGGGCCGAGTGGTGTAAGCAAATACATGTGAGCTTGGGTAGGAAACATTACCTGCAGCAGTAGTGGACTCCCCGCAAATCTGGTTGTCTTTTGGCGGTAGAAGGCATCTAGACCCATCAGTGTCTCGGCCAAAGTCATGGCAATACAACTCTTTCCTTCCCTCAAGCCTTGAGCGACTTCAATCAAGTGGATGTTAGCTCCTCCGGAGCCCGAAACAAACAGAAAATGAGATAGTAGGCACAAGCAAAGGGCATGCTGTCGGAAACCTTGCCAATAGTGGTCGCTGCGGTCACCAGCATCAGAGAATCGGTAAATCAAGCTCGGGATATCCAACATCCCATTACCAATCAGTGATCGAGCATCATGCGCGTTGAGACCGCACATCTGCCCTAAAGCTTGGGCATGGCCGAAACGAGACTGAGGCAAGATCTCTTCTGAGCGTTCAGACTCCATCAAAGCTTGAAAATCTTCAAAAGTAGGACATACCTCTTGCCCTCCAAAGCTGAAGACATGCGTCACTGGATTCCAAAACCTTGCCGCGGCATGGAGGAAAGGAAGATGCAGTGGAGTCCGGCCTAGCGTGAATAGTGCATTCAAGCCGAAACCCCGGAAATTCAACTTCTCCGAGCCATCTAGGGAAGAAATCCAAGATGTGAGATTCTCTGCGAGAAATGCCTCCATTTTGTGAGGAAAGGTGATGAAATGAATAAGTTCCAAGGGTGGGGCTTTTATAGAGAGGCAAAACACTATTCAAAGGACACGTGTCACATTTCTGGAGAATGCGGGAGGAGTGGCCGGCCGGCCACCTATTTCCGGACACGTGTCACATTTCGGCCTCGCATTGGTTCTATTTTGCCCGCCGGAAGAAAGTTTGAAGCATTTTCATGCATCGGGAATGTCGAAGGCCTCCATTTCTCTCGGTTTCGGGTACGTTCCGTCATCCAGATTGTCCGTTCGAAGTACATCTTGTTGTGTTTTGCTTATCGAGTTGTTGTTTTGTTTATCGAGTTGTAAGTTTTGTCGAGCTGTCGCATTTTGTGTTTCGAATTGTTACTTTTTTTGATTACACAATTTTGTTAAGTCTTGTCGATTGAGTCGTTAACATTGTTGTACTTTGTTTATCGAGTTGTAAACTTGCTAAGATTCTATTATTTCTTAGTAAGCCGATTTGTTTTTATTTGTTGCGTCGGTTCATTACCTGACCCGGTAAATACATGAAGCACATTTTCATTCAATTCCATTTTGTGCAAAATGATGCGATCCGATGCTAAGAATTTCAAATACAAACATCTTTTCAAAAGCTGTTTCGTTCCATCATGTTTTACAACAAAATAAAGGTACAAGTTTTACATAAAATAAAACTGCCTAACAATGTGCAAAGTGCTACAAACTACTAGCCAAAAAGTAAAATAAAACAGGAAATGACATCAGTATCCTCGGGAACGGAAATGGGGAGGCCCTCTCATCCTCTTCTGCGGGATAATCTCTGCATCATCATCACCATCTGGATCGGAGCTATCATCCTCCGGATCTCCCTCGGGCTCATCTCCGCTCCCGGAACCAAGACCGGAGCCTCCCTCACCAGGAGATGTCTCTGACACGTGGTCTGCGACCTCCTCCTCCTCATCCTCGACAATGGGTGCCCTGCGTCTGCGAGACGACCCTGCTCCTCGAGCTCCTCGGTAAGGCCTGGATGGCCCAACTCCTCGAGTCCCTGTACCTCGAGCATGTCTAGCACCTCGACCTCTCTGAAAAGGTCCGGGAGGCCCACCTCGTGTCGAAGCATATACTGGAGGCATCTGAAAATGCAAAGTGCAATACATCAGTTCAAACATAAAAAGCAGGTGCAAGTACAGTATGGGAGTGGGGTGTGTGCCAGATGTGTTCTACACAGCCTATCAATACAGCAGAGTGTTTAAAGCCAAAGCATTAACAGAAATATGATAAATGCAAGAGAGATGAAGGGTACCTGAAAGCCCATGATGGACATCTGTGCCTCTCTACGCAGGACCATCCCTTCAAGTGAGGCCACCACCCCGAGCATCTGATCTATGTACTCCCGAGGTGGCTGTAGACACGAGCTCAAGTCATCAGTAAATAAGCAACTGCCAAAATGTCTGTGTGACAAATGAAAATGGTAGAACATACCGGTGGCGAGTCAGGATCACTGACATATCTGTGACCAGGCATCGGAGGCTCCATAGGGATCGGAATCGGGGAAGTAGTCCCATACTGCCAACTCGTCAACTCAGTCGGCATATCTGGCCATCCAGGATGATCAAGAGTCGGAGGGATCGGAGGAATCGAACTGCCTCTACCCCTAGATGTACCAGCCCTGCTAGAAGAAGGGATGTCTGCAGCACGGGCACGACTCGAAGATGGTGCACCAGTGGACCTCCGTGCCGGAGCCCGTACTCCCGTCAAGGGGGGCATCAGATATATGCGGCGATAGGTGGCGTAGTTCCCCTCAATGAGATGTAATAAAGCATCGCTGCCCTGCATATCCCTACTGACCTCCTCGTGAGATAGCACTGTCGTGATCGCATAGTAGGTGGAGCCGCAGAGAGGTCTGAGACTCATACCCCACACTGGCTGAAAGCGTTCCCCGAGAACCAAGCCTGCCATTGGTCCCTCGGCGAGGAATCTATCTTTGGGAACTAGTCGACCCTCCGGGGTACTGATTCTCGAGGTCGTCGCCAAAGACTGCCCAAGGCTGCCAAGTGATCTGCGAATAACCAGTGCATAAAATCAATCAGAAATCAGAATACAAAGCGGATCAAAGATGAAAATGAAAGGAACTGAGAGTTCTGAAATACCTCTGTTGCCCGAACAGTGTCAAAGTACTGTCGCAGAGAGAAGAGAGTCTCTCGAGGCCTCGGTAGGTGCTCACCCTCAAACATCAATGAAAATGGAGTCATAGGAGGTCCTGCCACCTCCATCTCCGGAGCTAATGTGGGGAAATATGCATATACCCATAGCTGAGAAAAGCAGTGCAAAATGTGAAAACAAGGTGCTAAAAGGCAGAATACAGAATGCAAAGTGCGCCGTGTGTGCAGTGAATAAGTAATGAGGAGCAAAAATGTAAATCAAGAGGACAGAATGTACCTCCCAAGCTCTCGATGGCAAGTAAGTCCCCCGTCTGCGAGGCTGCTCATGTAGCAATAAAGGATAGCCAGGCCAGCGCCGCCCCAATCATACTGACCGACCTATGAGAGGTCTACTAGAGCGCTCAGTAGATGCAACCCTACCATGTTCCCTCTATCAGCAAATAGGGTGGTGCCGAAGAGGAACATAAGGAAACCGCGGGCATACTGCTCCGCCTCCTCAGGAGACTCAGGCTCCATCTGTGGCCGCCGGAAATGGGAAGAGAACCAGGTGTATCGAACCCTCCCGGAAGCTCTGTCTACAGGTGGGAGTGCCCCCAATAGATGCATCCAAGCAGCCTCCCACTGACCCATATCCTCGTCGTAGGGAATGGGCCCACCGCTTACATCTAGGCCGGTGAGTACAGCGAAGTCCAGCGGGGTCATGGTCATATCCCCGGTCGCAGAAAAATGGAAAGAATTGGTGGTGTCCCACCATCTCTCCGCCAGAGCAGCAAATAATGTCCTACTGATGAGACAATGGGATAACCCCCTGCAGAATGGCCCGAATCCTGCAAAGTCAACCAATTCCCGGACAGCTTCCGGAAGCTCAGCATACCACTCCCTCGCGGCAGTGGAGCCGTATCCTCGTACTGTGCAAGAGCTGGCCTGCATTTTAGAATGAATGCGTGTATCAGCAAATGAAGTGAAAATGAGCTGTGTGCAAATGAAGTGAAAATGAGCTGTGTGCAAATGAAGTGAAAATGGGCTGCGTGTTCAGTAAATTTGGTATTTGGGACTGTGTGTTCTACTCTTAATCAGTGGGCTGTGTGTTCGCTTCAAATCTGGGCTGTGTGTTCAGTGCGTCAAAGTTTAGGGCTGTGTGTTCTACTTTTAATCAGTGGGCTGTGTGTTCGCTTCAAATCTGGGCTGTGTGTTCAGTGCGTCAAAGTTTAGGGCTGTGTGTTCTACTTTTAATCGATTAAGGTGTGTTAAGCTTCAAATCTGGGTGTGTGTTCGGTCGTCAAAGTTTAGGGTGTGTGTTCTACTTTTAATCGATTAAATGTGTGTTCGCTTCAATCTGAAACGTGTGTTCGAGACATCAAAGTTTAGAATTGTGTGTTCTACTCTTAATCGATTAAGTGTGTTCGCCTCAACTGGCCGTGTTTGCTTCAAATTGGGTATGTGTTCTACTCTTAATTAATTAAATGTGTTCGCTTCAAATTGGGAATGTGTTCTACTTTTAATCGATTGGGTGTGTGTTCGCTTCAAATCTGGAATGTGTTCAAGACATCAAAGTTTAGGGTGTGTTCTACTCTTAATCGATTAAATTTGTGTGTTAAGCTTCAAATTTGGACTGTGCGTTCAGAAAATCTGAGTTTTGGGACTGTGTGTTCTACTCTTAGTCAGTATGCGCCGTGTGCTCATTTTCAACTTCGGGCCGTGTGTTCGGTGAATCAATGTTTGAGCCGTGTGTTCAATTTCTAACTAATGTTTACTGTGCGTTCACAATTATTCGATGAGCTGTGTTCATGAAATTCAAGTGTTTAAGTCACGTGCTCAGGATGCAAGTATTATGTCGTAAGCTAAACTGTGTGTCTAAGCATGGCAGGGGAATGAAATGCACGAGAAATACAAAGAATAAAGTAAAATACCTCTGTATCATAGGAGAGGTGCTGCTCCGGCTCTCGCAGAAGAAGATCCCCTGGTACCCGATCGTTAAACTCGGTGAAATGACGAAAAGTGGCTCGCGGAAGCCTATGTACTGCTGGAGCATATCGATCGGGAATAAAAGGGCGGACCCTCGGAGGCAATGCCATAACATCAAAATCATCTCCGGCGCCGGGAAAACCTCCACCGTGAGGGAAATGACCCGCCATGTCGAGAAATCTGCAGAGAGAAGCAAAAATGAGCAAAATGGGCCAAAATTGGAAAAAGTCAACAAAAGTAAACTCTCGGGAAATGAAAAGTCAACAAAAGTCAACTCCCGGGAAAATTTTCCAAATATTGAGACAAACTTACCTCAAGTGGTGAAAATGAGAAGAGAAGCCCCGGAATCAAAATTTAGTCGGCTTAAAGTGCTTAACGCTGGAAGATTTCGCAAAAACAACTTGCGTGGAAGGCCGAGGGACGCGTATAAAATGCAGATCTGAAGGAGAAAATGGTCTGGGGAGCAAGAGGAAGAAGTTTTGCAACTTTGGGTGTGATTTCGGAGGCAATGGAGGTGTGTATATATAGAAACATGAAAAAAGACCAAAATGCCCCTGCTTTTGGGCAGTGGCCGGCCGGCCACCTAACCTGGCTGGCCGGCCATCTACTTTTTTCCCCCTGGCCGATGGCTTCTCCTAGGGAAGTGGGCTGGCCGTTGGTGGTCCCCACCGCCTCCCCTACCTCTCTGCAAATTTTGAGGAAAATCGGAGTTCCCGGGACCTGAAAAAGTTCAAGAAAAGTGCACTTTCTGGCGCCGAATTGCTCCACCGGAACTTTAACTGCAATTTCTGACATGTGTCTCGTCATTATTCATCAAAATCAGAGTGTATCCTTTTTAAACATGTTGTGACCTCTCCGGGAGGTGAATCGGAGGCCGCGATTGAGTTGCCGTCGCCGAAATGCGCGTTTCCCGGCTCATCATTTCATGTCAAACGGGCGCCCTAATTTATACTCGTTTTGCATTGTTTGGCTTATAATTTGCATTCTCATGAATATTTTGCATTGTCATGCATGATTTCTTGATGTGCCATACTTCTATGCTTAAACATGCGTTGTCGCGCATTATCTTTTCTCGCATTGTGTCGCATTCGTTCACTGACACTGCGTGTGTCAGACTTTTGGAATCACAGGAATCACATTGAATATATGTTGTTAGCATATTGTTCTTGTTGCATTTCTCTATTTTGCAGGCACGATATTGTATGTACGGTTCATTTGAGGCTGGTGCGACCAGACGAATCGCGCAGGTATCGTATCTTCTCCGTGTGAGACACGACGAGAATTGAGTAATTCTCCGCATTCCTAATTGCATGAAATGTAGTTGTTGCTTTGCATTCTTGCTTAGAATTGTTGCATCTATTTGTCAATACTTGCTTCATTACAGCTTGCTGCACTTGCATGATCACTTGACTCCGTGCCTATCATTTGCACTGTGCCCCCTTCTGCCTGCGGGCACGCCTGCGGGCACACATATCTTTGTTCATCTTGTATGATTGTCTAAGTCTTCGGCCTTGTCAAAAATGGGTCGTCTCTGGGCTTTGACATTCACTCTCGTCACTTCTTGACTTAGAGTTACACAAGAGGCAATCAGAGACACCCCATTTTTGACCGACCTTGAGACTCAGACATCACCGGTTGAGCGCTCGGTGATATTGCATGTTGTGCTCGTTCAGAAGTCTCGGAGTCGCGGCCGTGCGCCCTGCCTCCGGACTTTCGAACCCTCTTCTGTTCCTTGTCTCGGTTTGCAAACCAGACTCGGTTTTCTCTGTTTTCTTTCCTGAGGGAAAGGAGTGGTCCCGTAGACTATCTCCTGGTGGCCGTGAGCTACTTTTTGTGGCCGTAGGCCATTTTGCCCATTTCGGAGCCCGGTTCCTAGTTTTCGGAGCCGTCAGGCCGTGTGCCTCGGTTCGGGACCACCCAATCATCTCCGATTTCTCTGGTTTTTGGCAGGTACCTCTGTTTTGTCATTCCGAGGAACACTGGGGCCCCTGATGCCCACTTCGTGGCCGTATGCCACTTCGGTTACTGTGGCCGGTTTTGGACCCGGCTACGTTTTGGTCCTGAGCATTCATTTCGCATCGGTTTTCTCCGGTTTTTGGCAGGTACCTCTGTTTTGTCATTTCAAGGAACACTGGGGCCCCTGATGCCCACTTCGTGGCCGTATGCCACTTCCGGTGCCTGTAGCCCATTTTCGGGACCCCGAACTGCCCGGTTTTGGTCCCGAGCATTCATTGTGCATTAGTTTTTGTTCAATTTTGGCAGGTACCTCTGTTTCAATACCAGGAAGATCACTGGGGGGTGGGAGACCAGCAATTATCCCAGATAACCAGTTTCGCTCCTCCGGCGCCCATTTTGCTCACTTCCGGGCCAATGTTGAACACCTTGGGGGTATTTTCTTCCAACCAAAGCTACATATTTGTGATCAGGGGACATGGGAGGACCCTAAAAATGTATGGTCGGCCAACAATTTTGATTTTCATTTTTTAGCCTCTCCTTCAAATGCAATGTTGTGACTCCTGTTTCAGTGTTGCCAATTTCCAACCTTAGAACCTTGTTCTACACATCTGGGAGGACCCTAAAAGTTAATGGTCGGCCAGTAATTGTTAATTTCATTTTTGAGCCTCTCTTTCAAGTTCTATGTTGTGACTCCTGCTTCAGTGTTGCCAGATTCCGACCCTGGGCCTTATTCTACACATCTGGGAGGACACCAAGGAGTGGTGGTCGGCCAGCAATTTTTCTCTTCATTTTTGGGCCATGGCCGGCCGGCCAGGATGGGTGGCTGGCCGACCAGGTGGGGTGGCCGGCCGGCCACCTTCCAAAAAATCACCTGGCCGACTTTACGCTTTCGACTCTTACATTTCTGTTGTCAGGATATTTTCTTGAAATATCTCCCCCATCCGGGGGATATTTTGGGAGGGAAATCTTGCCTCAATTTCCCTCCCCTTTTACACATTTTCTTCCCTATTTAAAGGGCTGGACAGCCCCTTTGCTAGGGTTACAAAATTTGGTCTCATAAGCCCCTCTTCAAAAAACTCCATTTCCATAGCCAAAACTTCAAAAAAACCCTTTAGGGTTCTAGGCCAATCCTTCATCAACCCTTAGTACCACCATCAACATCTCCATTCCAGCAGCAAAGGGGTGTTTTCCAGTGACCAAGAAGCAACAAATTGAAGCCAAGAAGCAAGGAAAGAAAGGTCTTCAAGGGTAAGTCTCTAAATCCCTTTTCCTATCACTTTCTTGCTTCCTATTTCTACCCTACTTGCCTACTGTTTTGGGCTTTGACCCCTACTGGTTTTGTGCTTATTTTGAGCCCCTCTACAACTTTGTAGAAGGGCTCAACCTCATTTGGTATCTCTTTCATATACTTGCTTCAATATCACTCTTTATGCCATGAAATTGCATGCTTTGTTTGGCTTTTGAGTGGTCTGTTTTCGAGCATACTATATACTGTGGGTGGGCTTATTTTGAGCCCCTATTCAACATTGAAGAAGGGCTCAACCATGTTTGGTGGCTCTAGCATGCACTTCCTTTGAAATTCCTCCATTTTACCGTAAAATTGCATGCTATTTTTAGCCCATTTTTGATCTGATTTGGAGCATGAAACCTACTGATATTGTGCTCATTTTGAGCCCCTCTTCAACATTGAAGAAGGGCTCAACCTGGTTTTCATCCTCTATCATGCACTTGCTTTGAATTCTTGTTTTACTCCCATGTTGCATGCTTCTTTAAGCTTACCATGCTTCTGTTTTGGGTCTCCATCAGGCTTGTAAAGTGTCATATTTTGGTCTGTTCTTTGTGTTTTGTTAAGGGCCTTAAGCCATTTGATGTTTGGTTTTGGTACTTCATGTTGTATCCATCTTATTTTCCGTAAAATTGCATGATTGTTTAGGCCATTCTACCTTCTGTTTTAGGTCTTCATCAGGCTTAGAAAGTGTCTTGTTTTGGTCTGTTATTTGTTTTTTATTAAGGGTCTGAGGCTATTTGATGTTTGCTTATGGTACCTCTCTTTATAGCCCTTGTTGGTCCATATATTGCATGCTATTTTGAGCCTATCTACATACTGATTTTGGAGTTGTCATTCACTGTAAATATGCATATTTTGGGCTCCTCTTCAAAGTTGTAGAAGGAAATTTTGTGTTTTGAATTTTCTATATACTACTTGCTTAATAAATCCCCTCTTTTCCCCCATTTTTGCATGACATTGTTGCCATATCTATGCTCATATTTGGCCATGTTTTGTACTGAAAAGATGCTACTTTTGGGGCTGCCTTGCTACTGTTTTTGCTTTCATGTGCCAATTTTGCATGTTTAGCATAGCCGTAGGCCATTTCGGGCACTTAAAATGACATTTCGGGATGATTTCATGCATTGTTTGTCATTTCGTATCATTTCGGGGCTGTTTTCCCCTTCATTTAGCTGCTGAAATTTGGTTTGCATGCTTGCATATCATTTTCCATGTCATTTCATGCCTTAGTGCATTGCCTCGGTTTGCGTGCCCGTGGGCACGCACTTCGAGGCACTCCGTTTTCATTCATTGGCAGCCTATGTGAGTGCGGCCGAGGCTCTCTCATGTTGGCGTAAGCCCATCGCTGCATTCCGTATGCCATTTTATGCATTCCTTGGTTTGCGTGTCCGCAGGCACGCATTTCAAGGCAGCTTTGTTTTTACCCGACGGCATCCCATGTGAGTGTGGCTGAGGCCCTCTCATGTTGGTATAAGCCCAATTTGCATTTCGCATCATTGCCTCAGTTTGCGTGCCCGTGTGCACGCATTTCGAGGCACTTCGATTTTATCCGACTTGCATTTCATATCATTGCCTCGGTTTGCGTGCCCGTGTGCCCGCATTTTGAGGCACTTCGATTTTATCCGACTTGCATTTCATATCATTGCCTCGGTTTGCGTGCCCGTGTGCACGCATTTCGAGGCACTTCGGTTTTATTCGATTTGCATTTCATATCATCGCCTCGGTTTGCGTGCCCGTGTGCACGCATTTCGAGGCACTTCGGTTTTATCCGGCTTGTATTTTGTCATCGCCTCAGTTTGCGTGCTCGTGTGCACGCTTTTCGAGGCATCCCATTTTCATCTCATTTTCACAGCATTGTGCATACTAGGCTATATCTTAGTTGCATTTCATGCATATCATGCACATTGCACGGGAAACGAGGCGCGTTCCGTACTCCGAATGACGGAGTGGGTCTCAATTCCCAAGTCACCGACACTCCGGATTACCCATGATGGAGTTAGGTTTTGTTGTAGCATTCATCTGCATTCATCCCATATTGAGTTGTGCAATTCGGCTCCTCGGCCATCATGCATCGGTATGCGTGATTGGTGGCACGAGGATCGAGGCATGCACATATTTGTGAAATACACTGCTATGCTCCTTTCCTGCTCTCTGTTGCAGCAAAATAAAGGATCAACAACTTTCCGGGACTTGGCACGCATTTCGAGAAACAGTGCAAACAGAGGCCAATTGGGGCATCCCAGTGGATTTCCGCGCCAGGCAGCCCAACATGCACCATTCATCAGAATCAAGGCAGTCCCTGGCTTGCACGCTAGTTTTACCGCTTTTATTAATTAATTTGTCAATTAATTAGAAATTTGTATATTTATTCCGGACTGTATATTCTTTTATTCGGACTGTATTATTTATTCAGACCCTCTGCGCGAGGGCAATGTTGTAATAAGGGTGGGTGAGTGTGATGTATGTCTTCCAACCCCCATTTCTTTCTCCCTTTTATTTACCCGCTTACGATGGTTAGATATAGGGCATATTTCAATTAGCATACAGTATGACAGTATGTTTGCATCATTCATCTGTTTGCATGCACCGGGCTTGGCGCATCATACAAACTGCATCTGTATTTCAATTCCAAATTGAATACATGTTAGCTGTAGCATTCCATATGCCATGTTTAGAATAGCCGAGCCTGCTATAGTTTGCATCTTTGCATGTGTTGCATTAGGCATTCTGTATATTTTAGGATCATGCATGATTTCTAATCAGTTTTCTGTTTTGGCTTGGAGTACTCGGTAAGTTTTATGCTTTAGCATCCTTGCATGCGTGTGAGTGACTACCATGATAGCATGCTTACCATGAGGCTAAATGCTTATATGATATAACTGCCTTGAATGCCTGTGGGTGGAGGTTGAGTTATCTGAAGTGGAACAATTCATCAAATGTTTGTTTTAAGCCCACCAGATAGTGGCAAAATCATGTTTTCTAAGCCCATCCGAGGGTGGCAAATCCCCATTTTAAGCCTACTTGCGGGTAGCACCATCAAACCATTTTCAAACAAACAAACATGAGATGTTTAGTTCCAATTCAGACAGCCCAGTCTATACTTGTTTGCTGCGAGCATCACATAGTAACCTAGGCTAATAACCGGAATAAGAACTCACAGTGTTTTCAAAAACAGATATCATGGTTAGTAGAGGCCGGTCTTTGACCGGGCGAGCGGGGGTGCTCACGATGTGACCTTCCCCAATCGTATTCAAGTTCCCGAGCCAACTTTGGTGATGACGGACACGTGGCCTTTTGGCACCGAGTCAGGGTTTCCTAAATTTCCCATTTTAAAAATATTTAGGTGGCGACTCTGTTATCTGGCAAAGCAGTCCATGTTTGGCACTTCTTTCAAAAAATCTATTTTTCTCAAAAACGATTTGCCGGATTTGGACTCTTTGGTTCAAGATTTAGAACCGCAACAAAATCGAGTCCGAACTGTAGCGAGGTCCCTCGCGGGCTTGTTACAGTTACGTTGCTTAAAACCCGGCTGTCGTGCATGCTGCCATCCCACCCGCACGACACAAACACAAAGCACATATTGAAATCACATACCGCCAAAATATTCTGGGTGTGACACCCCTTTCGGCTGAAATATGGGGCTGCTTCGGACTCCTTTATGCATGCCGGTACATGTGTCCCATCCAACGCACCTAAGCAATCCTATATATGAACCGAAAAATTTGCACTTAGAAAATAGTACCGACCATGCTTTTTCAAATAAATTTGAATAACGTTACAAATCTTTTCCCACACCTTGAATGGCATATACTGGCGTTGAGATTGCAAAGTAGGATGCCTGTGCGTTTGGAAATTAGCAGGGGGCCTGCAGTGAACGACCGTGAATTTTTTCATTGCTTTCAAGACAGTATGAAAATGCCGTGAATAGTTTCACCGGAATGTTGGAAGTGTTCTTGTAACTCCTGGTTTGGCTTGTTTTTAGGCACATGAATAAATATTGCTACACTCTCCTCGACGTGCAAGCCATGCGGCCGCTCGGGTACACGCAAACCGAAGTCATTTACCAACGTTGTACATAACCGAAGGAACACCTGTTTCGGCATGCACAATTCGTATCGGAAGCGGCCATTGTGACCCTCAAATAATTCTGTAATCCATGCCCTACCCGACAATATGGAAGTACGACATGGAACTTTGAGGATGTACGCCTTGTAGTACTCAGTTGCAATTCTGTAGGCTTCAACGTAATTTAAATTCATCTGCTGATGCCACTGTCTTGCAAGATCTGCGACCTCGTCTAGCATTTTATGCATCTGTGATTCATGGTCGTCATCGTCGTTCATACCTACAACATAGAAGCATAAAACATGATCAACAACTGCCGAAAGGAAGAAGTGTTAAGCACATGTGTTTGACCATGAAAGTTTTCAATAATTAAATGTTGTACAGCAAAAGGAAGTAACTAGTGTATGTTTATGTTCAAACCCCTACCATGCATGGCATAAAGAACAAGCTGAAAAAAATAAATATTTCAGTTCACTTTTCCGAAAATAAAAGCACATGTTATATTTTGTAATTTACAATTGAAAGTAACATGAGATTTTGCGTAATTCACATCATGTCAGTGGTTCATAATTTGTAATAAAAACAATTACTTTCCAGTGTTGCAACACATATGTTCCGACCTACACAAATAATTCGGGCAGCATATATAAACAATTCGGGCAACACACATGTTGCACCCTATATAAACATTTATAATTGATAAACCAATGGCACCTGGGCAATACATAAACAATTCTGAAAATTAAACACTTCACTGCAACCATTATAGCATAACACAACATAAAATATAAAATAGATGGTCCAAGGTTTAATCCAACCCTGCTGCCATTATAGCATGCAGAAAGCATAAAAGTCCATAAAAGTCCCGATTGTCCAGTTAAGGTTCCGTACGCCATAGGCACGACCCATGCCCAAACCATCTTCAACCCACAATTCAACTAAAATAAAACACAAAAAAGGGAAAAAAAAGGTTCATAATTCAAGTGAAATTAAAATCAAAGTCCTTCATTCAGCAGATTTAAAATCGAACTCCTTCATTCCGCAACAAACTCGCAAGAGTGACACCCCCACTCCTATCTTTGTCTTGTTTCTTCGCTCGTAGCCACCGAATTATGCCTTGGTCTGTGGGAATACTCATCACCATTTCCCGATTGTTCGGAACCTCCATAAGCATGACTCCAAAATGGAGAAGCTCATCTTCTGGCGCTAGTCCTCAGATATTTGAGCCGGCCAACAGCCTGTCCCATAGTAATACTGTGTCCCCCGACGACATGGTTGACAGTTAATTCCTTACTCTGAGTCTTCACAGAATTTAGCAATTCGTCCATGCTGCTTGCAAACACTTCAGCCCCGTAACGCGCTTGTTTTGCAATGCTTTGCCCGAGGAATGCTTCCGCTTACTTCCACTACCCGTGGCATTGAGGTGCGCGGAGTTCATCATCGCTGCCATTTCCGATGCGCCTAAGTCATTGCTGTCACTTGAAAATTCTGGACTCTCCGACTCTTCGTCCAACTCCATTGGGTTACGAGTCTCGCCGGGTATCCATGCATTTTTCCCCGTAGCCGCAGCGCCAGTGAAGACACACTCCATCAACTCCGAATGGTCCAAGGTTTTGGTTCTGAACTTGTAACATACACTATCAATCTGTAAATGAAGAAAACATAATAAAAAAAACATAGAACTGCATGAGCAACAGCCTCAGCACGTAGAACTGCATGATACAAGAAATTTCTGTCCAGAATTCGTTGTCCAGATTCCAGAATTCGTTGCCTCAGAATTTTATTTCATTTGATTTCAGAGTTTTAGATTTCATTTGATTTGAGAATTCTTTATCAGAAACAAGCATTCATTCTTTTCATTAATAGTCAGAATTCAGAATATCAAGGCGCTATATGAATTCATTTTTAAATTTCAGAACAAACATATGTTAGACAGAATTTCAAACAGACATTTTGTTTGTATTAATGAAAATTATTTGTTTGTTCATATGAAATTGTGAATTTCAAAATACAGACAGAATTTATAACAATCAAAAATTGCATTACTCCTATAATAATAATAATACTATGTTCACAAATACCCAGTAATTAATGGTCTTGGACCCTAGGTTCAAGGGACTTGCCGAGGTTCGTATCACAGACTGTTTCAAAATATGCAGAGAAGGGCCAAGGAGTAGGAAAATGGATGAAATGCTTGTCACCCAAATAAGGGGACAGTGTGTCAAGGGATCCTAACTAAGGGGACAGTGTGTGCCACTGCATTTCAAAATATGCAGAAATTTAATCATTATGATTAAGCCACTCTGATAACATCATATGATCTTAGCATACATCTAAAGCAAAAGAAGTTTCCAGTGTATCTCAATCCGAATGTGCTCAAATTATTGAAAATACTAAAATTTTATGCACTCATAAGTTGATGCACTCATAATCCTACTCAAGAAACTGGATTACCCTTACCCATTTACTAAAAGTACCGGAGAGGTACTACAAATATGGGCATAAATTTCAATTGAAAACCAAGCAGTCCTTACTGGTATGGTAATGCAAAATCAGTATTTAAATAATTAGAAGACAAATTCTGGCAACGGATACATTTACAAATTTGATGGAAGTTCAATTCCATGAAAATAAACGTTGGATTTACGATGGAATGTCAATTCATTTCACTAGAATTGGCATGTCAAAAGCAAAGTGGCTTAGATTACACTGCATATATATTTTTCTCCACAAAGATTACACTGCAATCAGTGTACTAATTAACTAACTTCTATAGGGAAAATTTTCTGCAATCCTAATTTTGAAGAAGGGTAGGGGTGATACCACGTATGCAGTACCGCTTCTTTGGGGGGTATTCATCAAGGATTTTTCTCCATACATAATTAAATACAGGATATATATTTCATAAGTACACATAATCTAACCAGAATAAAAAAATAGTAGATATTTCTAAAAGAAAAGATATATACATATGTATACGTATACACACACGTCTATATTAGCTAATACATCCTGCTTTACAGAGTAATGACTGATCTTAACAGCTAAATCTGAATCAATTTCAATGTTGGGAAACTGGAAAGTGTAAAGCAACTCCATTGTTCAATGAGATCTATAATAACTGATCCATATTTCAACCAAATATCATAACTTGAAGCCCACAAACAAAAATAAAAGCTCACAAGATTAGAACCAACTTCTAACATTTTTCTGTTCGCAGTTGCTGCTGCCTCACAACTAATGCAATTCTCTGTCTCAGTTACATATTCCCTGAATTTCTTGCCCCAATGTATTTTTTTTTTAGAATTACATGGTTCAAGGGAGAGGCAAGAGGAGGCCAAAGTCTCCCAACTAACACATAATAGTATGAGCGTATATAATCAATGGCGTAATCTGTAAGTGTTTGTGAGGTAGAGGAAGACCTTCCAGGTCTTTTGAGTAATGTACTAACTGAGAGGATGGTTCAATGCATACCAAGGGGAAAGAACTTAGGCGTATAAAGTGAGTTACCTGTAATGGAAAGTCATGGTAGAGGTAGAGAGGTATGCCACTTAAGTTTTTCTGTCCAGAATTGAAAGAAATCTTCATGTACTTACTGTATTGATATGCGTTCAGATTCGAAAAATGAATTGTTGAATTTCAGAATTAACAGACACAATTTATAACAGACAGAAATTATTCCATATGAACAAACAAATTCTGTCTGTTAAACAAAATTCATAATTTCAGAACAAACAACTTTATACCATATGAACAAACATATTACATGGATTATACATTACATGCATTTATAACAAACAAAATCTGAACAAACAAATGCAATTCTTTTTCACATACATAATTTTCAGAACAAACAAATTTGTTTGTTATAATAGACAAAATGTATAACAGATAGAATTTCAGATCAAACAATTAACAGACAGAATGTATAACAGACATAATTCAGAGTTTAAGATTTCTTTTCATTTCAGAAGGCTGAGAGATGGTCCAAGGAATTAATTCCAGAATTTCAGAATACATACATGGTCAGAATTTCTTCATTTGATTTCAGAATTTCAAAATTTCAGTAACATTCCCAAACATAATTTCATTTCAGAAATTTAGAATTCCAGAATTTTGTGGTGAGACAGGTTGGTACATTACAAATAAAAGCTGTTCACCTTTTTCACCATCCCAAAAAAATTTCGTAATCCAAACCATAGCATGGCATGTTAGGTAAAGTTAGAAAAGTGAACGTTTTAACCTACACTGGAAAGCATGATACACATAAAGAAATTGAGATATTAGTTATGCAATAACGGACACGAAAAAGAAAATGTAAACCGTTACCTTTTCCATTTTAGCCCACCAATCACCAAGCAGTTTCTGGTCAAAGCCAATTCGGTTGGGCCTTCGTGATCCATTAGCTTGCACCACGCACGCCACTCGGTCTTCAACAGATTGTACTTGTTTTTAAGTTGTTTGAGGGAATGTGGCCGCCCAGTTGCTGCCTGAAATGTCTTAGACAACGAACGGTACCCGTTTGGAGTGATTGACATGTGTGGCCGGTTTCCTGCTTCAATTTCCTTCATAACCAGTTGTAAGAAAATCTGTGTGGACTCCCCATCCCAAGTTGCTTTATGATAGGGTTGTTGGCGTTTCCCCTTAGTAGAAGGGGTACGAGGCGTAGATCGATGTGACGCCATGAGACTAACAATAGCGTGACACGAGAAGCAACATAAAAATATGTATACACTAACAATTGTGCGTATTTACCAATATGAGGAACACGTTTTTATGTCACAAATGTGGTATTAGATAGAAAACATAGCGTATTAAAATCATGTGAAGACATTAGTACTTGAAACAAAAACAAGAAGTAGCGGAATTAGATGGAAAATACATGTTTACGAACAAAACGAGCATTCATAATTTTTTTCCAGCCACAAACCATAATGCACGTAAACAAACTAGGGTACGGTTGCTACCATGGTTACATATATCACATCTGAAACAGCAAAATAATGACGACGATGCACAGTACGCATGTCACTACAGTAAGCACACGCAAAGTTTGTTCAATGTCACGGAAACGACCCTCAAAACGAGCAACATTCTCTGTGTCATTCTCAGCTGCCCTTTGGCGCCCAAATTCGTCACACCACCCAATCCAACTGACACATGGCTGAGGTTAAAAAAAAAAAATAGTGACCGTTTACGAAGGAAATGTAAAAGGAAACGTGCTTGTACTCACCACTCCACGGGGGCATTGGTAGTACGCACGACCAGGGTTTCTTGCGGAACGTGAAATCTTTACGTTACAGTGCCCGTACCCACACGCACACATACGGGCTGGTTGTGCTGATGTGGCAGTTGACATAAATGAGGCCATGGTTTCTTTCGTGACTTTTTTCGGGACATGACAAGCACAACAAGAGTAGGTCAATGGGTGTGACACTTTTGTTAAGGACATAAATTTGTTATACGAAAATGGGTAACAAAATGGAACAACCCTCTTCCACATCACATTTAAATCCCGGAATACCACTAGTCACTTTGTTTTTTTTAACCAAACATGTATATATTAAAAAAAAAAAAAAATCAACTTGAAAAGGATAATATACCAAACTGTCCAGGATATTACCAAAAGTGGTTGATCACTCAAACATCATGCAAGGAAATAAATCCATGTTATGCAATGAAGGGAAGGGTAAAATGTTGTGTGTAGCTGGTCCATCTAAAATAAAGTAAAATAGTGCTACAATTTCTCAGAAAATTAACTTGATGGCTAGTACATTAAAATTATACTGACAGTCTGTCACGCCCTCAAAATTAACCCATAACATACACAATAATAAGATGCATTCTTAGGAAAATAAACCACAATTTATTCATTAGAGTATTACAAAATAAGGATATTACATGTAACATCAAAATAAATGTCCTACGGGCTTACAACTTGCCAACCCAACACTTGGACACAAAATTATGAGTTCTAACTCAAATACAAATAAAGCCCTAAGCTTGAATGTTTACATGTAATTCAAATAAAAACAAGTAACTGAAGACAAGGTTTCAAAGTCCGATTCCTTCCAAGCTATGTCCTTGGAGGTAGCGAGTCACCTAGACCTGAAAATGATGTTCCCATATAGGGTGAGCCACAATCCAGTAGAAATATACTAAACCAAATATAAGCATCGAATAAAGTAATGGCATTCAATAGATGGATAACACAAATTATCAGTTTCCCTTTCCATTAGTTATTCAACTTTTCCTTTTTACCAATATAGCTCAGAACCTGGCCAAACTATAACAGTGAATTTGTATATCACAGTACATTACTTCCAATCTCAACATAATAAATGAGACTCAGGCTCATATCAAAACACTTCATACTTCCAGTTTGATACACATTTTAGTGCTGTATCAATAAAACACTTCACTATAAATAAGCACACATAAAAGTGATGCTAATGGAGTCCATCCCCTATCTCCTCCCAAACAAAAATCCGGTTTAGAGATCCATCCCCTATCTTCCCCTAAACCGTGGAGCACATCCCCTATCTCCTCCCACACAATACAATGTATGTAAACACATGACATATACAACACCCAATCAATACACATAATGTCTGTATTAATTCAACAGTCAAAATTAATGACTTAACCAATGTGATTAGTTTCAGTTGTCCCTAATCCACATGCAATGTCTACAACAATCATGACTATCCTCCACCGATAGTCCAAAACAGTTATTTCTAGACTGGAAATAAATAAATCAACAATTCGATAGACGAGTGAGTTAAATTAACCAACTACTCTATTTAATCAATAAATTCCTCAATTTCATGAATTTAACTAATTTCCCAATGTTCCTTAAATTAAATATACAATTCAATTTATTTAAACAACTAGGGTTTTTCCCAGAATTACTAAAATACCCCCAACATATCAAATTACCAGAACTTAGAACAATACTCATAAATTGGAGTAGGAAATCCCTACCTCGAAGAAATAACCCAAAATGAGAAGACGGAGATGACGACCCAAAATCCAAAGTGCTCCAAATCCTCTCTTTTTCAGATTAAAAGAAAGTCCTCGCGAAGCTCTACCTTTCTTCCAAAGGAACTAGGGTAGAAGACCCCTAGGAATAGATCAAATCTTAGAGAGAAGGTATGAGTAGAGAGAGAAACTCTCAAGGGGCGGTTTTTAAAAGTTAAGAGAGAGAAAGTAGGTCAAAAAGTGATCCAAAAATGCCTTACAGCCGACTGATATATGACAGGTCCGCTCGAGCGGAGAGAACAAAAATCTGGGTCCGCTCGAGCGCAATAAGGTCCGTTCGAGCACAATTTTCCAACTCCCAGAACTCACACCAAAGATACACTGTCCGCTAGAGCGCAAACAATCCCGCTCGAGCGCATACCGCTCGAGCGCAGGAAACCCGCTCGAGCGCAGAAAACACACCTGTAGAAGTTTTGCAGGGCCACGAAATACTGGAGGTGTGAAAAACCCGCTCGAGCGCAGAATGGTCCGCTCGAGCGTAAAGCCAAAAACCAAACTCCGCTCGAGCACAATAAGGTCCGCTCGAGCGTAACACAAAAAACCTGGGCAGCTAAATTTGAGACTTGGGCTCAACCAACCTGCTCCAAACCTTTCTAACACAACCCAAGACTCGATAAAAGGAGTAAAGGATGCAAACAACATACTCTCAACAATCAGCTCCACGGAACCTAAGTCCGGATATAACAAATAAAGAAAAGGGAAACCGGGATCGCTATACAGTCTCCAAATTTACCTTAATCAAAAGAATCATTAAAAAGTTATTATATTACGATTCCGACATCACAAAAACATTTTAATTGTGTGCCACATATAAATAAATGTATCCCTATTTTGCAGGATATCCTAAAGACCACAAAAATTTTGAAATAAAGTTTGTGCATATGAGAGCACATGGATCTGATATCCATGGTTTCTGAACGACTAATTAGATTGGTTGTGATGATCTGATATCCATGGTGTGATTGGTTGTCATGCTGTAATTTCTGAACCACAAAAATTTTAAAATAAAGTTTGTACATTTTGACATAAAATAAATTCTTAACTTGTTGGTGATTTAAAACTATCGGATTTATAATGTATTTACTTCATTACACGCTCTCCTCATGAATCACAATGCTAAAAAACTTTAGGCCTCAAGGCCTAAGCCACTGAAAAGAAACTATGGCATAGATATAAAACTAAAGTATACAAGTGCAAGTGGTGAGACAAATTGAAAACGGAAAAGGAAAGTGGTGAGACAATTTTTTTTGGGGAGACAAACAAAGAGCAAACGAAAAGGGAATTTTTTGTAGAAGACAAATTGAAATTGGCAGACACACACACACACACACACACACACAGAGACACAGACACAGACACACACACACACAGAAACAGAGTATAGATGATGAAATGCCCCCTAGAGCTTTTTAGAGATCTTTAAGAGTTATATCAAATCAACTCACCATTAATTAACCAACCCGCCAGAAAGAACCTTTTTTTAGTTCATCTCACCTAAAAACCTCTCTACAAAGCTAATACCAATATCAGAAAAGAAAAATGAACTATACAAATCAAAAGCACTAGTACTTGCAGAAAGATTTTAAAGAATAAAGAAGATGCATAGAAAGATGAGATCTTTGGAGCTCAATCTCAATCAAAACTCAAAATCTTGGTAGATCTTTATGGGTTTAATATAAATATATGACCCATCTCTGCAAAATGTGCTGAGAGTTTGATATAAAGTCCCAGAAAACAGAGGAAGGTGAAGAAACAAAAGAGAGAGAAGAGCCCCTTTCCTGCGGCCCCTTTTATTGATCTTTCCGTTTCGTTTGTTTTGGACAGAGATAGCGTTTTAGAGAGAGAGGAGAGTGTGATAGACACACACAGAGAGACACAGACACACACACACACACAGACACAAACACACAGACACACACACACACAGACACACAGAGAGACAGAGTTCATCCATATACAAAAAACAGAGCATACAAGTCATGGTTATGAGATCCACACCCCCCCCACCACCACCACCACCAAATGTCATGTAATTTGTAAAGTGGTGTCCGTAGTTGAAAAGAATCCCTAAAACCCCAAACATGGCACCGTGTAGGGGAGTTCCTGAAAATATTTCCCAAATCTGAAGTCCACCGACAGCTTGAAATATGGAAGTGGTCAGACAAACCACGAGACACACACACAGACACAGTGCGACAGAGAGAGACAGAGAGAGACAGAGTTCATACATATATCACAAACAGACCATACGAGTGATGGTTACATTCCGAAATAGAAACAAGAGATGCTGAAGAGCGAGAGAGAGACAGAGAGAGAGAGAGAGAGAGAGAGTGAAGAAGAGCATACCTGCGGCTGGGGGAATCGTCGGGGAATGGATCGCTCTGCCGTCGACCGTCGTCGCTCAACCGTTTTCTTTTCTTGGATCGAGCTTCTACTATCTTCTGGCGTTGAACGAAGAACCCTCTTCATCTTGACGTAGCTGAATAGCTGAAGGTAGTACACCCTCTCTGATAATAGCTCTGAAATGATTCGTAGCTCTGAAATGATTCCCATCAGTGTTTGACATAAAGGGAGGGTGAAAACGGAATAACAAAAATTAAGGAGGGGTAAAACAGTCTTTTTACACCACATCTGCCACCCATCACGTGAAGATACTGTACATAGGTGTGTAGGTAGACTTTTTGGCTTTTTTAGTAACTTTTTGGCTTTTTGGCTAAAAATGTTGGTTGCCAAACGAGGCCTAATTTGCAGAAGAAAATATTGGAAGCCTTCCCAAACCTGCACCCTTCCATTTGGTTCTTTGAGAAGTAATGAGTTTGTCAGCATCTGAACCTGTTGCTGTCAGAACAAACTACAAAGTACAATTGTTACCACCATCAATGCAAGCATATAAACGTACATGCGAACTTTCTCTAAGCCTAGAAAGCTGTTGCAACTCAAGAAATGAAAAAATAGATAATGATGCAAAAATAGCAAGGACAAGAGAGAGAGAGAGAGAGAGAGAGAGAGAGAGAGAATCCTTTAAAATATAATGCCTAAGTTAGAGCATGCTTGAGATCATGAAGAACTGCTAGAACATGCAGCTATGAAATATGACAAACAATAAGATGTGGCCTGCCAAGTGGCAAGCATCATACATGTGGGAAAATACCCTATACAAAGTTTCACACAAAAAAGATGTTCCAAGAGAATACAGCGCAAATAGGAACTTAGAAAAGTCAACCTTCCAGTCTAAGCTAAAATATAATTTGCCTGCAAGAAGACTGAATGTTATGACAAGTTTGTGTTTTCATTGTCCCATCGTCGTGTTAGGAAATCTTAAGAGGAAAAACAGTCATTCCGGCAGAGTACATTCATTTGGCAAAGTTAACTAATCTTCACCAAGTGCCTTTGTTATGAATTACAATCAATCCTTCAAAAGTTCAAAGGGTCCGTATGTTGGAGTTTCGTCATCTAGTTATTCAAAAAGCAAGCCAACTTCTAGTATAACATTACAACTTAAAAGCAATATTAAAAGTATAAGATCAATCCAAATAAAATGCATATATATGGCAAGATCAGGAACAAGAACAGGAGCAAAAAGTCAACCAATGACATTAAGACAGAAAGTAAAATATATATACAGAGAGACAGAGAGAGGGCGAGAGAGTTAACATACCAGAGGAAAGAGTATAGACATGACCCTGTAGCTCACAAGAGGAGAGAAAAGGAATATAGCCAGAACGCAGGGGTTTCCTGAGAAGTTAAAGAAAATATAACTCTATTCAATGTACTACCATAACACCTTGAATAAATTGTGACAGTCAAATTCGCATGAAAGAATGCACTCACTAATGAAACTTTCGCATCACACACATTTAATCAAATTCAATATGGAATGAATACTCATAGCAAATGTCCACGTCACATATTCACTTCATAAAGAACAAAAAGCATGATAAGGCAAATAGGTAACCGAGGGGCGATGGCCACTAAAAGTACTTTTTGTTTTGTAATAACCTTACAAAATCACCAGGGAACATCATTTTCCAAAGCATACAAATGGTCGAGAAACAGGATTCTAAACCTTTTTTCCCCCTATCTCATGGGGTTAAATGGGGAGGGGGTAGTCTAAAATTTTGACCATCAATTCCATGAAAATATATAAATCCAACATGTTTTTGAGAATCACCACTTAAATGCCCAGTGAATAGGAAAATACCAAAACCAGCAAAAAATATCCAGTTGGATTCAAAGAAGTCAAGCCTTTTGTCCAAACTCAATGTTATAAATGTCAATTGGCAATTGGCAATTATATAGCTAAAAGCAGGTGCAAACAAACAAACAAACAAACAAACAAAAACAGCATCAGCAAATTCAACACATACTCAAAGCAGTAGTATGCATACATCCAGGAAATAAGTAAGAAATTCAGAGCCTTCCCAAAATAGGGTATAAATCCTGTAATATAAACCTGCATATAATCTTCAACGAACTTTACTATCTTTAAAATTATAAATAAATTGCAATGAGTTTAAAATGAATGTTCTAAAACGAAAGCGATAAAAGATAAACCGATGGGGGGACCAAAGATCGGTTTACCTCCAAGAAGAAAAAGCTCAAAGGAGGATGAATAGACTGTTCGGCTATTCCAATCACGACCACAGGGGAAAAATGTTTTACAGGAGTTGATACTCATAGATGTAATCAACACATAATTTACGTTACGAAAGACAATGCCTCAAAAAGCGGTAGTGTCTCTATTGAAACCATCAAACACTAAGTTGGAAATTTACCCCCAATATCGGTACACTTATCCATCCGAGTTGCATTTGAAGAGCTCGATAACTCTGGTTGGATTGGCATTTCTGCATAGGTAGGCCCTATTTTCCAATGACAAGAAAACCATATTTAGCAATGTCCTTTGTACGGATTGAGGTATAAAAGATGCAGATATGAATAAAATGATGTAAAATTATCAAGTATTCCAACATTCTGCATAAATAGAGGAAATGATTTCCATCACTACTGCATGATGTCAAATAGCATGCAATGGAATCAGAAGGCCTAAAATAGCTTAACTCCTTAAGTAGCTATCTAATTCTTCAAACATTTGTATTATTAGTTCTACAACCCTCTCCTACAATTTTGCTAGAAATGTGTGTAGGACACTTTTCTTCACACTTGTCTTACATTACTTGTACAACAAGTGGCTAAATCACCAAGAAAGCATAACCAAATCATATGTTTCTGAGAAAAGTAGTAATGTTGTCCTGATAAATGTAACTTGGCTAAAAAATAAAAATAAAAAACACACTTGATTTCATGTGGATGAATATTGTTGAGTAAAAAAATATACATATCACAACAGATTAGCTAGCAAAAAGGAAAAGGTCAAGTACTAGCCAAGGTCATCATGCTCAAATAAATAAATATATACAACAATGGGCCACATAGTAAAAACAGCAATACAGATGCAGAAACCATCCTTCTTGTCTTTGCTTTAGCATAGATCTAATAAAATGAAAAGGGTAACAAGGGTAAAGCAAAAGGAAAGGGCAATACCACAAACTGCTTAGAATAAAGCTGAATACATACAATGGGTAGAACCAAAATACCTGTAAGGATTAATCAAATGAAGTAATGAGTAACGGTCAAAGTGAACTTTTATAGCTAAAAATAAATTTCCTATAGAGGAAGCAAAAACAGAAATTATACAAAAATGCTGACACATTACACAATAAAAGGAATATGATAGAGCACTTTCAAATCATTTCAACAATTTCTGTTCAACTATCACATGCTTTTCTTCAAGTGATAAAAAAAAAACTAGAAGAAAGTAATAAATGGGCATTCCTAGTGCACGAGGCTCCTCTTGGTTCTACGTCAATATGATATTAGCCTTAAGTTTTATAGCAACTCTAGCCTTCCCAATATCTTTCATCAAATTGAAAAGGAAGAAATTCACAACTCTAAATGAATAACAAAACAGGATGTAAAACAGAAGGATCTACTAAAATTCCAATTTCCAACCACCAACATCCTCATGGTTTTGGCATCTAAAATTTCTCTTGTTAGTGAAGTCCATCTGCTAAAATTTCATGCTGCATTCTTTCACATTAATTTCTTTATTTTCTTTTCCAATACAAATTTACCCATGCTTAGTGCTAACTTTTAGAACAATAGTTAGCTAATACTCTAGAAGTGCCAACCAATTCCTTCTATGCTCTACAAATCTACATAAATGTATATATATAGGAAAATGTGTATATATACACAACTACATATATATTTATAGAAACATAAACCAAGGTTTCTTTTAAATACATGGACTTGAGACAAAGATATTTGGGGTTAAAGTTATATAAGAGGCCTAGCTCTTGTTAATTGTTCATACTTAAGAGATCTAAAGGAGAAAATAGTGTAGTGGTAACGAGACGTATTATTGGGGATCTTTGTACAACTAGAATCCTCCTTAAGATGAATTTGGAATAACTACACATTCACCTAATTATTTGAATGCAATCATTGCTCTCAAATCAAATCTATCTATGCATCTTGTTGAAATCTATATCTAAGCTATTAAACCTAAATATTAGCCACAGTCCTTAAAATGATTATATTCAGATCCATTCATTTCAAATCCACATGTAACCTAAGGGAAACTACAAGAAAACAAGTTTACAATAATAATATAGGCTAATAAGTATCCTCCAATATAAGGAGCTAGAAAGCACATTTCACCACATGCTTATGAATTTGCATGACTTCTTGTGCATGCTTATACTTTTACCTAATTTGTAAGCTCTTCATAACACAACCAAAATTTTATCATATCGAATGCAATTTTCCCACTAAAGAGATTAGTTAAATTAAATGACAGTTAGTTGAATTAGTATAAAGACATTTTCTCACAACATATTATAATATAAAAATTACGTAAGAGAGCACAAGGAAAATTAATTATCAAGCGTTTACTCACATAGAAGAGTTGTAGAAGTCCAAGACGAAGAATGAGTAAAGTTTTAAAATACCACCAGATGAGCACAATTTTTGAGAACCGGAATGTGGGCATTGATCGGGTAATATCCATTGTAGTGTTGGAATGACAACCGAGTTTTACGATAAAGATCGCAAGTGATAGAGTAATTTTAAGATATTAGGTTTGCAGTCCAAAATCCAACAAAAAAGAATCAATACATCAATTGACGATATGTAGCAAGAAATATTAACCCTTGGAAGATTAACCTCCAGAAAACTGGAAAAACTTAGAACTTGCACACAAAGCACATTCTAGCATGAGTTGGAATGTGGGACTCTCAAGCAATGAATAGATACACACAAATACATATGCATATGATTATTATACAGTAAGCAAGAAACAAGGATGATGAGAGATTTACCTTCCTAAGAAAATCAAGCCGTTTAAGAGAAAACACTGCCCAGTTCGTATCGCAAGTTGTTTAGAACTTCTGTAGAAAAATACAACACACATAAATGTCAAAAAAATCGAATGAAGGAATCAAAAATTGAGAGAGAGAGAGAGAGAGAGAGAGAGAGAGAGAGAGAGAGAGAGAGAGATGAGGACCCTGTGGAGACAGCAAGCGTCTCTAAAACCATGGAGCCAGAGCAATGATGCCTGCTTCAGTCTTGGTCCCAAAACCCCCAGAAAGGAAGCCATTTTTTTGGGTTAGTTTTGGGGGTAAAACCCATTTCTAGGGCACATTTGGATTTTGCCACCAAAACAAGTTGAAAATGATTGTTATTAATTATAAGATAAATTATAAACTTATTTTTTAAAATTTATTTAAAATATGAATTTTCTTTATATTTAAAAAATTATAAATATGTTTTTATCATAATTTTTTATTTAAAAAAATAAAATTCTTAAATATTTTTTATCTAATAATAAAATTGGAAAAATTAGCCAATTATCCCTCTCTAACTTTGTATGGTAGAAATTGTCCAAAATATATTTTTTTATTAGTTAAGGTCTCTCAACATTTTCATAAAAAAAAAATTCAACTCAAAGAAAGTTTGCCCGACTCAGAGAAATTTCACTTGACTCAAAAAAATTTGTTTGTAAAATCAGAGAAATTTATCTATGAAAATTGAAATTTCTCTGAGTCAAATTTTCCTTGTAGAAATGTTGAGTTAACTATTATGAAAATATTGTATATCCTTTATCTTGGGACCTTAAAAAGAATTTCTCAATAAAATTAACGAGCTGTTATTTTCACTTGACTTTGTTCCAATTAGACTTTCTTCTTTGCTTCAAATACATTAATATTCTTAAAATTTTAGTTTTTTAAGGGAATGTATTTTGTGTGAAAAGTTATTAATGTAATTATATATAAGCTTCTTTTGGGAAGCGGGTTAAGAATCACTTCTCAATTTTTATAGTGTTGCTATTAGCACCTACTTTTCTTCTTTGGACCCCTCATTCTTTCTTTTTCTTTTTCTTTTTAATTCCAATTTTGTTCAAATGTGAAATTACATTTTTACCATCATCCTTAACATCTTAACTCTAATTTCCCAAACACTAACCCTAATTTCCGAAACCCTAACCCACCAACCTTTTCACTACTATCTCTACTGGTGACCACCACTGCCACTGCCACTGCTACTGCCGTCGGCGACAACCAATTTCGTCGCGAGCAAGAACATCAGCCGCCGCCTTCTCTACCTTCGCAACGGGAGTAATTTCCAGTGATAGGGCTTTTCACGCCGCCTCGATCCCTTTATTGCCGCTACTGGTGCCGGGAAAAGAGGCATATTATTGCGATGCAGAAGTTGAGGATAGTTGTATTAGAGCATTTGTCTAGTATCATGAATTACGGGCTTGGGCATTATGAAACATCTGAAATTAAATCTACATATGGCATCGGTGTTCATCTTTCACATGCAATTTGCACTATTACCAAGTCAGAGTTTAATTGTCTTAACCCACTTCCTCTCTCATAAAAAAAAGTCGAAAAGCCAAAAAAAATCAAAAAATTACTTTTAACCATATTTCCAAAATAGGCCATAATAAACAAAGAATGAAATATATTTGAAATAAAATAGAATAAAAATATCGACTTCCTAAAATTATTAATTATTTATTAATAAAATAGACTATCTGAAATTAGCAATTTGAGGAGTAGGAATGTAAATTGTAATTCTTCAAGATCACAATTTGTATTTTACCCAACAAACAAAGCCCACAAGTTTCCCTCATTTTGAAGCAATTAATGATCAATTTCGCCGTCATTGCTGTACAGTAATCAACTTCTCTAAACAGTTCTAGAGAGAGAGAGATGGCACAGCAGAGCAAAGAGCTGTGAAAAAAGGAGGCTTGCGACATTCAAGCTTGTCCCTCCAAGAACAATTTCGATCCTCAAAAGTACACTCTTTTTTCTTCATTTTTTTTTAAAGAAAATATTTCATTCTCTTGTCGAGAAATCGCAAGTAAAGAAAATGAATTTTGAAATATATTTACAAAATTTCAAAGAAAACAAATCTCATTTATCAAACTGAGGATTAGTGCTTAATCTTTCAAGTTCTTCCTCTGTTTTCAATTTAGTTGATAGAATTCGATTTTTTTTGGCGATTGGGGTTTTTTTTTGGGATAAATATTTAGGCGATTAGGGTTTATATTTTGTAATTGACTTGAATCTTGGAAATTTGATAATAATATTTGGTTAACTCCATGATAAATGGGTATATATATATAGAGGTGGTTATTATTGCTATTATGCGTAATAAACATATTGAAATTAAAATATGTGACAAGTACATAAAATTATGAGTAATGCTTAATAAACCAACAAATCTTTTTTTAAAAAAATTCTTATTTACTAATGGGATGCATATTATATCATTGAAGTGGTGATATAATATAAGTGGTTTTCAAAGTTTTATTATTGTATAACAATTTGCTAGTTTGTATATTTTCTTAAAAATGTATAGAAGAATATATAAATATATAAAATGTGTATTGAAATATGTGCGCGAGACATTATTTGGTTCTGAATGAACATTGAGGGAGTGGTGGTTAGTAGGACCCATTATTTAATGCATCTGGTTTACATTGGTAGTACTATTTTCCTATTGAAACGCTTATTCTTAACCCTTGGCAACATTAGGTGTTTCTTAATTTCTAATTGTAAAGCTTGTAGTCAGCCTTTGTCTGGTCATATCTAAGAAAAAAAAAAAAAAAAAACCTTTGTCCGGTAGGGTTTGTTGTTGTCTGATTTGTTTAACTGGTTATGGAAAATGACTGTTTTGAAGAAAAGTCACTGTATATTTGCATATTATTAGAGCAGGGCAGTGTAGGAAGACTCACCCTAGGCACTATACACTACAACAAAATTGAATTTTTACGGCTTGCAGTGTATGTCGTGAAAACACTTTCAAGTCATGCATACAAATGCCGTTATATGACATGCCGTGAAAAGTTAAGCATCATTTACGACATGTAGGTAAAATTGTAAAAAGTAATAAATTAAACATTAATGACATACTTTGTATGTCGTATATAATTTTTTACGACATTTTTGTCATGCCATAAATCATCATACTTTCCATGGCATAATTTTGCATGCCATAGAAGGTTATTTTGAATATATTTATGGCATACTTTGTATGCCATATATAATATTTTACAGTATTTTTTTGCACGTCATAAATCATCACACTTTTCACGATATAATTTTGTATGTCGAAGAAGGTCATTTTTAATATATTTATGACATACTTTGTATGCCGTATATAATCTTTTACAGCATTTTCTTACATGTCATAAATCATTACACTTTTTATGACATAATTTCATATGCCGTAGAAGGTTATTTTTAAAATGTAATATATATACATGAATATAACATTGCCTAACAGTATGCAGATATTAGCTTATAAAATGCAACTTGTGAACAAACCAAGCAGAAACACCAACTATGAAGTAAATAAAAAAATCTAATATCAATACGCCAAACAGCTTGCATACTAACTACCATCCTCAACTTCTATCATATCAACCTGATAACAACCTCAAACATATAAATTAAGAAAAATATCCAAATCATAAGATTTACTAATTTCTAAAATAGGACTTTAAACATCCAAAAAGTATAACTACAAATCGTAAATCAATTAGTCTAATATTTAGTCCAAAAAAAATGAATTGACTAGGCCATGCAACTGTAGTTCCTATTGCATCTTGAAGATTATATATTTCATAAATGAAAGTTAAATATGTTCAAGAGTATATACAAAAGAATTAAATAAAAAGTTTTTAACTGTACTTACATAAATTAAAAAATGAAAAACTTGAAAAACTAAGTTCTTGAATTCTGACCATATTTTGCATCTCTCCAGGAAATTTCTGACTTGAAAAATGAAAACATAAATTAAGAAACCGCTAGAAGCATATGATTTAATACCCACATAATAAGTTGCCATGGGAAAGGCATAAAAGAAAAATGAACTGTAACTATGAGAAACAACATGGTCAAATATGATTTATTTGTTACCAAGTTCTAGAGTGTGATAAAATAAAATGGTTGTAGCCAACATAAGTAATGCAGATTAGTTTTGTTTAGTTTCAGTAGTAACTAAAATTTCATAACAAGAAAAACAAGTTACCCATCAGTCATCTCAGCATGTAACTCATCATCCATATCAAACACTGTATCAGCAAGACCACCAGTCTTCCTAACTATTGGGACCTGAAATAATCAGAATTTTGAAGTATGCCTCGTCTCAGTGCATTTTTGTTAACCAATGGTCTTGAGTCTGTTGGACATATGCATATTCTCTAAACAAAAAAATAAATAAACAAATGATGCAACTAGTCTTTTTGATTATTACAGATGACCAATTCTTTTGCCATATGATTTTTATTTTTGATGAGTGGGCATATGATGGCTGAATCCTTTAATCCAACCTTGCTTCAGATGCCATGCCTACAGTCATAACGCTGGACCTATAATGGCTTTGGCAAAATGCAGACAAATAGGTATTACATGGATGCATAACTGGAAGAGGAGTGAGTTTACATGGATGTAGAAAATGATAACTGAGCAGTGAAGTCAAATAGTCATTACTCATTACCCAGACAAGAGAAAAGGAGTGAGTTTACAAGATAGTATATACCGTTCCATAACGCATTCCAATCATTTGAGCAAGTCCACATGGCTCATATATGGAATGAACTAATACCATGTCTGTTGCAACATAAAGCATATGTGACAGCTCCTCACTACATAGTGGATTCGATATCAAAGCATAGAGAACACGCGGAAAACTCAATTAATAACCAGAATAGTTGACAACATATTATTTAGGATATCCGCACTGAATCCATCAGTGTGGCAGCATCCCATTTCTATCTATGAAAATTTTGGTTAAGTAAATAGTACTAGCTGAACTTGGGAGAAGACATGATACTCCAATTGCCAGCATAGCATGCCATGGTTGATTATTAACCTAAGAGTTACATTGGCAAATCGAATCTGTGATTTATAATGTGACAACGGTGTGCATAAGGTAGAAGTTATATACAATCATATGATATCACATCTCATTTTTAACAGGTCCCATCTCTAATGATTTTTACAGTTGAATCACAAAAGATAATTAATAAGGAAGAATCCAGTAAAGTAAATGAGTATAAGAGCATACCATAAGAATCTCCAACTCCGAAACCATGTCTAATGATCCATCCTTTACTAGTTCCTAGTACAATAACATCATTGCCAACAGCCATGCATGTGATAACTCAATGCCCCTTTGCTGCATATCATTCCCTTACAATAATGAATGAGAATTTCATTTGTAATGCATTTTTCATTACAGCGATTCTGGTTTTGACCCGTTACCTATTGCATTTTGGACATGAGTTAGTATGGTTTTGAATAGTTATTCTTATCTCTTTCCCTTGTCTTCCCATTTATTTTGGTTATCAAGTTGTAATTGTGTGTTTGAGGCAAGATCGTTGCTTGTTTTTCCAAGCCTTTGTTGCCCAGATTTTGGCTCCTCCGCTCGAGCAGGCATTCTTGCGCTCGAGCGAGCTTCACAAATTTTGCTCCTCCACTCAAGCGGCCATTCTCGCGCTCAAGCGGGATTCGTCAACCTTCAGGGTATTTTTGCGATTCGAATCTTTGGGAAAGTGCATTGGATGCTCGAGCGTCCAGTCTCACGCTCGAGCGGGGACCTTTGTCTGCAAAACTTCTGGAATTGTGCATTCTACGCTCGAGCACCACTTTTCATGCTCGAGCGGAACCTTGTGTTTGACGGTCGAGCGGACTACGTGTATTTCAGTCCGAGAATATGACATTTTGAATCACTTTTTCTTTCCTCTCTCTCTCTCTATAACATTCCAAAAAGCTTGTTCTTGAGCTTCTCTCCCTATAATTCACATTCTCTCTTCGATTTCATCTAGATCCATTGGGATTTCTACCCTAGCGCCTTTAAGAAAAAGGTAGAGCTCATCAAGATCTTCATTTTGAACCAAATAGAAGTGGGTTTCGACGTTTTTGGGGGTTTCACTCTTGCTTGGCTCGTCTTCTCTTTTGAGGTAGGGATCTTTCTACACCTTCATATGATATTTAGCTTAGTTATTTGTCACTTGTGTAACAATTGTGTGATTTGGGGATATTTTAAACAACCTAGGGTTTCGGCATAAAATGAAAAGAGGGGTTTTGGGTGTAGGTGAAATAAATGCTTGTGGGGTTTGAAAATGATTTTGTGTTATGTCTACTTTGATGATTTTGGCACTTGGCTAATATTTGGGAAAAATGGGGAAGTTGCCCAAATTGGATCAACTATTATTTTGTACAAATAATTGGAATTATTATTGAAAATGTGAAATTGAGAGGGTATTGATATGAATGGTGGGATTGGTTATGCATTAACTCAGCCATTTAGAAGTTTCGAATAACCTATCTGTTTGAAGATTTAATATCTATTTAGAGATAACTGTATTAGGCTATCGGTGAAGAATAACTTTGATTGTTGTAGAAATTGTATGTGATTAGGTAAATTGAAACTAATCTTTTGATGGTTATCATTGAATATGACCGTGTTTGTATACATTGTATATGTATGTTTGTTTGGAAGTGGAAATGAGATGTGCTTCATGCTTGATTATCTGTCTAAATACATTGCTTATGTATGAATATTTGTTTGGGAGGAGAAAGGGGGTGGACTCCATTATAATTAAGTTGGCCGGAGTGTCCTAGGTGAAAGTCCTGAAATTATACATGGGTGCCTAGCTCGCAGACGAAATATCCGTAAAATGCAATTGTAGTACTTGTATAGCCTACGTTTACATGGGGCCTGTCTGACAGCTTCCTGTGGACGAAATTTATGTGAAATAGAAGTTTGACGTGGTTATGCATATGTGTTGTATGATTTGAAAATTATTGAGTTGTAGCCTCAATTCGATTATTAAGATATAATGAAATTGACTCATGAATGGAGATAAATAAGTGAACGGAATATGAATTGGAAGAGAATGGATTAATACTTGAAATTGATATCTCACAAGTATATAAAGTTGTGAAACGTTTTACCACATTGCGTTGTTTGTGCACTTGTATTTATACCTTTGCTAAGTTTCATACATTGTGTTAGATGATTTCTACTGAGCTATGACTCACCCTATTTAGGAATAACATTTCCAGGCAATGATTGCATGCCTCCTCCAAGGCAATAGCATGGGAGGGATGTTTTGGAAGCAAGAGCTTCATGTTTTTTTTTTATTTTTTTATTTCTGTGTAGCCTAGGGCTAAATATGTAATGAGTGAAGCTCACTTTTGTTGTAACCAAGTTAATGCTTGGAAAAGTGTAAGCCAATAGGCCATTTATTTATATTAAACTCTTTTGTATACTTAGCTCTATGTAATGAAAGGACTACTTACTCTGATGTATGCGATCATTAATGTATGTTTTAGGTTGTATCTATTGTGTATTTTGGGGTTGTTACATTCATTATTTTCTTTGTCAACCAAACATGGGAATGGACATTTTGATGGAATGAACAATCCATTCCAATGAACCAAATACTACCTAAGGCCTTGTTGGTTTGTGATATAACCCGTAGAAGTATAAGTAACACCACCTCCCCCATGGTATTACTTGTACAGGACCATGAGATTATATCCCTCCCCAATCCAATGGTCATAAACAATCTTCAAAATTGCTAGAGACCTCAAAAATTCTACCAAAAATTTTACCAAATGTCTTACATAGGTGTGAGTCCCACATTGTGTGTGTCCCACACCCATGTGAGACATGTGTCACACACCCATTTGAACCACAATCATCCCCATAAACTAAATTGCTTTTGAATTTTTTTTGAAAACTGAAAACAAAACTTCTTTGAATTGTTTTTATTTTAAAAAAAGTGAAATTGATTTCAGACATTCCAAATTTTTTGGAAACGAAAATATCAAAACAAGTTTTCACTCTCTTTTTCATTCCCAACCACCTCCAATCACCAAAATGAAGAGTGTTCGTGGATGATGATGCCCTGTTGTTTTAATTCTAAACCATCAATGGGTTTTTGAATTATGGATGATGAATACATTGTCAAATCATATTTGCAGGTTTGTCTATGTCTCCATCAATACGACTCCACTAGCGCATAGACGAAGAGGATGGTTTTGGAATGGAAGGCATTCCTCTCAGGTGGCAGGAAACATCGAGATCAATTTAAAGTGGTATTCCTACAATTCCCTAAAAAAACTCGTATATGCTTCTTTGGGGAAGGGATCTGAATAATGTCCACTTGTATTTTATAAGCATTGGATCTATCCCCTCGTGTTCATTTTGGGACAGTTAGTTGGTGAAGAAAAGGGGAGGTTTTTAATTTCTTTATTATTTTTTAAAATTTCTAGTTTTGGATCAAAATGAGGCGTAGGGCCTCGAAATGCCAGACCCCTTCCCCCTCAATACAAGGCACGGCCAGTGCAAATGTAATTTTGAGCATGTCGGTTATATAATCATTTTACAAAGAATTATGTAAAGCTATCTTAGCAGAAGAAATTACAAAATTATTGATCCTTACAATTGTCTTACAGTAATTGCACCATTGTTGCCACATTATATTTGACTTGTGCTCCATTTGCAACCATCAGCTTCATTGAAACAAAACTGTATAATTTTTCAATCTGACACTTGACATTTCGTACTAGTGGTTTGCTTGTGTTGACAGTTTTGCATGTTTTGGAACATCGTTGGCTAAAATCTATGTAATCCCTCTGGTTAAATGAGCAAAAATTTTGGTGACTGTCCTTATTTTTATTGAAAGATTATACATATCCTCTCTCTCTCTCTCTTTCTCTCTGTCTCTCCACAATATTTGTAAATTGCTCATTTCAACTATTTACGCTGCTAATGACTATATGAGTTTCAGGCCAATGATAAACTTCACAAATTCACAATATGTTTTCCACTTCAATCCTATATGCTAGAGATGATGGGAGGGAATAGAGAATTGCATCAAGACACATCACTCCCTGTAATAAGAAAATACACATCTTTCTACACCTTTCTTCAAAATAACCTCCTTGCCAATTCTGTTTGGTTTGATTTTTAAAATTTATTTTTTAAAAGTTTAAGAACTAAAATCTAAATACAAATAGAGAAAAATGATAATAAATCAAAATACTCATCATTTTAATATAGTAATTTTTTTTTTTGAGGGCAACAATAATTTTTATTTATTATTTTTTTTTGTCTTTATTTTTGTTATAATCAATTTTATTTTTTTCAAAAAAAATTTAAAAAACTGATTTTAATGGCCAATTGCCCACAATGGAAACAGATCAATTCTTTGACTCTCAAATATGAACAAAATGAAAAAGATACATTCAAAGTTGTTACATTTAAGAGAGAGAGAGAGAGAGAGAGAGAGAGAGAGAGAGATTTGGCAGTAACATTCTATGAACTTGTATTTCTCGTATACAAATGTGTATTAGTAACAAAACCTCGAGCAACTAACGTGCAAAAATCGCAAGGGAACGATATCTCTGTGTTATTCAAACCTGTAATTTTATTTTATTTTTCATTTTCTATTTCTCCAGCAAGATCCTTTAAAAAAAGCCACCATTTTTCATTCTCTCTCTCTCTCTCTTCCATTCTACTGTCTTTTTACTATATATGCTGGAGACTAAACTTCTAACCAAACCACCGATGCTCTGAATGATAAAATCTCTGATAATTGGCAGAAACCTGGGATTCTCTTCTCAGTATTTGTCTGAGACCGAAAAGACATAGAACCACATACCAATTTATCGACGGGCAAAATGTAGTTTTAAGTTGGGGCTCTCTCACTTGGGTTGTCTTTGTCTTTGCTTTAGAATGCCAGATAGAGAAGCACAATGTGTTGACTTATAATCGCATTTCTCGCAGCATGATTGAAGCAATTCAATCACTTTAAGGCACCTACACACACAAATTGAAAATAAAATTAAAAAATTAAAAATAGATAGGATGATAACAACTCATTAAGTTATGTTTGGTTTTGGCTTTTTGGCTAAAAAAAGATAAAATTGGCTACATAAATCAATAAGATAAAATGTTACATCCAAACCTTAATCATTACACTTTTTCTCTCACAGAAGTCAAAAAATGTTTATCAATAAGTTTTAGCAATATTTTTAAAAAATTGTCACAAAAAAGTTACTAATTTTCAACTTTTAACGACAGTTTGAAAAATTCATCATAGAAAATCGTCACTAATTGTAAGTTTTAGCGATACTTTATAAAAACCGTGACAAAAAAAAAGTAAATTAATTGTCAATTTTTAGTGACACATGTGCAAAAAAATTGACAGGGATAGGCCCATAGAGCCCACGGCCCACCATTCAAACCCCATTATACAACCCGGTTGGCCAAACCCAACACAGCTGGAGTCCAACTAGACAGGAAAGACCAATGATGCTCGGACAAGTGGCAGGCGCAGAGCAGACTACGTCAGCAGACAAAGATCTGCAAAGTTATTGCCACAGCACATCACCATTAATGCAGCCCATCACAGCATTTATTGCGACAACACCTCTCAGCCGGAATCACACCCCCTCGCCCTGAACAAGGCGAACCACGCCTCAAGCTTTCGGCGGGGACAATCAGAACGACAGAGACAGCGAAATGATTACAGTTGGATATAAGCTAAACTCAAGGCAAAGAAGAAGGTTAAGTTTTCTATCTCCTATCTCTCTCTCTACATTTCTTCTACGTTATCACCTCCTCTAATTCCTACAGGAGGTTCGAGGACTACCCGTTCCCGATTGAACTTGTTTGCAGGTTATCCAGTGGGCTCGAGGAGCTTGGATCGGTCCAGTCCATCCACGAGGACTCATTGTATTATCAGTTGGCGCCGTCTGTAGAATCGGTTTTATCCGTGCGCCAGTTGTGTTCATTGCCGCCGGAGACCCTTCTTCAGCAACCTTTTTCACCTCGTCCGTCACGTGCATGGTAACGACGGATCCATGGCTTCCCACCACAATCTGCGGATCACCGACCGACCCTCCCAATCCGAACAACCCACCACAATACTTCATCGAGCTCACCAACAAGATCAACGTATGGTGAACAAAACCAGGCCTTAATCAACGCCCTGCTCCAACGGAACCTCCCTATTCCCCCACCACCTCCAGATATTCCCTCCCATCCAGAACAAGTCCCAGGCCATACTGTCCCGCAACCCAATCCTCCCAACTCTGGGGGCTTGCAGCCCCCTCACCCACATATACATCCTCCTCCTCCACCCCCACGTTCCTCAGTCATAGCCCGGCTCCGAGGGAGAAGCGGCGGCGTTCAACATCTATCCCCCTCTGGAGGAGACAACATTCCTCTTTGGGACGCAGAACTCCGAGCCATGAAACTCCAGCTCCAAGGGGTCATGCAAAACATCCAACACAAGCCCTCCACCACAGCAAACTCCCCCTTCGTCGCCTCCATCCGCGACAAACCCCTACCCCCCAAGTTCAAAATGCCTACCATCGATCCCTTCGACGGAACCACCGACCCCGTCGATCACCTGGAAACCTACCGTACACTCATGATCCTCCATGCTTTCCCCGACGAAATCATGTGCCGAGCCTTCCCCGTGACCCTAAAGGGATCGGCTCGGCTATGGTTCAGCCAGTTGCCACCAGATTCGGTCTCTACTTTTCAACACCTCAGTGACTCTTTCCTGAGCCACTTCATTGGAGCCCAACGCCAGCGACGACCGGCGACCCAACTCCTCAACATCCGTCAGACCGAGGGGGAATCACTACGCAGCTTTGTCACCCGCTTCAACACCGAAGCCTTACAAGTTGCTGAAAATGACGATAAGGTCATCCTCACAGCCTTCATGGGCGGCTGCTGATCATCCGATTTCCTCTTCTCCCTCTCCAAGAACCCCCCGACATCCATGGCAGACTGGCTCTCCACAGCCCAAAAATAAATGAACGGGACTCTCTAGCCGCTCGGCAGGACTCCACAACCAAATACCTGACCCCCAGAGAAAAGAGAAAAGACCAAGAGCCCAATAACACCCGACCTCATAACCAAACATCCCGCTATGCTGACCGACCCCCTCGTGCCGACCGGCCTGTCCCAACCAGACCCCCCGGTCGGTTCGAGCAATATACCCCCCTCAACACTCCCATGGAACAAGTTCTTCACCAAATCCAGGACTACCCCTCAAGTGGCCTCTTCGCACGGAACCCTTCCACCCGCAAAGACCAATCCAGATATTGTCGCTTCCACCAAGATCATGGCCATAACACCGACGACTGCATGTGCCTCAAAGACCAAGTAGAGACCCTCATTCGCCAGGGGCGCCTGTGCCGTTTCACAGATACCCGTCCCCAGAGACAAGGACCGAGCCCCACAGAGATAATCGCAGCATACCCTCCACGCCACCACCAACTGCATCAGGAATGATCGACCCCACCAACAACCTCGGCCTCAAGGTAATCCGCCTCCACCAGTTGGAGAAATCAGAGTTATTTCAGGTGGTCTTGCTTGCGGGGGACCATCACGCTCAGCTCAGAGGGCAGAGCTTAGAAAGATACGACAGGGCTCGGACAAGACAGTTGCCACGGTCAACCGACCCCCCAAGCAACCCAAGCAGTGGACGGAGCCCATTACCTTCACGGACGCCGACTGTGCTGGCATCCGTTATCCTCACGATGATCCCCTTGTCATCTCCACCGTCCTCTCCAATTATAAGGTCAGACGAGTCCTCATCGACAATGGCAGCTCGTCCGACATCATTTTCCTTAACTGCTTCCGCCAACTGAAGATCGGGGAAGAAAGCCTAGCCCCACTCCAAACTCCTCTGGTTGGATTCACTGGTGACCGGGTGACCTCTATCGGCTCCATTGATCTCCCCATTACCATCGGAGAGTACCCACGGCAGACCACGGTTGCCATTTTCCTTGTTGTCGATCGCCTCACCATAACATCATCCTCGGTCGCACCGCCCTCAACGCCTTCCAAGCCATCACCTCCACCTACCACCTTGCCCTCAAGTTCCCTACTGATTTTGGGGTCGGAACAGTGAGAGGAGAACAGACCGTCGCCAGAGAATGTTATGTTGCCTCGCTCAAAGAGGTCAAACTGAAGGAGGCGATGAACATAGGAGGACTTGACGTCGGAGTTGAGGACGAATCGATCGAGGTGAACCTGGAGGAACTTCGTCGGTTAACATCGATCCCACCAATCCACTCAAGACTGCTAAAATCGGCAGCCAACTGCCTTCCCAAGCCAAGGCCGACCTCACCGCTCTCCTGACCGAACACAGAGATGTCTTCGCCTGGACCCATGCAGACCTGCCAGGCATCGACCCCTCTTTCATAACCCACCGCCTCAGTATCGAGCCTCACTTCCGACCTTACCGGCAGAGGCAGCGTATCTTCCATCCAGAGCGCAACAATCTCATAGCTGCAGAGGTTGACAAACTTCTCGAGGCCCAGTTTATCCGAAATGTGGATTATCCCAAGTGGCTGTCCAACGTGGTCCTGGTCCGCAAAAACAATGGCAAGTGGCGTCTCTGCGTCGACTACTCCGACCTGAACCGAGCTTGTCCCAAAGATAGCTATCCTCTCCCCCGCATTGATCATCGTCGACGCCACGGCCGGTCATCAAATGCTCAGCTTCATGGACGCTATTTCAGGGTACAACCAAATCGTGATGCACTCATCCGACCAGGAACACACATCTTTCATAACCGATCGGGGCACCTACCACTACCGTGTCATGCCGTTCGGACTAAAGAATGCTGGGGCCACCTACCAACGTTTGGTCAACATGATCTTCCACCATCGATCCGGACGGAACATGGAAGTGTATGGACGACATCTTTGGTCAAGAGCAAACTCTCCGCTGACCACCTCACCGACCTGCGAGAGACTTTTGCCACACTTCGCAAATATCAGATGAAGCTCAATCCTGAGAAGTGCGCTTTTGGTGTGGGATCCGCAAGTTCTCGGTTTCATGGTCACCATGCATCGAGGCCAACCCCGAGAAAATCAAGGCCTTGATTGAGATGATCACCTAAAACCGTTAAGGAGGTCCAAAGGCTCACGGCAGAGTGGCGACCTTAACCGCTTTCATCTCCGCAACGGATAAGTGCCTCCCATTCTTGAGTCCTCAAGGCAAACTTTTGAATGGACACCGAATCGAGGAAGCCTTTCAACAGCTTGAAACAAAGGTGGCCAACCCCCTTCTCTCACAGTAATCATCGGCGAGCCCTTTTTCTACTTAGCAAGATCAAGCATCGCAATCGCAAAGACTCATCGAAGAGGCTCGGTAACGGCGGCGCCGGTCTACTACATCAGACGCGCTCTCAGAGGAGCGGAGCAGAACTACCCCCTATTAGAACAGCTGTCTCTGGCCTTGGTTACTGCCTCCAGACGACTCCGCCCCTACTTCCAAGCCCACTCCATAGTTGTTCTCACCGACCACGAAGAAGGTCATGCAAAGAACCCGAGCTCAGAAGACTAATGCAAGGGTCAAGAGAACCGAGTCGATTCGACATCTCTTACCGCCCGGACAATGATCAAGGGCAAGTCAGAGTCGACTTCATCTTGAATTTACCAATCCAAATTTCAACCGCTAACCTTCCACCCGCACCGACTCCACGTAACACGAAGATCCGCGTTGTTGGACACACAATGTTGATGACTCGCCTCGCAGAGAGGGAAGCGGGGCTGGCCTGAACCTCACATCCCACGAAGGGAGTTATTACAAATGTGCCCTCCGCTTCTTGTTTGCAGCCAGCAACAATGAGGCCGAGTACGAAGCATTGATAGCCGGACTTCGTCTAGCCAAAGACATTGGTGTTAGCCACATCGAGTGTTCAAGGACTCCCAACTTATCGCCGGCCGATCACGGTGAATTCGATGCCAAGGATACCACGATGCGGACTTACAGGGACATGGCACTCCCCCTTGTCCGTCTCTTCAACACCTTCCAGATCAGACACATACCTAGGGCGGAAAACTCCAAAGCAGATGAGATGGCTCAAGCTGCCTGCCGACCAATCCGGCCTCGGCCATGGAGTCCGCCGAGTACTGACTCACCCACCATCTCACCCGACCAAGAAGTGCAAGTCCTCCAGAGAACCCATACCTTGGGCATCCGACATCCTCCTTTTCTTGACCATCGGCGAACTCCCGGATGACCAACAAGAGTCGCCAAGGTCGAGCCGGTCGACCAACTACACTCGTCGACGGCGTTCAGACAAGCGGTTTCTCACGACCATACTGCGATGTCTCAAATTTCCAAGCAACCTATGTAATGCAGAAATCCACGAAGGATCTGGGAATCATTCGGTGGCGGTCTCGCACACAAAAGTGCTCGACAGCTACTTCGCCGACCCTCAACAAAGATGCCTCGATTTCGTCCACGAATGCGACAAGTGCGGTAACCGCCAACATCCCCATGCTCCCCGCCGAGTTGATCACTCTTGCGGCCTTACCCGCTCGCCAAATGGGGTATCGACTTGGTTGGTCCACTTCCTCGGGTCGAGGCTGCACCAAGTTCGCAATTGTTGCTATTGATTACTTCACCAAGTGGGTCGAGGCGTAACCCTTGCCACAATCACCGAGCGAACACCACCAAGTTTATCCGCAATCGATCGTCTGCAGATTCAGATCCTCGGGCCATCGTCACCGACAACGGCAAACAGTCGACAATGCCAAATACAGAAATTTTGTACAGACCTCCAAATTCAACCATGCTTCTCTTCCCCGGTCATCCCCAAGCAAGCGGTCAAGTTGAGGTCACCAACCGCCTCTCCTAAAGATCATCAAAACTAAGCTTGAGGTCGCCAAAGGCCTTTGGGCCGAGGAACTACCACATGTACTACGGGCTTATCGAACCATCGCCCAACTCCCACTGGGAGACCCTTTTCGCTTAGCATATGGCGCTGAGGCGGTCATTCCTGTAGAAGTCGGTCTGCCCACCCCCAGGGTCTTACATCCAGATCTCACCTCAGCTGAAGAACTCCGTCGAGCAGTCCTGGATCTCATTGAGGAGCTCAGAGAGACTGCTGCTGTCAGATTGGCCTCCTACCAGCAGAAAATGAGGACACACTACAACCGCAGAGTCCGACCGCGGGAGTTCTCTATTGGTGACCTTGTCTTGAGAGAGGCAACTCTTGCCACAAAAAATCCAACCGAGGGCAAATTGGCAGCCAAATGGGAGGGGCCCTATGTGGTGAAGGCCCGACCGCGGCCAGGCACTTACCGACTTCAAGACATGGATGGCCGAGACCTTCCCCATCCCTGGAATGCTGAACATCTGAAGCGTTACTATCAATGAATCCTTATTTTTGTATTGGCGAAATTATTGTATTTCCCTTTTTCAGTACATAATACAAGTATCGACATGCTCCCACCTTCTATAATTACCGTCTGAATGTAGCTTCCATAAAACTTTTATTTGCAGGAGCATCAAAAGCCTCGGCCAGACCGAGCACTTTCCAAAGCCTCAGCCAGATCTGAGCACTTCCAGAAGCCTCAGTCCGACCTGAGCACTTTCAAAGCCTCGGCCAGACCGAGCACTTTCAAAAGCCTCAGTCCAACCTGAGCACCCCCAAAAGCCTCAGCCAGATCTGAGCACTTTCAAAAGCCTCGATCCTGAAGGCACTTTGAAGCCTCGGTCATCCGACTGAGCACTTTCAAAAGCCTCGGATCCGAGCATCTTCAAAAGCCTCGGCCAGATCCGAGGCCAGACCGAAAGACTTTCCAAAGCCTCACCAGATCCGAGCACTTCGGAAGCCTCGGTCCGACTGAGCACTTTCAAAGCCTCGGCAGACCGAAAGCACTTTCGAAGCCTCAACCGACTGAGCACTTTCAAAAGCCTCAGTCCGACCTGAGCACTTTCAAAAGCCTCAGCCCGATCTGAGCACCTTCAAAAGCCTCGGCCAGACCGAGCACTTTCAAAAGCCTCAGCCAGATCTGAGCACTTTCAGAAGCCTCAGTCCGACCTGAGCACTTTCAAAAGCCTCAGCCCGATCTGAGCACCTTCAAAAGCCTCAGCCAGATTTGAGCACTCTCAGAAGCCTCAGTCCGACCTGAGCACTTTCAGAAGCCTCAGTCTGAGCACCAGCCTCGGCCAGACCAAGCACGTTCAAAGACCTCAGTCCAACCTAAGCATTGTCACAAACCCCAGTCAGACCTATGAATGAAGGCTCATAAAACAACACACTCAGTCATGGTCCGACCCTTAACCACAATTTCAACATATTTTGACACTTAGTCATATTCTATATTTCATTTGCAAATCACATCTTCAACTTCACATTCCAGTCTACCTTTTTAAGGTAATTCGACACTAAGTCATGTTGTTAAGATACAAGCCTTCAATCAAGACCAAATCAACTCAAACAGAGACAGAAACACAATTTATTACACAAAGTCTATTCACAATTTATTCATCGACTAGAACCATTTTATTCATTCAAAAACATGTACACATCCATTTATTACAATACTTCCAAAACAAAACGAAACAAAAATGTATACAAAGAGAAAACAAAGACTCCTAAGTCTACTGATCATGCAAGTCACTCCCCCTCCTCGCTTGAGATGAGGTCACTTCTTCAACCCCTCGTCCGGGGGGTGCAGGCTACGTCATCTTCTCCAATCACCACACCACTCAGTCTAAGTCCGAAACAGCCTCCTCCGCCTTGTGCTTGAACATCTTCCAACCATCGCCCCAAGATTTCACCATTTCGTGCTTATAGTAGTCGATTCTTTGAAGCGCTAATGATTGCAGACTCTGTCCTCGCCCCAAAGATTCATTCTGATGACCCAAAGACCACTGACCCCATCCTCGCTAAGCCGGCAAAGAATCACGATCAATCGCCACTGAACTCAGAGACCCTTTGAATTGAGTAATTTGCAACACAAAGGTCGGGTAGGCCGCCTTTCGAGGCCGCTTCGCCTTCTCCTCGTTCGGCTCTTTTTGTAGGGCCTCCTTGTCACCGCAGCTTTGGCTCTCCCGGCCTCCTCTGCGAAATAACTCTCTCCTTTCTACCTCAAACTGCTTTCAACAGTTCTCCTTCTGCTCCAGCGCCCTAGCGCTCATCCCCACCTCTTTTGCAGAGCCTCAACCTTCGATTCTGATCATCCTTCCGTCTCGACGAGCTTATCGTTGTCGCTCATGGCCTCCTCATGCCGCTCGACGGCAATGGCACACGGTCTGTGGGCCTCCTCCACTTTCTTTTGCTCTCCAGACAGCTGGAATTCCAGCGACACCACCCGACGGCGTGTGTCTTCCAGATCCACTTTGTCTGATTGCAGCTCGGTGTGGGGAATTTTCCACTCTGCACTCTCCATCTTCAATTTAGCTACCGCCTTGGCTTTGATCGGTCTTCACCTTAGCATACCTTTCCTCGCCAGAGCCCCTGCTAGGGTAGTTACCTCCATTTGGGCGGAGCATAGCCCCCTGAACAAGTCGGCCTCGTTGAACATACAGGATGAGCGCAGAGCCGTTTCGTCTACAATCTTGACTAAGCAGTGCCGCCCGACCTCATTGGCCTCCATCTCCTCCAGCTTCCCCATCTCTTGACGAGCATGGTAAGTCGTGGCCCCAGACTAGCTCCCTTTCTGCGGTGTAGAGCCCCTTGAGTCTGCTCCTTCTCACTTGGGCTCAACCCCAACCAACCTAACTTCATTAAAGATCGAGGTCTTCCCCAACCTCACACTTGGGTCACCCTAGCCAACCCGGCTTCTACTTGTTCTGCTGGGCCTTCTCTCCCACGCCCTTTGTCGGATGGTTATCGCCATTTCGGGGGTATCCTTTGTCACAAGGACTTCTCCCCCAGCTGTGACGACCGCCCCTTCTGGGGCCTGTTCCACCTCCCCACCCTCCACTCGCTTGGACAGGCTGGCCTCTTCTACCCTTACCTCCTTCCTCTTTTTCTGGGCTGGCTCCCCACCTCGCCTCAACCTCTTTTTCTTCTTCCCCACCCCCAGTGCCTCCATCTCCTTCAGCGACCTCTCCTTCAGAGGGTCTTTTGGAAGCAGTCGTGGAGCAGACTCCTCCAATCCTTTCTCTCCCAACGCTTTTGGCCGGGGGCGAATCCTCTCCCTCACCACTGGCCGAGGAGGTCGGTCGGCTTGAGCCTCCGTGAATTTCTGAGCCCTAAGTAGCATAGCCTGATCCTCCTCCTCCTGTGCCTTTCTCTTGGCCTCCAACTCCGCTCGGTCGAGATCCCCCCCGACCGGTTGTGGTCCCAACCCCGCCTCAAACAGGGCAGATGGCTGCACCAGCTCGTCCCACCTAACCTTCTCCCTCTCCCTCCACTCCTTCACCTTTTTTACCCTCTCCTCCATCACCGCACTCCCCTTCGACTCCACAAACTTGGTCGGCACCTTCCACGTCTTGCGTGCCCCAGCCCCTCCAGAGTTAGACACATAGAACCACCTATGCCTCCAACCCTTAATCGAGGTTGGCAACCCTGCCACCAAGCCCTTCCCTGCCACGGCCTGTAGGGTTACCCAAGTCTCCTCCGCTCGACGCTTTGTAGCAAAGAAAAGAATTCATTGTCATGGCCCCTCCATTGCCTTCGCCAGCGCTTGCACGACAACAAAATCTTCCATGAATTGGGCATCAACTGCCCCGTGCCATGTCTAAACGGTTAAGCACATCCACCACAATCCGGCGCTGCAATCGCAACCCACCCTTCGCGCCTCAGAGAGAGAACTCTACCTCACGTCCGATGGCGGTCTGTGGACTTTGGCACCACCAACTCCACTTCCGCCGAATCGTACCTCTCGCGATAGCCTCCAACTCCGCCGCCGTTACAATGGACCTATCGGCCCTCGAGTGCCGTTGATCGGTTCCACTGGTGCCGGCTCCGTGACCGATGGCACCTCCACCTCATCGATCTATCTTTGCGCCACTCCACAAAGATCGCCCTCTCCTAGCGGATCCATCCTCACATTCCGGTCCTTCTGCGCCATTGCTAAACCAGTATTTGCGAATAGCTTCAGATGCGAGTTCGAAATCGCGAAGTATTTTAATGGGGTATCGTGAGCAACGGCGAATTGATACTTTGGATATTTTGAGTTTTTGTAAACAAGTAGGTGAATCGTATGACACCAAAAGCCCACGGTTTGCCCGTATTCCAAGGATCCCAATTAATTTTCGCCAGTTTGAAAACTTTTTCAAATCTTCCGCCAAAACTGTCCCATCAATGCCCATAATAATACCCCTGACGTTTCACTCCTGATCCAACGCTTGACGTTCCACATCCCCCCACGTGTACGGTCCAGATGCACTGAACTCTCCCCTCACCCTGTCTTTTCCACTTCAAGTCATCACGTGACACGCCGCCTCTTGAGCCCCGCGCCCTTCCGCTCGGCCACCCTCACGGTCGGCTTCTTCCGCTCGGCCACCCTCACGGTCGGCTTCTCCCACTCGGTCACCCTCACGGTCGGCTTCTTCCGCTCGACCACCCTCACGGTCGGTTTCTCCCACTCGGTCACCCTCACGGTCGGCTTCTTCCGCTCGGCCACCCTCACGGTCGGTTTCTCCCACTCGGTCACCCTCACGGTCGGCTTCTTCCGCTCGGCCACCCTCACGGTCGGCTTCTCCCACTCGGTCACCCTCACGGTCGGCCCTTCCCGCTCGGCCACCCTCACAGTCGGTCTCTCCCCTCACGGTCAACCACCCTCACGGTCGGTTCGGCCACCGGCACGGTCAGATTTACCCTCATTACTATTATTATTCCCTTCGTTGGACTAAAGCTGCACTCGGGAATGGGGGACTACTGACAGGGATAGGCCCATAGAGCCCACGGCCCACCATTCAAACCCCATTATACAACCCGGTTGGCCAAACCCAACACAGCTGGAGTCCAACTAGACAGGAAAGACCAATGATGCTCGGACAAGTGGCAGGCGCAGAGCAGACTACGTCAGCAGACAAAGATCTGCAAAGTTATTGCCACAGCACATCACCATTAATGCAGCCCATCACAGCATTTATTGCGACAACACCTCTCAGCCGGAATCACACCCCCTCGCCCTGAACAAGGCGAACCACGCCTCAAGCTTTCGGCGGGGACAATCAGAACGACAGAGACAGCGAAATGATTACAGTTGGATATAAGCTAAACTCAAGGCAAAGAAGAAGGTTAAGTTTTCTATCTCCTATCTCTCTCTCTACATTTCTTCTACGTTATCACCTCCTCTAATTCCTACACCGGAGGGTTCGCCGGGGGACTACCCCGTTCCCCGATTGAACTTGTTTGCAGGTTATCCAGTGGGCTCGAGGAGCTTGGATCGGTCCAGTCCATCCACGAGGACTCATTGTATTATCAAAAATCATCACAAAAAATTTTAATGGTAATTTTACTAGGACTTATTTTCAATAGCACTTAAGGGTAATTAAGTCCAACTATTAAGACCTATTTTGAATATTGAGGTTGGGATCTCAAACAAAAATGTTATTTCCAGATGTTCAACAGCAAAATTAGTAAAAATTTACTATCTATCAAAGTAAAACTTTACTATTAATATTATTAATTCGATATTGTAACTAATTTTTCATTTAATATTTATAGTAGTAATGGTAACGATCATAGTAAGTATGGTGGTTAGTGATGTTAATGGTAAAAATTTACTATTTATATGTTTAAATTAGACAGTAAAATTTTACTGTCTAAATTAATAGAGTAAAATTTTGCTGTCCACAATAATAGTGAGTTTTGAATTTTTTGTGTTACTATTTTGTAGTTGTTTGCTAAGTGGTGGTGGTGGTGGCGGCAACAACGTTGGTCGTTAGTTGATAGTGGGGAAAGTTGCTGGAAATGATGGCTAGAGTAGATTGTTGAGGGAGAAGCCATTGGAGGATGATAAAGAAAATTGTCAAAAAATGGTCATTGAAGATTTTTGCCAAAATATGTCATTGGAAAGTCTGTGACCTTGACGTTGGTTGCTAGAAAATTGGCATCGGCCTATAGCGATCCCGGTTTCTCTACCTTTGATTGTTGTATTCCGGACTTAGGATCTGTGAAGTTGATGGTTGTATGTCATGTTGTCATTCTTTAATTCCCTATGTTTGAGTTTTAGGATGTGTTGGGCGTGTTTCGAACAAGTGGGTTGAGCCTTAGTTCAAATTCTTGTTGCCCAGTTTTTGAGTGGTCCGCCGAGGGTCCTCAGCGCCGAGCGGAGATTCCATACTTCCAGCATTTCGTGCTTCTGCAAAAGTACTGCAGGCTTGTTTTTCACGCTCGAGCGGGTTTCCTTATGCTCGAGCGGGCCTTTTGGCGCTAGAGCGGGTGTTCACTGTATGAGAAAATACTGGGAGGAGAGAATCCTCGCTCGAGCGAACTGGTTTTCGCGCTCGAGCGGATGTATTTTATTTTTGTGTCTTGGTGCTTGAGCGGGCCTTATTGGGCTCGAGCGGGTCCAGTTTTAGCGTCCTATTCTCTACTCGAGCGGGTCCTGCGTATATCAGTTGGCAGCTGGGCATTTTTGAATCACTTTTCACTTATCATTCTCTCTCTTACTTTTCCAAAAATCGATTTTGAGAGCTCGTCTCTCTAGAAAATACCTTCTCTCTAGGGATTGATCTAGCTAGAGTGACCTACTCTCTTAGTGCCTTTGTAAAAAGTGTGTTGATCGTCGAGGGCTTCACTTTGATCCGAAAAGTTTGGAGTTTGGAGCATTTTCGATTTTATCATCTTCTCCGTTTGAGCTCTAACTTCGAGGTAGGGATTCCTACTCATCTTTATGATCTTTAACCTAAATGTAGAGCCTTTGTATAAATGGTTTGGTTTGGGAAGTTAGGATTTGTAATGTATTATATTGAAAAAGAGGGGTTTTGTCTTTTTGGCTTATATATATATATATTTGGGTTCTTAAAAAGAGATTATTGATGTTGGTGGGTCAATATTGAGTTTAAAGGGAAAAATGCCATATTTGGGTATATTTGGGTCATTAGTGTAATTAATGACATTTGTTATGAAATTGAGTTGGGGATAATGAAATTTGATCATTTAGAGATAGAATGGTGGAGTTGGATTTATAAATCGCTCACTTTTGAAAATGTCAATTATATATCTGTTGAGGCATTTATAATCTGTTTAGAAATAATTGCTTTGGGCTATCGGTGGAGGATAGTCTTGATTGTTGTAGACATTGCATGATGATTAGGTGAATTGAAACTAATCAAGTTGTGTATTTGAATACATGGGTGTCGAATCCCGCAGATAAAATTTCCGTAAAATGGCCATTTGAATATAATAATAATACATGGGTGCCGAATCTCGCAGACGCAATTTCCGTAAAATGGCAATCCGAGTATATCTATACATGGGTGCCGAGTCCCGCGGATGAAATATCTGTAAAATGGCCATAAGAGAATGAAAATATATGGGTGTTGAATCCCGCGGTTGCAATTTCCGTAAAATGGCAAGTTATAGTATTGTTGGCATGAGATGTAGTCTCACTTCAGTTATTTGGCCAGGTTATGAGCCATCTTTATAAGTTGAATTGTGTTAAGTTAAACATTTATCAAGTGCTAATGTTTTAGTTATTGCTCATATTATGTTTAGCATATCTCTACTGGGAGTTGGCTCACCCTATATGGGACATCATTTTCAGTATAGTAGCATCTTGCCTCCAAGGGCGAGCTTGAGAGGCTTAGTGGTCGACATCTTTTGTGATTACATTTTTGTATTACATGTATATCAAGCCAAGGGCTTTTTTTGTGTAGAGTTAGTACTCTCCTTTTTGTAACCAAGTGTTGACTTGGAAAGTTGTAAGCCTATAGGGCATTTACTTTTGTTGTCAACATGTAATACATTTTGTAATGAATACTCTGATGAAATGTAATTAGGCTTCACTCTCTTATGTTTAAACATGTCAAGAATGTATGATTTATGGGTTTATTTTGAGGGCATTACAGGCCGATGGTGGTCGTTGAAAAATTGTTACCAATCAGCAGTGGTCAGTAGTGGCCGACAATAATTAGTGGTGATTGTGGTAATGTAAGGTGGTGGAAATGAAGGTTAGAAATTGAATGTGACATTATTTTAATATTTTGGATTTTGTCCTTATTGAATGATAACATTTTATTTTTTCCTTTTTGACAACAAAATTTGCAATTGAGAATTTCTTACCAAAAACCCTATCTTATTTGCTCAATTCAATTAATAAAAACATCAAAATTTACCCCCCCCCCCCTTTTTTTTTGCACCACAAGGTACACATTAGTTTAGTAGGGGCTAGAGGTCAGTTGTTTTTTTTTTTTAACATGTAATTTATGAAATAAAACGTACCATTAACTTTTTCATCTAAAATCACAAATTGTGAGTACCATAGACTAAATCTATTTTTAAGAAAAAAATACTCCTACATCTTCAAATTTACAAAAAAAAAAAAAAAATGTCACCTTCCATGTTTCTATTGTTTCTCTCTACTCCTTTCCTTTCCAACCATTACCACCCCCTCTCTCCTTCATTTCTCCTTCTCTTCCTTTACTCTTTCCTTGTTTTTTGGCTCCCTCATCAACCTCAACTGTTTCACCATGTACTGCCTTAGCCTTCTCTTCCTTTCCTCTTTATTTTTTTGGCTCCCTCATCAACCTCAACTGTTTCACTCTGTACTGCCTTAGCTTCCTCCATGACTCCTTCTTTCCCTCAAAGCACCACCTATTGCAAAATCACTTTACCACACATTGCTAATGCGCTCCAAATTCATTAACTTTTAATGCCCAACTAACACAAATTGATTTACCATATATTTTATCTTTGATATTGATTGTCCAAAATCAAACACTTCTTTGATGCCAAACAATATGTGTGTGTGTGTGTGTGTGTGTGTTTAATAGATACTAGTTGTGTGAATAATTCTCCATAGCAGTCTTTTTTTTTTTTTCAAGCCAAAACAAAGTGACATTTTGTGGAGTTGATTTTCAATGTTCAAAGGATGGCTGGTTTTTAAATGTTGGTGAAGTGGAGACTGTGTTTTAGAATTTCAGTGGCCATTTGTGTGGGTGTATTTTACTATTATGATGGTGAGATGAGAGTGGGTGAGTGATTTTCTAGTGTGCAGGAGTGTGTACTGCTCGAGTGCTGAAGTTGGGATAGAATTTACTACCGTTGGCAACCATGGGAGGAACATAAAGTAAATATGCATAGATATATAGGTTTAATTTAGAAGAGAAAAAGAAGACAGGTGACAGTATAAAAATCAATTTAAATACTTTATTAACAGGAGTTATATACACATGCCATGAGAACGGGTAGAAACATCTCAATAGACGTTCTTCTACTTATTCTTCTCGTTTTCTTTCCTTTTTGACATTGGCTAGTCTTTGAACAATGACACTATTTGAGCATTGAATTGAAACAATCGTATTATACAAGACTAAAGCCTACTTGTCAGGGATCTCCTCAAATAACTTGATTTATTTTTTTCTGCCACTTGAATTGAAGTACATGTGAATGCATCTCATGTTAGAAGAGCAACAATTGAATGTACAACAATATGCTAGTCTTTAATCTGTTACCCAGCTTTGCGGTAGATATTTCTCCTTGTACTGATAAAACTGGCTGGCACCTTAAATTGGTACTCTTCTCTGCATTATGGCCGCCTTCTTTTCATTTTTTGTGATGGTCACCTTGCTCACAAGAAAGTGCAGCCTGGCAATGAGAGGTTGAGGTGCCCTTGTTACTAGTCAAATCCCCTTACACAGAGAAATCTTGCAAAATAATTATTCCATTAACATTAGCAAGTAAAGCATGGTTGAATAAAATTCCTTCATGAGACTGATGAGTAGGTATTAAGGGATAGGGGATCATCTCTGAATGAGCTGAACAAGTTGGAATTCGGTTAGTCACAGCCTTCAATTACATTAAGCCACTGTTCTGTGAAGTATATAGTATATTTTAGATCTCCTTAGCATATAGTTTATCGTTTTATATTGTGATTTGATTTGTAGAGAATGAACAGCTTGTGTGTAAGGATGACATTTGGCGAAGTTAGAGTGGTGTTTTGTCAACTGAACAGTGCTATTGATATTTGATCATTATTTTGTTGTTAATAATAATTCCAAAATTTCTTGGGGGTAATGAGTATATTAAATGAACAATGGACAATTGAGAAGTTTGTTGTTGTATCATCATCATGTTCTCTTAGTTTATTAGTTACCATGGGTAATGGAAAGAAGCATGGGTAATAGACAAGTTCATGGTGATTTTGTGTCCAGATAGACCCTTAAACTATAGCAGAGCAAGGATGTAACTCACCTACAAAACATTATTAGGTCTCAAGAAGATTTTTTCCCAAAAATGTGTTATCTTTGGCATTGGTCTTCCAAGATCAAGAAAGAAATTTGAATAAGAGAAGGGGGATAGGATGAGTATGAAAATCAAATCCATTGAATTTTGGTCTCTCTAAAAAAGTTCATCGAAGCACAGAGCTTTGCTACTAGCAAGCTTAGTTTGGTTAGATAGAGAATATAGGAAAGTGAAAGAAAAAGCAAAAAATATATTTTTTATGTGTTTGTTTAGATAGAGTCCTAACAAGTAATGAAAACTAAAGTTTCTTGTACAATTCAAATTAGCTTGTTAGTTAGGCTTACGATTTCTAGCAAAATACACAAATTTATTTTTCCGACAAAACTTGACAATGCTTTTTTTATTTCCCTCTTTAAAATGCTTCTCTCCATAACTCCCTATTATACGGTGATTACATTTTTTCCCATAATTTTCTTGCAATGTTGACAAATTTAGTGTTTATGGTGAAAAAGATCTATTTACCTTTAAAAATTTATGATACAGAGGCCCGTGCCCATGGAACATCAATAGGATTAAGACTGGATTCATGTTCAGCAGACATCTGCATTAGTGGCCAATGTGTGTTATAATACTATCTATGAAGAAAAAAAAAAAAAACGACGACAACAACAACAATTGGCTTCAACTTTTGCCAAAGTAGGATGGTAAAGCAAGCTAGCATTTTGCAGGTTTCAATGGAAATTCATAGTACCTTTGTTGGTGGGTGGTGAGGTTATAAAGCTGCTGCAGAGGTTCCCATGGGAAGTGGTAGTTCTACCATGCAAATAGATTACTAATAGAGATGAGAGTAATTAGATGGAAATAATTAGACTACCTCATTAACTTGGAAGGACGTGCCATTGAGTGGAAAGCTTCCTCTCATAAGGGCCGACCCTAGCCTAAGGCGATGAAGGCACATGCCTTAGGCTCCAAAATTTTGGCCCGAAAATAAGGCCCCCAAATTTAGTAAAATGTTCTAGGCCCAATATATATATATATATATATTTTTTTGGGTTTTAGGATCAATTTAAAGGGTCCAAAAATATTTTATTGGATTCATGTATGGTTTAGCCCATATTTATTTGTAAGTGTAGTTTGGCCCATATTTATTAAAATGAAAATATATATTAAAAAACAAAGTGTTAGGCCCAAGAAGAACAATGCATACAATTTATGGGCCCTATTTTTTTTTTTTACCTTCTTTATCTATTAGATTTTAGTGGAATAAATAATTTTGCCCGATTTTTTTTTATCTAGGTCTTTATCAGTTTTAATTGAATAAATTTTTCCTAATTTTTTTGCTCTAATTTTGTTTCATTAAATTGTTTTGTTTACAATTTTAATGATTATATGTGCAAGTAAATTTTTTTTGTAGCTACAAACAAATAAAAAAGTTGTAACTTATCGTTTTATCCCTGACTTTTTTCTTCAATGTAAGAAGGGCCTCCATTTTCGAAATTCACCTTAGGCCCCTTAAATCTCAGGGCCAAAATATTTTATTCGGTCCATGTATGGTTTAGCCCATATTTATTTATAAGTGTAGTTTGGCCCATATTTATTAAAATGAAAATATATATTAAAAAAAAAGTGTTTGGGCCCAAGAAGAATAATACATACAATATATGGGCCCTATTTTTTTTTTTGTTTACCTTCTTTATCTATTAGATTTTAGTGGAATAAATAATTTTCCCGAATGTTTTTACCTAGGTCTTTATCAATTTTAATTGAATAATTTTTTTGCTCTAATTTTGTTTCATTAAATTGTTTTGTTTATAATTTTAATGATTATATGTGCAAGTAAATTTTTTTGTGGTTACAAACAAATAAAAAAGTTGTAACCTATCGTTTTAGTCATGTCTTCTTTTTTTTTTTTTCAATGTAAGAGGGGCCTCTATTTCCGAAATTCGCCTTAAGCCCTCCTAAATCTCAGGGCCGGCCCTGATAGGACAATGCTAAAACAAATTACCTATGCTCTCCTTCTCTCTCCTACCCATAATACACCACTATGGAAGTAAATGACAATGATATCCCCTTTTTTGAAATGTAACATTAATATTGAGTTTCTTATGAGCCATAAACCATACAAATATTTTAATTTTAAGAGGCACATTCCAAATCATCTTTTGAAAAACAAAAAGTGATACATTAGGATTGTTAATAATCCTACAAAAGAAATAATAGCCCACAATCTTTTATCAATAACATTGGGCGTCAAAGGAACATCCTCAAGAATAGACAATAAAGAAGATAATTCAATAGCTTTCCAATTGTTAAGGTTTCTAAATAAATTAAAGTTTCAAGAATTCATAGCTAAATAAGAAGAAGCCATAAGGAGCAGTAGAAGAGTAATGAGAGCAAGAGAGACGATACAAACAAGGAAACAAAAGATCAAATGAGATTTCTCCTTTCCATACATCCTCCCAAAACGGGCTCATTTCCCCATTAGCTACAAATAATCAGGAAATCGAGACAAAAACGAAAGACCTTGAGAAATGGACTTCCATGGAGATCGCAAATTTCCCCAGTTAACTACATAAGAATCCCAATAATTAGCTTCTGTTGGAAAAAATGGTTTTTTGGTGACTTTAATTAAATATTAAAGTGGGTCCCAACCATCTATTGTGTTGGGTCCAAGTGGGTCTAGATACTTTGCAATGAGATCTTTACACCACAAATAGTATAGCCAAAACCATTGAAAATTGAATGAGAAATTGCCCCATGAAGTTAGCTTCATGAAAGAGTTAATGGGGTTTGTAACTCCTGCCTTTATTGCAAAGTTTAATAGTGCGTTAATGGGGTTTGTAACTCCTGCCTTTATTGCAGAGTTTAATAGTGCATTAATGGGGTTTGTAACTCTTGCCTTTATTGCAGAGGTTAATGGTGCATTAGTGACCAGCCATAAATGCTGGAGGCTTCTCCTCTCTCCCCTATACATGTATAAATTGAGACCCTTCTGTCAAGTCTCCAACACAGAAATTGTTTCTTCCATTCTTTAGTCAGTTTGCCAGAAAGTTCCTACTATGAGAGAGTGTTGCCACTGTTTTGTTCGCTAAGCTAGACAGATAGTGCTTCTGTCGTAGCTGGTTTTGATCGTCGTATCCTGGGAGACAGATGCCGGGATTCCTCAAGCACTCAACCCGTGAGGCGGCGAAATCTGTTTTAAGGAAACTGCTACCGTGCAGGCTTCGGTTTCGTTTGTTTACCCTTTTATTGTTTTGTGTATTTCTGTTGAAATTTAGTTGTAATTATCTGCATGTGTTCTTGGTATATAATTTGATTTCTTTATAAATCTATTTATTTAATTTCATAATTTGAACAACAAGCTTAAAACAGATTTATATATATTCTCTATGAAATTGATTGAATAGATTTATATAGACAATTGTATAATGTTACTAGGAACTGTTGCGGAATTGCTCCCTATTTCAATGATTGTAAATTATGCAATGTGATTCTCTAATTGCTTAGTTTAATTAGAATGCTCTATCATAATTTGTATACTTAATTGTATTAATCTGATCTTATTTTATGCGTATGGTTCATTATTCCCCTCCCATGATTTGCATGATTTAATCTTTAGAATTTTTTGGATGTTAATTGCTAAATGGTTATTGGTTTCTAACAATTATTTAATAATTCTTATATAACTCATGGCAATAAATTTAATTTTAGTATTTGAGATCATAAATTTTAAGGTTTGTAACTTGTGTATTTATTTCCATGAATAGTGTGTGATTTAATTGGATGAATTAAAGTTTGAATTAAATGTAGTTATTTTGGAGTTATAAGATTTGTGTAACTTGCCTATATTTATTTACATGGTTATTGTGAATTAAATTCTTATATAATTTATGGCAATTAATTTTTAATTTAATGGTTAGAGTTGTAAGTTTTGTAATTTATGTAGAAGTTATAAGGTTTTGTAACTTGTATAGTATCTTAATTCCTTAGTTATTTTGCTATTCTATGATTTGCTAGAAGGTTAAATAATATTTGATTGTATGTACAATTGCTTTAGATTAGTTTCTTTTTATTAGGTTGTCGTTTGCTACTAACTTTCTTTGTAGGAATACTTATGCGAAAAGGAATGGAAAAACAAATACAAAACCAAATAAATAGTATTTGGGATGTAAAAATAAAAATGTTTAGACTACTAACTTTTGTGTTGAATAGGAATACCTAAGCGTGGAAAGGTTTTTGGACTAAATAGAATCCGTATGGATTGGCTATTTTATATAAATGGTTGAATCATTTTTTGCTTGAGATTTAGTTGGTTTGTTTACCAAATTTGTAGTAGCAAGTTTTATTTGCTTGTATTATTAGAAGCATTTTATATGCATGTATTTGGTTGTAGCAATTTTTAAATTGCTTATAAATTTGGAATTTGGTTTGGTTTTTTGTAATAGAAACCAAAGTGTTTAGCCTTAGCTAAAGAGTAGTTCTTATTTGTTCAGAAATGACAACGAAGACGGATTTGGTTTCAAACCTTTGGGGTTTGAGGAAGTCTTTGGGTTTAATCATTTTATTCCCAAAGTGTTGGAAAACCAAGTTTGGAGAAAATCTTTGATTATAATCGATTATTTCCAAAGTGTTGTGGTTTTGAGAAAGAAATCAAATTTTAGCATTAGCTAAAATATCTCGATTTTATTCGAAATCATGGGCTCGATTAAGAGTCTGGTTAACTTTTATGAGTGGTATAATTTTGGTAGCAAATTTTATTTGCTTGGGAATTGGTTTGTTATAACCTGGTTTATCCCCTGGAAATCTTAATTTTAAAATTGTTTCCCATGGACTAGGAGTCAACATGCTCTTGGATGTTTTGTCAAAAGGTTAACTGGTTTTAAGTGGGACCGATGTGACCCCTCTAGTCTTCCTGGGAACATTCCTGACCATGTTCGATTCTAGGTTAAATGGTGAGACTAGTTTTGAATTAAATTTCCATCTGAGGGATTTTCTAGGAGTTAAGTTTAATTTCTGGAATCACAGAAGTGAAATTTTGTTGTGATGTTTCAGAAATGGCTTCAAAATGTGACAAACAGAAATGTTGTTCCACCTGACAATGTTAAGCCTTGCGAGATTCTTAAAAGATGATCTAGAGAGATCTAGTGTGATTAAAGGAAATCATAAGATTGCATGATAACATTTCTGAATTAATCAGAGGCAATTAGTATATTATCCTTGTGTCAATTATAGCATATATGATTGCTATGTGACTTTGCTTGAAAGCAAAGATGAGACAACCTGTTATAGTGGGTGAATATTTTTTGGATTTTTAAATTCCAAATATATTCTTAAATTGGTGGCTCCTAGTGAGTATAAGATCACTGATCACAGAGATAGAAAACTGGTGGTTCCTAGGAGGTGTTAGACCACTGGCTACACAGTTCTGAGATTGTGGTTCCTAGTAGTGAACAGATTACTGATCACATGTCAAGACATGATGGTTCCTAGTAGTAGAGAGGCTACTGATCATATGTCAAGACATGCTGTTTTTGTGTAATAAAAGACTCTATTGATCCTATGTCAGGACGTTGTGCTTCCTAGTAGTAAAGTGACTCGATCACGAGTTAAGACATTGTGATTCCTAGTAGTAGAAAGTCTCTCGACCACATCTTTGAGAAATTAGTGATTCCTAGTGATAAGACTACTAGCCATGTTATGAAGTTCCATATAGTAGACTATTGAACACTGGATTTGTGTTTCCTAATAGTAAGACTATTGGCTTCAGAGTGATAGGTTGGATCAAATATATTTGGGTGCCTAATTCGGTTGATGACATTCTGAGAATGTATTTACTGTGATATTGTAACGCCCTCAAAATAATAACACTAAACTCATCAAAAGAGACATGCATTGATATAATAAACATCCACATTCTTCTATTTATCTGAATAGTTCATTACAAAAGGTATTACATGTTAACAACAAAAGCAAATGCCCTAAGGGCTTACAGCTTTCCAAGTTAACACTTGGTTACAAAAAGAGAGCACTAGCTCAATTACACCTTAAGCCCTTGGCTTGAATTTACATGTAATACATTAAAAACAAATATATAACAAAAGTTCGTCAGCCTCAAGCCTCCCAAGCTATGTCCTTGGAGGTGGCATGCTACCTATACCTGAAAATGATGTTCCCATATAGGGTGAGCCACGGCCCAATAGAAATATACTAAACCAGTTATGAATAATGACTAAAAGATTAATAGTTGATAGATGGTCAACACTTTTTACATTCCTTCATAACACATTACAATTCTAAGACTTTCGGGTCTACGTTTCATTTCATTTTCCATTTCCTCTCAATTCTCAATTCATAATCCATGGCTCAGAACCTGGCCAAGCAACTCATATGAGGCAATAACTTATATTAACCACTTTCCATCCCATCACAGATAAACATATTAGTTATATCATTACATTAACAGATAAGCATATGAGCTATATCACACTTCCAATGACAAGCATATGAGTTGTGTCAACACATTTCTAGATAAGCATATGAGCTCTATCTATGGAGTCCATCCCCTTTCTTCTCCCAAACAACATCTGGTTTAGAGGTCCATCCCCTATCTTTCCCTAAACCGCGGAGTACATTCCCTATCTCCTCCAACACAAGCAATGCATATAAACAATTACTATACACATCAATCCATCAATACATAAATTAAATGTATTCTTTCAACAGTCATATTCAATGACACATTCCAGTGATTAGTTCCAGTTTGCCTAATCCTCATTCATTGTCTACAACAATCAAGACTATCCTCCACCGATAGCCCAAAGCAGTTATTTCTAAACAGAAAATAAATGCACATAATGGATATTAAATCAACATTTCAATTAGGTGAGTGATAATTAATCCAACAACACCCTTTTCTCCCACACATTTCTAATTCCATTCTTCTCATTCCAATTCCTCATTCCTCGAATTAATTATACAAATTAATTAAACAATGTAATTAGGGCATTTTCCCAAAAATTACCATTTCAACCCTTAGGTTCCATTTTTAATAATGATTCCACAATAATCTCATTTCTCCATGCCAACATGCATATAGGTTAATTTTAAACAAAACCTCACTTTTATAAAATCACACAAAAGCCCCAAACTTTCTCAAAATGTTAAAATTTAAAGACAAAAGTCATAAAGAGGAGTAGGATATCCCTACCTTGAAGTTTGAGCCAAAAAGGAGATGGAGACCCAACGACCCACGTGCTCCAAATCCAAACTTTTTCCTATTAAAACGAAGCCCAAGCCACCCTCTATCTTTTTAACAAAGGACTTAGGGTAGGAAATCACCCTAGGTAGATCAAATCTTAGAGAGAGAGTGTTTTTAGAGAGAGAGAGTCTCGGATTTAGGGTTTGGAGATGAAAAAGTTTTGAAAAAGTGATTTTTTGATCGCTGCTGCCCGCTGATATAAAGTAGGCACGCTCGAGCGAAGGCCTGCTCGCTCGAGTGACTAGACACAGAAAACACTCGCTCAAGCCAAGACAGCCTTGCTCGAGCCAACAACCCAGAAGCTCGCTCGAGCGACGAAAAGCTCGCTCGAGCGAAAGACAACCAGACCGCTTGAGCGAAGGAAAGCTCGCTCGAGCCAGAAATTCGGTGTTCAGTCGATTACCCTAAGCGTTCGCTCGAGCGAAGAAACCCTGGCTCGAGCGAAGGGTCTAAAACACAGGTCTCGCTCGAGCGAAGAAAAGCTCGCTCGAGCCAAAAACCACAGCTCTCAGGTCTAGAACCAGGTGCAATCGCTCGCTCGAGCGAAGCCACTCTGGCTCGATCCACTAGACACAAAGACTCATCTCTCGCTCGAGCGACCAACTCCTCGCTCGAGCGAAGGACCAAAAATCTGGGCAGTAACTCTTGGCTCCCAAACACAACCAACCTGTAACAAACCTGCCTAATACATTCTATAACTCAAAAACAAAGTATGAAAGGATGTAAACAAGAAAATAATCAACCACCATCATCCACGGACATATGTTCGGATCACTGTACAACAAGGGGTAAACCCGGGATCGCTATAGATATGATTTTGAGAGTTTCTTAATCATTGTGACACAAGGAATTGTTTAAAGACCCTGTATGAATTTTCGAAAAAGGCCAAAAGCCTTTGTTTAAATTCTACAAATGTGGGGGTGTCATGCAAAAGGCGGGAATACCTAAACCCAAGAGGGTTAGGATAAGCCTAAAAAAATTCATTGAATTTGTATTCAACGATTTTGCACAATATAGCAATGCATATCGATTTCTTGTGGTTTAGTCTGCTATTCCAGATATACACAAGAATACTTTCATGGAATCAAGAAATACATCTTTTTTTGAAAATGTATTCCGAGTTCCATGAAAGAGGTTGAAAGTGACAATGATTGTATAGCTAATCAAACAAATGATCACTTGCGTGATCAAGTTGATGATTAAGTTGAAGATGTAGATGAGCTAAGAAGGAGTAAGAGGGCTAGGACTGCAAAGTCCTTTGGTTCGGATTTTTTGACTTATATGTTAGAGGGAGAAACTCGAACTTTTCATGAAGCAGTGACTTCACCAGAAAGTTCTTTGTGGAAAGAAGCAATTAAAAGTGAAATTGACTCCATCTTACAGAACCATACTTGGGAGTTGGTTGATCTAACCCCAGACAATAAGGCCTTAGGGAGTAAGTGGATCTTTAGAAAGCTGATGGTTCAATTAATAAATGTAAAGCTAGGCTCGTTATCAAAGGGTACAGGCAACGAGAAGGCCTGGATTACTTTGATACGTACTCATTTGTAATTAGGATAACATCCATTTGCATGGTCATTGCGTTTGTAGTTTTGCGCAATCTGGAGATACACTACATAGATGTAAAGACAACTTTCTTAAATGGGGATTTGAATGAAGAAATCTATATGGAGCAACCTATAGGGTTTTCAGCTCCAGGACAAAGCAAGCAAGTCTGTAAACTTGTCAAATCATTGTATGGTTTAAAGCAAGCGCCTAAACAATGGCATGAGAAGTTTGACAACATAATGTTGTCAAATGGGTTTAGAATCAATGATTGTGACAAGTGTGTTTATGTCAAAGACACTGACGGAGGTTATGTCATTTTGTGTCTATATGTTGATGATATGCTCATTATAGGTAGTAATGATGAAATGATCAAAACTACCAAGAAATTGTTAAACTCTAAGTTTGACATGAAAGATATGGGCCTTGCAGATGTTATTCTAGGTATTAGGATTACCAGAACATCTAGTGGAATTGTACTTTCTCTGTCTCACTAAGTTGAGAAAATACTTGAGAAACTTAGTAAATCAAATACAAGTGTGTCTAAGACACCGGTAGACGTGAGTCTACACTTGACCAAGAATATTGGTGAGAGTGTCTCTCAGCTAGAATATTCTTGGGTCATTAGTAGTTTGATGTATTTGATGAGCGGTACAAGGCCGGAAATAGCCTACTCTGTTAGCAGGCTTAGTAGATACACGAGTAATCCGAATTCTACTCATTGTAAGGGCATTTTGCGGGTGTTAAGGTATTTACGCTACACTCGGGATTATGGGCTGCATTATACTCGATATCCAGCGGTGCTTGAAGGCTATAGTGACGCCAATTGGATATTAGATATAAGGGACTCAAAGTCCACTAGTGGATATGTGTTCACTTTTGGTGGGGCAGCCGTGTCTTGGAAATCTTCCAAGCAAACGTGTATATCTAGATCAACGATGGAATCAGAGTTTATTGCTTTGGATAAAGCAACAGAAGAAGCTGAATGGCTACGCCATTTCTTTGAAGATATTCCACGTTGGTTTAAACCTGTGTTAGCTATTTGTATTCATTGTAATAGTCAATCTGCAATTAGTAGGGCACAGTGTAATATGTATAATGGAAAGTCTAGACATATCCGTCGTAGACATAATTCCATACGATAACTACTCTCGAATGGAGTTGTCTCTATAGACTATGTAAAGTCTAAGGACAACATTGCGGATCCGCTAACCAAAGGGTTAAATCAAGTGTTAGTCGAAACGTCGTCAAAAGGAATGGGGTTAAGGCCTTTGGATGTTACCGGAATGGAAACCTAACCTAGTTGACTGGAGATCCCAAGATCTAGGTTCAATGGGACAACCTAATTGCGTGTAATGGTGGTATGTCACTGAGGAGGTTAAACCTCCAGCCATTCCTTCTATCAGTGATACCTGCAAGTGTAGAGGTTAAGCTGAGCTTTTAATGACTCTAGTGTGTTAAGCTGTTAAGCTGAGTATTGCAGGATACTCAAGTAGAGTCACCTATGTGAGTGTGAAGTGGGGCTGCTTCTAGAAGAATTGGGCAGGCCAAGATTCTTTGAAACCACTCGCTGAACCAGGCTAGTGTCCAAGGCCACACAGGGCACACCAGTGAGAACAGAATGGTGGTAGGAGTAATTCTCGTGTGAGATCTATTGTCTCAGTTTACATAAACAGCAGAGCAGTTCAAGATGTCTTATTCACTGATCAGCCAGTAAACTCGATAGGTTTTCACTGGAGGAGGTTCAAAGCCAAAAGCTACCTTCTTTGATGTCGGGGTTAGTTCGTTGCACTCTCTCTTCGAGTCATTATTGTTGAACGATGTCCGTTTGTTGAGTTTTTCGGTCAATTTTTATTCATGTGGGGGATTGTTGGAAAAAATGGTTTTTTGGTGACTTTAATTAAATATTAAAGTGGGTCCCAACCATCTATTGTGTTGGGTCCAAGTGGGTTTAGATACTTTGCAATGAGATTTTTACACCACAAATAGTATAGCCAAAACCATTGAAAATTGAATGAGAAATTTCTCCATGAAGTTAGCTTCATGAAAGAGTTAATGTGGTTTGTAACTCCTGCCTTTATTGCAGAGTTTAATAGTGCATTAATGGGGTTTGTAACTCTTGCTTTTATTGCAGAGTTTAATAGTGCATTAATGGGGTTTGTAACTCCTGCCTTTATTGCAGAGGTTAATGGTGCATTAGTGACCAACCATAAATGCTGGAGGCTTCTCCTCTCTCCCTTATACATGTATAAATTGAGACCCTCCTGTCAAGTCTCCAACACAGAAATTGTTTCTTCCATTCTTTAGTCAGTTTGCCAGAAAGTTCCTACTATGAGAGAGTGCTGCCACTGTTTTGTTCGCTAAGCTAGACAAATAGTGCTTCTGTCGTAGCTAGTTTTGACCGTCGTATCCTGGGAGACAGACGCCGGGATTCCTCAAGCACTCAACCCGTGAGGCGGCGAAATCTGTTTTAAGGAAACTGCTACCGTGCAGGCTTCGGTTTCGTTTCTTTACCCTTTTATTGTTTTGTGTATTTCTGTTGAAATTTAGTTGTAATTATCTGCATGTGTTCTTGGTATATAATTTGATTTCTTCATAAATCTATTTATTTAATTTCATAATTTGAACAACAGCTTCAACCCCATTACTTCCTCTTAGTGACAGATTGCCATAAAGAACCACACTTCATAGAAATCTCTATAACAATTTTCTAATTCTATAATAACTTCTAGAATGAGCCATCATAATTTCTTGGGTACCCTCAATAACTGACAATCATAATTTGGTAACTTACAAAAAATAAATAACTTAGTAGTAGTAATAGTAGTGGTGTGCTGAACTACTGATATTATCACCACTAGTCAAAAAGTCACCATAGTATTCTCTTCATCACAAACACAGACCCAAAATTGAAGTGTTCGGTCCGCCTCGGCTTCTTCGGGATCAGAGGGCAGCTTAGCATTGACGGAATCTTGTGCTCTGGAGATGTCAGGGTGCGACATTCATCGTCGGTGTAGTCGCTATTGCTGTCACTCTTCGGTGTCTGAATTGTGGGAGTTTCGTCGGTGGAGGGTTTGATTATGATGGTGGGTAGTCGGAGTTGGGGCAAGCCTTGTTGGAATTCTGACATCTTGTAAATTGAGGTTGGTTTTTTGTTTTTTTTTCTGAAGGGAGAGGAAGAGGTTGAGGAGAACAAAAAATGAAGGAGAGGTGTGTATATGTATAGAATTATAGAGAGAACGAGAGAGAGAAAGAGAGAGAGAGAGAGTTTTGAAAATATCCCTTATTTTGAACCGTTTTGATACAAAGAATTAAAGTGATTTCAGTTTTGATACGGGAAACAAAGAAATCTCCGCATTGATTACGCTCTCCCATAGCTTCTTCTGTGTTGAAGAAGAACACTGAAACGTATGTTATGAATACCAATTATGAATGAATACTTCACGTATGTTAAACGTATACCAATTAGGAATGAATCTTAATCTTTGCATAGCAAATGAATCTTTGCTGCTGTTATCTTCGCTCTCTTAGTTGCCTTCACATGGCTTTCCATATTTGGCTTTCCATATAAGAACAAACTCTCCTCAGCAACAGACCATATCAGACAACAGCAGCATTTAGAATATTAAATTATTTATTTTGTTTCATTTAACTAAACAATAAGCATTTTCTTTCATTTTTTGTCCTTTTTTTTTTTTTAAATTTTCAGACAAATTTTTTTTTTTTTTTTGTAAAGTTTTGAATATTTAAAATTTCACATAAATAAAACAATGGGACTGTTTGGTCTAATATTTAAAAATTCACATAAATAAAGCAGTATGTCAAAAACTAAAATAATGACATAAATAAAAAATTTAAAATAAATAATGACAAATAATATTGAGATATTTTCAAACTAAAAATTATGTGTGTTTGGTCATAAATAATATTTATTTATGTGAATTTTTAAATATTTATGTCATTATTTTATGTGAAGTATACGTTTACTTTGGTAGGTATTTTAACTAAACCCAAAATACCTTAAGAAGCGAAGATAATAACGACAAAGATTCATTCATAATTGGTATATGTTTAACATCGTGAAGTATCCATTCATAATTGGTATTCATAACATACATTTAAGTGTTCTTCTTCAACACGAAGAAGTTATGGGAGAGCTTAATCAGCGGAGATTTCTTTGATTCCTATCAAAACTGTCAAAATCACTTTAATTCCTCATATCAAAACTGTTCAAAATCAGGGATATTTTCAAAACTCTCTCTCTATAATTCTATATATTCACACACAAACCCAAAAACAAGAAGAAGATGAAGAAGGAAAGATCAGAAAAACAGAGAGAGAGAGAGATGTGATTGGTTGCAAAAGATTTTGGGAAGGGCTTTAATTTTTAGATTTCAAACAAGGTGTATATATATATAGGAGTTTTGGCACATGAACATTTTTTTAATTTGTAAATGTATGCATAGCAGCAGAGCTGTGGACCATTATATTGATTCAATCCATCCAAGGGCTAGAAATGATTGGTTGTGAACATTTCTTCGTTTGCATCGTAGAGTCATCATTTTTGCGTGTTGTAGAATCATAAAATTGGTAAATTTATAAATTGTGCGCGTTGTAGAATCATAAAATGGCTAAATTTATAAATTTTCTTTGCAAGAATTAGAAATAAAATAAAAATAAAATAAATTTCTTTGCAAAAAGGAAACTTCTATATAAGTGTGCATCGTAGAGTCATAATTTGTGCGTTGTAGAATCATAGAATTTGTAAATTTGTAAATTTTCTTTGCAGGGATTGGAAATGCAATTAAAATAAAACAAATTTCTTTGCAAAAATGAAACTTCTATATAAGTGTGCATCCTAGAGTCATAATTCGTGCGTCGTAGAATCATAGAATTTGTAAATTTGTAAATTTTCTTCGCAGGGATTGGAAATACAATTAAAATAAAATAAATTTCTTTACAAAAAGGAAACTTCTATATAAGTGTGCATCGTAGAGTCATAATTTGTGCGTTCGTAGAATCATAGAATTTGTAAATTTGTATATTTTCTTTGCAAGGATTGTAAATAAAATTAAATAAAATAAATTTCTTTGCAAAAAGGAAACTTCTATATAAGTGTGCATCGTCGAGTCATAATTTGTGCGTCGTAGAAATGATTGGTTGGGGAAATTTCTTTGCAAAAATGAAATTTCTATACAAATTTATTTTATTTTAATTTTATTTCCAATCCCTGCAAAGAAAATTTGTAAATTTGTAAAGGTATTTTATTTCCAATCCCTGCAAAGAAAATTTAGAAATTCTATGATTCAACGACGCACAAATTATGACTCTACGATCCACACTTATATAGAAGTTTACTTTTTGCAAAGAAATTTATTTTATTTTAATTTTATTTCCAATCCCTAATTTCATTTCCAATCCCTGCAAAGAAAATTTACAAATTCTATGATTCTCTGACATAAAAATTATGACTCTTTTACTTATAGAAGTTTCCTTTTGCAAAGAAATTTATTTTATTTTAATATTATTTCCAATTCTTAAGAAAATTTATAAATTTACCCATTTTATGATTCTACAACGTGCACAATTTATAAATTTACCAATTTTATGATTCTACAACGCGCAAAAATGATGACTCTACGATGCAAACAAAGAAATTTTCACAACCAATCATTTCTAGCCCTTTGATGGATTGAATCAATATAATGGTCCACAGCTCTGCTCCTATGCATACATTTACAAATTAAAAAAATGTTCATGTGCCAAAACTCCTATATATATACCTTTTTTGAAATCTAAAAACTTAAAGCACTTCCCAAAATCTTTTGCAACCAATCACAACTCTCTCTCTCTCTCTCTGTTTTTCTGATCTTTCCTTCTTCATCTTCTTGTCATTGGGTTTGTGTGTGTATATATAGAAAATATCCCTGATTTTGAACAGTTTTGATACAAGGAATTAAAGTGATTTTGACAGTTTTGATAGGAATCAAAGAAATCTCCGCATTGATTAAGCTCTCCCATAACTTCTTCTGTGTTGAAGAAGAACACTTAATGTACGTTATGAATAACAATTATGAATGAATACTTCGCGTATGTTAAACGTATACCAATTATGAATGAATCTTTGCTGCTGTTATCTTCGCTCTCTAAAGGTATTTTGGGTTTAGTTAAAAATACCTGCCAAAGTAAATGTATACTTCACGTAAAATAATGACATAAATATTTAAAAATTCACATAAATAAATAATATTTATGACCAAACACACATAATTTTTATTTTGAAAATATCTCAATATTATTTGTCATTATTTATTTTATATATTTTATTTATGTCATTATTTTAGTTTTTGACATACTGCTTTATTTATGTGAATTTTTAAATATTACACCAAACAGTCCCATTATTTTATTTATGTGAATTTTTAAATATTCAAAACTTTACATCCAAAAAAAAAAAAAAAATTTGCCTGGAATTTTTTTTTAAAAAAATAGGACAAAAAATGCAAGAAAATGCTTATTGTTTAGTTAAATGAAATAAAATAAATAATTTAATATTCAAAATGCTACTGTTGTCTGATATGGTCAGATATGGTCTATTGCTTAGGAGAGTTTGTTCTAATATGGAAAGCCAAATATGGAAAGCCACGTGAAGACAACTAAGAGAGGGAAGATAACAGTAGCAAAGATTCATTTGCTATGCAAAGATTAAGATTCATTCCTAATTTGTATACGTTTAACATACGCAAAGTATTCATTCATAATTGGTATTCATAACATACGTTTCAGTGTTCTTCTTCTTCAACACAGAAGAAGCTATGGGAGAGCTTAATCAATGTGGAGATTTCTTTGATTCCCGTATCAAAACTGAAATCACTTTAATTCTTCGTATCAAAACGGTTCAAAATAAGGGGTATTTTCAAAACACACACACTCTCTCTCTATATATATATATATAATTCTATATACACACACCTCTCCTTCATTTTTTGTCCTCCTCCCCAACCTCTTCCTCTCTCTCCAGAAAAATAAAATAAAAAACCAACCTCAATTTACAAGATATCAGAATTCCAACAAGGCTTCTTTATCGACGACATTCTTTCCTCCGCGGCGGAGGAGTGGCCCTTCAGCGGACTTTTGGGGTTTCCAGCAATTTTTCAGACGGCCTAAGATTCTGGGAGTTGTGATTCTCCTTTCGGCGGGGAGTTTACCTTCAGCGGGCGACTTTGTTGGTCTCGGCCGAGCGCTTCGGCGGGTAAGTTTGGTTACGAAGCATGTGGATTCATTTTGATGTTCTTCTTAGTGTATTTGAAATGTTCTTACCCTATTTTGGGATATTAATCGAGATGATAAGATGATGGTAATGTAAGATGGGACTAAAAACTTTAATTGGAATAATTAGTTTGCGACCAACCGTCATTCATTTTCCTTTTCTTTTTCCTCACTTTGAATTTGGATGTGAGGTTAGAACCATTGGAAAGCTTATTTCGGGGCTTCAATTTGAACACAAGAACGACCTAAAACGGAGTCCGGATGGGAGAGTTACACCTATTTGAAGTTTTGGGAATCTGTCTTTGGAACAGTCCGCTCGAGCAGGAATATGGACGCTCGAGCGGGAATTACGGGACAGCAGCTCTAAAACGAGATTTTGAGATATTTTCCACATCTTCTTTCCCTTTCTTATTTCCTCTTCTCCTAGGTCTGAAACCCTTGAAACCCTAGCCCAAAACCTTGATCTCCTCTAGTTTGAACAACAATCCACCATGATTTTGGCTTCATGGATGGTGATTAAGAGAAGAGCAACGTTTTAACCGATTGGAACTTGGATTTGCGGAGGTTTCGTCTCAAGCTTGCTCCTTTGTTGATTCTTGAGGTAAGGGTTCTAATCTCCTTCAAGATTTACATTAAGAGCTAGAGTGGTGGTAGTTCCATTGTATTAATGTATAAATTTGCATTCTTGAAGCATATTGAGTAACTTATAAGATTTGGGAATTTCGGATTTGAGGCATGGAGGGGCCAATTGATGGGTTTAAATGATGAATTATGGATCCTAGATGTTTAATCAATGGAAAAAAATTAGAATATAAAGTGTTGGGTTATAAGTTAATTATTTCTTGAATTTTCACTATTTTCTTGGAACCCTAGATCGATTAAGGTTGATAACCAAAGAGTTGGTCCAAATCGAAAGTAGAATAATGAAATTAGGGTATTGAATTAGATATATACAAGTTTAATTGGAATTTGGTGAGACTTGGAAATTATGTTTAAAATTCTGAATGAACTTCAATTAGGGACATGGTGAATCATGCTATTATGTGAGATGAAAATTAAGGAACAAGATCATTAATGTTAAGGATGATAAGAGTCTTAGGATGAAATGATGAAATGGGATTTAAGACTTCACTTTGAAGGATGTTGAATTATATTTAGGGGTGATAAGTTGAATTGCCAAATGGTACCTTATATTGGCTTGTATTGAGATATGAATGAATTGAGATATGAATGAAGAAGTGTGTTGAGTTAATGATATGAATTGCAACTTGATATGTATTTTAGTATAAAGAGAATAACAAGTTAAAACGGAAGAAACTATATGTGACCCGATTTTTATGTGTATTCAATTGTGTAGGGTCAACTACAAAGGCGGACCAAGCATCCAATGCCTGTGAGTAATAGTACGAAGATTTATATATTTTATTTATCATTGACAATTATTATCACTAACGTTTTGTTTATTGTAAGTATTACATGAACATGTTACACAACCAATTGTGATGATTAAAAGTCAGTGAGAACGTTGAAAGACTGGCAAACATCGGTATGACTTTAAATGGACCTATGTTCGTCCTTAAACCAAGTATCCGTATGAAATTGAGATGATTTGTGTATCCTATGGTTTGACGATATTCAGATGACTTTGGGATTAATCTACTCTGTTTATGTATTCTGTTTATATATTTGTCTTTCGATCCGTTCCGTTTATGATGTAGCATGATATGTATTGTTGGTTTTAAAACTTATTACTTCTGCTATTTCTGTACCCTTACACTTTATGCATTCTGTTATCTCTGGGCTGATAAGCCATTCTGTTATGACTGGGCCGAAAGGCTATTTTGTATCTTTTGGGACTGATGGCTATTATGTTATTTGAGCATATGAACATTTTGGATCCTCTGTACATACTAAACTGCTTTGTTAAAGAAACTGGACTCATGATTGTTGAGTTATATTTACAGAGTAATTAAACATATACTTATGCAGTTATATACTTTATTGTTTGAGTTGAATATTACATGACTTACGTACAATTATTCACTGAGCTTGACTCACTTTATTTTATGTCTGCTTTCAGAGGCACTCATCACGAGGTCAACCTTAACCTGTGGCTTCCGTTACCAGTTGCCAAGCCTTGAGTGTCTAAGCTGTTAGATGTTGACCGTTTAAGTTTTGGAGTTTTGTTAAGTTTTAATTTGTACCCTAAGTGTTTATTAAGCTCGATGTATATGTATATGTATTTAGCTATCTCCAAACACACGTCAATGTATATTTATCTGCATTATGTCCTGTCTGTGATCCTGGCATAGTAGTGGTAGCTCAATGGATATTATTTTATACTATTATGATATTAAATGCTTCCGTTCAGGCCCCATAGGTAATATTTATCAGGTTTGGTGTCCAATTTCGAATGGGTCATGCCCAAATTTTTAGGGGCGGATTTGGGGCGTGACACTTACCCCAACTTTGACTACCCACCATCAGAATCAAACCCTCTACCAATGAAACTCCCACAATTCAGACACCGAAGAGTGGCAGCAATAGTGACTGCGCCGACGATGAATGCCGCACCCCGACATCTCCAGAGCACAAGGTTCCAGCGATGCTAAGCTGCCCTCCGGTCCCGAAGAAGCCGAGGAAGACCAAACACTTCAATTCTGGGTTTGTGTTTGTGAAGAAGAGAAGACTATTGTAACGCCCTCAAAATAAACCCATAATATATAACAGTAGCATGCATTGATAAAACAAAACCAATCATTATCTCATTCATCAGAGTATCATTATTGAAGGATATCACATGTAACATCAAAATAAATGCCCTATGGGCTTACATCTTTCCAAGCCAACACTTGGACACAAAATGTGAGTACTAACTCAACTACAAATTAAGCCCTTGGCTTGAGTTTACATGTAATATCAAATAAACTGAAATAACAACTAATCTAAACAGAGTCTTCAACTCTAAATCCTTCCAAGCTAATTCCTTGGAGGTAGCACATCACCTGGACCTGAAAATGATGTCCCCATATAGGGTGAGCCACAGCCCAGTAGAAATATACTAAACCAAATATAAGCATTGAATAAAGCAATAGCATTCAATAGATGGTTAACTAAGATAATCAATTACATCATTATACAGTCTCATGACACTAATGTCTATGACACGTTTCACTTTCCATTATTATCAATATGACTTAACTCGCCAAACTATAACAGTGAGACTACATCTCTCATTAACCACATTTTTAATTCAATAAAACAAATGAGACTAAAGCTCATACCAAAACACTTCCATACTTCCCGATTGATACACATTTTAGTGCTGTATCAACAACATGTAAAAACGCTTCCAATATCAATAAGCACACATATAGTGGTGCTAATGGAGTCCATCCCCTATCTCCTCTCAAACAAAATCCAGTTTAGAGGTCCATCCCCTATCTTCCCCTAAACCGTGGAGTACATCCCCTATCTCCTCCCAAACAAAAATGCATATACAATGTATTAAACACTTGTCATATACAGCACACAATCAATACATGTATTTTCAGACATATTAATTCAGCCTAAATCAATGACTTAACCAATGTGATTAGTTTCAGTTTTCCCTAATCCACATGCAATGTCTACAACAATCACGACTATCCTCCACCGATAGCCCAAAACAATTATTTCTAAACAGGAAATAAATGTATCAACTAACATAATTCCAACATTTTCATAGGTGAGTGATTAAACTAACCAACTACACCATTTAATAAATAAATTCATTAATTCCATGAATTCAACTAAATTCCCCAATTTTCCCTAAATTAATTATATAAATTAATTTATTACAACAACTAGGGTTTTTCCCAAAATTACCAAACAACCCCCAACATATCAAAATACCAAAACTTAGAACAAAACCTATAATATGGAGTAGGAAATCCCTACCTCAAATGAAGAGACTCAAAGAAGATGATGAAAATACTCGGATGTGTTCCAACCCACAATTTTTCGGATCAAAATGAAGATCAAGGGAAGCTCCACACTCAATACAAAGGAACTAGGATAGAAGATCACTAGAACTAGATGTATTTATAGAGAGAAGATGTAGTCTAGAGAGAGAAACTCTCAAGTTATTCATTCAATGAACTTCATTAAATTGATTAATGTATCTCATACATTCATGATACATAATGCATCCTCTATATTAATGAATTCATTAGATAGATTAATGTATCTTACATATTCATAATAGATACATAATGCATCTCTAAGATTCATTCATAATAAATCCATCACATTCAATGTATTAGCATTAGTCTTCTATACATTGTATATATAGGTATCAATGATTAGTCACCATCTAATTGATGTACATGTATCTTACTAATGAGATGAATCTAGTATAATCATGCAAAATCTTTGAAAAGTTAGAGAGAGAGAATGGCCCGAAAAAGTGATCCAAAAAGCTATTTTTCGGACTGATATACAAACAGGTCCGCTCAAGCGTCAAGCCCAAAATCTGGACATCAACCCTTGGTTTCCAAACACAACCAACCTGTTTCAAACCTGCCCAACATGACCCAAGACTCATATACAAAGAGTAAAGGATGGAAACGGGAATAAGACAACAACACATCTACGAAACCGAGTTCGGAATACAATTAAACAATGAAGGGAAAATCGGGATCGCTATAACCTCCCCCCCCACTGGGGACGACACTCCTGCTGGGAGTGGGAGACCTATTGACCTTGATGTCGAAGGAGACGAATGCAACGCGGAAACCCGTGACCAGAATCACGGAGTAAAAGAGGGCCAGACTGGTGACGCACCAAAGAAACTAGATCGAAGTGGATACTACAACGAGGACGACCTCCAGATATGGAAAGATAGGTGCCTGCGGAGGGACGAAGAGGTAAAAGAGATGGCAAACAAATTGGCAGACCTACAGTCAGTCGTCAACTTCATGATGCAAAATAACGTCATGCAGCCACCGTTCCCGCTGCACGACACGCCGATGCTAGCGGCCAATGCCCAGAAGGGAGGGCAGAAAACGATCCCCGTAGCCCCCAGCACAAGGGGAGCGAAAGACACTCTCACCGACCTTCTAGGGAAGTCGAACGAAGAGAGTTAAGAAGAGAAGAATCACAGAGGACACATCGCACAAAGGAGGCAGACCCCAAAGGGCATCGGCATGTTCAGGGGCAGGCACTGTGCTTCGACACAACCTATGGAGAAGGGTCGAAAAGAACTCACCACGAAACTAAAAGTAGCGCACCAAAAAGACTGAAAGCAGGAGATAGCCGAGCTCTTGGGCGGACGAAGGAGGACTTAAGAGATTACCTCAAGAGGAAGCAACAGAATGCCGAGGTCGAGGTAACCTTCCCAGATAAGCCGAGGACACCATTCTCGGTAGAATTGGATAGGTTTGAGGCACCAAAGAGATTCAGTATGCCAAGGTTTTAAATATACGATGGTAAGTCAGACCCCAACTTCCACGTTGGACTATATTTGAACTCAATGGCGTTGTATAGTGGGAACGAGCCGTTGCTTTGCAAAGTGTTCCCCTCATCCTTCGGGAAGATTGCATCAGATTGGTTCCACAAACTATCGAAGGGAAGCGTGAAGACTTGGGAAGGCCTGGCCGAGATGTTTGTGGCCAGGTTCGTGACAAACAAGCTGCAACCATTAAGGGTGGATGCATTGATGGCTCTGAAGATCGGCAAGGATGAAGGCCTAAGGGCCTATGCAAAAAGATACCATGAGGTGTTCAATCGAATACCCGAATGTAATCAAGAGGTGGCGGTCGTATCCTTCAAGAACGGCCTGAAAGACAACTGTCCACTACGAAAGTCTTTGGCAAAGACATTGCCAAAAAGTATGGAAGAGCTCATGGCAAGAATCGAGAAGTACGCTAAAGCCGAAGAAGACACGTCAGGAACTAGAGAGATAAAACAAGAGAAAGGGAACGGCTCGCCGAAGCGAGGCCGAGGTAACAATGGATCGAGCAAACAAGAAACAGAGCTGAGGGCCACACAAGTAGTAACAACTGTGTTCCGAATCCCGATTCCCAAAGTCCTGGACCGGATTCGGAACCAACCCTATTTCAGAACACCAGCGAAGGCACTAGGAGAGTTTATGGGAAGGAACGTTGGCAGAAATTATGCTTACCACAATGAAGATGGGCACACGACTCAGGGTTGCAGAGCCCTGAAAACACACTTGGAAGAACTGGTGAGGTAAGGCCACCCGAGAGACCTCATTGATGAGGCCAGGACAAGGGAAGAACATGCAAGATTGCCTCAGGCACTAGCAGCTCCACCTCCTCCAGCACCACAACCTCAGGCAAGAGGACCTCGGGTAGTTAATGTGATTCACTCGAAGGTCAACGAGAACGAAATTAGGGGGAGACCCAGAAAGTGAAGCACCTGCAACATGTCTACCAAGTCGGGGAGAAGAGACATCGGGCAGAGGAGCGCCAAGGACCAGTAGTGTCCTTTTCAGAAGCCGACCTTGAGATGGTACAACATCCACATAATGATGCCTTGGTAGTATCCCTCCAGGTTGGGGAGTGCCAAGTAAAATGCATCCTGATTGACCAAGGCAGCTCTTGCGACATCATGTACGTTCGATGTTACAAGGAGCTCGGCCTTCACCCAGACGATATGGAGCAATCCAATAGCCCAATGGTCGGGTTCAATGGAATGCTGACATGGTCACTGGGAATAACCAGCTTGGAGGTGCAGGCGGGCACCAAGAAGGTAACAACAGGGTTCACCGTAATCGACACACCCTCCCCTTATAACATCATCTTGGAAAGGCCATGGTTGCATGAAATAGGGGCAATTCCCTCAACATTGCATCAACTATTGCGATTCCCAACAGAGCATGGGATAGAGGAAGTCAGAGGCGATCAGCTGCAGGCGAAGAATTGCTTTATGGCAGCAATGAAATCTACCTGTAACATACGAGAGCCAGAAAAGGCAGAAATTGAAGATGAGGACGTGGAAGTCCTAGAAGACATCGGCAAGGAGCCAGCCGAGAAGAGCAAAGAGGCACTGAAGAAAATCCTCGTCCAGGATAGGGATGAAGAACGCTTCTTTCTTCTTGGCTCGGGCTTAGTCGAAGAAGAGAAAAAAGAGTTGGAAGCTTTTTTAAGAGCAAATATTGAGGTGTTTGCTTGGACACCTTACGAAATGCCTGGCATCGACCTCGAGGTCACTTGCCACAAACTGAATGTTGACAGGTCGGCCAAACCTGTAATTCAACAAGCCAGAAGACCGACGTTGATGCACGTCGAAGCAGTAGAGGAAGAAGTACATAGACTTCTGGAGGCCAGGGCCATTAGAGAAGTTCACTACCCAACATGGCTATCCAATACGGTGGTGGTAAAGAAGAAGAATGGTAAATGGAGGGTCTGCGTAGACTTTACCAGCCTCAACAAAGCCTGTCCCAAAGACAGCTTTCCTCTACCCAAGATTGACCAACTAGTAGATTCCATTTCAGGGCATGGAAGAATGAGCTTCCTAGATGCCTACATGGGGTACCACCAGATAGTCATGTACCCCCCAGATGAAGAGAAGACCGCGTTCATCACCTTAAAAGGCCTGTGCTGTTATAGGGTAATGCCTTTTGGGTTGAAAAATACAGGAGCAACTTACCAAAGGTTGGTAACCAAAATGTTCAAACACCTGATTGGCCGAACAGTAGAAGTCTACATCGATGACATGGTCGTTAAGACCAAGGAGCCTGAGGGTTATCTCGCCGATCTAAAAGCAATCTTTGAAATCCTTAAAACATATCGGCTCCGACTCAATGCATCAAAGTGTGCATTTGGAGTTGGATCTGGTAAGTTTCTAGGATACCTGGTGACCAGAAGGGGCATCGAGGCCAGCCTAGATCAGATCAAGGCCATCCTAGAGTTGAAGAGCCCGACGTCGGCAAAACAGGTGCAGATGCTAACTGGATGGGCCGCAGCCCTGAACAGATTCATCAGCAGAAGCTCAGACAAGTGCAAACCTTTCTTCAACTTGGTGAAGAAAGCCACAGACTTCCTATGGACCGAAGAATGCGAAGCCGCCTTGGCCGACCTAAAGAAGTATCTGACCACAGCTCCAGTCCTTTCAAATCCAGAACTTGTAGAAGAGCTGTTTTTATACTTAGCCGTTTCAGAGCATGCGATAAGCACAATACTAATCCGAGAAGAAAAAGGGGAACAAAGGGCTGTTTACTATGTAAGCAAAACCCTGGCCGATGCAGAAACGAGGTATCTACCCTTAGAGAAATTGGCACTGGCTTTAGTAATGGCTTTAAAGAAGTTGAACCATTACACCCAGGCCCATAAATTGTAGTGCTAACAGAACACCCCTTAAAGTCCTTACTGCAACAAGGAGACTTGACAGGAAGAATAGCCAGGTGGGCAGTTATCTTAGGCCAGTATGACCTGGAGTACAGGCCAAGGACAGCAATCAAAGGCCAGGTTCTGGCAAACTTCGTGGCCGAGTTCACGCCAGAATCCATCGAACATCGGGCTCCGTTGAGCCAGGATGAACGATGTCCAACCAAGCAAGGAGAAGCTCAGTCAAAGGCAAAAGGACAAAGAAAAGAGGAAAAACTCAGACCCTATAGCATTTACATCAGTGACTCCTTTCGACTGTTCATTGATGGGAGTTCAAATCGACAGGGAGCGGGGGTAGGAGTAGTATTGATATCCCCAGATGGGCAGGTACTAGAACAATCGATTCGTTTGGGGTTCAAGGCCTCAAACAACGAAGCAGAGTATGAAGCACTCATTGCAGGACTGAAGCTGGCAGCAGCAATGCAAGCAAATGAGGTAATAGTTTTTTGTGATTCACAACTGATAGTTAACTAGACAACGGGCGAGTTTGCAGCCTGAGATGAACGAATGTCGGCCTATGCGAAGGAGGTCATCAGGTTGTCAGCCTTGTTTCAGAACTGCCGACTACTTCAGGTAAGCTGAGATGATAACAGCCACGCTGATGCGTTGGCTAACCTAGCTAGTGCGGTACAACCTGGAAAAGCAAAGACCATAATGGTCGATTACTTGTCGGGCCCGAGCATCGAACCACTGACCACAGAGCGCGAAGCAATGCGTGTAGACATGGGACCAACCTGGATGGATGCAATCATTGCATTCCTAAAAGAAGGAAAGCTGCCAAATGACCGCAAGGAGGCACACAAGATTAGATTGAAGTCGGCAAGATTCAATCGGCAATGAAGGACATCTCTACAGAAGGTCCTTCACTGGACCCCTTTTAAGGTGCGTAAATCCTTTACAAGTTGAAGATTTTTTATATGAAATTCATGAAGGAATTTGTGAAAGCCACGCTGGGGGCAGATCACTCGCCTATAGGGCCATTACCTAGGGGTATTGGTGGCCTTACATGCAGAAGGATGTAGAAGCCTATGTAAAGAAGTGTGAACAATGCCAAAGGTTTGCACCTCTGATACACCAGCCAACAACAGACTTGAACCCTGTATCCAATCCTTGGCCATTTGCCCAATGGGGCATGGATCTCGTCGGGCAACTGCCCTAAGCAACTGGACAAAGGAAGTACTTCCTGGTAGCAACAGATTACTTCACTAAATGGATAGAAGCTGAACCTCTTGCCAAGATCCGAGATGTGGATGTAAAGAACTTCATTTGGAAGAACATTATCACCAGGTTTGGAATTCCAAGAGTAATTGTTGCGGACAATGGAACTCAATTTGACAGTAAGCTAATCAAGAACTTCTGTGCAAAGTTCAAGATCAAGAACTACTTTCAACCCCAAGCTTTCCACAAAGCAATGGACAAGCAGAAGCATCCAACAAAGTAATTCTGGATGGGATAAAGAAGAGGATGCAGGCAGCAAAAGGAAAGTGGGTAGACGAATTGCCCAATGTACTCTGGGCATATCGAACTACGCTGAGAAGATCAACAGGAGAATCCCCCTTTGCCATGGTTTATGGCACAGAAGCAGTCATTCCGCTGGAGATCGGCATCCCAGGAATCAGAACACAGGGAGTAGAGAACGGGACTAATGATGTACTCTTAGCCTGAGATCATGACCTTTTAGAAGAAAGAAGAGAGAAAGCTGCAATCCAGCTCGCAGCATACCAGCAGCAACTTGCAAAAGCTTATAACAAGAAGGTCAATCCAAGAGAGTTTCAAGTCGGCGACCTAGTCCTGAGGAAAGTCGCCGACAACAAGAAGGATCCTAGAGAGGGAAAACTTGGCCCAAACTGGGAAGGACCCTACCGAACCATCTCGGTATTGGGTAATGGGGCATATCGGCTTGAAGATCATGAGGGCAAAGCATTGCCAAGACCCTGGAACACTTGTAACCTAAAATTTTTCTATCATTGAGATTTGACTTGTTTTTTGCTGACGTCATAAATAAAATTTTAACAAGATTCTTCAACACTTGTGACTCATAAAGATACATAATGTTGTTTCTGGAATGCATAAATAATAAGAACCCAAGTGGAACTTAGGTTCACATTAGGGGGCAGAGAGAAGACAAAGATGTTTAACACTTGTTGAAATTTGTGGACAATTTACAAGTTGAAGTTAAACCGAAATCATTGTTTAACACTTGTTGAAATTTGTGGACAGTTTACAAGTTGAAGTTAAACCGAAATCATCGTTTAACACTTGTTGAAATTTGTGGACAGTTTACAAGTTGACGTTAAACCGAAATCATCGTTTAACACTTGTTGAAATTTGTGGACAATTTACAAGTTGACGTTAAACCGAAATCATCGTTTAACACTTGTTGAAATTTGTGGACAATTTACAAGTTGAAGTTAAACCAAAATCATTATTTTACGCTTGTTGAAATTTGTGGACAATTTACAAGTTGAAGTTAAACCGAAATCATCATTTAACACTTGTTGAAATTTTTGGACAATTTACAAGTTGAAGTTAAACCGAAATCATTGTTGAACACTTGTTGAAATTTTTGGACAATTTACAAGTTGAAGTTAAACCGAAATCATTGTTTAACACTTGTTGAAATTTGTGGACAATTTACAAGTTGAAGTTAAACCGAGATCATCGTTTAACACTTGTTGAAATTTGTGGACAATTTACAAGTTGAAGTTAATTCGAGATGATGTCTAACACTTGTTGAAATTTGTGGACAATTTACAAGATAAAAGACTAAGGTTAAACACTTGTTGAAATCTTATATCTACAAGGTGAAACCAAGATTACGCCAAGAAAGGTAGTTAGGTACTTGTCAAGGTAAATTAGCGGTTTGTACAACCGAGGTGTGTCACCCTGAGGAGGTTGCACAAGGATTGAAGTGTATATTGAAGACATGCCAAAACTTCTATGTATAGAATCATGCAAGAGCAATAAAGAGAAGACAAAGATACAAACACTCAGAGAAGGAAAATTGTATTAATATTCAGAAAAGGCACGTCGGCCAAAAGCTTACAATCGTTCCCAAAAAGAATAGCAAAAGTACAAAAGACAGAAGAAAAAGACATCAAAATTAAGATTCCTCAAAGATCGGCAGAAGTCGGGTTGGGACCTCGAAGACCTGAGAAGCCACCTCAGCCGCCTTCTCCGCCACAAGCTCAGCATCAATCTCTTGCAAAGTTTCATCAATGCTCTTGCCGGCAAGGGGGATGTCGGCTGAAACCCTCTTAGGAACAGCATCTTTGAGGACCTCATCACCCTCCTCATCTTGAGTCAAGTCTAGGACTTGCTCATTTAGAAAAGAGGACTTGGCCCCATCAGCCTCCTTGGATTTCCTGACCAAGGTCTCCTCATCTTCAGATTCAGAATCATCATCGGATTGAGCTGGTGGAGGAGGTGGAGGGAATGGAAGAGGAATGGCATCGGCTTTCCGAAGAGGCGACTCCTCGGGGACCTCAAGCTTTTTCAGAAGAGATATCCAACCAAGGGTGAAACCCCTATTGCATGCCTGCTTCACCTGGCTTTCGTAAGCTTTCGTGACGTCGGCCATGCCCTGAGCATATGCCTTCTCATCGGCATCCTTGATTTTGGCTTCTTTCGTGGCCAAGGCCTCTTGAAGCTCATTTTGGGCCTGATCCATCTTTTCCTCGGCCTCTCTTTTTTGGGTCTCAGAAACCTTCCTGATGGCCTCGGCAGATTCATCCTTTTCTTCGGCATCGGTTTGGGCTTTGGTTGTAGCCTCGGCTTGGTCCTCCAACTTCTTCATCTTTGATTGTAAACTCTTGTTGGCCTTTTGAAGACTGGAGACCTCTCTCTTCATTTTGGCCAGCTTCTCTCGGCATGCTGAATGGCCTGAAATTGAACAAAACAAAAGTTATTAGAAAATTTCTAAGTATGAGAAAGAAGGAAAAAAGTGCCAGATGAAAGACACTTACTTGAACAGAACGCTGAAGCATCAAGGCATAGTTCTCGTACTCGCTGAACTCAGCGTTTCGCTCCAGATCGCCTGGAAGAAGTAGAGCAGTGCTAAGGGCAACGCCGACATTGATATCATCGGCGCTATCACTAGCCATAACAGGCTTATCCTCCAAAGTGATTTCGGGGACCCAGGGGGCATCGGGCTTTTTGGACCCTGAGGTTGTTGCAGAAGATGACCTCGGCCTTTTGGATTTGATGGAGTCAGATGGAAGTGTTTCAGTGGACCTCTTCGCAGGGACAGAGGCAGTTTTTTCACTTGGAGCCAATTTGGAAACTAGCAAGGTATCCTCAGAATCGGTCTAAATCACCTTTGCCTTGGGTTGAGCCTTTTTGGTTCGTTTTGGCTTTGGTGGAAGCTGGGTTTGTGTTGGTTGTGCATCAACGTCAGAAGGGATGGTGGCCAAGAGGTCTTTTGCAACTGCTTTTGGGCGACCCATCTCGGCAGTAGAAACTGTTCGGCGTCGACGGCGATGTTGGGATATTGGAATCAAGTATGGAGCCGAGGTTGACGGTTGCTCAGCTGGATCAGAGGTTGACCCCTGGTCTGTCCGAGATGTGGATGCGGTTTGTGGAGTTGTGGCAGATGGTGGAGAAAGGCTTTTCTTTTTCTTTCTAGGTACGTTGGGCAGAGCTGACTTGTATGTTGGAATAAAATTGAGAAGTAGGGGCGCCGTTCAGTTATGGACTGGCAGGCCCAAGAGTTTCTTCAAATCCTTGCTGGGAATGAAGAATTGGCGAAAGTCTTTTGGTGGCTTAGGAACAGCTGCAAGAAAAATAGACATTAAAAAATAGATAAAGTATGAAAGACTTTAAAAAACAAGTAGGTATGAATGCAGGGCTCGTACCATTGCCCTCACACAAAGACCGATCGAAGGAGAGGGAAGAGATGGAGGTCTTCATCTGGGCGAACTCCCGCCTCAAGTAATGAAATAATCGTCCCCAGCTCCCTTGTTGGAGTCAGGGAGGTCGGCAACGATTTTGTATTCAGTGGACCTCGGCTTGAGGTAGTAAACATAGCCAGTGTCTTTTTTAAAGCCACACATAGTATATCAATATTGAATGTCGGCTAATGTGATCCTAGCACTTTCTTGTTTGGCTAAAGCTATAATACCATTGATGGTTCAATAGGAATTGATGGAAAGTTGCATTTGGTTCAACTTGTAATAATGAAGTATTTCAAAGAAAAAGGATGTTGAGTGGGAGCCGAAGTCCACACTCAATGAAGGCTACCACAGGGAAGGGCATGGAGTCATCAGTAGGCATGATGGAGTCATCATCCCCAGCCAACCTCAGATGAACATTGGCTGGGATTTCAAACTCTTGTCTAAAGAATTCTAGTTTGGATGGGGTGTTTACTCTGTGTTTCCACATACCCACGATGTTGGCTTAAATGGAGATATCGGATTTCAGGAAGAAGTATTTTTGGAAGGTTCAAATGACCTCGGCCAAAAATCTAAAAGTACACTTTAGTAAGGGTATGTATGGATCTAGAGGGAGTTCGTTTCAGTTTTTCCTAAATTATGGGTTCTACAGACAAATCCCAAACCTAAGTCTATGGAGATGAAGATTAAAGGAACGAATCTGGAAAACAGAAAAATACGGATCCGTTTCAGAAACAAGAATGGTGATGAAGACATCAAGAAATCAAGACAAAAAGATTGCACAAGTGTATCAGGCCAAGAACAGTGGCAGAAAACAATAGATATGTGAACAGTGCGAGTGTTCAAGACATGGACAAAGAGCAAAATTATGAAATAAACATATTCAGATACATGATTCGCAAATCAAACATTCGAATAATGCAGTAATGGTAGCAAGTAATAGAAAGCATCAAAGAATTGAAAACGAAAGGAACAATAAACTCACCGAAGAAAAGAAGCCGGTGTAAGGATCGCCGAAGTCAGACAATGGTTACAGAAGTAATAGAACGGTGGAAGCTTCACCAGAAGGAGGAATGAAGGCAGTTACAGAGCTTGAGGTCTGGAACAATGGCGTATTCAAGTGCTAGAGAGAGAAAAAGCAAAGGAATCGAATGAAAAGTGAAGGAATGAAAGAAAAGGGAAAAGTTTTTGTTAAAACTTGAAAAGACGGCAAAATCAAATTAATGCACCTAGAGCAGCGAATGCGTCAGACTGCGCACGCAAACAAGACGGTTTACTGGCGCGTCACAAGCACGATCCAATAAGGATAAAACGCATGAATGAAACGGTTGAAAAGTGATGTTTGACAGCTCATACGCATAAAGGAGTTCAATGGAATTCTTGATCTTTAAGAAGACATGTCAGCCTACGATGATGATCTCGGATTAAACCGATGAAATAGCATGGGGTGCTAATATAGGTTCCATCACCTCAAAATGCTGAGGTAATAGAACCTAGGGGGCAGTTGTGGGGATATATTTTTGAGTACCAACACGTGACAAGGTGACGCCGACGTGTCAGCCAAGGTGCCACATGTCCAGGTCTTGACGCCGAGGTGATCTTGGTTAAGCCGAGGTTATCTCCGAAGATATCGAAATCCGAGATAAGCGGATAAGGGACAAGAGTCCTAGAATGGGAGAAGACTTCAGTTTGGGTAAAGATAAGACTGTTAGGGAGTTTATCCCAATCCTACTGGGAGTCCAAGATAGATAGTAATCCTAAGTCTATTAGAGTTAGGCTCCTGTTGGGACAAGGATTGAGTTAGCTATAAAAGAAAGGCACCCTCATGGGTCTAAGGTACGCAATTTATATTATGAACAGTGAATTTAGCACTATTGATTATATCTGAGAGATATACTGACTTGATCGTCAGAGTACCCCCGGGTGGACGAACCACCGCCGGAATCTTCTCTTTCTGTTACAGGTTAGCCAGGTGTCATCTATTCTGCCAGTGTTCTCCAAATGACATCGAAGTGGCAAAGGTGATCGGAAAATTACCCACACAAAACCATAAATATAATTTCACAGCTTCGTATTCACAAAATAAACTACTCTCATTCTCCAAATAACTTCAATAATACAACTTAGAATTGGAGAGTTAAAACAACAATTTGATAATCAAAATCGCAGTGGCGGTGCAGACTGATATGAAATCAGTGAATCTGTGAGATTTGAATTGGTGAATCGGTGAATCTCGCTACCTCGCCGGTGCAGATGGTGGTGGCGGTGGAGCTTCGAAATCGGTGAATCTGTAAGATTTGAAGGTGAGATTCAAACTAAGGGTTTAGAGAGGGTTGAGAGAGAGGCGACGTGAGGATTCAATTTGAAGGCATGAGGGTTTACAAAGGGTTTATTCTCAGATTCAAAATAGGCGCACTTGGCCTACCACAACGTTTTTAAATAACTCCTATTATAAAATGGTGCCGTTTTAATTAAAAAAATATATGACGTTTTTAAAACGTCGTTAAATATTAACAAAATGACGTTTAAAACATGTTAAAAAAACACCGTAAAAACCCTTATTTCCTGTAGTGAAACTAAAACCTTAAATATGACATTTTCTATTCTTGCTAAATCTAATATATTTTTACTTCAGGTTGCTATCAATTCTCTTGTGTGGATTCTTAGGGATGCTTCGCTATCTAGTTACCACCAAAAAGTGGTTGGATCTCTCATGTTCATATTCAAGGTTTGTCTACTGACATGGAATATTTGTTTGTTTCTCCAAAAAATTTATTACAAAATTGAACCATTTTCGCACATAACTTTACACAACACTCCAATCCAAATATTACTCAATTAATTTATGCACTAACTATCGTAGCTCGACTTTTTTGCGCTCCTTTTCAGATGGTTTGAAAGAAAGCCCTACAGTTCGGACTCTCGTGGTTCTGAATCTAATCTCACAAGTGCAATGTGAAATTGATAAACACCAAGTAGTCCAAATCCGACAAATCATTTGGAAAATTGATTTTGAATAAAAAATGCCAAAATTGGACTGTTTTTTCAGATACAGAGTCGCCACCTAAATATTTTATTTTGGAAAAATTTAGGAAAGCCATGACTCGTGCCAAAGGCCACGTGTCTATTATCACCAAAGTTGCCTCGGCTCGGGAACTTGGGTATGAGAGGGGAAGGTCATGAATTGAGCACCCCCGCTCGCTCGATCAAAGATCGGCCTCTACTAATCATGATATGATTTTTTATGAACATTATATGTTCTTATTCTGGTTATTAGGCTAGCATTAATACATGATGCGCACAAGCAAGTATAGACTAGTTTTCCTGAATTGGAACAACTCAATTTCATGTTTGTTTAGCGAAAAGGGTTTGATTTTGCCACTTCAAGTGGGCTTAAAGTTTGTGAATTTGCCACTCTACAAAGTGGGCTTAAAAACGTACATTTGTTAAATCGTTCCAATTCAAACAACAAGCCTTCATCCGCAGGCACTCAAACAGTTTTAGCAAGTAAGCATTTAGCCTTATGGCAAGCACGATAGTCATGGCAAACACTCACACTCATGCAAATATGCTAAAGCATTAAAAATTCACCTAGTACTCCAAGCTAAGATAAAACAAAATAATTAGAAAAATATGCATGATTCCTAACTATGCAATATGTCTAATGCAACTCATGCAATATGCAATTACTAGGCTCGGCTACTAATATGACATATGGATTGATTTTGATAACATGTGGTCTAAGCACATATTCAGAGAAGTATTGAAATGACAATACAGTTTGAATGATGTGCCGAGCCTCGGTACATGCAATACAAGATGAATGGATGCAAGCATAAGGTATGCTAATTGAAACATATCCCTAATCTAACCATTAAAAGCAGTTAAATAAAAGGGAGAAAGACACATTATTACAACATGCTCTCACGAAGGAGATTCCGAATGAATAAAGCTAACTAGCTAACTAATTAAAAATAATTATTACAAAACTTGAACGAATAATTAACTAACTATCTAAGCTAATTAATTAAGAATTTAACTAGGCTAAGCTAATTAAATATTATAACACAAACTAATTAGCTACAACTAATTAATTTACAACAAATAAATAATTAAATGCTAATTTAAACTAATTAATTAGCTAACTAGTCCTGGGAAGTGAGGGAGGCCCATGCATGCTCGATTTCCACCCGAAGAACGTCCGCTGTCTGCCCTCGAAAGTCTCTGTTTGCATAACCCTTGCACTATTTCCTTCTCTAGATCAACTCTGCCATGCTTCACAAGCACACTGCCCAAAATTCACTAGTGGCCGACCGGCCAGAAGTGGTGGTCGGTCGGCCACCACTGAGGGGTTGTCGTCCAACACTGATGGCTCGCCGTTAGTAACAAAGCCTACCGCCACTGATGACTCATCTTTTTTTGTTGTAATAGAGGGCAAAGAGAGGGTATTCTCATAGGTTGTATGTACTGTGTATCCCTCCTTATCATCAAAACATCTCAAAGGAGTAATACACTTGGTTCCAAAACTATCAATCAAGCAATTTCATTGCATGATGGCCAAAGAACCAAGGTGTACAAGTTAATAAACGCACAAATAAGACTCAACAACCGTCACCCTATCATGCATGATCAAGGGTAATGGAGACCTTCGAAACTTGGCACATTTCATCACTTTGAGTATGAAATGCCCCAATTTTTCTTGTATTCAAATTAACGTCCGATTGAACACATCAAAACAAAGCCAATTTCTTATCTTGCACACTTTTAGTTTTAACTTTTAGTTACTCATTTTAACTTACCAATCCATTCTTTAACCAATTAAGTCCATTGGTGAGAAGTCCCCTAAAGGGAAGGAAGTGTCAAACAAGGGGTAGTTTAAGACAAGAGAGAGATGTCATGTCGTTGGTGATGAACCCCCAAAAAAGGATTAAACCATAAAGCAATGAACCTCAATCTCAAGCTTAAACTATCCTAAGGTTGAAACTACCCTCAAAGAAAATAAAGAGTGAAGAAATGAGGGAGATTGCAAAGATTATGCTTGCTAAAATGAAGTGAGAAAAGCACTAAAACGTGCAATCAACTCAAACAAGTTGTGCCTAAAGGCCTAAAACACCAAGCTTGTGAGGACTATTACATTATAACTATGCAATACAAGACTCAAATGCAATAAACAACCAAAAACAAAGACAAAACACTCTAAAATAGAGCCTAAAGCATGCTGGAATTATGCTACAAAAAGTTAGAAAATTAAGCTAACACATGGAGCTAACTAGGCTAACAAACAAGACACAAGGAGGGGAGGCTAACCCCTCCAATTTTGGACTTCAAAACATGTTTTTTCTTATTGAGAATACTCTGAAATTCAGTGCTAAAAACCCAAGAAAAGATAGTTTGAAGGTGGTAAACAAAGGTGAAAAAGCTTAAAAAGTAAGGAATAAAAAAGAGTGAGATACCCCCCCTCCCAACCTTAAATGCCCTAAAATACCAATTTCAACCCACAAAAACAGAGTTTTTTGTGGCCCAAAAATAGCCCAAAAACAGTGGAAAAAGATTTAAAAAAAAACAGTATACAAAGCAAGCTTAAAAGACAAGTAGTATACCTCTTGAAGCAAAGAACAATTTTAGGCACTAACTCAAGCTAAAACTACCTTCAAGAGCTCCAAGAAGGCTTCAAGGAACCTCAGCTCAAAGATGATCAACTTTGGTTAAGGAAGTGTTGGCAAAAGTATAGTATAAGTAGACAAGTGTGCACAAATTGGCAAGAGAGAGAGAAAAGTAGAGAGAGAGAGAGAGAGAGAGAGAGAGAGAGAGATTTTTGTTCCAAAATTTCTAACCTTTAAAAATAGGGGAGGAGATCCCATATATATAGATAAACAAGCATTTAGTTGAGAAAAATCCATCCATACACGTGTATGGAGATGAAGACAATTGTGCCAACAGCTGGAACAGCTGTCAACAAAATATCTGAAAAAAGACACTGGTGGCTTGAAAGTTTTGGTCCAAAACAGGGCACCGAATGGATGGGGTTTGAAGCCTCAAATACAGGGCATTCTGCCGAGGACTTCAAGCACTAAAATAAGCACAAAAAGTCACAATCATCGAGTGCACGAGCGATGACATCCAAGTCTTGGGAACGATAAAAAATGGGGTGTCTATAACTATTTTATAAAAAAAAAAATTAGGTTATCACACATAAGCTAAAGCTTTTTCCTTAAGTCTTCATCATCTTCCACCTTGTCAGCTTTAGCCTTAGCAAGTTCTGGGTCAACCTAGCACACCGAAAGAAGAACTCCATGAAACAACAACATACAAGATTTCTAAAAAGATTATAGTATTTGAGCACAAATAACAATTAACGTTTTCAAGAACAAGCAAGTGAATAAGAAACTGCACCAAAATATTTTACAATTAACCACAAGATACATCTTTAGTACATTGACAGCAAACTAAATTCCAAGCCTTTAGACACAAAGTAAGTTTGTCCATTTCTCATTTTAAAAGTATGTCTCAAGCCTCAACCACCCAAATCTTGCAACACTCATAGACAAAAGAATTAAAGAAATATAAATTTAATAGACCCATAGCAAAGATACAAGGGAATTGACAACTCATCTCAATTTAAAGCTTTTCAGCCAACCAATTTCAATCTAGTTTAAAGACTCCATAAAGTATATTGGAAACAAGGGGGAAAGAGGGAAAGGCACAGATTTAATGGTTATAGAACCCCAATGATCATATAGCGATCCCGATTTTGTCCCGACCTTCATTGTGTTCCGAACTCGGGTTCCATGATTGAATATTGTATCCATATCTTGTTATTCTCCTTTGACTCTTTGTATTTGAGTTTTGGAATATGTTGCGTAAGTTTGGAACAGGTTAGTTGTTAGTTGGTCTAGATTGTTGTTGCCCAGATTTTGGCTTCTTCGCTCGAGCGAGGCTTCTTGTGCTCGAGCGAGCCTTGTGTAATTTGATTCTTCGCTCGAGGAAGGTTTATTGTGCTCGAGCGAGAATTAGTAGTTCTCAGGTTTCCTTCCAAACGTAGCATTTCTAGATAAGATGAAGTTCTTCGCTCGAGCGAGGCTTCTTGCGCTCGAGCGAGCGTGTGCATCTGTAAAACTTCTGAAGCTTTGTATTCTATGCTCGAGCGAGGCTTCTTGTGCTCAAGCGATGTCACTTGTTGTGTCTGGTCGCTCGAGCGACAACTCCTTCGTTCGAGTGAAGATCGCATATATCAGTTCGCAGCAGAACTTTTTTGCATCACTTTTTGTATCTCTTTCACTCAAAACCCTAGCTCAACTCCTTCTCTCTCTAGAATACTCTCTCTCTCTCTCTATAAATACACCTTGATTTGGAGATCTCTCAACCCTAGTCCCTTTATTAAAAAGATAGAGCATCTTGTGGGCTTCCATTTCATCCGAGCAAAATCGAGTTTGGACATCTTTGAGGTTTCTTCCATTCTCCCTTTGAGCTTCTACACTTGAGGTAGGGATACTCTACACTCTAATATGAGTTTTAACCTAGGTATTTGTTGTTATGTATAAATGATGGGATTTGGGAAGGTTTTGGTGAAGTTAGGGTATGGAATCAAAATTGAAAGAGGCGTTTTCTATGTTGATCTCCAAAATGACTATAGGCCTTGTGTATGAAATTTCTCTAGTGCTAAAATGATGGAATCTACTCATTTGTCCGAATTTGGGAAAAATGAGACATTTGCCCTAATTTGAGTTAAATAAATTATTTTGTATAAATGATGAAATTGATATAGGAAATATGAAATTGGGAAAGTGTATGAATGAATGGTGTAGTTGGATTTGTTAAATCACTCACCTATGGAAATTTGATAAATTATCTATTTAAAAGATTGTATATCTATTTAGAAATATTTGTGTTAGGCTATTGGTGGAGGATAGCTATGATTGTTGTAGAAACTGTATGCGGATTAGGTGAACTGAAACCTATTGTTTAATATACGTCATTGAATATGACGGTATGTTTGAGATATTGCATATGTGTCGCGGATAATCATTGTATATGACGATGCTTTTAATACATTGTATATGTATCATTGTTGGGAGGAGATAGGGGATGTACTCCATTGTTTGGGAAGAGATAGGGGATTGACTCCATTTAAAAATTAAGTTGGCCGAAGTGTCCAGGGTGAAAGTCCTAAAATCTTATGTTTATGGGTGCCGATTCCCTTGGATGTGAATTCCATAAAATGGCAAGAAATTGAAATGTTTGAATAACGGTAGCTGTAAAATTGTGAATCAATGAGTTGTAATCTCATTTGGGGTTGTTTAGATAATAAGGAACTTCGTTCATAAATTGATTTAAAATGGATGGATGGAAATGGATTGAGATGTGAAAATCTACGTTGAATGGTCTTAGAAAGAATATAAAGTGGTTATGAATATTGGAAATAATTATACTTGGCATTTATATCTTAGTTAAATCGCATATATATTGTGGTAGAGAAGCCCACCCTACTTGAGAAACCATTTTCAGGTATGGGTGACATGCCACCTCCAAGGACATAGCTTGGGAGGACTAGGGCTGAAGACTTCATTTTTGTTATGATGTGTTTAAATGTTATTCAAGCCGAGGGCTTTACATGTATAGAGCTTAGGACTCTTCTTTTGTTGTAACCAAGTGATAACTTGGAAAAATATAAGCCCGTAGGGCATTTATTTTGTTGTTGTTAATCTAATGTTACATGCTATAGATTCATGATGGATATTTATGAATGTATAACGCATGTAATACCCCCTTTATAATATAAACTTTGATGAATGAAGTATACCATTTTATTATGTTTATAGACCTTATGAATGTATTATTTGTGTTGTATTTTGAGGGCATTACAACTTGGTATCAGAGCGTACCGGGTTTGAATACTTTGGGTATGTGGGAAGTGGTTAGTACCACAATGGGTTTGTCTCACTTGTTAGAGACTTAACTATGGATGTTATATGCTTATATGATAGCATGCTTATGTGATTATATGGGTATGGGACTTGATTTTAGGATGTTCATTGGGTCCATGGGTTCGGGAGTCTGTTAGAAAGGCACTTGATCACCGCTGCTTTCTAATCGAACTCTAGCAACGCCAGGATGATCATTATCCTAAAATGAAATGTGTGTTTATGTGATTACATGCTTATGTGGAGTGAATTATAGTTTTCCATTGTATTACGGCGCGAGTGAATTAGTTTCGGTACATTTGTAAATGTGCTAATGTCTATCGTTACCTTTATTAGGATGTCAGGACAAGGTCGTGCTGGTAGGCATGGTAGGCATAAAAGGCATGAGATGCATATACCAGATGAAATTGTGACACAGGAGGAAGGAGTTGGTCAGGCCAACGTGGCTAAACCGGTTGGTCGTGCCATGGGCGCTTTAGCCCGTGAGAGATGGCGAGCATTGAGGGAATCCATGGACATTCTCGGTGAGAATCAAGTCCGTGCCCATGTAGTTGAAACAGGCCATCATTCTTAAAGATGGAGTTCTTCCTACGAATCCGGACGAGTTTTGGTGATCCCAAGGAGCCATTGAAGGCTGACGAGTGGTTAGAGTAGATGATGAAGACGTTTGAGATGCTCAGCATCGAAGACGAAGGTTTGAAAGTGACCTTGGCGTCCTTCCAGCTAAAGAGAGACGCGAGTCAGTGGTAGAAGTATGCGCAGAGGCGCATTAGAGGGACTTAGGAGGCCTTTGTTGATGTTTTCCAAGACAAGTACTTACTCACATGTGAGGGAGAAGTTGAGGGATCAATTCTCCAAGTTGGTGCAGTTGAATACACCAGTGGCTGAGTTTGAGGCCACCTTTACTAGCTTGTCTAGGTTTACACCGGAGTTAGTGGCGATCGAGGAGCGCCGATGTTTGGAGTTTGAAAAGAGGTTACGGATCGGACTCATGTTCAGGGTGGCCGAATCCATGATTAGAGACTATAGGCGCCTTGTGGAGGCTGTAGCCCATCTTGAGACTATTATGCATGCGGAGAATGAGAGAATGAGGGGCTCGAAGAGGAGTCAGGATGGTCAGGGGGACAGTAAGAGGCAGAGGGGTTCTAATCCTCAACAGTCACAAGAAGCACATTCGAGGTCTACCTTTCTAGTATCGTGTTCGGGTTTTGGGAGAGGCGGTCAGGGAGACATCACTTGTTTCAAAAGTGGTCAGTTAGGCCACAAGTCTCCAGCTTGCCCGCAGAGGGGATGAGGGCAACAAGCAGCTTCATCTTCGGCTCGTTCTCAGGGCTAGAGTTAGGGCAGAGGCCAACCACTCACTTGTTATCAGTGTGGGCAGGCGAGGCATTTGAAGAGGTTTTGCCCACAGTTGGGTGGCACACCTGATGTATCTGGTTCGAGGCAGACACAGAGTCACAAGCCAGCACAGTCAGTACAGGTGCATCTCATTCATTTATTTCGTCTATATTTGCATCTCTTTTGGGGTTGGAGTTGGCACAGTTAGCATCTCCTATTTGTGTTGTGTCACCTGTTGGGGGTGATACGGTTTTGAAACAGGGTGTCGGGGCTATGATATAGAGGTCGTCGATCGTTGGCTTCATTTTTCTTTTGTGTTGATGGATATGTCTGGTTTTGATGTTATTTTGGGTATGGACTGATTATCGTCATACCATGCTGTTATAGATTACTACCGTCAGAGGGTTACTGTATGTACCTTGAGCAGTGATTGCTTTATTTCATGGGAGACTGGGTGGATAGAGTCTTAACACCAGTGTATGGTTCGTGTGGAAGGAGTGAACTTAGTTGTCTTCTTGCTAGCTTTTCGAGTAGTAAGTCTGACGAAGTTCAAGTTGAGTTGCCAATAGTGGTTTGCGAGTACTCGGATGTCTTTCCCGAGGATCTTATTAGCTTACCACCTCACCGAGAAATCGAGTTATCTATTGATTTAGTGCCCGGCACAGCACCGATTTCCATGGCCCCGTATCGTTTTGCACTAGCTGAGTTGAGTGAGTTAAAGGTTCAACTCCAAGAACTACTAGATAAGGGCTTTATTTGCCCTAGTACTTCGCCTTGGGGAGCACCGACTCTCTTTGCTAAAAAGAAAGATGGAGCCTTGCGACTCTGTATTGATTATAGAAAGTTGAACCAAGTTAAGAACAAGTATCCAATGCCTCGTATAGATGACCTGTTTGATTAGTTGAAAGGATCTCATTGTTTCTCCAAGATAGACATAAGATCGGGTTACCATTAGTTGGGGTCAGGGAGGAAGATATTCCGAAGATGACATTCCATACGCGGTATGGCCATTATGAGTTTTTGGTGATGCCTTTTGGGCTAACCAATGCACCGACTGTGTTTATGGACTTGATGAACCGAATCTTTCGAGAGTTCTTAGATCGTTTTGTAGTCGTTTTTGTGGATGATATTCTGATTTACTCACCCTCTACAGAGGAGCACGAGGAACACTTGCGAGTGGTGCTCGAGTTGCTTAGAGCCCATAAGTTGTATGCTAAGTTCGGGAAGTGTGAGTTCTGGCTAAGAGAGGTTAAGTTCTTAGGCCATGTAGTATCTAGGGAATAGGTGACTGTAGATTCATCCAAAATTGAGGTAGTGCAAGATTGGGCATAACCTAAGAATGCTTTCGAGATTCGTAGTTTCTTGAGGTTGGCCGGGTATTACTGTCGGTTTGTAAAGGATTTCTCCAAATTAGCTTCGCCTTTGACTAGATTGGTGAGAAAATGGGTCAAATTTGTGTGGAGTGAGACTTGTGAAAAGTCATTCCAAGAGCTTAAGGTTAGACTCACCACCGCTCCAGTCTTGATTATTCTAGAGGTTTGGGTTATTCAGTGTATTGTGATGCCTCACGAGAGGGTTTGAGTTGTGTATTGACGCAAGTAGGAAAAGTAGTAGCCTATGGCTCGTGGCAGTTGAAAACATACGTGAGAAACTACCCTACTCACGATTTAGAGCTAGCAGCTATGATTTTTGCCTTAAAGATTTGGAGACACTATCTGTATGGTGAGAAATTTGAGGTGTTTTCTGATCATAAGAGTCTAAAGTATCTATTCACACAAAAGGACTTGAATTTGAGGCAGAGAAGGTGGATGGAGTTCATAAAGGATTATAACTTCGAATTACATTACCATCCCGAGAAGGCCAATGTTGTGGCCGATGCCCTAAGTAGGAAATCCATTAGTAGTGTAGCTTGTATTGCTATTCGGGAATGGGAGATGTTGGGTACCCTTGGTGAATTTGGCTTGCATTTGGGCGAGTCTGTTCACTACAACAAAAAAATACATTTTATAGCATTTTTTTATAACATTCTTTTGAAAATGCTATAAAATGTGATGCATTGGTGGCATTTTGTAATAAAATAACATCTGGTGAGAACAATTCAATTTTTATAACATTTAATATAATTTTAATAGCTTTTCATACATGTTGTGAAATAATCCGGAAATTCAAGATTTTAATTACAATGTATAAATGCTATAAATAAAAATATAATGCTATCAATTATATATAAAACGAAAAGACCCAGATTTTTTGCACTAAAATATGGCGCCCTTATTTTTCAGCAAAACCCACTCCCAAACCAGTTTCCTATTTTTCCTCTCATTGTGATGATCAACAACAATGCTTCTAATGCTTCTAGGACTACTTCTTACTCTACGATTCTGTGATTCTGTGAAGCTTTGTGTTGTTTAAAGGTAATGTTCTCTCTCCCTTGAGATTTCCTTCATCAATTATTATATATATATATATATATGTGCTGATTATAGTTTCTATTTTTTTTGTTTATATGAAATCCTCTAAATTAATCTCAAGTACAGCAGAAAGAGAGGATTTTGGGAACAGATTGTAAGTATTATTTCTCTAATTTTTTTTATATTGATTGATACATGCATGTTGTTTTTTGTGTATAACTTTTGGGCTGGATTGATTTTTCTTGTGCGTGTATATATATATATATATCTGTGTGTGTGTGTGTGTGTGTGTGTGGATTGGGTTTTGATTTTGCTGATTGTATGGATTGGGTTTTGATTTTGTTGATTTTGTTGATCGCAACGATGCTTGTGGAGACCCCAAAGTGTAGTCACGCAGTCCCCAAAACCATTCACCACCATTGTTAAGAATATATCTCTCTCTCTATTCTGAAACAGAGATGAGATACAAATCTATATGACCCAATAACCAAAACAAACTACACACAACCGAACAACTCTACATTAAGAGTCCATAATTGCAATTCAGAAGTTTATTCAGCATACTCATACCAGACCCACCTCTTTCAATCTTATTTATTATCTAAGTTGGTTGCTCCCCACCATTAATCATGGTGTCTGCAATTTTCATATATAATAAATAGCAAGTCTGATAACTAAATAAATAAAATATTTGTTATATATTGTATGTAATTCAAATGGTAAGAGTCTAGTTTATCAAATTATAGTCATAAGGTCAAGTCACACCCTTTTCTCTATTGTTTTTATTTTTATTTTTGGGAATAGAAAATTGGAAGTATAAAGAAAAAAAAAAGTTTAAAGACACCAAATAGATGCTCAGAAATATAATACAAGTTGAAAAATGATTTGGCAAGTCATTTTCAGGAATGAATTTTTAATATATATATATATATATTTTAACCTTTTGGTGAGTGGGATGATTAGTAAAAGAAACTTAAGCTTTTGTCACTTTTGCACAATGATTAAATGATGAATTGTTTAAGAGTGTTGAGATCATCATGCTCCATAAAACTTTATGACATTTCTAAAGTGTGGATTGTGGATATAGTTAATCTCCCTTTTATCACACATGGTATTGAGTGCAATGGTGACAACTCTAAATGAGATGGTGATAAGATGGATAGACAACAGGTGGAGTGGTCTTAACCCCTGCCCCCATTTGGAGCTCTTAATTTAGTTCTTAAAAAGATAAATCAATTATGCACAAATAACACGATTTATGTGATGCACTCAAAATTTTACAATTGCTATGAGTTTATTATGATAAAAAAGGTTATAAGAGATTTCAAAGATAATTATCTCACTTTAATTATAAATACATAAAAAATTAAAACAATGTGCTATTAGGCCACAAATATAAAAAATAAAAAATAAAAAAAATTTCTCTATTTCAAAGTTAGATTCGCGGTCGAATGTTAGGGTTTTGCTTATCAAAATTCACATCATGCCATGGTATTGGCTTCACACTAATGAAATGAGAGATTAGTTTGAAGTTCAAGCCTGTGAATCAGGTGGCAGCATCCCATTTTTCCAATTCACACTGCATCTAGATATTAAGCACATCTCTCCATACTTTTCAAATATATATATATTTTTCATTTATTTAAATTGAAATTTGTTTTTTGTTTGTTTAAATAATTTGTCTCACTTTCACAGAATAAAAAAGAAAAGAAATAGAAAGAGTCATACTGGAATAAAATAGAATAGAATTGAATGATTATATTCAATTTATTATAGTGAACTACTTTGTCTTGGAGTCTTGTAAGGTTAATGAAAAAAGTGAACCATTCTCGTCTTCATCTTATTAACTTATTGTAGTGTTTGATTTCACCATAATAAAATAGAATCATCATTCATTCATTCATTTTTTTTTATAACCATGAATAATAATTATATTTATAGTACAATTTATATTTTTTTTTATTGAAGAAAACATGAAAATGCTATATTAGAACTAACGGTTCGCACACGCGATACGTGTGCAATTTAAATAAGTAAAAATAAAATAAAATATTTATTATATATAGTGTGCTAGTCAAGTAGTAAGAGTCTTCTTCATTTGATATAAGTCCAAGGTTCAAATCCCCTCCTCTCTTCTATCTATTTTTTTTTTAAAATAAAAAAGTTGACACGTGGTAGCATAAGAAACTAAGGCTTTAGGACACCATAAAAGATGTTCACTTTATATATAGTATAGATATATATGGATTGGGTTTTGATTTTGTTGATTGTGTGTATTTATAATTTGCTGATCTGTTTGGTTTAGTCTTTAGGCTGCTGATCTGTTTGGCTGCTGAAAAGTTATGTTTTGTTGATCTGTTTGGTTTAGTCTCAAGGCTTATGGCTCTGTCTGTTGGAGGATTTTTGTGGCCTTATTAGTCTCAAGACTTAATGCTGTTTGGTCTCTCTTAGATAATTGGTTGATTGCTAAATGTTGCTGATTTGTGTTCATACTGATGTTTAGTCTGTCTTAGTTGCTGCTAATGATTAAGGGCTGATTGCTGAATGTTGCTGATTTGTGTTCAAGGTCAGATTAGCCTTTTGGCTCAAGGCCTCTATCAAGGACTTCCCCTTTTCAGTCACTGATGTAGTTTGCAACTGCTGACATATTAGGGGCTGATTATGAGTCTGCTTGTTCTGTTTTAATGTTATGTTGTTCTGTTTTGCTCTATTAGTTAGAGGGTTGAGCTGGAATTGGTCTGCTTTTTTTGATCAACAAAATGAAACTTTATAAATGAAGAAAGCAAAATATGGTAAAACTTAGATAAAAAAAGATGGAAACTGCAAAAAACATCAACGCTAACCTTAATAATCCTAACTAGGTTGGCACCACTAAGGAAGCACAAACATATGCGAGCACTAACCCAAAGATTGGTGAGAAGCCAATCAAGAGGAGCCAAAATTCAGAAAAACAACAAAAGCAGCCTATAGCAGTAGCATACTGCTGCAATAAACCGTAATACACCTATAGCATACACACTAAGACAACAAACACCTACAGCATACACACTAAGACAACAAACACCTACAGCATACACACGAAGACAGCAAACACCAGAACCCCAGCAGGAAGCTACACACCATCATACCATAGCCAACTTCAATGCCCTTCCATATCCAATATAATGCAACACACCAGAACCAACCACATTCAGAACTAGCACATCAGCTTTTGGACACAGAACCTTTCATGGCAATTAAGTTTCAATCCAGAACCAACCACATTCACAGCAGCTCTAAACTTAACAAACAGATTTCAATCCAGAACCCACCACACACAGAACCCCAGCGCAGCACAACAGCAGAATCCATCAAAGTGCAGCTTCACCCTAATCAAAAGGCAAAGATAATGAAAGAGAGGACATGAATTCCCACCAGACCATGATTTTACCAACTAAATTCCAAGGCTAAGACCAAGGTATTATAGCTCAGAACCTACCAGCATGATTTTATCCACTCAATCCAGGTCTTAGCCTCCATCCAGAACCAACCAGAACCAACCAGCAGATCAGATCTTAGTCTCCTACTATCTGCACAAACCGGAATTGATCTGCTGATCTGTTTAGTTTAGTCTTAAGGTTGCTGATCTGTTTGATTTAGTCTCTAGGTCATTGCTCGTTTTGATTTGAAAAGTTATGTTTTGTTGATCTGTTTGGTTTAGTCTCAAGGCTTATGGCCCTGTCTGTTGGAGGATTTTTGTGGCCTTATTAGTCTCAAGGCTTATTGTTGTTTGGTCTCTCTTAGATAGTTGGCTGATTGCTGAATGTTGCTGATGTTTAGTCTAACTAACCCTATAAAAAAAAAAAGAACTATATATCAATGAAAACAAAAAATGGGCAGCAACATAGCAGACCTGTCCAGACTAAGAGAAAACCTAGGGAGAAGCCAAAAAAACCAAGATATAAAAAGAACATCAACAAACCTATAAGTAAGCCTCCAAGATAACACCCTAACAATACCCAAAATACAATGCAAAACCTTAACAGATAGGGCAGCATGTTGTGAACAAGATGATATGTTCTTGGGCCCCATAAAAGAATATGTGGACCATGAATATATAATCAGCAAAATAGACCATATGGATTAAAATCCCTTGCACACCCCACAAGGGTAGGTTCAAAAAGGAACTAGAGAAATGTCCAAAAGAACCCAACAGATGTATACAGTTCAAAGAACAACAAATCTTTTCACTCCTTAGGCGCTTACAGAAGCCACAAACACTGTCCCCTTTCTTCCAAGGAAGAATGCCTCTAACAAAGAGAAGACTTTGGCCTACATGATGTTGCCACACTTTCCAGTAGCCTCTGTGTAAATTACCATGCTCCCATGATCTAGTACAGTAGCGGCCATGCACCCTATCACCATAATTCCAAGATTTAATGAAACCAGCAAAGGGTAAAAAAGCTCCTTCACAGTGCTTCCACACTTTCCTGCAACCACTATGCTTATGATCATGCTTCCTCAAGTTGGTAGATCTTGTCCATTGCAGATGGTTGTATGAGTACCACCTATACTTAGGATAGCTAATCACAGAAACAAACAATTCAATATAGCACCACACAATCTATGAGCTCACTTCTCTCAACCCACAATTTAGAATCTCACAACACTCGAGGTCTTCATCTCCTAGTACCTGCATAGAATGTAAGTAACAGTAGACAAAAATAGATCAACCCTTAATATGGCTAGTGAAATTTTGATAAGAATTTTTATCTTTCTCACAAAACTCTCAACCCACTGATTTTGGTTTCCCTCACTCACAGATTGCATGTCTTGCTTATTCATGTACCTTCAAAATGAGCAAACTTGAGAAAAATAGTCAATTTGTGCTACCGTCACTCAACCCACATATTAGTGAACTCCCATCTCTCATTCCAAATGCTGGAGTTTTCATAATGGTGTGGGGAAGTCCCCAAGAGCTCAAGAACCAGCTGTCACTAGGATGCATTTTAAGATTAGTAATAAACATCATATGAAATCTAACCATATCTACAATGCATTTGATAACAACCTCTACAGGAATTTGCTCTTTTCTAAATATTATATTATTTCTGACAATCCACAACTGGTACACAGTACAAGTAAAGGCAAGTCTAGTTATAATTGCACTGATGGATTTACCTCTAGCTAATTTGGAAACCAGTTGGATAGTTTCAGGCCAGAGAAGGCTAGGCCATTCAACATTAAGCTTGCCTTTAACACAATCCCAAACTCTACTAGAGAAGGGACAATAAAAAAATAGATGGTTATGGTCCTCACAAGGAACATTACAAAAGACACACTCAGAGGATTGAGTAACACCAAAAAGTTAGTCTATCCCCTATATTTATTATATGTGTTTTTATTTGATTTGAATATTGCTTTGCTATTTATTAGATCATATTGTTTTATGAAAATTTATGCATATTATGATTCTATTCTTTATTGCATTCTTGTTTTTTTACTCTAATAATATGATCTTCTCATTACATATAACCATTTATAGGCAATTTTATATTTTTGCCTTCTTATGAAAGTTAACGAAATGGAATTGATGCCTATAATACCCTTTTAAAATATTCATTACAATTATCACAAAATGGCTCAAACCTTAATATAGCCTTGGTATAGCATTGCCTAAGACTAAAATTTATAAAGGTCATGTTCGAAGACTTGTATATTTATGTACCATAGTTTATTAAGAAATCCCTATTTTCACTATTTAGATGCACTTCTATTTGTGTGAAATTTCTCCACCTTTCTGATCTAAGCAACTATATGTATTACTTGGCCATATTAGGAAAGGAGTTACTTCATGATTAATGATGAAGAAAGATTGGGTGCATCTTAATAGGTAATGAAAATTTTATTTGGAACCTATTGTGCTTAAAATATTCATTCTAAAATTTCTTAATAAATTTGTACTTTGAATGGTAAAATAGAACTACAGATGAATACATGAAAGAAGCATGGAATTTTGTGGACATGGCTAAAAGGAATGCAGGGTATCCAGAGAAGATCATATGTCCTTGCAAAGATTGTCGAAACTTAAGTCACCATTGTATTGAGGTTGTGTATGAGAATTTGGTCATAAAGGGAATGGATGAAACTTATACAAATTGGTTTCATCATGGAGAACAACCAAATGAGAGTGATAAACCTGATATGGAAATGTTAGGCTCATACAATTTATTTAAAGCTGCATGTGCGCCAGATGACAATTATGAAAAGTTTGTTGACGAAAGTAGGGATGAGGAATTTTTCAAATCACTAGAAGATGCAGAAACCCCATTATATTTAGGTTGTGAAAAATACACAAAGTTGTCAGCAATTGTAGCTCTTTACAAGCACAAAGCTGTAAATGAAAGGTCTAATAATAGTTTTAATAAACTTCTGGAGACATTACATCATATGTTACCAATAGGAAACGTCATTCTGAAGTTTGTATACTCTATGAAAAAATTTGTCAAAGCATTTGATTTAGGATATGAGAAGATTCATGCTTGTGTAAATGATTGTTGTTTGTTTAGAAAAGAGAATGTTGAAATGGAGAGTTGTCCAAAATGTGGTTTTTCACGATGGAAGGTCGATCAACGTACCAATAAAATTAAAAAAGGTGTTCCTGCTAAAGTGCTAAGATATTTTCCTATAATCCCAAGGTTTAGAAGGATGTTCAGGTCATCACAAATGGCTGAAGATTTAAGGTGGCATTTCGCTCATAAAAGTGAAGATAGCAAGATGCGACACCCAGTTGATTCTTGCTCATGGGACTTAGTTAATAATAAGTGGCCACTTTTTTCATCAGATCCTCGCAATCTTAGACTAGGTCTAGCAGCTGATGGTTTCAATCCATTTCGTAATTTGAGTTCTACGTACAGTTGTTGGCCCATGATGCTAGTTGCATATAACTTCCCACCATGGTTATGTATGAAAAGAGAAAATGTTATGTTGACATTATTGATTCCAGGGAAAAAGAAACCAGGTAATGACATTGATGTATATTTACAACCACTTATAGAAGACCTACAAGAGTTGTGGAATAATGGGGTGAATATTTATGATGCTTTCACAAAAACAGTTTTCAATTTGAGGGCAATTTTATTATGGACAATAAATGACTTTCCAGCATATGGAAATCTCTCTGGGTGTACTACAAAGGGTAGAATAGCATGTCCTATATGTGGCAACAATACATATTCACAGTGGCTAACATTTAGTAGAAAGTTTGCATACATGGGCCACAGGTGCTTCTTCCGCCATCTCACCCTTTTCGAAAGAAAAAAACTTGGTTTGATGGTAAGGAAGAAAAGAGAAGAAATCTTAAAATCATGACTGGCAACAACATTTGGGCTTCTATTAAAGACATGAAGAATGATTACGGGAAGAATGGAAAGAAGAAGCGAAAGCTAGATAATGAACCTATTCAAACATGGAAAAAGAGGTCAATTTTTTTTGAATTACCTTATTGGAAGGTCATTGTTATTGACTATTTTGATATATCTTATCTAATTTTTTATTTTTATTTTTTTGAGTTTTTGATAGTAGCAAATTGATAAGCGTTTTTATAATGATTTCTCAGGAACTTACATTACGTCATAATTTAGATGTAATGCATATAGAGAAAAATGTTTGTGAGAGCATCATTGGCACCTTGTTGGATATCAATGGAAAATCAAAGGATGGTCACAATGCTCGTAAGGATTTACAAGAAATGGGAATACGACATGACTTGCATCCAAAAGACCGTGGGACTAGAACATACCTCCCTGCAGCTGCACATACACTATCCAGGACTGAAAAGAAAATATTTTGCAAGAGGTTATTTGACCTAAAGTTACCTGATGGGTATAGCTCAAATATTGGGAATTGTATATCGATGGAGGAATGCAAGATTATAGGCCTGAAATCCCACGATTGTCATGTTCTGATGCAACAATTGTTACCTGTAGCTTTGAAAGGATTAGTGCCAAAAGGACCAAGAAATGCCATACTTCGGTTGTGTTCATTCTTCAATAGAATATGTCAATGAGTCCTTGATAGAGAACAAATAGCTGCCCTTCAAGAAGAAGTCATTGAAACCTTATGCATGTTTGAAAGGTTTTTTCCACCTTCATTCTTTGACATCATGATTCATTTAACGATTCACATAGGACGAGAGCACGATTATGTGGACCAATCCAATACCGTTGGATGTATCCCTTTGAAAGGTGAACACCTATTTTATGATTATTAAATATGACATGTGTCAAGAAGTATGATTTTAATATGATGTTCATTTTTCTTAAGATATATGAAGATACTCAAAGGATATGTTAGGAATCCTGCACGACCTGAAGGCTGCATCGCAGAATGCTATCTTGCAGATGAGTGCATGTTATTTTGCAACAAAAATATGAAGACAACTATTGAAGTAGATTATCAAGTAGGCCGCAATCAAGATTTTGATAATGATGTGATTCTTGAAGGTTGTCCAATTTCAGGTGGAACATCAATCATATTGAGTGATGAATTATTAGAAACTGCACATTGTTGCGTGTTGTTCAATACAGCCATAGTGGAACCTTATTTGGAGTAAGTATGATAGAATTTCCAATGCATAATTTAGTTGGTACCTAATATCATTTATAAACCACTTATCCATTTTGGTTTCAATCAGGATGCATTTAGAGGACTTAAAGCAATCAAACAGGAGCCTTGGTCTTCAAAAAAATAAAAGCTTACTTTTGAAGCGACATGCTGACAATTTCGCAGCATGGTTAAAGCAAAAGGTTACATGTTATTTCAAATTAGTTTGTCTAGAAGAATATGATAACATAATATATGAATTTAATCCTTTATTTTTTAATAGATTTAGTTTCATACCCCATCAACTAATGAGTTGGACAATAATGAGTTAGACAAACTAAAATGGCTTGCATATGGTCCTAGAAAGCATGCAATGTCCTATAATGGATATATAATTAATGGGCAGCGATTCCACACAAAGGAAGCAGAGAAGTCAACTCAAAATAGTGGTGTTTCCATTGAAGCTACAACCATGTGCTGAGCAAGTGCAAAGGACACTTCCCAAAGTTATTGATGTCATTGCATATTATGGTGTGATCAGAGATATAATTTTATTAGATTACCATACATTTCAACTTCCAATATTCAAGTGTGATTGGGCAAATATTGGACATGGTGTTAGATTTGAAGATGGTTTTACACTTGTTAATCTACCCCAAGGTGAGAACCAATATGAGAGGGAGACTTTTATATTGGCCTCACAAGCAAAACAAGTATTTTATTTGAGAGAAACTGATTCATCTAATTGGTATGTTTTACTGAAGGCACCGCCAAGAGGCTCTTATGAGTTGGAAATGTATGATGAGAACGCGGATATGTCTTCTAGGCCACAACACGTTTCATCACTTGATTTGAACATTGATGATGATAATGACGAAGGCAGTTTTGTGAAAGAAGATTGTGATGGAATATTGGTGTGATTTATGTGCTACTCTTGAAAAGATTGTAGTTTTTATCTCGAGTTTTTTGAGTTTATAATGTTATTTTGAAATTTCTTTATCAAGCACTAATTTGCATTCTAAATTTGTTTCAGAATTATTTATGGTGGGTTGAAACAAGAAAAAGAGTTTTAACTTATAATGAATGTATAATATTACGCTTCACAAGTTTTTAGTTGAAGCGTTTTGGGAAATGATGGTATATATACATGTTTTTTTTGCTTGGTCATTTCTATCACTTTTTTACCCTTTATGTATTTATAAGGTATACAACTCAATTCTTGTTTCAAGATACTTACTTTATTTCAATTCATTTCTCTAACTAAGTTTGGAATTTGATGCTATGTTATTATTTTGTTGAATAGGTTGGCTACAATGGTTGCTAGTTGTAAAGGGAGGTTACGTCCTAGGGATACATCAAGTGAAGTCTCTCTTGAAGGACCATCCAACATCTTGCCTCAAGATTCCCTAGAAACTGCTGCAGTTTGTACAGAGGGTTCACAAAATCTTAAACGAAAAGGGGGCCCAACCAAATTGAAAACAATTGCAGTGGATGGCGGAAGCCGAATTAAAATAGCGTACAATGACTTGGGTCAACCAATTGGTGATGGATCGGTCAAATTATCCTCTTTCTTAGGAGCTCTTGTTCAAGAGATTGTACCTGTAACACTTCCTGATTGGAGGAAACTTCCTTTGGGGATGGGAGAAGTCTTATGGAAATCTATTCAGGTGTAGTATACCAAACTTAAATATCTTTGCTTTGAACATAAATTAATCATAACATTCATGCTAATATAACTTGCAGGTATGATTTAAGGTAGATGAAGAGTGGCAGAAAGATCATATATTTATGTCAATGGATGATCTCCAATATGATCTTTGGAGGGCTTCCAAATCAAGATTAGTTACCAAAATAAGGAAAGCATCAAACGAAGAAGAAAGGCTTCAACTACGACTTGATAACATCAAATCAATTCATGAGTGGAAGGATTTCTTGAAGGAAAAGACAAGTGAAAAGTTTAAGGTAAGAAGCTTCTGCAGTTGTCAACATCTAATAAAGACAAATTCGATTGTTATCAATACTATTTTATGAAGGTAAATTCTATTCTTATCAATACTATTATGGAACTCCTGTACTTGTGCATAATCAGAATGTAGACACTTGCATAGATGAAAAAGTTAACAAAGTACCACTTTGGTAAATGGGAAAAATTTGAAAAATAGATATTGTAGCTGTTATAATTATGCATCAGACTGTTAGAAAATTCCATTACGGAGAAATGACTTGTTACAAACTATAAAGAGGGGGAGAAAGGGATTTGATAGAAAAACAAATTACACTAATATGTAATAATAGTACATGGGATACAGTTTCAATCATTTGACAGCCACGAGAATTGATATCAATAAATGGTACGGTGCAACTAGAAAACAAATGAAGACAATATTGCTGTCTCTTATTTCTTTCACTCACAAGCTTCACTTTTTGTCTGAGCATAAAATATTTTCTGAATTTTCTTGTGTTTGTTGATTGTTAAATCTTTTATGCAGATTTTGGGAGGGACACACTACTATCCAAAACCTGAAAATGGATAACCAATCTCACCCTCCCAGAAAAAAGTCATCAACCTTAATAAACCAACAGATCCTATGTGACCGCACAATAGACCTGTGTATATGCACACATATTAATGCATATCATAGACAAACCCATCTTATCTCACGTAATACATACTAGAGTCGTGTGTTCACTGTTCCTCTACTATAACAAGTCCATAATCCCTCTCTCAAGAGAAAAAGAATAGGTTTGGGAACCATTTCTGGAACTTAACGTTCTTTTACATTCTTCTAGATATTATGTTCTTTAAATTCAAATCTGGAGGGCCCACCCTGAAGCAAACAAAACAACAGAGAAAAATGAACCATAAAACTAAAGTAGTAGGGCCCATTACCCTTTTATCTATCTGTATCATCCCTTTGGGTGCTTTATTTCAAGTAGTTTTTGTTCTATTTTGTTGCAAGGGAATCACTAATCATTATTATTGTTTGATCTTTGTTAGGGAGCATGCTGCTATTACACTAAACATGATTGTCTATTTCATTATAATGTTGTATCAATTTCAATAAAATAGAACATTTTTGTTGACCCAAAAAAAAAAAAAATACTAAAGTTGATTAATTGCTTTAGGCTAAAAGTGAGAAATTCAAAAAAATTAGAAGGAAACAACTCCCACATACATGCAATCGCAAGGGATATGCACGGTTGACTGAGGACATGGTAACATCAAATTTCATTATAAATTTTATTTAGTTCTGTTTGTATTTTTTCTGTAGTATGAATTCTTTTTTTTTCCCTCCTTAGAAAAACAAGGGTGCAACCTCCTCATCTCTATCTAGAGTTCCTGTCTGGATTCAGGCACATACTAAAAAGAGTGGTGAACCCATAAACACAACTGCTGCTGAAACTATTGTAAGAACATTTCTCTATTCAATATTTTTTATTTTATTATATATATATATCTTGATACTCATATTGATCATCCTTATCTACTAAGACATAATAATAATAATATTTTTCAGGATAAATTGAAACAAGTTGAACTTGATGATCCAGTATCATCATCTGTTCTTCAGGTAAAAGAAGATGCTCTTTTAAAAATACTTGGTCGTGAGAATTGGGGGCGAATAAGTGGGCTTGGTAAAGGAGTTACTGTTACTAAATTATGTGTACTCTTGCAAAGGGATAGTTATAAAACTTAGGAAAAAGAAGAAGCTAGTCAATTGAAAGAAAGAGTGGCACATTTGGAGAGCTTAGTTACTCATCTAATGAAAAGTGAGGCAAGTAGTTTTATGCATTTATTAAATTTACTTATATAGGTTTCTAACTTTTAACACAATTACATTATTGTCTTTCATTTTTTTGTGTCAGAATCAAGCAAGCGAGGAAGGACCAACAATACCTATAGTTTCTCCATCGGTAAAAAATATTATTTACATTCCATTTTACATGAAAGTAGAGTGCACACATGCACGCACACAAACATTTCCTTTCTATTAGTATATTTATATTTAGAGATCAACTTTAGATTACCACTTAAGTATCCATCTAACACTATTAGTAATGGGTTAAAGAAAAACGCAAATGCAATGACATATACAAGGAATAATTGTAACTTTGAAAGTAGAACAGATGCTTTTGAGACAAAGCGAAGTAAAATATATGTGCTACAACAATGCTTTCCTGATTGATTTGTTAGGTAAAAAATTTGAAGAATTCAAGAGGGAAAAACATAAGAAAGTTTCAATAGTAATCACTAAATTGGAGTGTTTACATGTTAACATAGTGTATATATATAGAGAGAAAGGGGGGAGCTAACAACCCTATATGAGTGACAATTTCTCTTGTTTGTCATTGCCTTGTTACTAAAGAGTCAGAACACTAACACCCCCAACAAGAAATGCAAGTTGCTAGATTGGATAGGGTCAGGGGAAGTAGTTGCTGAAGGGCGTTGGTCTTCAAGTGATCCGAAATAGCTTGTCCATCACATTCCTATTGGACCTAATGCCATGAGAGTATGGGTAGATCTTGCAAGAGAAGCTGGAACATATTTATGGAGGCCTACTGCTGACATGACTTACATTGAAGATGCTGTGGGTACTACAGTTGCATGGCCAGCTGACAAAGTTGTTATGGGGCAGTGATCACTTCTACAGGTTAGTAATTTTTTAAAGATTAAAAAAATTACTCTTCATGAACAATTTACATCTTATTATTTTCATTTCTATTTTTTCCACCTTGAGAAATGTATTTGTAGAGAATCTAGAAATGTTTTTTTTTTTTTAATGAATAGACGGGTCAGCTACCGACACAATTCTCAATTCTACACATTAGATTCAAAACAACCAAACATTGATTATGAATGATGTTCTGTAAAATGAAATAGAGAAAACCAAGTTATAAATTCGAGCTAACTCTCAATAACAAGACCCAAGAAGAAAACATGTGGCAATCCATCCCATGGAATGAATTCAGTAAGAACAAATCTCACAATTACATGCAGTGCACAAACTAAAAGGTTTCTTCTCATTCTTCTGCAGCACTAAGATCCATGCTGAGGTCAAGAACCTACAGAGGAAAAAAAAAGCATGTAAGTTAAATAAATAAATTATTAATTAATATTAAAACCCTTAAAAAATTCATTATGGATGATAGAGAGGGTGATGCCTTGGTTCATAGAGAGACAAGCCTTTGTAAGGCAGTAGGAATGAAGAAACAAGACAGACAATTATTTGGAAATATGGTGACTGCCACTCTAAGAGATGCATCAACAAAAGAAATGATAACAAGTAATTGAACTTGGATACTAAATCTACAACACAGAATTACTAAATAATAGAGAGCTGTTATTTCCACAGCCCCCTTTTATCCTCCTCCAGACCATTTGAGAGGGCACCCAATGTGTGAGGAGAGATGTGGAAATGGGCGATCAAACTAACTCTGTATTTATACAATATCTAGAACATAGGATAGAATCATCCAAGATTTCCTTGAAGCTGTTGCATGCAACCCAGAGAGTCATGGATTTATTTAAGAAGGTAATCCAACAACATAAAAAGCAAAAATAATTCTTTGCACATACAATGATCCCAAAATTATCCCCATGATACAGTTGTGATGCAAGATGACACCCTCATACTTCAATCACTTTGCTATTTTTTGCACAACTTTCCATCTATATACATGCTTCCAAACACCCACTATCCAACCACCTCTCCCCCTCCCTTCCTCCCTCCCTCCCTCCCTCCCTCTCTCCCTCCCTCTCTGAAATTTGTTGATTTCATGAGTTTCAGTTATATATTGATTTCATGAGTTTCAGTTATATAGACATGGACGACATGTGACACGACACAAATAGGTCGACACAAACATTTAAAAAAAATGTAGGATGCAACACATGGGAGATACATGTAAACTATATAATTTTATTTTTATTTTTCCTTTTTAATGATATAGACTCCATTTTTAAACTGATTATACTTACTGTGACATGTTGATTATTGTTTTGTAGTTATTATCTTTGGAAAGAAGATGGGACCAATAGAAGTCAGCTTGGAAGTTTGTGGGTGCATAAAAAGGAATTTGAATGTGTCATTATGTCTTTACATACCGACATTATGGTTTTAAGTTTTTGTTTTTATTTTTCTGAACCTAGTGAGAGATTGTGTTTTGGTACTTTATTAAGACCATGTTATGACAATTTTATTATTTCTTGAAATTTATGGTGATGAGTTATTTTTCAATGACGATACTGTTTTGTATGTGATGGATGAAAATATGTTTGTTGCATTTACAGGATTTAGGTTTTCAATATTGGTGTTGGAATGGATTTTTATTATATTTATAAATACTAGATGGTAGCATTTAAAATTGCTATCATAATGAGGAATTTATAACATTAAAAAAATGTTATCAAAAAGTTTGTTGGCATGCTTTATTATAGCATTCTTAGTTAGTTATGATATAGTAAATTGTAACATTACTAGATTGCTATAAAAGCAATTTCATAGCATTAACAAACTGTTATCCTTTGGTATTTTTAGTAACTTTCAAATTTTTTATAGCATTCAAAAATTGTTATAATATATTTACGATAGCATTCAACGATAACATTCGATAAATGTTATAAAAAATGATACACTTTTAATAACATGGGCAAACATAGCATTCCAACGAATGCTATTGTTTACTTTCGATAGCATTGATTGAATGCTATTAAATGTGTTTTTTGTTGTAGTGGTTGAGTTTGCAGCCTTATTTTTAGTAGTTGCACAACCCAAACTTGTGAACCGAGTGTTAGAAGCACAGAATGGTGACTTTGAGATAAAATTGCTCCGGGAGAAGATCTCCATTGGGAAGGTGGAGAAGGGTTTGACTGTGTATCCCGACCTGAGCGTGAGATACTGTGACCATTTGTTTGTGCCGAAGTCTTGCCGAGAGGAAGTACTTCAAGAGTTTCACCATTTACATCTTGCAGTGCATCTGAGAGGCACGAAGATGTATCATGATCTGAGTCGCCAATTTTGGTGGAGGAGTATGAAGAAGGATGTGGCAGTGTTCGTATTGAAGTGCCTTACTTGTCAGCAAGTGAAGGCCAAACATCAGAGGCCATTGGGTTTGTTGCAACCCTTGCCTATAACTGAGTGAAAATGGGAGCATGTCACGATGGATTTTGTTGTGGGCCCTCTGAGGACTGAACGGGGAAGCGATGCCATTTGGGTGATAGTTGATATGTTGACTAAGTCGGCAAATTTTATTCCTATGCACATAAGAGATTCGGTAGATTACCTCGTTGACTTGTATATTCGGGACATAATGAGGTTGCACGGGGTCTCTGTGACGATTGTTTTGGATAGAGATCCACGTTTCACAGCTCGGCTATGGCAAAGCTTGCAGAGTGCCTTGGGCACTAGACTGACTTTTAGCACGGCTTACCATCCTCAGACTGACGGACAGTCCGAGCGTACTATTCAGATCCTTGAGGATATGCTTCGAGGCTGTGTCCTTGACTTTAAGGGGTCGTGGGAGAGACACTTATCCTTGGTAGAGTTTGCCTACAATAACAGTTTCCAATCAAGTATTGGCATAGCACCGTTTAAGGCCTTGTATGGCCAACCATGTAGATTGCCTGTGTGTTAGGCCGAGGTGTGTGATGCACCTTTGTTGGGCCCAGAGTTGGTGCAGGAAACGACGAAAATAGTGGCACTTATTCGTAAGAGGTTAGTTACAGCCCAGAGTCGTAAAAAAAGTTATGCCGATTGTAAGAGGAGACCTTTATCATTTGAGGCGGGTGATCATGTCTTTTTGAAAATATCACCTAGATGGGGTTTGATGAGATTTGGAAAAAGTGGGAAGTTATCCCCTCGGTTTATTTGCCTTTTTGAGATACTTGAGCAGATTGGGGAGGTTGCCTATCGTTTGGCGTTGCCGCCACAACTTTCTGGAGTGCATGACGTGTTTCATATTAGTATGCTTCGGAAGCATGAGCCGGATCCATCGCATGTGTTGGATTGGACCGACTTAGAGGTAGGCGAGGATGCCTCATATGAGGAGAGACCGGTGAGGGTCTTGGATAGACGGGACCAAGTCTTGCAAGGCAAGACAATTCCCCTGGTTAAAGTATTGTGGAAACATCACGGGGTTGAGAAAGCAACTTGGGAGCGTGAATTGGAAGTCCGAGAGAAATATCCGGACTTGTTTGTTGATGTTTGAGTGTATGATGAGATTTTAGTTTTGTTTATAAACTATGAAAGCATTGTATATGTTTTGGAATTATAAAAGCATTGTATATGTTGAATATGTTTCGGAAACACAAGTTTAATTTGAACATTGATCATCCTGCCATTTTGATCGTAACTGATTGTAAAATTGAACCCATTTAGAACATAATCAATTGCCCCACTGGCACATGAAAATAATTGGAAAAACCCATCAGAAATTAAACTAATCATTCCAAAATGGTGAACCATAATAATAATAATAATAATATTGGAAGGTTAACTACAAAATCATGTAAAAGATGCTAGACAATTGGTGACTAACAATTTAACAACCTTTTTTTTTTTTGGTAAAGTACAATATAAAAGTTATGTAAAGTAGAATAATGGTAACAAAATAAAACTGGTGAAATTTGGTGAATTTAAATTTTATCCACCATAGAGTGCTAACTTAGTCACATCCATACAACCAATTAAGTAAACTTTGTATCACTACTTCAACATCTTCAGTTCAATGTCCATTTACAATGGACTCATCGAAAAGCACCTGCAGGATGTGGTTTTTCCCATTCCCTCTTTATGTACACCGATAAAAACCATAAAAGTTTCAGAATGAATATTTTTCATGAGCCATTATTAAAATTGTATGATTCAAACAATCACACGACCATGTGGTTTTTAGTCAAATAAGGAACAACTGTTATTGCCATAAAGCGTACAACTTACGTTAGCCAAAAACAAGCTAATGTATGAAGAATGCCATTATTGCTGAAGAGGGGGGGGGGGGAAAGAAGGGAAATCAAAGAACCAATGAACATGACCAACCCAATTGGATAATAATACTACTTGTAGAGCAAGAGCAACTGCTTCTTCATGCATGGACATCAAGCTGTATTTATGAACACAAGCCTGCATCCGCTTTTCCCTAAGCCAAAGGCGTAGGGCATAGTTGGGATCATAGAAGAATTCAGGGCCGCTAAGCCATCCTTTGCCAAACTTGCATTGCAGGAAAACGAAGAAGGGCATTGTCATCCTCCTAATTGTGACATGGAAGGAAAACTAATATCAGACTGAGATGCATTTTAAGCATTCATTACTTGTTTTTGTGGAGGAAAAAATCATGCAATAATCTCACTGGTTATATGTAAATAGATAGATCTTCTAAAGAAAAAATATCTTAAAGAAATTTGTAAGATCAAAGTTCAATGTCACGATGCAATTGTAACTAGAGACTATACGTTCTCCTCAAATCCCATACAGCCTACACATGTCCCCCAAAAAATATACAACCAGTTGAACTCAATTTTATTGGAACATAAGCATCTTGAACCAGTGAAATTCCATGACAAAACCCATTTTCCTTAAATGAGAACCATACTGCTAATGAATCTGCAAATTTGCATTTATTAAATTTGGTAATGGGCCACCTCAATTTTCAAACTCACTGACATGTATAAAATTCCATTTGATGTGTGTCCCCATTCGTAACATGAATATTCCAAACATGTACCAAAAGGCCCAAACCATAACAAAGACAATATCAAAGATTAAAATTGCAACAAAACCAATAGAAAAACATTACTGCATTATTAAGTCAAAATAGAAACCACCTTGAGTTTGAGGGGGCAATTAATAAATATAATAGTAAATATATTTTGTATATATATATTATATAGTAACATTTATTATTTTCATAATAGGGTAAATAAGATAAACGTGAGGGAAAAAAACAAATTAAATGAAACTCTAATAATAGAAAAATTGAGAGTAAAATATATATTTTTTATTTTAATAATTAGATTTGAATTATTAAAAAAAATTCAAGTTCAAATTTAACGATATATATAAAAATAAGACAATTGTGAGAGAAAAAAATAAATTAAATAAAACTCTAATAATAGAAGAATTGAGAATTAAAATTTTTGTTTATTTTTTTAATAATTAGATTTGAAATATTTTAAATTAAAGTTTATCATATCTTTTTGAGTATATATGTGTATCCATATCCTTTTTATTTCAAATTTTACCTTTTTTCATAAAAAATAAATTTTTATTAGAAATTAGAAAAAATGGAAAAGAAGAGTTATAAGATTGCCAATTAAGAACGATAATAATAGAAGAATTGAGAGTAAAATATTTTGTTCATTTTTTTTAATAATTAGATTTGAAATATTTGAAATTAGAATTTATCATATCTTTTTGAGTTCTATATGTATATCCATATCTTTTTTTATTTCAAATTTTACTTTTTTTCATAAAAAATATTTTTCTTTTTAAAAAATTGGAAAAAATGGAAAGGAAGATTTCTAAGACTGTCAAATAGGAAAATAATAATAGAAGAATTAAGAGAAAAATATTTCATTTATTTTTAAAAAAATTAGATTTGAAATATTTGAAATTAGTGTTTATCATTTTTTTTTGAGTTCTATATGTATATATCTTTTTTCTTTCAAATTTTACTTTTTTTTCATAAAAAAATAATTTTCATTAGAAATTAAGAAAAATGGAAAGAAATATTTATAAGGCTGCCAAGTAGGAAAGATAATCTCAACTTTGAAATAATTAAAATTTTTATTTATAAGGTTTTTTTTATTGAAGATCATAAGCTAAAGAGTGAGTTTCTTGGGTTATTTATGATTGTATGTATGGGTTTTGTTTCTTCAAGCAAGAAGATGTTGAATCTTTATATATAGCGTGAATTTATGTTACAATTTAATTTCTTGTAGGAGTTTTATGGTTTTTAAAGAGGCTAAAGAGGATTCTACCATGTAAGTGAGCTTTGGACCCCAAACCATGTCCACTCCATGCTTTTCTCTTTTGACTTTTAATCTTGTTCTTGTAATTGGGAAATTGAGTAGTATTTTGGAGTTATGGTTTTGGATGAAAGTTAAGAATGTGAAATTTAACATGTGTTAAAGAGTTTTGGGCTTTGATTTATATGAAATTGAAGTTTAATTTTGAAAATGAGAGGTTCCAAATCAAGAAGCCGTTTTTCGGACTGGTTTTGCTCAGAGTCAAGACTTATGGCGGGTCTTCCAAGACGCAGGCAGTCCATTTCCAACACCAAATTTGATTCCACTAAAAAAGCATGTTGTTCAGCATGTGCGGCCCTGTTTCCCGTAGGTGCAGGACAACACTGTTTCAGCCAACTTCAAATAAGCATATCTCTTACATCCGGACTCCATTTTAAGTGATTCTTGAGCCTAAATTCAAGTCCTGGAAGTCTAGTTTCTAATGGTGGTAGTCTCACTCCCAAATTATAAGTACACAAATAGTTATTCCTAAATTAGTGATGATTGTTCACTTTCTGTCTACCGATTTTATACCATTTCTTCTTCTAAACCATTTCCCTTTCGATTCCTCCTATTTTCCTAGACATAGATTATGACCTATTAAGGAGTAATGAGTTTAGAACCACCATGGCTAATTGATTAAAGAACAAGAAAGAGATTTGGTTTTATTCTCATTTTATGCTATGTGCATTATGCTTGTAGGTCAACGAGGACATCGTTCCATTATTACCAGAGGCCCAGCACTGTGAGTAATAGTATAGTAAAGATATGTTCTTCCTTATCTATTTTGATTAATGTGTGACATGATTCTCTAAATGTCGTACTTTGTTAAAATACACAAGTTTCCAAGAAAAGTAAAATGAGCCATGAATAAGAAATGTGAATTGTTTATAATATGATATGGTGGGCCCAAGGCCGTTCTGTTTATCTGTTTTTCTTATGCTATGGCATGATATGGATTGTTCGGTCTTTAAGACCTAATCATTTTAGTATGGCACAAAGTGATGTACGGAACTAAGTGCTACAGTGCGAGTCACCTCTAGGGTCCATATGAGTCACCTCTTGAATCCATACATACATGAATTGGGCCTAAGGAGAGGTGGAGACATGTCAATGTTCCACCTACTCTGTGATCAGATACGATGATACGATATGATACGTTTCGACCTAAGGTTGTTTGATATATGATTGGGCCCGAGGTCGTTTGGTTATATGTGGACCCGAGGTCGTTCCGAAACTACGATACAAACATGAATGGTTTTACATCGTTATATGACTCATGTTTACAAAATGTTATTTGATATGCATGAATGAATGTCCTATTTTGAAACGTGATTCTAGTATCACGTACCACGCAAAATGTTTTGTGATGATTTCAAATATACATTCCATTTGAGGAAGCATGGATTTTGATACAATAATGTTTGTTTTAACAAGATTTACATTACATTTCAAAATTATGAAATATGCTTTCTTAATGTTGAGGACATCATTCATTAACCTCTTTACTTTAATATTACTCACTGGGCATTAGCTCACCCCTTTATTTTATATATATGTAGGTGAGCCATCAGGGACCACCACTAGAGTTGTATCGAGGTTCGTCTCTTTGTCAAGCCGCCCGGGTTACGCCTCTGTGTCGAGGTTTTAACTTTGTATTGGAGAATTTTGTACCTTATTGAATCTTATGTATTTGTGTGTGAGATCAATATAAGTTTTGTGATTATTTGTTATGGGGGCCGAATATTGGGAGACGTAAATAGGCCGAATGATGGGACTTGGAAAGTTAAATATTTACATCGCATTCGGCCCCGTCTTATACATTTGAATCCTGCCCTATTCGGCCAAATAGCCGGTTGAGTAAGGGGTTGAGTGGAGAGGTTTGCAGCAAAAGGAGCCGAGTAAATAGTTATACGGCGAATCGAAAATGGGCCTAGCCCCGAGGCCCAAGAAAGAAAAGATATAAATAGAAAAACATCATCCAGAAAAAGGTATGTGAGAATTAGTACACGTAACTTAAAATACAAGTAATCCAGAGAATAGAGACTGACTTGTCCATCAGAGTGCTAATTTCGGCACCCCCGACCGGAGTGTTTGTTTCTTTTTAGGTCGTCCAGGTCATCAGCTGAGGATCTCGAGCGTCCCAGTGGATCAATAGAGTATTTCCACACCACTTTCCCCACATTTGTGTATATGGAAATATATTTAAATGCTTAAATTAATCTAAGTCTTCATGTATACACAAGCTCAATGAGCATTGTCTTTATGTTGTTATTTGCTTCCGCTTAAGGCCCCGTATTCAAATAAATATTCGTGAAATTTTGTTTTGAGGCCTATGTACAAAGTTGGCCATGGACCAAACTTTTAGGGGCGGGTTTAGGTCGTGACATCGCACCCTCCGGAACAAGTGGGAATCAACACCAAAGAGACAAGAACAAGAATTTTGAGGAAAAAAAACTTCCGAGCACAACAACAACCCAGATGATTAACAAGGCTTCAAGTGATACTCGACACACTAACATGACAAATCCGAGGTTAAACAAAGGAAAAGAGATGGATGGCATACTAGGTCGTCACATTTTCTTAATAGTCTCTGTCATCCATATTTATGCACTTGATAAATATAGATTTTAAACCATTGAATGGCAACCGAAGAGATTGGAGATTGGAGATTTTTATAAAAATACACTTAGATTAAATAAACATACAATAAATTTTTAGAAATTAACATAATTATTAGATGCATAATAGAAATAAGGATGCGGGAGTGTAGACACCCTATTTTTGACCGTCCTCAAGACTTGGACGTCATCGTTTGAACACTCGATGATCATCCATGCTCGTGTTAGTTTTGAGTTTCTGAAGGTCTCGGCTGTGCGCTTTGCCTTGGAGCCTCTCAACTTGTCTATTTTGTGCTTGGTTGTGGACCAAGAGCTTGTGGTTTTGTTTCTGAGGGAAGGGGGTGTCTTGTTGGCCAGCCCTATAACCCATCGGCCAAGCCCTGTGCCTATCGGCCGTGCCCACTCTTCATCGGCCATTAGTGGTGGCTGATCGGCACCTTTTATGGCCGGTCGACACCCTTTTTGGCCGGTCGGCCATGTTTGTTGGCCGAGGCTATTTTATTTGCTTTTGCAGATATTTTTGTTCCAGCTGTGACAGCTGGTGAGCACAGATTTCATCATCCATACACATGTATGGAGGGATTGAACCAAACCTTTAGCTTATCCAACAAGCTTAGGACTTGGATTTCTATAAGAATGGAGGCCCCTCTCCCTTTCCAGAGGTTCTAAAAATTGGGGATACAAAACATATATTTATATCTCTCTCTATATATTTCCTTCTCTCTCTGTCTCTATATTGCTTAAAAGTGTGTTTTGCCTTCACTTTTGCACTACAACACCTAGTAAAGCACCATTGATTTGTTGCTAAGGTACTAGAGGACCTTGTTTGGACTCTCAAAGTTTGTTTTCTTTGGCTCAGAAGTGCTAGTTTGCTGTGGTTCTTCAAGGGTGAGTTGTTACCCCTTTTAAGCCTTGTTTTGCTTAAGTGTTTGGCCCCCTTTGCATACTGTTTTAGGCCTAGCTTTCAACTGAAAAATGTTCTGATTTTAAGTGCTTAATGTGTTTGTTTAAGGCCTCTTTGGTGTTAGGGGTGGTCTACCCCCTTTTTGTGCCTTGTTTGGCCTTGTTTTGAGCCATCTCTTTTAGGCCTTTGGATCAACTTTGTTTGGCCTCTTCACCATTGAAATCTAGTGGATTTTCAGTGGTAGAAAGTGTGTTTTGAGGCCCCAAATAGGAGGGGGTTGTCCCCCATCCTCTTCTTTTGTTAGCTTGTGTTGATGGCCAACCAAAAGAGCATGCATTTCTATCTTCTTGAGGCTTTGTTTGAGCTCATTTTTGTGACTTTCCAGACCTACCATAACTCTGTTTTTGGCTATCTTGGTCACCCCTTGCATGCTTCTTGTACTTGTAGTATAATCCTACTTATAGCTTTGCAAAGGAGCATGTCTTTCTAGCATGTTTTGGCTCTATCTTAGCATTTTTAGGGCCTTATTCTAACATGGTATAACTCTGTTTTGGGTTGACTTGATTGTCTCTTACGTGCTTACTACAATTGTAGTGTAATCCTTGCAAGCATGCTTAAGGTTTTGGCTCATCTTTCTAGCATGTGTTGATTCCATTACAGCATGTTTTTGGTCATTATTTAACGTGTCATAACTATGATTTTGGTCAGTGGAGTCACCTCATGCTTGGTTTTGGTAGGTGTAGTGTAATCCTTCGTATTGGCCATGTATGCTCCATGCTTCATGCCTTTTATTCTAGCATATGTTGGCCATGTTCAAGCATGTTTTTGGTCTTGTTTTGACCTGCCTTGGGAATATTTTGAGTCATCTTGACCCTTTGGGGCTTGATTGATATGGCCATGGTGCAAGTCCCTTTGCTAGCCTTAAACTTTGAGCCTCTTAGGATGCTATGCTTGTGTTATGTGCATGATTTGGCATCATTCCTTACATGATTTCAGAGCATATTTCATTGCCACACTCTCACATTTTCCACTTCTTTAGTGTGTTTGAGAGTTATGTCTTCATGCCTTGTTTATGAACCAATGTGTATGCATGCTTGTATTTGTGTTTTGGACTTCATTTTCTGCATGTTTTGGCCATTGTCTTGGCATGCATGAGACTTGTTTGAGGTTGATTTGGTCCATTGAGTATTGCATTACATAGCCCTTGCCATGCTCATGTTGTTTGCATGTTGTTGCATGCTTATGTTGTTTGCATGTTGTTGTTGCATTGTGTTTGCATGTTTGTTGCATTGCATTGTGTTTGGGTCGGATGTTTATCCAAACACAAGGAACGAGGGACGTTTCATACTTAAAGTGATGAAACGTGCCTCATTCCTTAAGTCACTGACACCTTTGATCAAGTATGATAAGGTGGAGGTTCATGGAATCTTATGTGTTATTTGTGTGCATTCATTGACATTGATTTGTGCAACTCGGCCTCTTTGGCCATCATGCATTGAGATGCATGATTGATGGCTCGAGAGCTGAGCACTACACTCTTTTGAGCATGTGACATGATAAGGAGTGTAGTTGCACACACATTTTCTTGCAAATACACTGCCATGCCTTTGTTAGTGCTCTGTTGCAGCAAAAGGAGGAAATTGCAGGAAGCAGTGGCCGACCGGCCACCAAGGATGCCCATAGGCTATCAAAATTGGCCGATAGCCATAAACTTTGGCTGATGGTCATTCCTATTGGCCGACCACCCCTCAGAATGTTCCTAAGGTGGATCAGAAGCATATTTGAAATTGGCACAATTTTCAGAAGTCCCGAAGTCTGCAAACAGAGGCATCACGAGGCACGACAGTGGATTTCCGAGCGAAGCCGACGGAGCATGCATATCTCCCTCATTTCCTGAGGCCATTTGTTTAAATTGCTTAGCTAAACTAGTTCATTAGCTTAGTTGTTTTGTAATTAATTAGTTAAGTGTTTAATTAATTAATTTGGGTTGTACTTAATTAGCTTAGATTAGCTAGTTGTTCAAATTCATTTGTGTTGTAATAATTAATTAGCTTAGCGTAGCTAGTTAGTTGATGGTTAGTTTTAGAGCTTGTTTCAATTAGCATCCTTATGCTTGCATGCGTGCATCCATTCATCTGTCTTGCATGCATGCCTCAAGACATCATACAAACTGCATTGTATTTCAATTCCAATTTGAATACATGTATCAATTGTTGCATTTCATATGCCATCTTAGGTAGCCGAGCCTATCTCATTGCATTTTGCATGTGTTGCATTAGGCATTGATAACATAGCTAGGATCATGCATTGATTACTAACTAGCTTTTGTTTTGGCTCGGATTACTAGGTAAGCTTTTACGCTTTAGCATACTGCATGAGTGTCAGTGTTGCCATGTTAGCATGCTTGCCATAAGGCTATGTGCTTAACTGCTATAACTGTTTGAATGCCTGTGGGTGAAGGTTTGATTGCCTGAGTTGGAACAACTCGATGATTGTGAGTTTTAAGCCCACTTGAAGTGGCAAAATCATGTTTTTCTAAGCCCACTTGAGGGTGGCAAATCCGCATCTTGGCCTACTTACGAGTAGCAACTTCAAACCACTTTAAAAAATAAACATGAGTTGTTTTGTTCCAATCCGCGTGATTGAGTCTATACTTGTATGTTGTGCGCATCACATAGTAAGGTTAGATAATAATTAGAATAAGAACACATGTGTTTTCAAAAACAACATATCATGTTAGTAGAGGCCGATCCTTTGATCGGGTGAGTGGGGGTGCTCATTTCAGGACCTTCCCCTCTAGTACCCAAGTTCCCGAGCCGGGATAACTTTGGTGATGACGGACACGTGGCCTTGGGCACGAGTCAGGGTTTCCTAAATTTCCCAAAAACAAAATATTTAGGTGGCGACTCTGAAATCTGGCAAAGCAGTCTATGTTTGGCGCTTTTTTTTTGATTAAAATCGATTTTCCAAAACGATTTGTCGGATTTGGACTCTTTGGTGATGTATTAGTCTTACATTGAACATTGTGAGATTAGATTCAAAATCATGACAGGAGTCCGAATTGTAGTAGCCAGAACAACAATTGCTACGCCATGAGCGGAGTTTCGAACTATCTACGCCGCGACTCACCGGGGATTTAGAGAACTTGACTCGAACGCATGATATCTTGTTTTGTTTACACTTATGTGTCTCTTTGCATTGCATTTGCATTGGTGCACCTAAGACACCGTGTTTGTCGGCTGCTATTCCTGAATAGTTTGTCGGAGGCCACGTGCCATAAGGTTGACCAATTACGGGCTCTGCCACGATGGGAACACAAACCTCAATTTTTATCGGGGAACCCTTTTTGACCATTCGACCTAGTGTATATCGGAAACTGTAATGACCATTCCAAGCTAGAACAGGTTGCTTACCCGATTGTAGGTTGTTTGAAACCGCTGCGTGCATAGTGAAACCTTAGCTCCTGACAAAATAGGACAGGGAAACCCTACCCCTCCATAGGGGTGTTTTGGCTCTTACTTGCTTGCTTAGAGTGTGTCTCTATAGGAATGCATGTATCAGTTTGCAAGTTTGGGTATCAGGCCTACGGGCATCAAAATTTGAGGAATCAGTTTTACCTGAAGGTATCAGATCTGGGGCAGTGATTTGGGAATAGTGATCAGTGTTAAGAACAGTGTGTTCAGCTTACAAATGTCAATTGTGTGTTGTCTTTATTTAATTTGTTATGCTGTCCATTTTTCTGGTTGTTTGTTTCCTTATTATGCTTTATTTATCTTTTTGCAAGGTAGTTTAGTATCATTGCTTCCGAATAGGCAGATATCTCCCAAGCACTCTAGACTTCATCAATCCGAGGATCTGATAGACGGACAAGTAGTGCTCCTTTCATTACCCCTGGTTGCTAGACGGAGGTCAGTTAGGCACAGTTCATCAGTACAGTGGTTACCAGATCAGTGGTCTTTATTGACCCCACCAGTGAGTAGTCGGGCTGAGGTTTCCGTTTCTACCGCAGAGAGAGATATACCTGTTGTTCAGTCAGATCAGCACCTTATGGCCAATATGGAGGACATGATGCGTCAGCTCCAAGAGACTATGCAAGCCATGCAATGATGTCGCCACTGTGCAGCAGAGGTTGTGGCACAATAGGCAGAGTTAATTGCCAGGCTACAACAGCAACAACCACAACAAGCCGGAGCATCCGCTTCACATCCACCCCCACCCCCATCCCCACCTAGAGTTCCAACACTCGGGGAGACTGCAAACGTCCAGGAAGATACGGACGTCCCAACGGGGCCAGTTCCGCCACCAGTTCTACCATAGATTTCGAAGACACAGGCCTTCTTAACGGGTACACCATTTGAATCTGAGATGGACCCAATCGCTCAAGATGAATAAGCGAGAAGTCGCTCAAACGGGCCCAGGGGGTCAATTCCATTCTAGACATAGAGGATGGATACACCGACTCAGCGGTGACTTTGCCGGACCGGTTCAAGATGCTGCATATAGATCGTTTTGACGGTTCTGGAGATCCCATAGTACATCTGCGGTTGTTCTCGGATATCCTACGACCGATGGGCCTCTCCAGATTACAAAAACTTTCACTTTCTGGCCGGACCGCCGGCATTGCGCCATCTAGCACGCCGGTTGGAAGACTCTGTCAAGAGAAGTTGGGAAGAAATGGTTGAGGCCTTCGTTGCCCAGTATTCGTACAACACACAGATCAAGATCACAACTCGTGATCTCGAAACAACTAGGCAAGAGCCAAAGGAGGGCTTCTTCGACTTTGTGATCCATTGGAGAGCCAAAGCTTCTATGATGACCACCAGACTGGTTGAGAAGGATCAAATACAGATAGTTGTGCGCAACCTCCAACCCAAACTGATGCAAAAGATGATCGTCTTACCTCTCCCTACCTTTACAGATTTACACGAGATCGGGGTACAGATTGAGGACGCCATAAAACAGGGTCTGATTGACCACGAGAGAGCAGCCAGAGGGCGTTATTACGCTCAATGCAGCACGAGTAGTCGCAATGCCAGAACTTCCGATGTGGGCATGGTCACCACCACCACATCAAAAACAACCACCCCATTCACCAGTGCGTCCTGTACTAGCTCACAAACAACCAAATACCCACCCCGGGGTTAGAGGACTTTTTCCCCGTTGTATATGCCTTTGTCCAAAGTCCTGGGGGTTTTAATCAGGAAGGGGTATTTGAAGCCCCTGGAGCCGCGGCCATTATTGGACAAACTTCCGGCTTTCCATAACCCAGCCAAATACTTGGAGAGCCAAAGTTTCTATGATGACCACCAGGCCGGTCGAGAAGGATCAAATACGGATGGTTGTGCACAACCTCCAACCCAAACTGATGCAAAAGATGATCGTCTTACCCCTCCCTACGTTTTCGGATTTAAATGAGATCGGGGTACAGATTGAGGACGCCATGAAACAGGGTCTGATTGACCACCAGAGAGAGCAACCCAGGAGGGCGTTTACCAGCAGTTTGAATGTAGGCACGAGTAGTGCTGCAGCTGCCAGAACTTCCGATGTGGGTATGGTCACCACCACCACATCAAAAAATAGCCACTCCATTCACCGGTGCGCCCGGTACTAGCTCACAAACAGCCAAATACCCACCCCGGGGTCAGAGGACTTTTTCCCCGTTGTATATGCCTTTGTCCAAAGTCCTGGGGGTTTTAATCAGGAAGGGGTATTTGAAGCCCCTGGAGTCGCGGCCATTACCAGACAAACTTCATGCTTCCCATAACCCAGCCAAATACTGTGCCTTTTACCAACAACATGGTCACGACACCGGCCAGTGCTATAGACTGCATCATGAGATTCAGGATCTCATCGACAATAAGGTGATTGCACCTCCAGAAAAATCAAATGTCACAACCAATCCCCTCCCACCACATAACCAAGCTCCACCACCCAAACACATCAATCTGATCCAAACTGGGGTCGTGCCATACGACCCTAGCATATATATCACCCCCTCTTACCTACCCAAGCCAGAGGTGTTCATCCCGGACAGCACGGATTTGTGCATGTTGGGCACCTCCTAAACCCAACCTGAACCGGTGGTGGTGACTATCGAAGATAGAACTGGGATGACTTTGGGGGCAGATGGAAATGTGGATTCAGAACCTGAGGGGTCTGTGAGCTTTACGTACAACCTGAGTGGTTATATCACATCAACAGATCAGCTTAAGCCGAGGTTGGAGTTGTCGGTTGGGGCAGAGATCAGTGTGGTTCGGGAGGATAGACCTAGTCAGGGGTTAGATGACCTAGCAGAGTTGGAGAAGGATATCGCGAATCTGCAATTCTTCAATGAGTAGGATCCGGGGGACGTGACTGTCAACTGGTTTGATCTGGATGGGTCAGCAGAGAATACATGGTGGCTCAGCGATGAGCCAGATGTTGTTGAGACACCTCAGCCAGAACAGGGGCAATCATGAGCTGGGATATCAACAGTGGCCGGAATGGCCGAGAATCAAAAGAGATCACCGGAGAGCACCGGTGCAAAGAATTATGCTCGAGAACTGGGCAGTGTATGTACAACAGACGCCGAACAAGAGGCTTTATTGAAGAGATTTGAGCAGGAAAAGATCGAAGATCTTGAGAGGGCTAGGAAGGCCAAAACCCCTGCGGGGATGGAATGTGCTGTGAGCACCAAAATAGTTGCAACGGAACCAGACAGCTGTCTTTCGGTTGCCGACGGTATGTGGTGGGAAGATGACGACTTACGTCTTGCCCACACTGACGAAGATTGGGGGTAGAACCAACCGGATGATACCTGGTATATTGAGGAGGTTGACCACATGACTAGAAGTGGGCGGTATTTCAAGCCCCCACACTTGGATCAACCAGAGGCATCCGGGAAGGACAAAGAAGCGGAGAGGCAGAAAGAAAAACTGCTCGTGGAGGAGGCTATACTGAAACAGCTTAAGAAAATCCAAGCAGACATCTCTATCTGGGGACTGCTTATGGCCTCAAGAGTTCACAAACAAGCTATCCTTTCTGCAATGGACAAGGCGAAACTTTCAATTGATACCACGCCCGAACAGCTGGTAGGGTTGGTTTTTCCGGGACGAGGTTCCCCGACATTGACCTTCATTGACAAGGAACTGCTGCCTGAGGGCTCAGATCATAACAAACCGCTCTATATCTCTGTCGAGTGTAGAGAGAAATGGGTACCGGTGGTTCTTGTTGAAACAGGATCTACTATCAACGTGTGTCCGTCGAGGATGGTATATGCTATCGGGTTGAAGCCCGCGGATTTTGTGCCTACGGCCCAGGTGATACGGCCGTATAATAACACCAGCTGAGAAGTGATGGGGATTTTACAGATTCAAACTCAGGTTGGTTCGGGGCAACAGGACATTGATTTTCATGTCTTAGATGTTCCCGCCACCTTCAATCTACTCCTAGGGCGGCCGTAGCTGCACCAAGTGAAGGCTGTCTCTTCCACCCTGCACCAAATGCTGAAGTACCCCCACGGGAAGGGGGTGGCCATCGTTTTTGGGAATTCTTCAATCCATCTGCCGCCAGAGGTTTCTACACCAATTCTGGAGATTGAGCATGGCGCAGAGGATGTGTTTTTTTCAGAGTTCACCCTAGCTGAGGCCCGGGTTGTACAGAATATCTTAGTTGTTGATGAGAGGTTATACGTCAGTGCACAATCTGTCTACCTTATGAACAAGCTCCAGTACATCCCCGGGATGGGATTAGGGTGAAGTGGCCGGAAAGGCGTTGCAGCATCGGCCGAAGTGCCGCACAACCCGTATACCTTTGGCTTAGGTTATCTGCATACCAAAGAGGATTGGATGAGGAAAGGAAAAGAGATGGCCGGAAGAGCCAGAGCCAAGCAGGCCGGGAAGCATTATGAGTTAGTGCACCGACCTATCCAGGGGACCCTGAACGGACGCTTTGTTCAGGAGGGGGAAGACTTCCCGTTCTGCAGCTTTTCGGAGCCATGGCTAAATGCAGAAAGGCGGTGCTTGCCGGGGTTTAAGATTTTCTTTGACTTGCAATTGTCTGGGGATGACGTTGCCAAAGAGCAAACAGACCCACCAGCTGAGGCTGAACCGTGCAAGGAGGAGGATTCCGAGAGCACAGAAATTGAGATGGGGGGAGCACTGGCTTGTCTACTCTCAAATCCTCTGATTGTACAGGAGTGCTTGGGGGATAACTTCTCAATTTCCATGATCGGGAATGAAGCGGCTGTGTGCCCATCATCAAACATTCTGGATGCATCCATCGCACCCTCCATCGTCTGGCAATACGAGGAGGGCTTTTTATCGGGCTCTTTATCAGCAAAGACCGGTTCGAGTGACCGGAATCGATTCCATTGAGTCGTGGAGTCGAATCGTGTTCCACTCGCCCGAAGTCCGAGTCCGAGTCCGGTATTCTTGGGGTGACAACCGGATGCCACCGCCTGTGTCAGTCTTTTTCTTTTTTTTCATTTGAGTCTCATGTAACAGAGGAATCAAAGTGACCGATGTTATTAATGAGAATGGTACGGCTGTGGCTTCCGAGTACTTTGCTGTGCCTTTAATTTATTGCATTAATCAAGACTTTCAAAATTTTGATGAAGACGACGAGGAAGAAATTCCTCCGGTTTTTATAATATTTGCTTAATCGAGAGCAGGAGAGGTTTGTTAAACCCTTGGTTGATGAAATCACCACAATTAATGTTGGTACTGAGAAGGACCCGCGGCTGGTCCAGATCGGGTCCATGTTGTCTTCGGAGGAGCGCAAGCGCTTAGTCGCTTTATTAAAAGATTTCAAAGATGTTTTCGCGTGGTCCTACAAAGACATGCTTGGAATCGATCCTGAGATTGTACAGCACCAGATCCCTCTTGACCTAGAGGCCCGAATTGCTAAAAACAGAAGTCTGGCGATTCGCCGACTAGGCTCTGAAGATCAATGAAGAGGTCACCAAGCAGATTGACGCAGGGTTCCTACTGGTATTTGAATACCCTACTTGGTTGGCCAATACAGTTTCGGTACCTAAGAAGGATGGCATAATTTGGGTATGTGTGGACTTCAGGGATTTGAACAAAGGCAGTCTGAAGGACGACTTTCCTCTGCTACATATTGACGAATTATTGGACTTCACTACTGGGCATGCACTACTCTCGTTCACGGATGGGTTTTCAGGCTACAACCAGATTCTGATGGCACTCGAAGACAGGGAGAAAATTGCTTTCACCACCCCGTGGGGAACCTATTGTTATAGGGTAATGTCGTTTGGGCTGAAGAACGTTGGAGCTATGTATCAACGGGCTGCGACCATGATTTTGCACGATATGATCCATAAAGAGGTTGAGGTGTACGTGGACGACATGATTGTCAAGTCCAAGGAAAGAGAGGGCCACTACACTGCCTTGCAGAAATTCTTTCAACGGATCAGAGAGTATCGGTTGCTGCTGAATCCTTAGAAATGTACATTTGGTGTTACAGCAGGGAAAATGCTAGGGTTCTTGATCACACAAAGGGGTATCGAGGCCGATCCTTCTAAAATCAAGGCCATCTTAGAAATGCCACCACCGAGGACTGAAAAGGTGGTGCGAGGCTTCCTGGGTAAAGTGAAATTCATAAGACGGTTTATCACAAAATTAACCTTGACTTGTGAACCACTGTTTGGTCTCCTGAAGAAAGGAAAGAAGTTCCAATGGGACGACCGATGCCAAGTTGCTTTCGAGCAGATCAAGCAATATTTATAGAACCCACCTATGTTGTCACCGCCTAACCCGGGGAAACCGTTGATTCTGTACCTTTTAGTGACTGAAATAACAATAGGTTGTATGCTTGCACAGGAGTCTGAGGACAAAGTGGAGAAGGCTATCTACTACCTGAGCAAGAAAATGCTGGATTACGAGACCCGCTACACTCCACTAGAGAAGGCTTGTCTAGCCTTGGTGTGGGCTACCTGGAAGCTGCGGCACTACCTGTTAGCTCACTCTGTAATACTGGTTTCGAGATTAGATCCCATCAATTATCTCTTCGAGAAACCGACACTTACGGGTAGGCTAGCCCGTTGGTTGCTTTTACTTTCCGAATTTGATCTGAAGTACATGACGCGCAAGTTAGTGAAAAGGAGAGCGGTAGCGAAGTTCCTAGCCGATCACCCAGTTGAAGGGGATGAAGCAGTTGAGTATCTGTTCCCAGATGAGGCCATTCTACATGTCGAAGAAGTGACTTGGACGATGTACTTTGACGGAGCATCAAGCCAATACGGGTATGGGATAGGGGTGTTGCTGATAGCACCCGACAATTCCCACATACCCTTAGCATTCAAACTTTAAAGTGTCAAACAATGAGGCAGAGTATGAGGCATGTATTGCTGGACTAGAAGCCGCCCTGGAACTAGGGGCAAAACGGTTGGATGTCATCGGGGACTCGAACCTTATTGTATCTCAAGCTAAAGGGGATTGGAAAGTTAAACAAGAAAAGATGAGAATCTATCACCAGATCTTGGACGTGCTGATTCCTCGGTTTGAGAAACTGAATTTCGCTCATCCGTTAAGAGAAAACAATAGGTTCGCTGATTTATTAACAACTCCATCTTCTATGATAGACATCCCTTTCGGAATCCGGATGTGTCCGATCATCATTGAATAGAAATTCGTGCCGGTCTACGAGCTGATTGCTGCCATAGATGAGGTACAAGATGAAAACCCCTGGTATTACGACATCTAGAACTTCTTGGAAAAGGAGGTGTATCTACCAGGGGCAAATGCCAAAGATAAGAGGGCAATTCTAAGAATGGTCGCACCATCATCTGCCGGGGTAAACTGTACAAGAGAGGTCATCTCGGGATGCATAAGCTATACGTTGATGCTGAAGAATCCAAGCGCCTGATGGAGGCCATCCATGGAGGAGAGTGCGGAGCACACATGAGTTGGGTGATGCTAGCCCGGAAGATCCTTAGACAGGGATATTACTGGTCCACCATGGAGGAGGATTGTATTGGCCTTGTTCGGCGATGCCACAAATGTCAGATCCATGTAAACCGCATGAACATTTCACCGTTGAAGCTGTATAACATGACTTCGCCATAGCCGTTTTAGTTTGGGGGATTGATGTAATTGGGGCTGTCACTCCGAAGGGGTCCAACGGGCATGAGTACATTCTGGTAGCGATAGACTACTTTACGAAGTGGGTTTAGGCCCAATCTTACGTGGTGTTGAAGGCATTGCATGTTGCTAAGTTCATTGGAAATAACCTCATCTGTCGCTACAGGGTCCCGAATGAGATTATTTCGGACAATGGTTCTCACTTCAAGAAGGAGGTGATCGACTTGTTGGAGAAGTACAACATGGCTTTTCATAAGTCATCTACATATCGGCCGCAAACCAATGGAGCAGTTGAGGCCGCCAACAAGAACATTAAGCATATTCTACAGAAAATGATGGAAACCTACAGGACCGGCCGATAAGCTATCATTTGCTCTTTAGGGCTACCGGACTTCAATTCAACTTCTACCGGGCAACTCCGTATTCCTTAGTTTATGGGATGGAGGTTGTTCTACCCATCGGGTTGATGTTGGCCATTATAGGTATTGGCTAAGTGTTAGATAGTTGAGGCAGATTACAAAGAAAGGTGTTCAAGAACTCATGCTCTTTCGAAAAGAAGGCTGAAAGCACTGTATCACGTCCAGGGTTATCAACGAAGAATTGCCAGGGCTTTTAACAAGAAGGTTAAGTCTAGGAATTTGAAAGAGGGGGATCTAGTGCTCAAAGACAACCGAGCTCCCATCCACGACCCTAGGGGCAAGTTCAGACCCAATTGGACTAGCCCTTACATCATCAAGTCTATCTGGTCGAGCGAAGCTGTTGTTCTGATGGACCTAGATGGCCTAGAGTTCTCCCAGCTGATCAACATGGACAAGTTGAAGAAATACTATCCCTGAGTGGCTCGCTAGGCCGAAAACCCGAAAGGGCGACCTAGGCAAAAGTTAGAGCACAGAAAATTTGAAATGATAAAAATTGAGCTCGCAAGGTTGAAAACCCAGAAAGGGCGGCCTTGGCAAAAGTTAGAGCGCAAAAGGAGAGTGTTAATACACGAGTGAACCCTAACCAAACTATGTAAGGCTTGATTCCCATCTTCGGGATACGTAGGTAACTTCATTATGAAGTCTAGCCATAAACACTTCAAAAACAACTTTGTCCATGTGATCATGTTGGTCATCTTTGTCTATTCTGCATTCAAGAGCCTTGCCAGATCTCCAATGCAAAGGTTATTCAGACTAGGGCAACTTTCCGCTTGATGGATTCCGGGTTGTACATCTCGCTGATAGATCTCATGTCCAGCCAGATCCATATCGAAAATGGTTTTGAAAAGTTTTAATAAAAGTTGATTTTGCTCAAATTAATCTTTTTACGACTAAGACCATTTTCGGTCCAAACAAAAAAATTTCAATACCCACAACCTTCAATTACATTGATTTCAGTATAGAATTCTCCTACTCTTGAATACAAATTGAAGTTGCATTTTATTACATTCATAAGAAAACTTGAAAGTACTAATTAGAGCAAATAAATTCGGGGCATAGTCAGGTGTTCCTACTTCTTCTTCCAGAGCTTGTGGAAGCCTCTGATGCCAAAGTAGGCCCGACTTGCGCCTCTTTATCAAGCCAAGCTATGCACTCATTAGAAAGGGTGCAACTGAAAGTGGGAGTGTAGACGCGCCCGCGTGGGCTTCACTCTACAGTTCGGACTCCTTTTTTTGTTTGTTGCGGTTCTCAATCTGAACCAAAGAGTCCAACTCTGGCAAATCGTTTTGAAGAAAAATAGATTTTGAAAAAGTAGTGCCAAACATGGACTGCTTTCAGACATGAGTCGCCACCTAAATATTTTAAAATGGGAAATTTAGGAAACCCTGACTCGGTGCCAAAGGCCACGTGTCCGTCATCACCAAAGTGGTCTTGGCTCGGGAGCTTGGGTACGATCGGGGAAGGTCAGCTATGAGCACCCCCTTTCGCCCGGTCCGAGGACCGGCCTCTACTAACCGTGATATCCGATTTTGAAAACATTACGTGTTCTTATTCCGATTATTAGCCTAGAATTACTATGTTATGCGCACAGCAAACAAGTATAGACTAGATTTCCTAATTTGGAAATAAACATTGCATATCCGTTCGTTTTGAAAATGCTTTGGAATTTGCTACTCGCAAGTAGGCTAAAACACAGATTTCAACGAGTCATTCCAACTCAAGCAATCCAACCTCCACCCACAGGCATTCAAACAGTTTATCTCACATAAGCACTTAGCCGCATGGTAAGCATACTGTCATGGCAACATTCACACGCATGCGATATGCTAAAGCATAAAAGCTCACCTAGTACTCCAAGCCAAAACAAAAGCTTATTAGAAATCCATACATGGACCTAAGCATACTGAAATGTCTAATGCAGCACATGCAAAGATGTAATCTAGGCAGGCTCGGCTATCCTAGACATGGCATATGGAATGCTACAAATAACACGTATTCAATTTGGGATTGAAGGTACGATGCAGTTTGTATGATGTACCGAGCCCGATGCATGTCAACAAATGCATGGATGCACGCATGCATTGCATAAGGTATGCTAATTTGAAAAATGCCCTAATCTACCATCATAAGCAGATAAATAAAAGGGAAGAAAGAAGTGGGGGTTGGAAGACATGCACACCACTCACACACACTTATTACAAATTCGCCCTTACTCGGAGGGACCAAAATAATAATACAGTCCAAGAAAAATAAACGAATAAATTATTACAAGACCTCTAATCTAATTAAATTAAATGCAAAGAAGAGATGGCCACAGCCTCCACCTCGGGATGTGCGAATAATGCATGCTCGAATCCGACTTGCCCGGAAACCCGCACCATGTCATCAAGGTTCCTCGCTTTAATCAGATCGCTTCTCCGAAAATTGCAAAAGTCCCGAACAGCCTCGCTGATCCTAAGGATCATCACCGATGGATAGAATGTCCACCGCCATGTATAAAGTCCACCCCGAAATGAAGCTATCGGCAATAAATACATTGCCAGTCGGCACTCTATACTGCCGGTCGGCACAAAATTCCTGCAGAAGATAGTTTTGACAGCAACAGCAGACCAGCAGTGCAAGGCATAGAATTTCTAGGCAAATGTATGCATGGACACACTCCCTATCATGTAATGGACTCAAGGGAGCATGGCCCTTGACCCCCGGGCCATCAATCACGCATTTCAATGCATGATGGCCTGAAAGCCAAGTTAGCAACTTTGATATCAAATGAAATGCAAGCACAAAACAAATCCAAGGGCCCCAACCCCTATCATGATTGGTCAAGAGGCAAGGGATGCATGCTCAATGAAATGCAACCTAAGCATGGCGGCTAAGTATGCGACGTGAACATGCAAACGAGCAAAATATGCTAGGCGCGCAACCTAAACATGTAAACAAACAAGGCATGCAACAACATGCAATGATGGACTTAAACTAACATGGATGGCTCGCAAGCATGCCAAAATCAGCGGCCATGAGATGCCTCGAAATACGTGCACACGGGCACGCAAACCGAGGCAATGGCATACGGAATGCAATGAGACTAAAATAGCATACGCAATGCAATATGGACTTATACTAACATGAGAGAGCCTCAACCACACTCATATAAGAGGCCGTGAGATGAAAATGAAGTGCCTCGAAATGCGTGCACACGGGCATGCAAACCGAGGCGATGGCCCTAAGGCATGAAATGACATATATAATGCAACATGGACTTACACTAACATGAGAGAGCCTCAACCACACTCACATAAGAGGCCGTGAGATGAAAATAAAGTGCCTCGAAATGCGTGCACACGGGCACGCAAACCGAGGCAATGGCATAAAGGCATGAAATGGCATGGCAAATGATATGCAAACATGCTAATGGAATTTCAGCACTGAAATGTGGGGGAAAACAGTCCCGAATCATGGCCAAAGTACATCCGATGCACGGAATAGTCCCGAAACATGAATTTTGGCACCCGAAATGGCCTATAGCTATGCCAAACATGCAAGATATGAACATGAAGTATGAAGACAGAAGCTAGAAAGTCCCAAAACAAGCATTTTTCAGTTTATTACATGGCCACAAAAACACATACAAGTATGGGAAAAATCCTACGCAAGGAAAGGGCCACAAGGAGGGTATTAAAACAAGTGATATATGAAAAATCCAAATAGAAAAACATCCTTCTACAACACTGAAGAGGGACTAAAAATATGCATATTTTCAGTTTATGGAAGCCCCCAAATCAATATGAAAACATGCTAAAAATGCCATGCAAGATTAAGGCCCACAAAGGGGTATAACATGAAGTACCAAAAGGGTGCACTAAACAGCCAAAGACCCTTCATGAGACATGTAGAGGGGGTCAAAATAAGACACTTTTCAGGCCTGTCAAAGACCCAAAAATAGAAGCATGGTAGGCTAACAAAGCATGCAAAAGTGGGGCCAAAGAGGGGGTATAATGGTAAGTACTACATGGAGACCCCCAACAGTGTTGATCCCTTCTTCAATGTTGAAGAAGGTCTCAAAACAAGCAACTTTACAGTTTACATTGAAGCCCAAAAATACTTGCAAATAGGGCTAAACAATGAAGCTAAAAAATGCAAGTTTAAGGGAAATGGATGCTTACCCTTGAAGAACAGAAAACCAGCACCTTTTGATCCAAGAAAATGAGCTTCTAGCCTCTGCAAATGACCTCCAAGTTGTTGGAAATGGAAGTGGTGGTGTTGTGCGATGGGTTGGTGAAGGAATGGCCCAAGAACAAGGGTGTTTGGAGGTTGAATGAGAGAGATATAGTGAGAGATGGAGGGATATATGTATCTATATCAGATATGTATCTATATCTCTGGTTTCTTGCTTAAGAATATCCAACCTTAGCAATGGAGAGGAAGGCCTCTCTTATATAGGCAACAAAAGTGCTTAACTTACAAGCTAAGTAAAGGGAAAGGGTCAAAGGGGCCAAGGAGTTCAAGGGGGGGTGCAAGGCTTCTAGGGGAAGCTAAAAAAGCTGGCCAAGCTTCTCCAAGAAGCTTGGCCAAGGGTTCAACCTCTTAGAGGGAAAAAAGGGGTCAAAAGGCTCAAAAGGGTGCAAAATAGGCACATGTATGGATGTGGATCTGGTTCTGTGCATCCCAGCTGGCACAGCTGGTATGCACCATGCCTGGGAGGGTCAAAAGGGTCAGGTCGGCCAGAAAGTTTGATCATCGGCCAAAATAAAGTGCCGGTCGGCACTATATATTGCCGGCCGGCTAAATAGAGTGCCGATGGATGATCCCGAGGTCAAAAAATGTCCGGTGGGTATGAAAATTGAAGCCCCGGAAGTTATCTTTCCAATGGCACAAACCTTGCATCAAAATTCCTCCTATGCAAAAAGTTATGCCCTTTTCCGTGAAGTCGCGCAGACTCGATCCAACCGGGATGATGCCTAGCTTCAATCAATCATATCTCCTCCACCCTGACTTGGCTCTAGGAGATTCTTAAACCAAAAATGAAGCCCCGGAAGTCTTCTTTCCAGTGGTAGTGGCCTCGTAGCTTAACTCCAAGTATGCAATTGAATAAGCCTGATTCAGCGAGGGCTGCTCGACTTTCTTTTACCCGGATCTTTGCCAATCTTGTTCTTCAACCTGTTTTCTCCCCTCCTCTCCTCTTTTCTTCAACTCCAAACCCCTAAACAAAGTGTTTTGAAGGGTTTGCCTCTCTCCTTGCCGAAGGAATTGAATCTTTGGCTTGCACATCTCTCAACACCGAGCAAACCATCAGTAATGCCCAAGTCTTGAGGGCGGTCAAAAATGGGGTGTCTACAGGGAGCGGCGGCCAGAAGCTCTCTCGTCCTCCAAGCTGTGGCATACTGAGCCAACTGGCGCCTCGATCGAATATGGCAGGTACTTATCCCTTCTTCCAGGCAAGTCTGATCATGCCTAAATTGACGCTGGAATCGGAATGGGAAGTAAAAGAGATAGTGTGTCAGGCCAATCATCTGAATGCCAGGCTGGCGGGACATGCTGTAACTCAACGCTGGAAAATTGAGCCAGGGGCAGCACCAAGCAATGCCAACAGCAGACAGACCGCACATCCATTCGCACCACCATCCCTCATCAGGGGCATCGACTAGACGTCGCCGGAAGAAATAGCCACGAACTGAATATGCTCGGCATGAGTCCACAACCTTCAACTTATCCATCAACCATATCTGGGGAGGGATGCAAAATGAGAGATTAAAGAATAGAGAGGTGTACGTGGAGAGAAAAGTGAGAAAAGGGTTTTGAGAGAAAAACCGAGCCTGAGGGCCGAGTGATGTGAGAAATATATGTGAGATAGAATGGAAAACATTACCTGCAGCAGTAGTGGACTCCCCGCGAATCTAGTTGTCTCCCGGCGATGGAAGGCATCCAAACCCATCAATGTCTCAGCTAGTGTCATGGTGATGCAGCTCTTGCCCTCTTTTAAGCCTTGGGCAACCTCAATCAAATGGACGCTAGACCCTCCGGAGCCTGGGGCAAGCAAGAAATGAGACAGTATGCACAAACAGAGGGCGTGTTGCTGAAAACTCTGCCAGTGATGATCGCCGCGGTCACCGGAATCAAAAAACCGACGAATTAATCTGGGGATGTCCAATTCCCCGTCACGAATCAATGACCGAGTGTCATGCAAAATAAGCCCGCACATCCGTCCTAAGGCTTGGATGTGGCCGAAACGGAATTGGGGCAAGATCTCTTCCTCACGCTCGGACTCCATCAAAGCCTGGAAGTCTTCGAAAGTGGGGCATATCTCTTGTCCGCCAAAGCTAAAAACTTGAGTTACCAGATTCCAACATCTTGTTGCGGCATGGAGGAACAGAAAACGCAGCGGGGTGTGGCTCAGCGTGAATAGTGCATTTATTCCGAAGCCCCAGAAATTCAACTTTTCCGAGCTATCCAAGTTGGCAATCCAATTTGTGAGATTTTGGACAAAAAATGCCTTCATTTGGTGCAAAAATTGAGTTGAAATTGAGAAACTACAAGCTGAGGCTTTTGTAGAAGACAAGGTGTTGAGTGGAAGACAGGTGGCAGCATTCTGGAGGTTCTTGCCATTTTTGGCCGATCGGCTACTTTTTGTGGCCGATAACTCTTTATGGTGGCTGATGGCCTCCCACCTTGGCCGATGGCCTCTCCTCTTGTTCTCTGAGCTGTCCATGTGTTGGAGGTGTTGAGAACTTGTGACTTGTTCCACTTTGAATGCCTTTCGGTGACGATTTTGTGAAGTCGTGCCTGTGTTACTTCAATTTGTTTATCGAGTTGTTGTATTTGATTATTGAGTTGTATTTTGCATTGATTGTTAAGTTCTTGTCTTGCTTATTGAGTTGTATTTACATTTGGTTAGCATGTCAAGTCATGGTTTTGCTTATCGAGTTGTTTTTGTTCTTTCAGTTGTCAGTTAGTTCACTACCTGGTTAAGGCAATGTAATTCGAGCGTGCAATTTTCAAACAAAGTTCAATCTCATTTACATTGTTATGTGATGCGATGCGATGCTTAGAATGTACAAATGTAACACTTTTTCAATAAAAAAGTTGTTTCATTCCATCATGTTTTCTTTTGCAAAGGAGTACAAAGTTTTAAAGAAAATAAATCGCTTAACGCAAAGACAATGTGCAAAAACTACAAGTAAAAAGAGAAATAAAGCAAAAATCAAAACATCCAAATCGGCTCCGCCGCCTCAAGAGCAGAACCCCTCCTCCTCTTCCTCGACGAGGCGTAACCATCGCTGTCACCATTGCTAGAGTCTAAACCCGAGCCGTCTCCAGCCTCATCTCCATCCTGAGACGACTCTGACTGTGGACTCAATGCCTTATCATCGGACTCATCGTCATCTGGGGCAGACACCCGTGAACTACTCCCGGTTTGAGCACGCCCAGCTGGCTGGGATCAGGCATTGAGTCCTCGTCCCGCTTCTCCCATCGCTTCGGGAGGCACTGATGGTCCCACTGAGGCACCCGCTGTGGCTGGTATTTGGAATGGGGCCTGAAAAGAACAAATTGGCAAATGCATCAGTTATGTTAGGCTAAGCTGAGTATGGTATCAAATGCAGTATAGGAGTACAGTGTATGAATGCTGTGAGTAGTATATGAACACCGTGAGCGGTGAATGATTGTAGTGTATAAATGCTATGAGCAGTATATAAATGCCGTGACTGGTGAATGATTGCAGTGTGTGAGGGCCGTGGCCAGTACATGAGATGCAGTGTATCGGTGCCGTGAGTGGTATATGAGTGTGGTGTATCAAATGCAGTATTGATAATGTGATGCATCAGATCAGTATGGAGCAGATTATAGAGGGTTTTGGGACCGAGGTTGAAAGAACTCACAGGAATACCAGAAATGCCGAAAGTGTCCATGCTCCTCTCAGAGCATCCCCATCACCGGCCGTACCTCCAAAGCCCCAGTGTACTCTATGGAAGCCCGCAAAACTGTTGAGATAATCAGTAATCTGCGGGATATCAACTGATGAAATGAATGTACAGAATGTAAAGAATAGCATATACCGGGGTCGAGCCTCGAACTCCGACGAGCTCATGATCAGTCGGGGGAGGAGCAATGGGTATCTGATAAGTCTCTCCAGCCTGTCCTCGGCATGTCATAGTAGTGGGCAGGTCAGGCCACTCTACCCTCCGTTCTCCAGGAACCCTTTCTGCCATGGGCCCGAGTCGCCCTCGATGCTCCCACTCCTCTTGCGAGGGCTGCAGGCCTCTATCTCTCACCTCGACGAGCACTGGCCAGAGGCCGCATGAGATAAGTCCGATGAAGACAAGAGAAGTCGCCATAATCTTCAAAAAGTCAAGATCCCAACCGACAGAAATCAATCATCTTCTAAGGGGTGTACATTTCTGTTTGCCTCATGTACGAAGGAGGCGGCATCGAAACCACCAGCTCGGGTAAACCGATGCTCTATCGCAATAAGCGCCTCCTGTGTACCATGCTCGATGCATCGACCTCAAGCAAAACCCAAAATCAAGTTGCCTCGAGCGCCTATATATCGGGTTCTAATCGCTGCAACAACACCGCCTGTCGCTAAGTGATCGCAAATGATAGATATACAGTTGTTATCTACTATTGAATGTGCAATATAAAACAAATCTCAAATGAATGTAAGGTTTCAATACCTCATGCTATGGTGTCAAATATCGGCGAAGAATAAGAAAGACTTCGCCTCCGCCGCATCTCACATCATACCTATGTGAATATGGAACAACGGGGCATCTCCACCTCCCTGGGAAAGCCTTGGGAAGTAGGCATATACCCACAATTACGTAATGTAAAGGGTGATAATGAGTATGTTTATCAAGAAAGCAATATACGATAAAGGTAAATCGGAGAATAGTGTGCGGTGTATTTTGCAAGTGTGCAAGTACAACCAGTGTAAAGCAAATTGCATGTTATGCAGTGTGTATGGTGTACAGATAATGTAAAGAAAAACTGTAAAGCAAAAGGGAAAGATGTACCTTCCAGGCTCTCCAATAGCCTCCTAGCAGGTGCCCGCTCCGGCGAGATGAGAAACTCATATATCCGTACAGTGTGGCCAGGCCTGCGCCGCCCCAGTCTTAGCGCCGGATGCGAGTCACGTCCACCAGTGCGCTCAGGAGGTAGAGGCCAACGGTGTTCGCCTAGTCGGCGAAGAGAGTTGTGCCATGCAAAAATATGATGAACCCCGGGCGTAGTGCTTGACCTCCTCGCGGGTCGTCGGCGTCTGTCCCCTGAACTGGTCCTCGAACCACGAATATCTCATGAACCCTAGTCGGGAGAGAGGTGGGCGAATCCCTAGTAGAAAGATCTGAGCGACATCCCACTCGCCCATATCAGTGTCGAAAGGGATCGGATCATCCCCTACTCCGATGTCGGTGAGCATGGAGAAGTCGAAGGGAGTCATCGTCATCTCCCCTGCTGTAGAAAGGTGGAAGGAGTCGGTGGTGTCCCACCACCTCTCCACTAGCACGCCTAAGAGAGGTTGACTCGCAATGAGGCGCAAGAGTCCCATGCAGAATATGCCAAAACCAGCCCCATCGACGATGTGGCGGATGTCATCGGGTAGCTCCATGTACCAATCTCGAGCAACAGTGTTCCCATAACCCCGGAAGGCATGGGAATCTCCCTGTGTTCAAGACAAACCAATGCAAAGCAGTGTCAGGAATACAGTGTATGCATGTGTTCAGAATTGGTAGAAATGCAGTGAATGTATGAGTTCAAATTGTCAGAAATACAGTGTATGAATGTGCTCAGAATGAACTACGCATGTGGTGTACAAGTGTGTTTGGGGATAATCAGGTGAAAAGTAGTGTTGGCTATCCAAGATATTGACCTACATTGCAGAAAATAAAAAGGAAGAATATACCTCAGCGGCGCCAAAGGATAGGTGTGACTCCGGCTCGTGTAGCAGGAGGTCCTCCGGAGCACCTCGCGCAAAGCTCCTGAACTGGCGAATGCTGTCGGGAGGCAATACGTGTACGTCAGGGTGATACGTCGTCGGGTCAAAAGGCCGAACGCTAAGCGGCAAAAGCTCGAACTCGGGATCCATGTCCATCCTTGGAGGAGCCCCACCCTATGGAATATCATCCGCCATCTCAAGAAGAGTGAGAAAATGGTCAAAGGTAAGGAAAATAGGCGAGAATACCAAAAGTTAATCGAAAGTCAACCCCGAGGGGTGAAAAATGAAAGAAAAGGTCGAAGTGCGGAAGAAGGCACGAAAACCAAGGGTAACTCGGGGGAAACAAACCCCAAGTGGTGGAAATCGAGAAAGAAGGGCCCAAGTCACTTTCCAATCAGTTCAAAATGTTGAAAACTATGAGGGTTTCGCGAATCGAAGGTTTGTAGGGCGATCAAAAATGTGTTTGAAGCTCGGATCGGGCGAGGAAAAGTGATCTAGAGAGAGAGGGGGATGTTTTTTCGGTAAAGAGGAAGTGAAAGAACAGGGTTTGGAACCCTATACTTAAAGACCCGAGGCAAATGGACAAAATCGCCTGACCGCCATTTTGGTCGATCGCCAAATTGTTGGCCGATTAGCTTGTTTGATGGCCGATGGGTGGCCGATGGCTCCCTCAGGCCGATGAACCTCCAATACCCTTGTTTGGGGTTGTTCTGATTTGTGCCCTCATCTCTCAAGAAAGTGCAAGAAAATACACTTTTGAAGCTTAAACGGCCTCCATGGTGACCTTGAACCGTGTCTTCCATGTGCGGCACTCGATACGCACAAGGTGTATCCTTTTTTTGTATCCTTTTGTATATTGCAAGATTCAAAAGTTGCTTTTGAATATGTTGCATTACAGTATTTTTGTCATGTTTGTAAGGTGCGCATTTGTTATACGCCTTTTCACGCTTACATTGGGCATGCCTCATCCCGTTTTGAGGTTGTATCTCAACATTGCGGGTAACATGCCTTTACCATGCTTACATTGAATATGTGCATCTCTATGTCGTTGCATGGAACATGCGTTTTGCGTCGTCGCCTGGAATATGAATCATCACGCTTGCATAGCATATGCATGTTGTATTGGGTATGTATCCACGATTACATTGCATAGAACATGCATGATGCATGTTGCATTGAACATGCATTTTTGTTGTTTTGCATAGAATATGCATTTCTCCCTTTTGCATAGAATATGCATCATAATATTGCATGGAGCATACATTTCACGTTACTTGCATTGTTATGCACACCTTACTTCCGTTGTCACGCACACTCGTTGCATTATTATGCACACCTTACTTGCGTCTTCACGCACACTCGTTGCATTGTCATGCACACCTTACTTGCGTTGTTGTGAAGCCCCTGGAAATTTTATTCTCTTTAAAACCCTAATGTTTGAATTATTTTCTTAAAGCCCCCCAGTTCCTTGAATTATTTCAAATCTTGTCGGTTAGCATTTTTATTTTTATCAAAATAGGAATATCCTAGCTGAATTAGGTTCCTTAGCCTAATTTAATTTAATTCTATATAAGTAAGGTTCCAATACATGAATTTAATTCCAAGCTCTCACTTCTTTATTTAAATTCAAAAATTTTCCAAAACTAGTACATGTACTTTTATATTATAGGTACCATCAATCAAATTGATATATATATATATACATTGGGGAATGTGTCCCTAGTACCTAGATTGAATAAAAAAATGCCCCAATCACCCTTCCCAATGGCCGGCCACCCTAGGAAGATGTGAGGAACCTATTTTCAAGAATTGTAATCATGGTATTCTAGAAACCCTAACACCTAGTACCCCTAGACCTAGGGTTTTGTTTCTAATACTAGTTTCATTTCGACTAGGGACAAACTAGATATTGCCTAATCCCATGATTAAGCTACCTAATCACTCCTATTCCATTAGACTCCAAGTAAATCCTAACTTTTCCATCCAATTCCAACTAGTGGGCCTTTATGTCTTTTTACACCAAAATTTGCCTATAAATACCACCATCCCCTAGCTTGGCAAGCACAAACAACACACTCACACACACATTCGGCCTAGAGGACAGAAAGGAGAGCAAGAGAGAAGTCTTGAGAGGGAGAGGAAGGAAGAGGAGAAGCCATCTTGTTCAAGCTTCAGCAAGTAAGCCACAACACAACCTTCTCTTTCATTTTCCTCTTTCAAATACATGTTCTTAAGGGTTCTAAATATTGTTTTCAGATGTGTTATTGATGAGTTACTTGTGTTAAAAATGATAAGAGTTAAGCCTTGATTCTACCTCCCTTGTAGTTTCCCTCATTTCGGTACAAAACTATCTTTTTCATACCAATCTCTCAAACTTTCCAAAGGCACACCTTCAAGCAAATTTTCTGAGTTTAATATATGTTAGTTATCATTTTTTCATCATAAAAGAAATGAAAATTTTCCCTTAGTGGATCCCCTTTCTCACAAATTTTCTTGTTTTGGGTATTGTGCCTTAGAATCTGTTTTCGCAGCCAACTTTCAAAATTTCTAGAAACATGTATAAAATTATTCTGGACCTCTATTTTATGTCAAAATCTTCTTTAAGGAGTTATCTTTCAACTAAAAATGGTTTCATTGAAAAACAGTGAGCGGTTTGAAAGAAAATCAAATTTTCGTAACGGTCGACGAATTTGGATAGCGCTGGAGTGTTTTCTAAATAACTTAAAATCTAGAAAAGCTATCCCATTTCCGAAATATGTTTTGGAAACTAGATTAAATTCCCTACGAACCATAGGAAGGCTGAGTCCGGTGAAAAATCTAAAATAGTCCTTTTCATTCTAATCCTTATGTGATATTGAATCTGGAAATTCTGTTATGCATGAGCGTTTTATGCCCTTGTGTTCAAAAAATGCTTATTAGCTTATAATCACATCTTGGCATGATATTGTATGTGTTATGGTTATGTTCCTTATCCTCTTCATCTTAATAATGCATGCTTATGTGGATATTATTATCTTGTTAAGTTGGTCTAACCTTGTTTTAAAACATTTAACTCTACGGGAAACTTAATCGGGATGGTATTGGGTTTTCGATCACTTGAGTAATAAAAAGATGATAATGTGTGATGTATGGATTGTTAGGATGCGTTCCCTATTTGGAAGTTTAAGTCTTGTGCAAGCGGTTGTCGTGTAAACCCTAGAATGGAACGGACGTATTCGGACTCTTTGCGATGGTTTGATTGGTGAGATAAGGTTGGGTCCAGATGGGACATTCTGGATGATAAAATTTTTTTGAAAGGATAAGATTGGATTCAGGAGATAAAACCTTTTTCTTTTCGCTGTCCCTTTTGAGGCCCTCATGTTGATGCTTACGCGGTATATAACCGTTGGTAGGCATCCGAGGTTAGTTTTGCAACAAAGCAGCAAAAGGGGGAGTTCTGAATAGTCCGGTGTCCAATTCTTGTGGTTGGGAGGATGAAATCTCTTTGGGGGATTTCTAGAATACTAACCACTAACATTATAACCTTGTTATCTATTTGAATGACATGCTCCTTTTCTCTATTATTGAAATTACTGTTATTGACTTGAATATCATGCTTCACTACTTGTTTGCCATAAATGTGATGGTGTATTGGATTGGAAAAAGGACGGGGTGTGTGTACATCGGGCATTCAAAACTCACGGCGCTTCATGCCGTATTGAAGACTATTAGACCGGTCGAAGGCAAAGTCAAGTATTTGAGGACGATGGCTATCCTATGAGAGTTAGGGCTAGTTATGTTAAACGATTTGAGATTGTAAGTGATAGATCCTATGTTGTATTTAAGGCATGATTTGTAATTATTATATATATAACATTTGTAACCTATCCTTGTACCCGTCAACTCATGTAGGCCTTGTGTTAATACCTTGTCAAGATCTGGCAAAAGGGTAGCTTTGCTATCTAAGGTAGTTGGACTTTGAAGGAGGCTATTTTGACTCCTCCGACCTTCCCGGATCTTGCTTGGTTATTAGCCAAAGCACTCATTAGTGACGCTTACCATTGTAACCTTAGATAAACCCTGTATTTAATGGTTAATATATTATCTGATGTTCTCGATTTTTGGGGCGTCACAATTGTCACGCACACTCATTGCATTGTTATGCACATCGTACTTGCGTTGTCACGCACACTCGTTGCATTCTTATGCACATCTTACTTGCGTTGTCACGCACACTCGTTGCATTGTTATGCACACCTTACTTGCGTTGTCACGCACACTCGTTGCATTGTTATGCACACCTTACTTACGTTGTCACGCACACTCGTTGTATTGTTACGCACACCTTACTTGCATTGTCACGCACACTCATTGCATTGTCATGCACACCTTACTTGCGTTGTCACACACACTCGTTGCATTGTCATGCACACCTTACTTGCGTTGTCACGCATACTCGCTACATTCTTATGCACACTTACTTGCGTTGTCACGCGACACCGCTGCATTGTCATGCACACTTTACTTGCGTTGTCACGACACTCGCTGCATTGTCATGCACACTTTACTTGCGTTGTCACGCACATTCTAGTTGCATTGTTATGAACCTTTACTTGTGTTGTCATGCACACTCTAGTTACATTGTCATGCACCCTCTACTTACATTGTTATGCAAGTTGCATTGTTATGCACCTCTTCAGTTGCGTTATTACGCATCGTTCCACTTGCATTGTTATGCACATTTCGCTTGCATTGTTGTTCATTTTTCGCTTGCATTGCTATGCACCTTTCCATCGGCATCGTATGTGCACGTGTTCATCTTGTATCGAAATTGTATCTTGATATAGCGTTGATCATGTGTTCTTATTATAATGTACTTGTCAAAATCTCTCTTTTGTGCAGGCATGATATTGTATGTATGGTTCATTTGAAGATGGTGAAACCAGATGATATTGTATGTACGGTTCATTCAAGAGAAGTTTCGATTTAGTTTGATCACCCTTCTTCACTCGCGTTTGACATGCATTTGGACGCATTCTTCTCCTTTCGCTTTGACACACGCTTTGGATGATCGTGCTTTCTTGTAGTCCCTCTCCTTCGTGATTTGATACGCTAGGAGATGTTGTGTTTGAGACTCCGGGTATTCTCAGTAGTCGCTTTTAGTCTTCTCCGCGTGAGACACAGTGAGAATTATAATTTTCTTATATCTTTTCAGCTAGAATGTATGAAACTGTTGTTTCTTATTCTCTTGCTTAAAATGTTGTATTTATTTTGCATGAATGCTTCATTGCAGCCCTCTTTGCATAATCATAAGTTATGTTCTGCATTGTGCATGTCATTGCATCTTGCCCCGTCATGGACGATCTTATTGTTATCTTGTATATTTGTCTAAGTCTTGGCCTTGTCAAAAATGGGTCGCCTCTCGGCTTTGACATTCACTCGTATCTTATGACTTTCGAGTTCACAAAGAGGGAACTCAGACACCCCATTTTTGACCATCCACAAGACTTGGACGTCATCGTTTAAACACTCGATGATCATCTATGCTTGTGTTGATTTTGAGTTTCTGAAGGTCTCGGCTGCGCGCCTTGCCTTGGAGCCTCTCAACTTGTCTATTTTGTGCTTGGATGTAGACCAAGAGCTTGTGGTTTTGTTTCGAGGGAAGGGGTGGCTTGTTGGCTAGCCCTCAAACCCATCACCACGCCTATGCCTATCGGCCGTGCCCTCTCTTCATCGGCCATCGTGGCTTGGCCGACACCTTTTATGGCCGGTCGGCACTTTTTGGCCAACATATGTTTGTTGGCCGAGGCCATTTTATTTGCTTTTTGCAGATATTTTTGTGCCACCGTGATAGTCGGTGAGCACAGATTTCCTCCTCCATACACGTATGGAGGATTGAACCAAGCCTTTAGCTTGTGCAACAAGCTTAGGACTTGGATTTCTATAAGAAGGGAGGCCCCTCTCCCTTTCCAGAGGTTCTGAAATTGGGGATACAAAACATATATCTCTCTCTATATTTCCCTCTCTCTCTATATATATATATATTGCTTAAAAGTGTGTTTTGCCTTCACTTTTGCACTACAACACCTAGTAAAGCACCATTGATTTGTTGCTAAGGTACTAGAGGACCTTGTTTGGACTCTCAAAGTTTGTTTTCTTTGGCTCAGAAGTGCTGGTTTGCTGTGGTTCTTCAAGGGTGAGTTGTTACCCCTTTTAAGCCTTGTTTTGCTTAAGTATTTGGTCCCCTTTGCATACTGTTTTAGGCCTTGCTTTCAACTGAAAAAAGTTCTGATTTTAAGTGCTTAAAGTTTTTGTTTAAGGCCTCTTTGGTGTTGGGGGTGGTCTAACCCCCTTTTGTGCCTTGTTTGGCCTTGTTTTGAGCCATCTCTTTTAGGCCTTTGGATCACCTTTGTTTGGCCTCTTCACCACTGAAATCCAATGGATTTTCAGTTGTAGAAAGTGTGTTTTGAGGCCTCAAATAGGAGGGGGTTGTCCCCCCACCTCTTCTCTTGTTGGCTTGTGTTGCTGGCCAACCAAAAGGGCATGCATTTCTATCTTCTTGAGGCTTTGTTTGAGCTCATTTTTGTGACTTTCCAGACCTGCCATAACTCTATTTTTGGCTGTCTTGGTCACCCGTTGCATGCTTCTTGTACTTGTAGTATAATCCTACTTATAGCTTTGCAAAGGAGCATGTCTTTCTAGCATGTTTTGGCTCTATCTTAGCATTTTTAGGGCCTTATTCTAACATGGTATAACTCTGTTTTGGGTTGACTTGATTGTCTCTTACATGCTTAATACAATTGTAGTGTAATCCTTGCAAGCATGCTTAAGGTTTTGGCTCATCTTTCTAGCATGTGTTGATTCCATTCCAGCATGTTTTTGGTCATTATTTAATGTGTCATAACTATGATTTTGGTCGGTGGAGTCACCTCATGCTTGGTTTTGGTAGGTGTAGTGTAATCCTCCTTATTGGCCATGTATGCTCCATGCGTCATGCCTTTTATTCTAGCATATGTTGGCTATGTTCAAGCATGTTTTTGGTCTTGTTTTGACCTGCCTTGGGACTCTTTTGAGTCATCTTGATCCTTTGGGGCTTGATTGATATGGCCATGGTGCAAGTCCCTTTGCTAGCCGTAAACTTTGAGCCTCTTAGGATGCTATGCTTGTGTTATGTGCATGATTTGGCATCATTCCTTACATGATTTTAGAGCATATTTCATTGCCACACTCTCACATTTTCCACTTCGTCAGTGTGTTTGAGAGTTATGTCTTCATGCCTTGTTTATGAACCAATGTGTATGCATGCTTGTATTTGCTTTTTGGACTTCATTTTCAGCATGTTTTGGCCATTGTTTTGGCATGCATAAGGCTTGTTTGAGGTTGATTTGGTCCATTGAGTATTGCATTACATAGCCCTTGCCATGCTCATGTTGTTTGCATGTTGTTGCATGCTCATGTTGTTTGCATGTTGTTGTTGCATTGTGTTTGCATGTTTGTTACATTGCATCGTGTTTGGATCGGATGTTTATCCAAACACGAGGAACGAGGGACATTTCATACTCAAAGTAATGAAACGTGCCTCATTCCTAAAGTCACTAACACCGTTGATCAAGTATGATAAGTTAGAGGTTCATGGAGTCTTATGTGTTATTTGTGTGCATTCATTGACATTGATTTGGGCAACTCGACCTCTTTGGCCATCATGCATTGAGAGGCGTGATTGATGGCTCGAGAGCCAAGCACTACACTTCTTTGAGCATGTGACATGATAAGGAGTGTAGTTGCACACACATTTTCTTGCAAATACACTGTCATGCCTCTGTTAGTGCTATGTTGCAGCAAAATGAGGAAATTGCAGGAAGGAGTGACCGACTGGCCATCAGAGCTGCCGACCGGCCACCAAGGTTGCCGATCGGCTATCAAAATTGGCCGATAGCCATAAACTTTGGCCGATGGTGATTTCTATTGGCCGACCACCCCTCAGAATGTTCCTAAGGTGGATCAGAAGCATATTGGAAATTGGCACAATTTTCAGAAGTCCAGAAGTGTGAAAACAGAGGCATCACGAGGCACGATAGTGGATTTCCGAGCGAAGCCGACCGAGCATGCATATCTCCCTTGTCTCCCGAGGCCATTTTTTAAATTGCTTAGCTAAACTAGTTCATTAGCTTAGTTGTTTTGTAATTAATTAGTTAAGTGTTTAATTAATTAATTTGGTTTGTACTTAATTAGCTTAGATTAGCTAGTTGTTCAGATTCGTTTGTGTTGTAATAATTAATTAGCTTAGCGTAGCTAGTTAGTTGATTTATTCAGACCCTCCGTCGAGAGGGCAAATGCTGTAATAAGTGTGCGTGTGTGCGATGCATGTCTTCTAACCTCATTTCTTTCTCCTTTTTACTTATCAGCTTTCGATGGTTAGTTTTAGGGCATGTTTCAATTAGCATCTTTATGCTTGCATGTGTGCATCCATTCATCTGTCTTGCATGCACCGGGCTCGGCGCATTGTACAAATTGCATTGTATTTCAATTCCAATTTGAATACATGTATCAATTGTTGCATTTCATATGCCATCTTAGGTAGCCGAGCCTATCTCATTGCATTTTGCATGGGTTGCATTAGGCATTGATAACATAGCTAGGATCATGCATTGATTACTAACTAGCTTTTGTTTTGGCTTGGAGTACTAGGTAAGCTTTTACGCTTTAGCATACTGCATGAGTGTAAGTGTTGCCATGTTAGCATGCTTTCCATGAGGCTTTGTGCTTAACTGCTATATCTGTTTGAATGCCTGTGGGTGAAGGTTTGATTGCTTAAATTGGAATAACTCGATGATTGTGAGTTTCAAGCCCACTTGAAGTAGCAAAATCATGTTTTTCTAAGCCCAGTTGAGGGTGACAACCAAGATCTTAGCCTACTTGCGAGTATCAACTTCAAACCACTTTCAAAAACAAACATGAGTTGTTTTGTTCCAATCCGCGTGATTGAGTCTATACTTGTATGATGTGCGCATCACATAGTAAGGTTAGATAATAATCAGAATAAGAACACATGTGTTTTCAAAAACAACATATCATGTTAGTAGAGGCTGATCCTTTGATCAGGTGAGTGGGGGTGCTCATTTCAAGACCTTTCCCTCTCGTACCCAAGTTCCCAAGCCGAGGCAACTTTGGTGATGACGGACACGTAGCCTTCAGCACGAGCCAGGATTTCCTAAATTTCCCAAAAAAAAAATATTTAGGTGGTGACTCTAAAATCTGGCAAAGCAGTCCATGTTTGTCGCTTTTTTTTTTTTTATTAAAATCGATTTTCCAAAACGATTTGCCAGATTTGGACTCTTTTGTGATTTATCAGTCTTACATTGCACATTGTGAGATTAGATTCAGAACCATGACAGGAGTCCGAATTGTAGTAGCCAGAACAACAATTCGAGCCTCGCAAGTGAGCGGAGTTTCGGCGGTCTCTGAGGAGACTAAAGATTAGAAATTGATCTTATAAAAAGCATATATTACAATGAAAATATTTATCAATTGAATTCTTCACGATTGCATCCATCACCAACAGCTTGTAACACTTGATGAACAAAGAATCAGAGAACTTGCACCCTTTTTAAAACTTTTGGGAAGTATATTTGAATCATTTATTACGTTTTGGGAATTTTTAGAGTTGTGGTATCTTAGTTTTGGATGAGTGAAAATTGATTTAAACTTGGTAGGATTGTCCATTCACGCTTGTTTACGTTGAAAAGTTGTTTGCAAACTTAAAAACCTTGTTCTCGGGTCGGCACCGGTTTTGGAGGTATCCACACCATCTTTTTGTTGTTGGTCATAAGGTTCGACACCAATCTGGGAAGGGTCTACCCTTTGTTTCTGAAGTTTGTTTGTCGAAATTGGGGTAGACACTCTAGGAGGTGTCTACCCTTTGTTTCAAGTTTGCTTGCCGAAATTGGGGTAGACACCAGCTTGGAAAGGGTAGACCCTTGCATGTTGTCAAACATAAGTTTCATAGGGTCGACCTGTGTTGAAAGGGTCGACTCGCAGATTTTTTTTTTTCTAGATTTTTGTACGATTTTTGGTTATACTTTTTGGGGGTTTTGACTGGTCTTTTGGGTTGACTTTGGGGCTTTATTTTACTTTTAACTTAGTACTATAAATAGGCACCCACTCACCCCTTTTTTTATTTCTTCTTCTTTTCTTCCTTTAAAACCTGTGAGACCCTCTCTTTCTTTCTCAAAAAGCACTTTTCGCTCAAAATCTTTAGATCTAGTCTCTTGAAGCATCTTCTTGCCTTGCTCCTTTGAGAAAGATTGTAGATCTTGTCAAGAGCTTCGCTTTTGATCCAAGTAGAAGTTAGTTTTCACAACTTTGGAATTTCAAATTTTGCTTATCTTCTCTTTCAAGTTTGAGGTAGGGACATTCTTGAGTTATATATACAAGTTTTGCTACCTTTATGTTGGTGTTAAGAGTTTTCATGTAATTCCTTGTTGATTTCAATCTTGTGTTTTGAAAATGTAGAGGTGTTTTAAATGTGGGTTGTATCCCAACTCTCCTATAAATCCTAGAAGGTTTTCCTTTGAGTTATATATATATATTCATGAAGTTTTTTAGTTGATCTTGTAACTCTCCTTGAGAAATTTCGAAAATAGGTTTGGTGGCTCAAAGGATTGATGGTTTTTGTAAAACAAACTCTACCTTGTGTACATTTAGAGATTTTCTTGAAATTTTAAACAACTTGAGTCGAGATTGAAGTGTGTAGTGAGATTTTATAAAAGAGATGAACAATGTTAGGTTTTTGTAAAAATCTAGAAATTGGGGGTTTTGAAAACATGAGGAAAACTATGAACTTTTTTTTTCTTGCATTAAACAAGTAAATGAGTGTGGATTTCACAATGTGATATAAAGAAATGATAATTTTCATGATATGTTTAATGGAGGACTTATTTTTAAACTATTGTTGAATGTATGGAAATATTTAAGTGGAAGATGATAATTGTTGTGCATTATGGATTGTGAAAATTAATGTTTGAAAAACATTACATGTTGTATTGATGAGACCATATTGCTAAGAATTGTGAAAGGTGAAATTGTGGCTAAGTGTAGGTAACATGTGGTTATCTTGGGAAAGAGTAATGAAAAGAGGTAATAGAAAAATGTGATTGTTGATGTTATTGTGGAGACTTGGAAAATGAGAAATTCTTTATGAAGTTATTATATAAGACATGAGTATGCATGATTGAGGAATGGGAAATTGGTATGTACCATGGATTGCGGGAATTGCTATTAGTTGAAGGTATATATATATATATATCATTTTGTGAAATAACATTGAAGAAAGAAAATGAGAAAATGTATTTATTCAATATTGTTGTCTTGTACTTGAATGGAGAAATGTTTTGAGTTGTGGAAAATCATTGCATTGCATATGCATTCAATTATTATGTTTGCATTGTAAATTTTGATTGAAGATATCTATTTCATGAAAGAAAATAAAGTTGTGATATGAATTATGGAAATGTGAAAAGGGGTAAATACGGTGGTAAGTCTGGTTAGGGGGTGTTGATGAATTTTGTTAAGTTGGCCTGAGTGTCCTTGGTGAAAGACCAGAAAGCCGCGCGGATAGGTGTCGAGCCTTCCGGTTAATCCCGTAAAATGATGAGTTTGGTAGTACTCAGAGTCTACTTGCATACACCACCTAGGGATTACCAAAGGTCATATTTACCGCCCCTCTGTTGATTAAAATTAGAAGTTTGAAATGTGTTGAGATTGCAAGATTTTATTTGAAAAATTGAAATCTTCAAAGAGCATGAAATGATATTTCCTTAAAAGAGCATGACATGGTATTAACATTTGCATTTTTATTGAGAATTGCATAAATGTATATACTTTGTTAGAATTCTCTACCAGGCTTTATGCTCACCCCTATGGGATTTTGGTGCAGTAAAACGTTGTGATCCCGCCAAGTTGAGGGCGCAGATATAATTGTAAAGAGTACATAGCTCTTATTTTGTTGTGATCTTTTGTAAAGCCAAGGGCTAATGTGTATGGGTCTCGAGAGACGATTTTTGTAACGTGCTATTGCCTTGAAGATATAAGCCCTTAAGGGCATTTTAATTATTTTTGAGATTAGATGCTTCACATGTTATAGATTTTGTGTTCGTTATGTTGTGAATGTGAATTGCGTTTAACCTTTTGTATTTAATCCTTTTATTATACATGTGATGTTGGAGGGATTATTGTCATTGATTAGTGAATGTTCATTAGTGTGGGTAGTTCGTGTTGAAATATTTCTGATGCTATAATCGACTCTAATTTGACTAGAATCCATAAGTGCAAGAGAGAAAATTTATGGAAAATGTGCATTGCTTCTCATAATTTGTGATACACAATTTTAAAATTTTAAAATTGATTTAGTGTTCTTTCCTTTTAAAAGTCATAAATTATGAGAATATTAAATTTTTTTTTAATGGGTAGATGGCAAACTTTTGAATTTTGAAATGGGTTAGTATACTTTGTTTTAAATTTCATAAATCATTAGATAGTTATATTTTTATTGTTGAAAAAGTGTTACCCAATGGAATTTTATTAGAAAAATTTGATAATAAATAAAAATTAATCAAGAAATTTGGTATATGAGTTTGGAAATAAATAAATAAATTTGATTTTTTAAAATTAATTTTGAAAACTTGCTATATTGAATTTTGAAAGAAGCATTATTATAAATTTTGAAAAAGATTTCCATATTAGTTATACCATAAATAACATGACCATTTGAAAGGTTTTTTTATTTTTATTTTTATAAATTTTAGACTATATTGAATTGTATATCATATTTAATGACACATAATTTTAAATTTTGAAATGGAAAAAGATATATATTTTTAAAAATCATTGTAACGCCCTAAAAAAAAAACACATATAAACCCAAAATTCGTGACATCCATAGATACAAGAGAATAAGGCATATTTCCGTATATCAGAGTATTTATTATAAAAGTATTACATGTTGACGACAAAAGTAAATGCCTTACGGGCTTACAACTTTCCAAGTCAACACTTGGTTACAAAAAAAGAGTACTAACTCAGAACACATTAAGCCCTTGGCTTGAATTTACATGTAACACAAATATAACTACACCAAAAATAAGCCTTCAGCTTCTACAACCTCCCAAGCTACAACCTTGGTGGCGGCATATCACCTGCACTTGAAAATGATGTCCCATATAAGGTGAGCCAACGCCCAGTAGAGATATGCTAAACATAATATGAGCGATAACTAAAACATTGGCATTTGATAAATGTTTAACTTATATAAACAAACGTACATCTCTTTCATAACCAATCCACATTCACAGATGTATATATAACAATCATTTTCACTTTCATTATCCAAACCAATTCATAGATATGGTTCTCTATTCATCCAGACTGTTCATAAAGAGATTACAACTCACATCATTAACATTTCAATATTTCAATTTCAAATGAGACTACAACTCATATCGTCAACACTTCAATCCTTCCATTCATCTACGTTATGCAAACGTAACCAAGATTTCGGGACTTTCACCCTGGACACTCCGGCCAACTTAGTTATCAATGTATTCCATCCCCTATCTCTTCCCAAACAGGTTTGAGAGTATATCCCCTATCTTCTCTCAAACCATGGAGTACATCCCCTATCTCCTCTCAAACAAGATACATATGCAATGTATTGAAACACTTATCATATACAATGATCAAGTAAAGCACATATTCACTGTGTTGTTCCATCCGTCATATTCAATGACACACTCAATTGATTAGTTTTAATTCATCTAATGATCATACAAAGGTCTACAACAATTAAGACTATCCTCCACCGATAGCCCAAAAACAATTATTTCTAAACAGATAATAATTTCATCAAATAGATAAATTATCAACCCTTTTCACGTGAGTGATTCATTAATCCAACAACACCATTCAATCTCATAATTTCCCAATTTCATTATTTACAACTCAATTTCATATTCTCATGATTAATTTCATTAATTACACTAATGACCGATTAAACCCAACTAAGGCATTTTCCCATTTTCTCAACATTGACCCAAAGGTCCAAATATCATTAATGAACATCAATAACCTCATTTTAAGACCCATATACACATGTATAGTTCAAAAGGAACAAAAGCCCTCTTTATACATTTCAAGTTTTGAAACCCTAACACCCAAAATTTCCCAACTGCAACATTAAATCAAAATGGCCACAAGTTTATGTCAAAGGCCATAAATATGAGTAGTTATCCCTACCTCAAGTGAAGAGACTTAAAGGAGATGATGAAGAAACTCGAATATGCTCCAAACCCAATGATTTTCGGATCCAAAAGAAGATCAAGCCAAGCTCCACACTTTATATAAAGGGACTAAGGTAGAAGATCTGATTTCGTAGAGAGAAGATGTATTCTAGAGGGAGGAGCTCTCAAATGAGGGTTTTGAAAAGTTAGAGAGAGACAGAGAGTCGAAAAAGTGATTTAAAATGACACAATCGCGATCTGATATACGTATAGTCCGCTCGAGTGGAGAGTAAGACGCTCAAGCGTAAGACACAAAAACTTCACCCGCTTGGGTGCAAATATACCCGCTCGAATGCCAAGGCACAACAGCAAAGCACTACCCGCTTGAGCGCAAAGAGACCCGCTCGAGCATAGAATACACTCCTCTAGTACTTTACAGACTTCGAATACCCGTTCGAGCGTAAAGATACCTGCTCGAGCGTAAGGAACGCCGCTCAAGTGTGAAAAACACCTCTGCAGTATATCTGCAAACGCACAAAATGCTGAAAGGGTGCAAACTCCGCTCGAGCGCAACAGGACCCGCTCGAGCGGATCATCAAAAATCTGGGCAACAAGATTAGAGACTAAAACTCAAGCAACCTGTTCAAAACATGCCCAAGACAATTCTAAACTCAAATTCAAAGAGTTAAAGGGTGAAGACAAGATATTGACACAACGACAACAACAACAATTGACGGGAAAAAAAAACCGGGATCACTATATTCATAAATTATGAAATAATTAGAATTTTTTTATGATTATAATTAGATTTTAGTAAATTGCTTCCATATGAATAATTGAGCATACTTTCCTTTCAGAAGTCGTAATTTATGGAATAATTAGAGTTTAATTATTATGGTTAAATTAGAATTAACCAATTTGTTTTTTTTTTACACTAAAAAATAATTAGATTTTAGTGAATTGCTTCCATATATAGTGGCACTCAAATTTAAATTTTGAAATAGTTGAGCATACTTTCCTTCTAAAAATCGCAATTTATGGAGTAATTAGAGTTTGGGAGCTTTTTCCATAAATCCATCTTTAATTACTTATGTTCCATCCAATCCATATTCTTTTTGACTATTCCATTAGGTCCTATTTGAGATAAGATGACCAAAATACCCTTTTCATCTACTTATGTTCTATTTAGTTCATATTATTTTTTTATGTTTCAATAAGTCCAATGGGTGACATAATTACCAAAATACCCCTAATGTGAATGTTCACACCGTCAATGTGAATGTTCATATCGTCAATGTGTAGGGGCCCGGCCCATGTACAATGTGCATATTCACATTGACATGTTAACATTCACATTGATAGAAGTGTAAAATTAGCCCGCGGCTTGTGGGCGGCCCGGGGTGAGCCCAGTCCGGCCCGTGACAATGTGAATATTCACATTGACATATTAACATTCACATTGATAGGAATGTAAAATTGGCTGCCGTGTGACGCCCGCGTTTGAAGCGAACTGGGCCGTTGATAATGTGAATATTCACATTGACATGTTAACATTCACATTGATAAGAGTGTAAAATTGACTCACGTCCCATGGATGGCCCGAAGCCCGTGGGCGGCCCGGGGCGAGCCCGGCCCGGCCCGGCCCGTGACAATGTAAATATTCACATTGACATATTAACATTCATATTGATAGGTGTGTAAAATTGGCCCGACGCTGCCCAAAGCGCCACGCCTCGAGAGCGATTGCCCGTGACAATGTGAATATTCACATTGACATATTAACATTCACATTGATAGGAGTGTAAAATGGCCCATGACCGAAGGGCAACGACCTCGAGTCGGTGGGCTAGGCCTAGGCTCGAGCTTAGAACGGGCTTGGGCGGGCCTGACCATTTTTTTTATTTCTTTTTAATTTTTTCTACCAAAATTTTATTATTTTTCACAAAAAAAGACATTGTGCCTCAGGCGGGCTGGGCCTCAGACCGAGCCTTGAATGGGCCTTAAGGGGGCCAATGGGCCAGGCCGGGCTTCAAAGTGATGGCCCAGGCCCTAGCCTAGGGTCTCGGACATGCTCAGATTCGAACCCAAACGAGCCCGCTGCCGGCGTGGCTTCGAAAGCAACCCACAGCGGGCCAATTCTACATTCCTATTAATGGGCATGTTACCATGACAATGTGAATATTCACATTGTCAACAGGCCAAAGCCGCCGCTTACCCGTCATGGACGAGCCGCAGGGCAAATTTTACACTCCTATCAATGTTAATGTTAACATGTCAATGTGAATATTCACATTATCACGGGTCGGGCCAAGCCCGCCTCGGGCTGCGGTCGGGCTGCGGGTCAATTTTACACTCTTATCAATGTGAATGTTAACATGTCAATGTGAATATTCACATTGTCAATGGGTCGCCCACCTCAGTCTGCGCGGCTTTTGTCACCCACCCATGGGCGGCGGGCCAATTTAGTACTCTTAACAGTGTCAATGTTAACATGTCAATGTGAATATTCACATCGTCAACTGTCGCCGCCGGGCCGCTTACGCCTCACGTGGGCGGGTTTTGGGCAGACACGGGGCGCAGGCCAATTTTATACTCTTATCAATGTGAATATTAACATGTCAATGTGAATATTCACATTGTCAACGGGGCGGCCCGCCGCCGGAGGGTTTCGTAGCCACCGGGCTGGCTAATTTTACACTCCTATCAATGTGAATGTTAACACGTCAATGTGAATATTCACATTGTCAACGGGCGGGCTTTTGGTCGCCCACGGGACGCTGGCCAATTTATACTCTTATCAATGTGAATATTAACATGTTAATGTGAATATTTACATTATCAACGGACCGGGCCAGGCCCGTCCCGGGCCGCGGGCGGGCTTTTGGCCGCCCATGGGCCGCAGACCAATTTTATACTCTTATCAATGTGAATGTTTACATGTCAACGTGAATATTCACATTGTCAACAGCCCGGACCGGGCCCGCCCCGGGCCGCCCATGGGCCGTGGGTGAGTTTCGCGCCGCCACGGGACGCGGGCCAATTTTACACTCCTATTAATGTGAATGTTAACATGTCAATGTGAATATTCACATTGTCAACGGGCCGGGCCCGCCCCGGCTCGCAGACGGGTTTCGGGCCGCCCACGGGCCAATTTTACATTCCTACCAATGTGAATTTTAAAATATGAATGTTCACATCATAAAATTGCTAACCGTTCAAAAAATATTTATGAGGATATCAAAATTAAATATAAGGGCATAAGTGTCCAAGAAAATAGTGTAAATCAAGAAAAAGGACTTTATGGAATAAAACTATACATACATGGGACTAAATGAGTTAAAAAATTCCTTCATGGACTTCTTGGGTTAAAACACTTCTAAATGGGATTTATCAATAATTTTCCCTTAGAGTTTTATTGTTATAATTAAATTAGAGTTTAACCAATAGAATGTTTTTTATTATTTAAAAATAAAAAAAAAATCAAAAAATTTAGTTTGAGGGTTTAGAGTTCCCACAAGCCATGTCAGTAGAAACACACTTTTCCTTATATAATATACTAGCATGTGACCCGTGTTATGCACGGGATAAAATAGTATTTTAAAAAATGATAATTTTTCTCATTTTCTACTCGTAAAATAAAATAATGAAAAAGTAAGAGTTTAGCAAAAAAATAATTTAATAACTTTCCTGATTTTAAAAAGTTCATAAAATTAATTACTTTTTCTGGATCCAACTAACAAAATTTGAATTTTTTTAAATTCAAAAATCAAAATCAATATATAGATGCTTAAATTTTTTTTTAAAAAGATTTTAATAGCCAATAGATTTGATATGATTGTGATTATGTAATGTTTTACAAATGACTATCAATTTATTTTTTTAAAACTCAAAATGAACAAATTTAGCAATGACATTGAGCAAGATTTGAAAAATCTTAAGCAATGTATCTTATTTTTTAATTCAAATTAACAAATTTAGCCAACAGATATTTTAAATGTTGTTAATATAATTTAGATAAATTTGTAACTAAGGAGGAGGTTCATAAATATTCTTTTTGATTTCTTAAAATCTAAAATAAAAATAAATTTAGCTTTTGAATTTATTGAATTTAATCAATAGTTTTAATATAGTTGTATCTGGGTAGGATTTTAAAGAAGGTTAGGCAATAACTATTATTTAATTCGTTTTAAATCTAAATATTAACAATGTAAGCCAAATAAATAAAGATTGACTCAAAATTATAAGCCATAAATTGTAAGCCATAATTATAAGCCATAAATTGACTCATTTATAAGCCAGAGATCTTTGTAATTATAAGCCAATTAGAGTTAACCAATAGACTTTTTTTAAAAATAAAAAATAATTAGATTTTCGTGAATTGCTTCCATATATAGTGGCACTCAAATTTAAATTTTGAAATAGTTGAGCATACTTTCCTTTTAAAAATCACAATTTATGGAATAATTAGAGTTTTATTGTTATAATTAAATAGGAGTTTAACCAATAGAATGTTTTTTATTATTTAAAAATAAAAAAAAATCATAAAATTTAGTTTGAGGGTTTAGAGTTCCCACAAGCCTTGTCATTAGAAACACACTTTTCCTTATATAATATACTAGCATGTGACCCGTGTTATGCACGGGATAAAATAGTATTTTAAAAAATGATAATTTTTCTCATTTTCTACTCGTAAAATAAAATAATGAAAAAGTAAGAGTTTAGCAAAAAAATAATTTAATAACTTTCCTGATTTTAAAAAGTTCATAAAATTAATTACTTTTTCTGGATCCATGTCACGACCCCAACCAGCCCCTAGTAGGATGGTGCCATGATGGCCAGTAATCCAAGATTACCAAAGGCCTCTTACAAAGTTTCACACACAAACAGAGTTTACATAAGGGGGCTTACAAATGCGGAAGCGATAATCAAATACAAGTGGTCCAGAAGAGCTGTGCATAAATCAAATGAGATGACATACAAGACATAGTTTATCATTAACTGCTGACAAACAAAAATACATATTACAATCTTGATCAAAAGGCTTCTAGAGCCATATGTGCAAAACAAAGAATTACAAGCCAAAGAAGCATAATCTTCAAGATTTGCCGACATAATACACGCGTCGAGGTAAACACAAAATGGCCGACATAAACAGTCCAAGCCGACATGACAAGAGTCCAAAACAAGCTCAGAAGACACAACTAGGCGTCGCCGCCGTCCTGCTCATCACCTACATATATATAGAGAGGGTGAGTCTTGAAACTCAGTGAATGGTACTAATAATAAAGGTTTTAGCATGAATATAGCCGAGGTCCTTCAAACAAAACTCATCAAACCATTCAAGTTTACATCAAGATTCTGTCAAGGCAAAACGAGTCAAACCATACAAACCTTAGCCGAGGTTCTTCCTGAACAAACACATCAAAGTGGTACCAATCAAGGGATGAACCGTATTCATCTAACAAGTCTTACAATCTCAAGGATGCTTACTAACATCGGCAAAACAGTATTTCCTGTCAAAACTTATACATCAAGGGATGAACCGTATTCATTCTTCAAAACAAGTAAACCAAGGGATGTCTACGGACGTCGGCAAATACAAGGCAAGCTTTCCGAGCAAAACATATCCACGCGGTAAACCGTCTGTGGCAAAACAAGAGGTATGCGATCCGTAATCGATTAAACAAGGGTACTGCGAAAGTTTATAGTCCTCCAGCACAAGGGACTTGTGTTACTTAGGCCCGTAGCCCTTTTTAACCAAATACTCTTTTCAAGAAAGGACCGTATCCTTTTTATACTTAGTGCTACGAAAGTTTAGAGTCCTCTAGCACAAGGGACTTGTGTTACTTAGGCCCGTAGCCCTTTTTAACCAAATACTCTTTTCAAGAAAGGACCGTATCCTTTTTATACTTAGTGCTACGAAAGTTTAGAGTCCTCTAGCACAAGGGACTTTTCAAGGTTAGCATCAAAACAAGGTTTACACAAGATACATCGAAATAGGCTAGACATTCATGCTTAACAAATACTTTCATCAAAACAAAGCAAAGCAAGATTCATTAAAAGCTTTATAACATAGCTTTACTAGAAATACCACTCACCTTGGTCTTCAGGTGTAGGCTCAAAGCAAGGGTCAAGGTCCTACAAACACATGGCAAATACATTCTCAAAACAAGCTTCTCATCTCAAGAAAATACTCTGGGTACCAACCAGGTCTTGCCGAGGTCCCACACCTCCTCGCCGAGGTGTGGTCCAAGGGCCACATTCAAAGTGAAGAACAGGGTCCTCAAGAACTACAAGAACATGCATGCTGAAATCATAACTTGGTTATACAAAATCCAAGATTTCATGCTAAGAGTTTTAAAAACATGGACCTAGGTACCCATTCAAGAAGGTCATGCAAAACAAACACAAAGACATGGTTCTTGTTCAAAACTTTCGGATCAAAATAGGCTTTTTATCAAGAACTCAAGAACACCATGTTCTCTTTCAAAACCGAACCTTCAAATCGATGCATGGCACGCAAAACAAACTCAATCGTACAATGCAGCTAGATGTTCAACAAGAACAACAAGAGGAGATCAAGATTCTAACCTCAGATCACGAATCCAACGGTTCAAACTCTAAGGATCAAGCTTGGAAGATCGACTTCTCTCTCTAGAACTCTACTTCTTCCTCTCTAGTGTTTCTCTCTCTCTACAAGAACAAGACTTACAACAAAATGATACAAAAGATACACAAAAGATACAAAATGATGCATTAGTCTCCGCCGGTGACAAGCTCGGACACGTGGCGCCACCGGGTTGGTTTAACTCAAAAGGTGGTGATTGACAAGACAAGTCTCGACAAAGCGTCCACAACAAGCTAGACAAGGCCCACGACAAGCTAGATGGCGAGAACACCTCGGCCATCAACAACATCGCCAAAGGCGGAACTTGACAGTGGTAACAAATACCTCGGCTTAGGAGGACGACACTTGATCGAGTGTGCCACACCTTGGCGGTGTGCCACATCTCGGCCAGTCATGCCTGCCGAGAACAAGGATCTCAAACACAAACATCTCGGCTAACATGCCGGAGTGAAGATAGAGGTCTGCCAAGTGGTTCTAAGTACAAGGGTTCAAAAGTGAACTAATCTCAAGATGATCTCGGTCACAACCGAGCAAGGATCAAAATCAAGCAAGCAATACTAAAACATGGCAAGCCGAAACAAGATTAACAAGATTCATAACATATCAAGAAAAGGTCACACATGGATGTATGCAACTATAGCTAAGTCAAGAATGAGGGTTGTTACAATCCAACTAACAAAATTTGAATTTTTTTAAATTCAAAAATCAAAATCAATATATAGATGCTTAAATTTTTTTTTTAAAAGATTTTAATAGCCAATAGATTTGATATGATTGTGATTATGTAATGTTTTACAAATGACTATCAATTTATTTTTTTAAAACTCAAAACGAACAAATTTAGCCATGACATTGAGCAAGATTTGAAAAATCTTAAGCAATGTATCTTATTTTTTAATTCAAATTAACAAATTTAGCCAACAGATATTTTAAATGTTGTTAATATAATTTAGATAAATTTGTAACTAAGGAGGAGGTTCATAAATATTCTTTTTGATTTCTTAAAATCTAAAATAAAAATAAATTTAGCTTTTGAATTTATTGAATTTAATCAATAGTTTTAATATAGTTGTATCTGGGTAGGATTTTAAAGAAGGTTAGGCAATAACTATTATTTAATTCGTTTTAAATCTAAATATTAACAATGTAAGTCAAATAAATAAAGATTGACTCAAAATTATAAGCCATAAATTGTAAGCCATAATTATAAGCCATAAATTGACTCATTTATAAGCCAGAGATCTTTGTAATTATAAGCCAATTAGAGTTAACCAATAGACTTTTTTAAAAATAAAAAATAATTAGATTTTCGTGAATTGCTTCCATATATAGTGGCACTCAAATTTAAATTTTGAAATAGTTGAGCATACTTTCCTTTTAAAAATCGCAATTTATGGAATAATTAGAGTTTTATTGTTATAATTAAATAGGAGTTTAACCAATAGAATGTTTTTATTATTTAAAAATAAAAAAAATCATAAAATTTAGTTTGAGGGTTTAGAGTTCCCACAAGCCTTGTCATTAGAAACACAATTTTCCTTATATAATATACTAGCATGTGACCCGTGTTATGCACGGATAAAATAGTATTTTAAAAATGATAATTTTTCTCATTTTCTACTCGTAAAATAAAATAATGAAAAAGTAAGAGTTTAGCAAAAAATAATTTAATAACTTTCCGATTTTAAAAGTTCATAAAATTAATTACTTTTTTTGGATCCAACTAACAAAATTTGAATTTTTTTAAATTCAAAAATCAAAATCAATATATAGATGCTTAAATTTTTTTTTAAAAGATTTTAATAGCCAATAGATTTGATATGATTGTGATTATGTAATGTTTTACAAATGACTATCAATTTATTTTTTTAAAACTCAAAACGAACAAATTTAGCCATGACATTGAGCAAGATTTGAAAAATCTTAAGCAATGTATCTTATTTTTTAATTCAAATTAACAAATTTAGCCAACAGATATTTTAAATGTTGTTAATATAATTTAGATAAATTTGTAACTAAGGAGGAGGTTCATAAATATTCTTTTTGATTTCTTAAAATCTAAAATAAAAATAAATTTAGCTTTTGAATTTATTGAATTTAATCAATAGTTTTAATATAGTTGTATCTGGGTAGGATTTTAAAGAAGGTTAGGCAATAACTATTATTTAATTCGTTTTAAATCTAAATATTAACAATGTAAGTCAAATAAATAAAGATTGACTCAAAATTATAAGCCATAAATTGTAAGCCATAATTATAAGCCATAAATTGACTCATTTATAAGCCAGAGATCTTTGTAATTATAAGCCAATTAGAGTTAACCAATAGACTTTTTTAAAAATAAAAAATAATTAGATTTTCGTGAATTGCTTCCATATATAGTGGCACTCAAATTTAAATTTTGAAATAGTTGAGCATACTTAAAAAATGATAATTTTTCTCATTTTCTACTCGTAAAATAAAATAATGAAAAAGTAAGAGTTTAGCAAAAAAATAATTTAATAACTTTCCTGATTTTAAAAAGTTCATAAAATTAATTACTTTTTCTGGATCCAACTAACAAAATTTGAATTTTTTTAAATTCAAAAATCAAAATCAATATATAGATGCTTAAATTTTTTTTTTTAAAGATTTTAATAGCCAATAGATTTGATATGATTGTGATTATGTAATGTTTTACAAATGACTATCAATTTATTTTTTTAAAACTCAAAACGAACAAATTTAGCCATGACATTGAGCAAGATTTGAAAAATCTTAAGCAATGTATCTTATTTTTTAATTCAAATTAACAAATTTAGCCAACAGATATTTTAAATGTTGTTAATATAATTTAGATAAATTTGTAACTAAGGAGGAGGTTCATAAATATTCTTTTTGATTTCTTAAAATCTAAAATAAAAATAAATTTAGCTTTTGAATTTATTGAATTTAATCAATAGTTTTAATATAGTTGTATCTGGGTAGGATTTTAAAGAAGGTTAGGCAATAACTATTATTTAATTCGTTTTAAATCTAAATATTAACAATGTAAGCCAAATAAATAAAGATTGACTCAAAATTATAAGCCATAAATTGTAAGCCATAATTATAAGCCATAAATTGACTCATTTATAAGCCAGAGATCTTTGTAATTATAAGCCAATTAGAGTTAACCAATAGACGTTTTTTAAAAATAAAAAATAATTAGATTTTCGTGAATTGCTTCCATATATAGTGGCACTCAAATTTAAATTTTGAAATAGTTGAGCATACTTTCCTTTTAAAAATCGCAATTTATGGAATAATTAGAGTTTTATTGTTATAATTAAATAGGAGTTTAACCAATAGAATGTTTTTTATTATTTAAAAATAAAAAAAAATCATAAAATTTAGTTTGAGGGTTTTGAGTTCCCACAATCCTTGTCATTAGAAACACACTTTTCCTTATATAATATACTAGCATGTGACCAGTGTTATGCACGGGATAAAATAGTATTTTAAAAAATGATAATTTTTCTCATTTTCTACTCGTAAAATAAAATAATGAAAAAGTAAGAGTTTAGCAAAAAAATAATTTAATAACTTTCCTGATTTTAAAAAGTTCATAAAATTAATTACTTTTTCTGGATCCAACTAACAAAATTTGAATTTTTTTAAATTCAAAAATCAAAATCAATATATAGATGCTTAAATTTTTTTTTTTAAAGATTTTAATAGCCAATAGATTTGATATGATTGTGATTATGTAATGTTTTACAAATGACTATCAATTTATTTTTTTAAAACTCAAAATGAACAAATTTAGCCATGACATTGAGCAAGATTTGAAAAATCTTAAGCAATGTATCTTATTTTTTAATTCAAATTGACAAATTTAGCCAACAGATATTTTAAATGTTGTTAATATAATTTAGATAAATTTGTAACTAAGGAGGAGGCTCATAAATATTCTTTTTGATTTCTTAAAATCTAAAATAAAAATAAATTTAGCTTTTGAATTTATTGAATTTAATCAATAGTTTTAATATAGTTGTATCTGGGTAGGATTTTAAAGAAGGTTAGGCAATAACTATTATTTAATTCGTTTTAAATCTAAATATTAACAATGTAAGCCAAATAAATAAAGATTGACTCAAAATTATAAGCCATAAATTGTAAGCCATAATTATAAGCCATAAATTGACTCATTTATAAGCCAGAGATCTTTGTAATTATAAGCCAATTAGAGTTAACCAATAGACTTTTTTAAAAATAAAAAATAATTAGATTTTCGTGAATTGCTTCCATATATAGTGGCACTCAAATTTAAATTTTGAAATAGTTGAGCATACTTTCCTTTTAAAAATCGCAATTTATGGAATAATTAGAGTTTTATTGTTATAATTAAATAGGAGTTTAACCAATAGAATGTTTTTTATTATTTAAAAATAAAAAAAAATCATAAAATTTAGTTTGAGGGTTTAGAGTTCCCACAATCCTTGTCATTAGAAACACACTTTTCCTTATATAATATACTAGCATGTGACCAGTGTTATGCACGGGATAAAATAGTATTTTAAAAAATGATAATTTTTCTCATTTTCTACTCGTAAAATAAAATAATGAAAAAGTAAGAGTTTAGCAAAAAAATAATTTAATAACTTTCCTGATTTTAAAAAGTTCATAAAATTAATTACTTTTTCTGGATCCAACTAACAAAATTTGAATTTTTTTAAATTCAAAAATCAAAATCAATATATAGATGCTTAAATTTTTTTTTTAAAGATTTTAATAGCCAATAGTTTTGATATGATTGTGATTATGTAATGTTTTACAAATGACTATCAATTTATTTTTTTAAAACTCAAAATGAACAAATTTAGCCATGACATTGAGCAAGATTTGAAAAATCTTAAGCAATGTATCTTATTTTTTAATTCAAATTAACAAATTTAGCCAACAGATATTTTAAATGTTGTTAATATAATTTAGATAAATTTGTAACTAAGGAGGAGGTTCATAAATATTCTTTTTGATTTCTTAAAATCTAAAATAAAAATAAATTTAGCTTTTGAATTTATTGAATTTAATCAATAGTTTTAATATAGTTGTATCTGGGTAGGTTTTTAAAGAAGGTTAGGCAATAACTATTATTTAATTCGTTTTAAATCTAAATATTAACAATGTAAGCCAAATAAATAAAGATTGACTCAAAATTATAAGCCATAAATTGTAAACCATAATTATAAGCCATAAATTGACTCATTTATAAGCCAGAGATCTTTGTAATTATAAGCCAATTAGAGTTAACCAATAGACTTTTTTAAAAATAAAAAATAATTAGATTTTCGTGAATTGCTTCCATATATAGTGGCACTCAAATTTAAATTTTGAAATAGTTGAGCATACTTTCCTTTTAAAAAGTCGCAATTTATGGAATAATTAGAGTTTTATTGTTATAATTAAATAGGAGTTTAACCAATAGAATGTTTTTTATTATTTAAAAATAAAAAAAATCATAAAATTTAGTTTGAGGGTTTAGAGCTCCCACAAGCCTTGTCATTAGAAACACACTTTTCCTTATATAATATACTAGCATGTGACCCATGTTGTGCACAGGATAAAATAGTATTTCAGAAAATGATAAATTTTCTCATTTTGTCCCCGTAAATTAAAATTATGAAAAAGTAAGAGTTTAAGAAAAAAATAATTTAATAACTTTCTTGATTTTTGCAAAGTTCATAAAATTAATTAATTTTTCTGGATCCAACTAACAAAATTTGAACTTTTTTAAATTCAAAAATCAAAATCAATATATAGATGCTTAAATGTTTTTTTTTAAAAAAAGATTTTAATAATAATAGATTTGATATGATTGTGATTATGTAATGTTTTACAAATGACTATCAATTTATTTTTTTAAAACTCAAAATGAACAAATTTAGCCATGACATTGAGCAAGATTTAAAAAATTTTAAGCAATGTATCTTATTTTTTAATTCAAATTAAAAAATTTAGCCAACAGATATTTTAAATGTTGTTAATATAATTTAGATAAATTTGTAACTAAGGAGGAGGTTCATAAATATTCTTTTTGATTTCTTATAATCTAAAATAAAAATAAATTTAGCTTTTGAATTTATTGAATTTAATCAATAGTTTTAATATAGTTGTATCTGGGTAGGATTTTAAAGAAGGTTAGGCAATAACTATTATTTAATTCGTTTTAAATCTAAATATTAACAATGTAAGCCAAATAAATAAAGATTGACTCAAAATTATAAGCCATAAATTGTAAGCCATAATTATAAGCCATAAATTGACTCATTTATAAGCTAGAGATCTTTGTAATTATAAGCCAATTAGAGTTAACCAATAGACTTTTTTAAAAATAAAATATAATTAGATTTTCGTGAATTGCTTCCATATATAGTGGCACTCAAATTTAAATTTTGAAATAGTTGAGCATACTTTCCTTTTAAAAATCGCAATTTATGGAATAATTAGAGTTTTATTGTTATAATTAAATAGGAGTTTAACCAATAGAATGTTTTTTATTATTTAAAAATAAAAAAAATCATAAAATTTAGTTTGAGGGTTTAGAGTTCCCACAAGCCTTGTCATTAGAAACACACTTTTCCTTATATAATATACTAGCATGTGACCCGTGTTATGCACGGGATAAAATAGTATTTTAAAAAATGATAATTTTTCTCATTTTCTACTCGTAAAATAAAATAATGAAAAAGTAAGAGTTTAGCAAAAAAATAATTTAATAACTTTCCTGATTTTAAAAAGTTCATAAAATTAATTACTTTTTCTGGATCCAACTAACAAAATTTGAATTTTTTTAAATTCAAAAATCAAAATCAATATATAGATGCTTAAATTTTTTTTTTAAAGATTTTAATAGCCAATAGATTTGATATGATTGTGATTATGTAATGTTTTACAAATGACTATCAATTTATTTTTTTAAAACTCAAAATGAACAAATTTAGCCATGACATTGAGCAAGATTTGAAAAATCTTAAGCAATGTATCTTATTTTTTAATTCAAATTAACAAATTTAGCCAACAGATATTTTAAATGTTGTTAATATAATTTAGATAAATTTGTAACTAAGGAGGAGGTTCATAAATATTCTTTTTGATTTCTTAAAATCTAAAATAAAAATAAATTTAGCTTTTGAATTTATTGAATTTAATCAATAGTTTTAATATAGTTGTATTTGGGTAGGTTTTTAAAGAAGGTTAGGCAATAACTATTATTTAATTCGTTTTAAATCTAAATATTAACAATGTAAGCCAAATAAATAAAGATTGACTCAAAATTATAAGCCATAAATTGTAAACCATAATTATAAGCCATAAATTGACTCATTTATAAGCCAGAGATCTTTGTAATTATAAGCCAATTAGAGTTAACCAATAGACTTTTTTAAAAATAAAAAATAATTAGATTTTCGTGAATTGCTTCCATATATAGTGGCACTCAAATTTAAATTTTGAAATAGTTGAGCATACTTTCCTTTTAAAAAGTCGCAATTTATGGAATAATTAGAGTTTTATTGTTATAATTAAATAGGAGTTTAACCAATAGAATGTTTTTTATTATTTAAAAATAAAAAAAATCATAAAATTTAGTTTGAGGGTTTAGAGCTCCCACAAGCCTTGTCATTAGAAACACACTTTTCCTTATATAATATACTAGCATGTGACCCATGTTGTGCACAGGATAAAATAGTATTTCAGAAAATGATAAATTTTCTCATTTTGTCCCCGTAAATTAAAATTATGAAAAAGTAAGAGTTTAAGAAAAAAATAATTTAATAACTTTCTTGATTTTTGCAAAGTTCATAAAATTAATTAATTTTTCTGGATCCAACTAACAAAATTTGAACTTTTTTAAATTCAAAAATCAAAATCAATATATAGATGCTTAAATGTTTTTTTTTAAAAAAAGATTTTAATAGCCAATAGATTTGATATGATTGTGATTATGTAATGTTTTACAAATGACTATCAATTTATTTTTTTAAAACTCAAAATGAACAAATTTAGCCATGACATTGAGCAAGATTTAAAAAATTTTAAGCAATGTATCTTATTTTTTAATTCAAATTAAAAAATTTAGCCAACAGATATTTTAAATGTTGTTAATATAATTTAGATAAATTTGTAACTCAGGAGGAGGTTCATAAATATTCTTTTTGATTTCTTATAATCTAAAATAAAAATAAATTTAGCTTTTGAATTTATTGAATTTAATCAATAGTTTTAATATAGTTGTATCTGGGTAGGATTTTAAAGAAGGTTAGGCAATAACTATTATTTAATTCGTTTTAAATCTAAATATTAACAATGTAAGCCAAATAAATAAAGATTGACTCAAAATTATAAGCCATAAATTGTAAGCCATAATTATAAGCCATAAATTGACTCATTTATAAGCTAGAGATCTTTGTAATTATAAGCCAATTAGAGTTAACCAATAGACTTTTTTAAAAATAAAATATAATTAGATTTTCGTGAATTGCTTCCATATATAGTGGCACTCAAATTTAAATTTTGAAATAGTTGAGCATACTTTCCTTTTAAAAATCGCAATTTATGGAATAATTAGAGTTTTATTGTTATAATTAAATAGGAGTTTAACCAATAGAATGTTTTTTATTATTTAAAAATAAAAAAATCATAAAATTTAGTTTGAGGGTTTAGAGCTCCCACAAGCCTTGTCATTAGTAACACCCTTTTTCTTATATAATATATACTACCATGTGACCCGTGCTGTGACGACCGGGTCTTTTCCCTCTTTTTCTTTTTCTTTCTTCCTTACTCTGTGCTCTTTTGCTCGTTGGGTTTGGAACGTCCGGAGGTTGTGCTCAATTAAAGTATTATTCTTGTTTTTGTTCGGTGATTGAATTTCACCTGTCCCAGAGAGGGCGTGGTCGCGTCCGGGATACCCAAGGACCGAACCAAAAATTTTTGAGCTGCTGGGCCAAGGCCACACGGGTGGGGCCTAAACGCATCTTGGAGGCTGAGCCGCACTTTATCGGGAAGAGGGGATTTCAGTGAGCTACATTCTGCTTAAAAGGCACGAGCGGGGTGAGGTGCGGGAAAGGGGCACCGCACATGCGGGAGAGGGGCACCGCACATGCGGGGAGGTGCGCCAGACGGGTAGTCCAAACTCGTTTTTTTTTTTTTATCTTTTTGGTTCGAATGTATCACCATTTTTACACATCTCTCTCACTCTAAACCCTATTTTTCTGCCCATTCTCTCTAGAAAACTTCCTCACACACTAAGACTCTTTGATTTTGCAAGTTTTTGGGTCAAGATCATCATCATCTTTCTCTAATCTTGAGTCATATATACAAGTTTTGCTAGATTGGTGTTGATTTAAAAGTGTTCTTGAAGTTTTTGTGTTGATTTTAGATGTTGATTCAAAATGCAGGGAGTTTTGAATGTTGGTTGTATTTCAAACTTTTTAATATCTTTTTGAGGGTTTCCCTCTATTAAACTCATGAAAAATAGTTTGATGGAGTTTTTCTTGGAAAATGAGGAAGGTTTGTTTTTAATGAAAACCCTAGAATTTGGGGATTTTTGGAAAACATGGAGATGTCCATGGAATGCTTTCTTTTCTTTTGATAAAAGATGAGTGTGTGTAAATTTCCATGATGTGGTTGCAAAGATGGAAAGCTTTTGACATATGGAAATGGAGAATTTGTTTTAGAGACTATGGTTAAAGACATAGTGATATATGGTTGTGAGAATTATAAACATGGGAATTAATGTTTTGGAAAAATACTACTTGTGGCGTTAAAGAGACTAGATTGTTGAGACTTATGAATGTAAAATTATAACTATGTGTTGATGACACATGGTCTTTGTAACGCCCTCAAAAAAAAAAAAAAAAATACATAAAACCCCATATTCTTGACATGCATTGATATAAGAGAAATAAACACTTTTCCATTCATCAAAGTAGTCCTTACAAATGTATTACATGTTGACAACAAAAGTAAATGCCCAACGGCTTACAACTTTCAAAGGTTACACGAAAGAGAGTACTAACTCATATCATATTAAGCCCTTGGCCTGAATTTACATGTAATACAACAAAAGATAACAAAACAACAAAAAAAGTCTTCAACTCCCAAACCCTTCCAAGCTATGTCCTTGGAGGTGGCATATCACCTGGACCTGAAAATAATGTCCCATATAGGGTGAGCCACAGCCCAGTAGAGATATACTAAACCATATATAAGCAATGACTAAAACAATAGCATTTGATAGATGGTTAACACTTATAAACCAGTTATATCACAATACAGTTCCATGACACTTGTGTCCATGTTACATTCCATTTTCCTTTACTTATCCGAATCATTTCATATACATGGCTCAGAACCTGGCCAAACAATTCAATGAGACTATAACACGTACACTAACACTTCCATATTTCACAATAGATACACATATTTGCTGCATCAATACTTCAATTTAATACACATATTTGCTGTATTAATGGAGTCCATCCCCTATCTTCTCCCAAACAGGTTTGAGAGTCCATCCCCTATCTTCCCTCAAACCATGGAGTACATCCCCTATCTCCTCCCACACAATACACATATTCGAAGCATATAAACAATTATCATATACAGGGATCACTCAATATACATATTTAATGTACTATTCCAACCATCATATTCAATGACATATTCAACGTGATTAGTTTCAGTTTTCCCTGATCAACAAACAGTGTCTACAACAATCAAGACTATGCTCTACCGATAGCCCAAAGCAGTTATTTCTAAACTGAAAATAAATGCATTAAATAGATATAATATCAACTTACTCCATAGGTGAGTGATTAATTTATTCGACTACACCAATCAATCCCATAATTTCCCAATTTCATTATTCTCAACTCAATTCCATATTTCCACATTTTCCCAAAATAATTATACAAATTAATTTAGTTTATAATTAGGGCATTCTTCCCTCTTTATCACATCTCAACCCAAAGGCTCAAATTCAACAATACAACAACATTAATTCCATTTTTGTTGGTCTCAAACACCCACAGGATTTAACATTTTGAAAAGCCCCTTTTTTGTAAATTATAAATCAAACCCAAACTTTTCCAAAATTACCCAACAACCCCAACATATCAAAATGCCCAAAATTTATGACAAAACTCATAAGATGGAGTAGGGTATCCCTACCTTGAAATGAAGAGCTCAAATGGAGAATATGACCAAAACCTGAAGTGCTCCAAATCCGAGTTTTTCAGATTAAAATGTAGCCTACACAACCCTCTATCTTTCTTACAAAGAACTTAGGGTAGAAACACTCAAGAACTAGATCAATCCCTAGAGAGAAGGTAAGTGTAGAGAGAGGAGCAGCTGGATCTAGGGTTTAGACAAAAGAGGAGATGAAAAAGTGAAGTGTAATCCCGCTGCTGTCTACTGAATAACACAGGATCGCTTCAGCGAATGATTGGTCGCTCGAGTGACTAGACACAAGGAACTCACGCTCGAGCGTAGAAAGCCTTTCTCGAGCCAAGAATGCGAAGCTTCAGGTCTGTAACCCAGAAGCACGCTCAAGCGACAGAATGCTCGCTCGAGCGAAGAAACCCAAAACAAAGACCTCGCTCGCTCGAGCGAAGGAAAGCTCGTTCGAGTAAAGAATTGCAACCTTCAGGTCCAGAACTAGACGCAGACGCAAGCTCGAGCGAAAGACTTCTCACTCGAGCCACCAGATACAAAACTCAACTCTTGCTTGAGCGAAGGAACCCTAGCTCGAGCGAAGGATCTAAAACACAGAGCTCGCTCGAGCAACAAAAGGCTCGCTCGAGCGAAGGACCAAAATTCTGGGCAGCAACCATTTGCTCCCAATCACACCCAACCTGTAACAAACCTACCCAACACATCCTATAACTCAAAAATAAGGAATTAATGGATGACATCAAAATATATACAACAACAAGCTCCACGGAACCTATGTCCGGATACAACAACCAAAAGGGGAAAGACCGGGATCGCAATAGTCTTCTTGTGAAAGAACAATGAAGAAAGGAAATGGGAATTGTGATTGTTGGCATTATCGTGGAGACATTTGAAAATGAAGAGATGTTATGAGATATTAACTATTGCATCATATTCTCATTTGATATGTTATCATCAATGTGCATGAAATGAATTACTACCATTATTGCATTCTCATCATGTTTACTTGAGAATGATTATATTGTAATGAGAACTAACGGAAATGTGAAAGGGGTAAATACGTTGGTAAGTCCAGATAGGGGGTGTAGATGACTTTGATAAGTTGGCCTGAGTGTCCATGGTGAAAGACCAGAAAACCGCGCGGATAGGTGTCGAGCCTTCCAGTTAATACCAGTAAAAATGACAATTTGATAGTACTAGTAGAGTCTACTTGCAGACACTAGCCTAGGAATCACCAATGTTGTATTTACCGCCCCTATTGATAAAAATTGAAAGTTCTGAAATGTGTTGAGGTTGCAAGCTGTTATTGAAAAATGAAAATCTTTGAGAAGAGCATGAAATGAAATTTTCTTTAAAAAGGGCATTTGTATGGCATTGGCATTTGCATTTACATTGAGAACTGCATAATTGTATATACTTTGTAAGAATTCTCTACTGGGCTTTATGCTCACCCCTATGGGACTTTGGTGCAGGTAAAGATACTGAGGGCGTGGATGTCTTTTGTGAAGAGTAGATAACTCTCTTATTTTTGTTGTGAATTTTGTAAAGCCAAGGGCTAAATATGTATGGGTCTAAGAGACCATTTTGTGTAACCGGACAATTGCCTTGGAATATGTAAGCCCTTAAGGGCATTTCATTGTTTTGAGACTAGATGCTTCACATGCTATAGATTCATGTGTTCTTTCATTTCGTTGAATGTATACCGCATGTGGAGCTTTTGTATTAAACTCATTTATTAAATATGTGAAGATTGAAGGATTATTGTCATTGATTAGTGAATGTTTATTAATGTAGGTAGTTCATGCTGAATTATTTCGGGGCGTTACACGTGCTATGCACGGGATAAAATAGTATTTAAAAAGTGATATTTTTCTCATTTTTTCCTCGTAAATTAAAATTATGAAAAAGTAAGAGTTTAACAAACAAATAATTTAATAAATTTCCTGATTTTACAAAGTTCATAAAATTCTTTATTTTTTATGGAACCAACTAACAAATTTTGTTCCCTAATAGGAATTTTGAATTTTTTTAAATTCAAAAATCAAAATCAATATATAGATGCTTTAATTTTTTTAAAAAAGATTTTAATAGCCAATTGATTTGATATGATTGTGATTATGTAATGTTTTACAATTGACTATCTATTTATTTTTTTAAGACTCAAAATCAACAAATTTAGCCATGAAATTGAGCAAGATTTAAAAAATCTTAAGCAATGTATCTTATTTTTTAATTCAAATTAACAAATTGAGCCAACCGATATTTAAATTGTTGTTAATATAATTTTGGATAAATTTGTAACTAAGGAGGAGGTTCATAAATATTCTTTTTAATTTTTTTAAATCTAAAATAAAAATAAATTTAGCTTTTGAATTTATTGAATTTAATCAATAGTTTTGATATAGTTGTATCTGGGTAGGATTTTAAAGAAGGTTAGGCAATAACTATTATTTAATTTATTTTAAATCTAAAGATTAACAATGTTATTAGTCCATATGTGTTTTTAAAATTGGCTTAAAAATAAAATTGTAACCTCACATTGTAGATTCTTTTTTATTTTTTATTTAATTTTTGTTTTTGCAAAAAATTGGTTGCAATCTTTTTGTAGTTTTTTATTTTATTTTTATGGTGTAGATGTTACAAACCATTTTAATTAGTGTAAAAAGTTCAAATATATATATTTCTGTAAGGTACATATAGTATTCACTTTACAATTTTTTATTGTTAAATTGAACTATACAATTTTTTGTAATAAATAATTGAACATGCATATCTTAAATGTATGGTTCAACTTGTAAGTTAAATTAAAAATTGTATACTTCAAATTTTTTTTTTTTAAAATAGCAAAGTGACATTGTGCGCATGGTTAAAAATAAATTTGTGTAGTTCAAATTTTTTATAATAAAGAGTCAACCATATATCACAGGTTTCATGTTGTGATGATCAGGTGTGGCATTAGTTTCATTTCCCCTTAGTTTAATCCTAGGTGATCTTGCCAGGGTGTCGGGTTGGTTTAGAGTTTGTTAATTGTTTGGGTTTGTGGTGTCCGAGGGTACCTCTCTAATGAATTCCTATCCTTGTTTCTTCGGTGATTGATTTTCACTTGTTCCGGAGAGTGCGAGGTCAGGTCTGGAGTGCGAGGTCAGGTCAAACTAGAAAATTCTGGGCTACTGGGTCAGGGCCGCACATGCGGGGTGAGGCCGCACGTATGGAGATGGTTGAGTTTAGAGGGCTGCACATTGTCTTAAAGGAAGGTGCGGAGTAAAGGACGAGAGAGGACCACCGCACGTGCGAGGGTGAAGACCACACGTGCAGGGAAGGCGCTCCACACGTGTGGGAGGGGGGTGCCACACGTGCGGCAATCTGGGTAGTCCGAGAGCTCTGTTGTTTTTTTTTTTTTCCTTTTGGGACTGAATGTATCTCATTTTTCTTACATCCCTCTCTCTCTAAAAACAATTTTACTCCCCCTTCTCTCTAAAAACCCTCATCACACACTAAAAATCTTTGATTCTTGCAATCCATTGGGTCTAGATCAATCATTTCTCTCAAGCCTTGGAGATCTAAGCTAGAACATCCCATTGTGTGGTGAAGATCAAAAATTTCTCACCTTTGACTGTAGGGTTTTGATCTCAGCTCTCCAACAAAGAACTTAGGGTTTCCTTTGAGTTATATATATATATATTTTTGCGAGTTTTGATTGATTTTGTGAGCTCATCTTTGTCTATTTCGAAAAAATGGGTTTTATGGCTCAAGAAATTGTTGGTTTTGTAGAAGGGATTTATCCTTGTTTCTTTTAAAGACTTTTCTTGAATTGTTGAGCCATATGGGTTGAGATTGAGCTATAAAGTGAGGGGTTGAAAAGAAAATGAGGAGATGTTAGGATTTGTGAAAAAACCTAGACTTTGGGAATTTTCCCTACAAAAGGGGAGGGGGGGAGGGAAAGATGGGGGCTCATGTTTGATGATTACATGTGTGTATACATATATATAGTTTTTTTTTGGATGTATATTGTTGTGTGCCATGGTAGGTAAAGAGAACGGGAAATGTTTTGTTTTATACAAATGTTTTGTATATACGTTGATGGAGAATTTCTTAACGTACGAAAATCGTTGAGATTGGAAGTTGATATCTACATAATGCTATGGCTTTGAAATGATTAAAATGTTGAAAGTGTATGAGTTGTGGTTACATTGTTATAAATGGGCAATGACGGTAACTTTTGGCTATTTGATGGAATATCATCGAAAGAAGAAAATGAAGATTTTGAACCTTTATGGAAAATTTGTTGTAGTTATGATCAACATAGAGAAACATGAAGTTGTATGGATAATTGTTGCATTGGCATTTCTAAACCTTGCATGTCATGAAAAATTGGTTTGAGAAATGGAATTTTCATTGAGAATGAATCATTGGTACGTGGGTTGACACAAGTACACCTTTGAAGACAACCTCACCGAATCACCTGAATTCAAGTGAGACGAGACACCGCGTCGCGAAATCTACAGCTCCTTCATCTCCGACAATTCTAACAATGACCTCTTCCTTCTTTTCCCGCCGTCGCCGCACACTGTGGTGAAGAAGAAACAACGGAGAAAAAAAAGAAAGCGACGACACGACACTGCATCAGCACTTCCTCGACCGACAATGGGTTGTTTGGCAACGAGAGAGATGAGGAAGAAGAAGAGATCGGAACGCTAGTTTTGTTTTCACCAAATCACAAGAAGAGGATGAAGGAAGCGAAATGCAACGTTTCGAACGAAGGGAAGGTGTGGTCACTGGAGATTGAGTTGCTGATGAGGTTGTCGGGGTTGAAGAAGCTGATACCGTCATTTGCGATGAAGGGGAAAGTGAAGGAGAGCTTCGCAATGGCGATGAAATTGGAGGACCCATATGAGGATTTCAAGAGATTGATGACGGAGATAATATTAGAGAAGTAACTGTTCGAGGCGAGAGATTTGGAGCACCAGTTGAAGTGTTTTTTATCACAGAACTTGCATTATCATCACAGAGTTATTGTTGAGGTTTTTACTGACATTTGGAAGACATTGTTTTATAGTACTAGTAGAATTTAGTTTCTTTCAATGTTCTTTGAAGTTTTTGATAATTGTTAAAATGAAAGATTAAAAAACAAATTTACTGGCTTTATGTTGTTAATTATTAGAATCTATGATTACTAATGTGTTGATGGCGATGAATGATCAAAATTAATGTAAATAATGTGAAAACACAAAGAGAATTTTATTATTTATATCCTCAACAATAATATAAAGTTTCAAACAATAGTTTTAATACAGAATTGTAGTTCATTAAGTGTGTAATTGCAACAAAATTTAACAGCCTTTGGCATGTCTATTTTTAGTCATAGTTAAATATGAGCAGTATGCACATAATTCTCAAAAGATGCTTACACTGAGCATAAATTAATGTAAAGCATCACATATAACAAGGTTAAGAAAATTAAATCAAAAGATTTTAGTTGAGAACAAAATAATCTCATACACAGAATAACAAAATATACAGTAATTTTTACTTCTAAGCGCATTATTGTTTTTTTATAACTAAATCTTATTTAAAGATGGCACCAAGCGTGGCGTAACCTCAGTATACAGGATGTATACAAAGAAAGCCTAAAATCCATAACTAAAACAGAGCTCTCATATATGAAGCGCAGTATTATCACTGAAAACAAGATGCACCTAAAGCTATACATGCAGCTGCCTATCAATCGTTTGTATGAACCTGCAATAACACATCTCTAGAAGGGTGAAAACAGAGGGTAACATAACTTACCTGTTCATTTACACTAATAAACTTCAAAGTCATCTCTTCAAATGATAATATGTAATAAATCTGCAAAATGCATTCACTTTAGTTAAAAAACTAGTCATCCTCCATTACATGAACAATATTACTCACTCAGATATTTACTTCAAATATGTATGCTAGTGACTTTCCAATGTGTATTTAAGTTCAAAAAGAAACACATGCAATAAGAAAATGCTTAAATATACAAGCATAATAAAACCAAAACAAAATGGTAATTCACCTTTGCATAGAAAGATCTTACTGAGGAAATCCTTGGCGAGAAAATGACTTCCTTTGCATCATAAATAGCTTAGTGATGAACTAAAATACATTCAAGTTGCATATGATTGTATGTGGCCATAATCTAACCAACAAAGTTAATAAGCCCAGACCTATGCTAGATATACTTGATCTCTCTGGAATGGATCCCGACAATTTGCCAAAGCTGTCGCATACTCCTTCAAGTCCAGGTACACCTTCCACATATTTCGGCCTTCATCATTTACAGACACCTACTTTACAATCTCAAATTCATTTTATGGAAATTTATAGGCACAAGATACGACTGCTACTATTTAAACACCATGGTCGTTGCATGTAGTATACAAAATTAGGCAAGAAGTTAAACATCCTACACTATGTAGGGGGCCATTTAGCTATTTCATTTTGTTTATCTGCGTATATCACTTGTTGTAGGGTATGCCCTAAATGACCCTCTTGGATATGCCTTTTAAGATTTTTCTTACCTTGGACACTGACAGCACGTAGTGCACAGGTATATCACAAAACAATGAAATCATCTTAGCATACAAACCTAAAAAATGAAGTTCTGGTCAAATGCATAGAACAATCCAGCAGAGGCATCACTACATAATCCAATAATACCCCTTGACATTGATTCAGGTGTTTCATCAGGCGAAGTTCCTCAATGATCATTCACGATTCTATTTACAACCTAAAACACAACAAATATATCTATAATGTTAGTGAGCGGGAACCGATGAATAAATATTGAAGTCAGTTGCCAACTTGTCCATCATCATGGACAAAGAAAATGGAACTTTCTCTAGGATCCATCTGCTAAAACTTTGTTACCAGCAAATAATGAAGTTCACATTTACAAAATTGACAAGAAAATTCAAAATCATGTATGTGTAATTGTAAATATGTATCTATGTGCATGCACTGCATAGAAAGACGTACCTTAACCTTGTTTCCTAGGAGAAGCATAAAATGAAATTCAGACATTACCTTTCAAATTGGGTTTAATAGCTTCAGCAACATCAACTAATTTTGAATAGTCCAAAAGACCCTCGTTCTCCACAAAATTTTCATTTCCTTTAGGTGAACTGCCCAAGAGGTTTCCCAAAAGATTTAATAAGAAAAATGCTTCATAAGAGAACTATACTATTACCACATAAAGAATCACTACACTACAAGACCGAGGATGGACATAAAATGAACATTTTATCAAGAGAGAGCAAAAGAAGTAGAGCCTAGTAAACAATAAATTCTAGAATTTATGCCTATTGTTCTGTTCACAAAAGGAGGCAAAAGTGATGAGACTTGAGAGTCATCTCCTATCTATGTTGTGCTCCAAAATTTAGGCCACCGTGATGAATCTGGCTCGAAAGCCAAGCAAAATGTACAACTTTTCTTTGCTTGATAAAGAAATGCGATTCAACGCAAGATAGGCAAAAATGGACTTTATTTTCAAAATACAAGAATATGATTATAAGAATAATATATCCATCCAATATGTGTAAAATCATAATTAATTGATTACACAAAAGAGAATAAACCCATGCAACCTTTGTCTTCTTACGGTCAAATACCATACATGACCTTTGTAGGCGGCGAGAACTCCGCTCTCCACGCGCAAAGGGCGAATCGCTTTGTTCTTAGCTACTGATTCGGACATGTGTCACGGTTTTGAATCTAATCTCGCATAAAGTACAATACAAAATGACAAATCACCAAAGAGTCCAAATCTGGCAAATCGTTTTGGAAAACTGATTTTTAATAAAGAAGTGCCAAACATGGACTGCTTTGCCAGATACAGAGTCGCCACCTAAATATTTTGTTTTGGAAAATTTAGGAAACCCTGACTCGTGCCTAAGGCTACGTGTCCTTCATCACCAAAAGTTGCCTCGGCTCGGGAACTTGGGTACGAGAGGGGAAGGTCATGTAATGAGCACCCTTGCTTGCTCGATCAAAGATCGGCCTTTACTGACATGATATGTTATTTTTGAAAACACATGTGCTCTTATTCCGGTTATTAATCTAACTTACTACATGATGTGCACAGCATACAAGTATAGATTAAATCGCCTAAGTTGGAACAAAACATCTCATGTTTGTTTATTTGAAAATGGTTTGAAGGTGCTACTTGCAAGTAGGCTAAGACGTGGATTTGCCACCCTCGAGTGGGCTTTAGAAAACATGATTTTGCCACCTCAAGTGGCCTTAAAACTCGCATTTCAATGAATTGTTCTAATTCAAACAATCCAACCTTCACCCACAGGCATTCAGACAGTTAATCACTTAAGCAGTTAGCCTCATGGCAACACTCACACTTATGCAAGGATGCTAAAGCGTAAAAGCTTACCTAGTACTCCGAGCCAAAACAAAAGCTATGTTAGAAATCAATGCATGACCCTAACTATGTCAAGAATACCTAATGCAACACATGCAAAATGCAACTAAGATAGGCTCGGCTATTCTAAGATGTCATGTGAATACAACTAGATAACATGTATTCAAATTGGTATTGAAATACAATGCAGTTTGTATGGTGCGCGAGCAGGTGCATGGAAGACAGATGAATAGATGCACGCATGCAAGCATAAGGATGCTAATTGAAACATGCCCTAAAACTAACCACTGAAAGCAGGTAAATAAAAGGGAGAAAGACATGGGGGTTGGAAGATATGCATCGCACACACGCACGCTTATTACAAAATTCGCACTCTCAATGGAGGGTCTGAATAAAAGCTAAGCTATTCAAAGCTAAGCTACTTAACTAATCTAATAATCTAATTAGACTAATTATGACACAATACAAATTGAATTTGAATCAACTAGCTAATCTAAGCTAATTAAGTACAAAGCGATTTAATTAATGAAACACTTAATTAATTAATTACAAAATAACTAAGCTAATGAACTAGTTTAGCTAAGTAATTTAAACAGATGGCCTCAGGAAGCAAGGAGGATATGCATGCTCGGTCGGCTTCACTCGGAAATCTACTACCGTGCCTCATGATGCCTCTGTTTGCACACTTCTGGAGTTCTGAAAATTGTGCCAACTTCCAAGGTACTTCTGATTCACCTTAGGAATATCTTTGAGGGTGGTCGGCCAAGAGGGATGGCCATCGGCCAGAGTTTATGGCCATCAGCCAATTTTGATAGTCGATCGGCAGTCTTGGTGGCCGGTCGGCAGCTCTGATGGCTGGTCGGCCATTGCTTCCTGCAATTTCTTCTTTTGCTGCAACAGAGCACAAACAGAGGCGTGGCAGTGTATTTGCAAGAGAATGTGTGTGCAGCCACACTCCTTATCATGTCTCAAGCTCAAAGGAGTGTAGTTCTCGACTCTGCCATTAATCACACATCTCAATGCATGATGGCCAAAGAGTCAAGCTTGCACAAGTCAATGAATGCACAAATAGACTCAATGAGCCTCCACCCTATCATGCATGATCAAGGGTGTCGGCGACTAAGAAACAAGGCACGTTTCATCACTTTGAGTATGAAACGTCTCTCATTTCTCGTGTTTGGATTAATGTCCGATCCAAACACATGCAATGCAACACAAACATGTTATCTTGGCATGTTTTACTTCAATTCAATTTGTTTACTCATTTTAGATTACCAATTAGTCCTTTAACCGGTTAAGTCCAAAAGCAAGAAATCCTCTAAATGGAAAGACAGACTATGCCATAAGCATCTTGAGCATGAAAGAAGCATCATGTCGTTGGTTAGTAGAAACTCTCAAGAGAAGGCTAAAACCATTAGGTATGAACGCCTCGACCTCGTGCTCAAACCAACAAAGGGCTTAAAACCTTTTTCAAAGTGATATAACAAATGAAGAATGGGATCCAATGACATATATTCCAGCACTAAAATAGTATGCTAAATGACATCAAAACACGAAAATGATGCATGTAAGGCATACTCGGAGTTGAAAGCATTGAAACTAGCAAAGAGCATAGCACCATAGGCATACAATACTAAGCCTAAATGACCAAACCAACCCCGGACATAGGTTAAACATGCCAAAACAGTGGCCTAAACATGCTGAAATGGAAGCTCAAAAAGCAAGAGAAGCATGCACACATGTTGGCCTATAAGCAAGGCATAATACACAACCCTCAAAAGCAATGAAGGAGTGAAGTATGTGAGAGTGTAACTACACTACATGCACTGAAATTGCATGTCAAATGGTGCCATACCATGCAATCATCACATGCACAACATGTTAAAGGCCCCAAAACTCAAAACTAGTCAAGCCCCTTTACACTACAACCATGTTAAGCAATGCTCAAATGACCTTAACCATTCAAAACAGGTCTAAGGCAGGTCAAAATAGTGGCAAAAACATGCTAGACTCATAGCATAGATGGCAAGAAAAATAAGCTCATGTATTGGCTCACACACAAGGCATAATGCTCAACTCTTAAACACAATTAAAGAGTGATAAACATGAGAGTTTAGCAAATAAAAAAGCTCTAAAATTACATTCCAAATGATGCCGAAGCATGCAAACATCACAAGTATAGCATGGTAGGGGCCTCAAAACTCAAGACTAGTCAAGGCATTTGCACTATAGCTATACAAAACATGATTCATATGATCAAGGAAACCCAAAACAGTCCTAAAACAACCCAAAATAATGCTAAAACATGTATGGACTGTAGCCAAAATAAGCTAGCATGATTGGCCAAAACATCAAGCATGTTAGACTAGTAAGCATGGATTACACTACAAGTGTATAAAGCATGCAAGAGGTGAGTCCACCAATCAAAATTAGAGTTATAACATGCCAAAATAATACCAAAAACATGCTTGAACTAAGCTAATTCAAACCACAAGAGCATGCTACTTTGTAAGGCTAAATAGACTAGCAAAAAGGATTTACACTACAAGTGCAATAAGCATGCAAGAGGTGACCAATACAGCCAAAAACAGAGTTATGGCAGGTTTGATAAGTCACAAAAATGAGCCTAAACAAAGCCACAAAGAAGTAAAAGCACATGCTCATTTGGTTGGCCATCAACACTAGCAAGCAAGACAAGAGGAGAGGGGACCACCTCCTCCTATTTGTGACCTCAAAATAGGGTTTTTACCAATGAAAATCCTTTGGATTTCAGTGGTTAAAAGGCCACGAAAAGTTGTTTTGAAAGGCCTTAGAAGATGGCTCAAAAGCTATACAAGCTAAGGAACAAAATGGAGAGACAACCCCCTAACACAAAATAGGCCTAAACCATCATTTTTAGGAATTAAAAACAGAGTTTTCTTTAGTTCAAAACTAAGCCAAAAACAGTTTGCAAAGATGGTAAAACAAGCATGCAAAACAAAGCTTTAGAGGGACAAGTGCTTACCCTTGAAGCCAAACAGCAAAACAGCAAGATTTCTAAGTTAAAACCAAGCTTTAGCAACCCAAAACAAGTTCCAAGGGACCTCAACCCAATGGTGATCAAGTATTCTTAAGGGTTGATAGGTTGAAGATGGATGTATGCAAGCCTTCAAGCACAAAATCCTTAGAGAGAGTGAAATCTAGAGAGAGTTTCTAGAGAGGCTCCCAAATCTTTTGCCAAAATTGTTCTAATCTATCCTCCCATGTTCTAACCCTTGAATATGAGATATAAGGCTTCATTATATAGCAAAATATCAAGTTTGATTGAAATATCTAATTTGGGACAGGTGGGCACAAAATTTGGAAGCAATTTGGAAGAAATATCTGCCAATTACGGGCTTTACGGACATTTTGTGTCGGCCAACATTTGTGGCCGATAAGTTTCACTTTTGGCCAACCTATGGCCGATGAGGTCCAATAATGGCCGATGCACTTCCATAGAGGCCGATGGAAAAAATCAGTCCTGGTTCTTGACTTGAAGCAAGCCTAATTCCTTCATATGGACAACTTTTCTGGTCATTCTTAAGCCTAAATTGCAGCCCCAGAAGTCTTCTTTCCAAATTTGGCATCCTCACCTATAAATTCCATGTGTTCTAAGAGATATCCCTCTTTTAGTGAAGGTTGCTCAGTTTCGGTCCAACCGGAATGATGCCCAACTTCAACCAATCATATCTCCCCCATCCGGACACGGCTTTAGGAGATTCTTAAGTGAAAAATGAAGCCCCGGAAGTAAAATTTCCAATGGTAATGGCCTCATAGCTGAAATCAAATTATTCAAAAGGATAGGCCTGATTTAGCGAGGGCTGCTCGACTCTCTCTTAGCGATTCATACCCAACTTCTTCCTCAACTTGGTTTCTTCCCTCTTCTCCTCTTTTCTTCACTTCCAAACCCCTAAGAAAGGTGTTTTGAAAGATTTTTCAGAGATTTCATCTCTCTTTCATTCATTTCCACTTTGTCCTTCCTCGGTTTACCGAAAAGCGCAACATTTGACAAAATGCGAGCCTCAGAACATCGTAGGAACTTTATTTCAAACATATTTTGAAAGAGAGGGTTTTAAGGTCTAAAAACCATTCAAAATAGCTTTGGTCCAAAATGGGATGTGAGGTTGGGATGTGACTCTCCTCTTGCCGAAGATATCAAACCTTTGCTCTGCACATATTTCACCACCAACTAAACCATCAGTAGCACCCCAGTCTTAAGGGCGGTCAAAAATATGGTGTCTACAAACACCAATTAAAATTATATTTATTAGTAAGAATAGTGTATATCAATTATACAAACATGGTAAAAAAAGATATAAGTCAATCTAAGTTTCACATAATAAATTAAAAGGCCACCAACTTCATCAGGCAAATACCCCAACCCATCCACCCCAAAAAATTAAATGATCCCCCTCTATTAATCAAATGGTGAAGAAATGATATTTTGAGATGACTTCAATGGAATGAAAAGCAAACCCTATTTTCCTGATTATTTCAAATTTAGCAATATTCTCCATGTAACAGGTTCACTGAATTAACAGAACAAACCAACTGATACAATGAACAAGGCATGGTTTAGTGCACCACATTAAAGCAACTAAAATAATCATACCAAGTTTGGCAACAACAATAAATTGTTTGGTTTAGCAACTACATTTAATAGATCATAAAAGTAACATGGACAACCTAAATAAGGTGAAGCTACATGTAGTTTAACAAACTAGAGGCCCCATGCAATGTCTTGTAGCCAGCAGTGCAGCGAGCTTTTTGTCAAGACTCAAAAATAACTTATTAATTCATGAATATTTGTAGATTTTAAACATCTATATTTTGTACTTGATGCATATTACCAATTTTCATGCATGCGTATGAATATATGGGATAGTAATTGTCAATGTACCTAATCTTAATATTTTTCTTGTTTCAAAAATGTATTATCTAGTTCTACAAGTTCCATGTGTCATAAATATTCACTCCTTATGTTTCCAATAGCATGAACATTTATGCGTGACAATTATGCCAAATGAATTACCTTTCATCAAGCTCCAAATGAAAAGACGAACTAGATTAATTTCCAGTTCTCAATGTGTACAATATATGTTTCATATCATTATCCAAGGCACTGCTGTCATTAACTAATTTTATGTATGTACTTTTTAGTAGCGTTTAAAACATGAACAAGTAAAATGAGTTCATGGCAAAATAAGTGAAATGTAAATCCAAAGAAAATACAACAACAAAAAAGCATCTAAAATTTATTATCTGTTTCCCAATAAATTGAACTTCATTATATCAAAACCACTTGCCTATTTGGTATTTCACCAGGAAGTTCCATAAAACGCACTGGACGATCAACATAACTAGCAAAAACAGTCTAGAAAATGCATTAAAATCAATAAGCATGAAAATTCAAATAAAATGTATTAATCACAAAGAGCTATAAGACAATAAAACATCATCTACAAAATAGGGACAAATGCAAGGAAGGATGCATTCTCAAGAACCACGAATATAGCCACCTAAATAGGTGAGCTACTACAAAATTATGAGTTTAAAGCAACAATTAAATAAATTACTTAATGCGACCTTACAGGACACGATAAATGGAGAAATGGATGCTTGGGAAGTGAGCTTAAAAAATCCAAAGAGAATATATTAGTGTACCTCCCTATCAACTCTAAGCCTAACTGGGATGAGAGATTAAAGAACCTTAGAGCAAACAATACACTACTTTATATAAGTGAAATAGGCGCTTGACCTTCGATTACAAATTAGAGAAACATTGTTGAGGTATCGAGGCAAGATCTCGGATAGACAAACACCTAAGAGGAAGAGTGCTACAGTCTGGAAGCCTTGGTTAAGCCAAAGCCCTTAATTCGCAGTCTCAAAGACTTCGCCATTAATTTTCAATTTTCAACATATAAATAAGATCACGTAAAGGATTTCTCTTTATGAAGTTCAAAGACTCCCAATATTTAATATGTGGTCCAAGGGGAATAACCATGCATAATCATTTATAAAGCAATAAAAGGTTGAAGGTTGACAAAAATATAACCCTTATAGGTTGAGCATAATCATAATCATTTCTTAGCATTTATACAGCACGAGAAGTTAAAGGTTGTCAAAAATATAACCTGTAAGAAAAATGTTGAAGAAAATAGGAAGGTTCTAATAAATCTATGCAGTGGTAAGGGAGAAAAATATGTATTATTTAGCTCAATTAGAAATTTCTTCTCACATTGATATAGGACACATAAATAAACAACATACACTGCAAGAGGTTTAGAATGGCCAAACCTAAGGAACGCAGGCAAAAGATCTAAGCTAATGAAATAGTATCAACACTAGGTCGAGAAGAAAGGAATTGACAAGGTCAATTTCTTGTTAACATGCATTATTCAAAGAAGACACTCGTGAGTTACTTATATGGGCTACCGAGTGCACCACTTGGCAGGTTTAAGAACATAAAAAACTGTGAACCAACTATACAGAGCTTTTAAATTCAACATCATGACCTTCAACACTAACTAAACCACCAGGAGGCCATACAAAAGCCAAATTCTATGATAAGAAGGTTGTAATAAATTAATAATAATCGGGCCATTATTAGAATCTATGATTACTGGCTTTGTGTAAATTATTAGAATCTATGATTACTGGACTAGTTGGTGTGGTCGGTTTGGTAAATCACTCATCTATGGAAATTGTGATAATTTATCTGTTTGGTAAATTCATTTATCTGTTTAGAAATAACTGCTTTGGGCTATCGGTGAAGGATAGTCTTGATTGTTGTAGGACTGCATGATGATTAGGTAAATTGAAACTAATCAATTGAAATATGCCATTGAATATGATAGTGGGAAGAACACATTGAATATGTGCCTTAATTGATCATGGTATAAGATAAAGAGTTTAATACATTGTATATGTATCTTGTTTGGGAGGAGATAGGGGATGTACTCCGTATATAATTATGTGCTTTAATACATTGTATATGTATCTTGTTTGGGAGGAGATAGGGGATGTACTCCATACGTGTGATTATATGCTATAATACATTGTATATGTATCTTTGTTTGGGAGGAGATAGGGGATGTACTCCATAGGTGATTATATGTTTGCATACATTGTACATGTATCTTTGTTTGGGAGGAGATGGGGGATGTACTCCATAGATAATTAAGTTGGCCGGAGTGTCCAGGGTGAAAGTCCCGAAACCTTACAAATTGAAGTGCATGAATGAAGTTGAAAATTGAAGTGTTAACAACATGAGTTGAAGTCTCATTATGAATTGGTGATAATTGCAGTGTTAATTACATGAGTTGTAGTCTCATCTTGAATCGTGGATAACGGAAGTGTTAATAAGTTGAGTTGCAGTCTCATTTAAATTGTTTGGTTAGATAATGAACCATATTTAGGAATTGAATTGGATAAATAAAAGGGAAATGGATTGAAACATGGATGTAATTGTTGTTGGGCTATGAGAAGGGTGTGAGTTGGTTTACTCGTGTTAATCATTTGTCGAATGATAATGTTTTAGTTATTTCTCATATTGGGTTTAGCATACCTTTATTGGGCTTTGGCTCACCCTACTTGGGACATCATTTTCAGGTACATGAGACATGTCAAGTCCAAGATCTTTGCCTGGGAGGTTTTAGGAGTTGAAGACTTTGCTTTGTTATTTGTTTTGTTGAATACATGTAAATGCTAGCCGAGGGCTTTACTTGTAAAAGAGTTAGAACTCTTCTTTTGTGTAACCAAGTAACAACTTGGAAAGATGTAAGCCACAGGGCATTCTATCATTTTTGTAAACATTTGTAACTTATATGAAATACTCTTTTGTAAAATTAACTCTGATGTATGTATGGAAATGTGATTTATCTATCATGTATATATAGAACTGTTGGATGTTGGGATTATGTATTATTTTGAGGGCATTACAAAATCATTATTAAGATATCTTTGGCACTCTCGTCTTTGATAAAAATCATAAAGGGAATTTTCTCTCCATTTTCAATGTAAAGAAAGCAGAGTGTTTACTAGACATTTCAAGCTTTCATGGTTGTGTGGGAATTACGCTTGATGTCGTCTAGATCAAGGTTTTTTTAAATAGTTGTTCACCTACTTGGAATGTAACGCCCCCCAAAAAAATATTCATATCTGATATAACCGGACTAACCCATATATGAGGACCAAACCCCATTACTTCAAATTATTAACACACAGGAACATTGGGTATTATAGACATTTCAATAACTAATATTCACACTAAATTCCTATCTTTCCCTAAAAAACATTCAATGTGAGATTTAACAAAGAGTCGCCACATGCATTAATATATTCATCGTCCTTAAGATATGAGTCTATAGCATGTGATAATATTAAGTTAAAGTAACAAAATACAAATTAATGCCTTAATGGCTACAAGTTCCAAGGCTTTGCCCAGTTACAACAAAGTGGTTTTCAAACCCATACATAGATAGCCCTTGGCTTGCAAAAGAAAACAAAACAAATAAATAACCGAGCCTTGTGCTCCAAAAGATCCTCCACGCCTTCACTTTGGCGGAGGTACACCACAATCACCTGAAAATGGTTTCCACTAAGGGATGAGCATAAAGCCTAGCAAAGATAATCTAAATAAATTGCACGCAGTTTAACAATATCATGAGGTGCAATGCATATGAGATGCCAATGCCAAAATCATAGGTTTTCTCATTTTGAAATTCTCATGCCATGAACTTATTCAAAAACATAACCAATTCAATCATCCATTTGATAGAACAAAGGACGGTAAATACGATACTGGTAATCCCTAGGCTGGTGTCTGCAACTAGGCATATCAAGCACTACCAATCATCACTTTACCGATCTCTCACCGGAAGGCACGTGGTATCTCCTCTGTGCGTGTTTTCGATCTTTCATCTTAGACACTCAGGCCAACTTAAACAATACCAATCTACACCCCTTATCCGGACTTACCATATGTATTTACCCCATAACTCAACACATTTCAAATATTCTCAATGAATCAATTTGAAAATCAATTTCTCAAGTCCAATGCGAGGATTAAATCATGAGATTATGCAATGTTCAATACTACGTATGAATTTGCTAATATTTCAATTTACCTAATTCACATGCAATTTCTACAACAATTAATACAACCCTTCACCGGTTGCCCAAACAATTATCTCTATAAAAAATATAAATTTCAAGAGACAAATATAACTCATGATCTCATATTTTTAATAATTTCAACATAGGAGTAACAATCACATGTTCAGTCTCCTCTTTCCCAATTCAATCAAGAGTCATAATAGTCTTCCAAAAAATTTATTAATCTTCCTTTTTGTTCAAACTCAAGAATTCGCCAAGAATTTTCATAATTCCAAGAATAACATATGTTTCTTTCAACATTCCTCAATAGCTTAACATAATAAATATTTTTCATCTTTCTCAAGAGTTCAATATTTCCAAATTGAATAATTTCCAAAAGGAACCTCATTGATTTCCAATATTACCACAACATTCTCATCAATCTCATTCATTTGAATATTGTAACGCCCTCATCCTTTAATCCATTGGAGTGTGTATTTAGTTCCCTTATTTTCATTTTTGGGAGTCTTTGGAGTTGTTGAATGTTGGTTTTGGAGGAGTATGATCCGATTTAAACTCGTTGGGTTTGTTTGTTTGCATTTGATCTTGTCAAAAAGTTGTTCGGGAACTTAGAAATTCTATTATGGGGTCGACACCAGCCTCCCTAAGGGTCGACCCTTACCTATTGGTGAAGTTTCTGGAAGTGTTGCTGAAAAATAAGGTCGACCCCCTCCTGCCTAAGGGTCGACCCTCTTATATTGCAGAATCTATGTGTCAGTTGCTGGAAAATAAGGTCAACCCCCTCCTGTCTAAGGGTTGACCCCCTTGCTTGTGCCAGATTGTCTTTTCTGCCTAAAGGGTCGACCCCCCCTACCCGAAGGGTCGATCCCTGCGTGTCTTTTTTAGATTTTTGGGGGTCCGAATGGGCCCTACCTTTGAGGGGTTTTGGGCCTAGTATTTTATTGACCTTAGGGCTACTTTTCTACTACTATAAATAGGCTCCAAACATATTTCACTTCACTTTTCTCCTCTTTCCTCTCTCTCAAACTGTGAGTTATCCTCTCTTTCTCTCAACTCAAGCTTTTGGTACAAAGACCTCTAGATCCACTCACCTAGAGTGATCTTTTCACCATGGTGCCTTGAGAAAAAGTGTAGATCACGTCAAGGGCTTCCTTTTGGTCCAAATGGTTCGTGGTTTCATCACCATTAATTTTTGGGTCATCATCTCTTGGCTTCAAGAGGTAAGGGTTTCTAGTTCTCTTTCAATACCCTCGTTTATGGATAGATTTGTGGTATTTTCTTTATACAAATATAAAAGTTTATATTTTTATGCATATTGTGATGAATCATGAGATTGGGGGGTTAGGGTTTGAAGAGAGTTGGGTTCACTTATTGGGTTATGATCTTGGGTCATGAGTTTGGGTGTAAAAGTAATAAAAGGGTTGGAATAAAATGTGTTTTTGTTAAAAGCCTTAATTTCTCTTAAAAACCCTAGTTTAGCTCGTGAAGATGGTTAATGGTTTTGCTTCAATTGATAGGAGAATCATAAAATTGAAGTGTTAAATTACACATGTACAAGTTTAATTGAAATTTTAAAGAATGTGAGAAATTTGTGTAAAAGTTGCGATTGAACTCGTAATGTTGATATTTTAAATTATGTTATAATATGAAACCAAACTTTGGGGGCAAAAGAAATTACTAAGGGTATGGATGATATGATCTTTGTGTTGAAATGGTTGTGTTGAATCTTGTTGTGTGTTATGTGAATTGTATTGGGTTAAGCTATGTTGAGTTGGTTGAGTTGTATTGTGTGGAATTGAGTTATGTTGGGTTGGGTTGTGTTGTGGTCGTTACCCCCGCGAGGAGTTGAAAAATTGTTTTTCGGTGCCCACGACTGTCTGTATCATAGCCCATAAATGTGGGTGATGGTTTTAAAAATTGAAAAAAAAAAGGTTTTTCGATGCCCACAACCGTCCGTATAGTAGCTGGTAACTGTGGGGGCGGTTTGAATTCAAGGTGACCAATTGCCCTGTCTAGGCTTATTGATGGATGAATGTAGGAAAAGTTATTTTTGGGTGTCCACACAGTCCTACCGTATTGTAGCCGGCAAAAGTGGAAAAATGATTTTTGGGTGTCCACACAGTCCTGCTGTTTTGTAGCTGGCAAAAGTGAAAAAATGATTTTTGGGTGTCCACATAGTCCTACCGTATTGTTGCTGGCAAAAGTGGAAAAACATATGGTTTTCGAAAATGTTTTGGGTGTCCACGTCCTGCCATATAATAGCTGACAAATGTGAGGGGATGGTTTTTTAAAAGGTTGAAAATGATTTTCGGAAACGACATGGTTTTTGAGAAAATGATTTTTGGGAGTTCACTTCCCGCCGTATAATAGCCGGTAAAAGGTGGAATGTTCTATGAATTGGGTGCCCGCTATCCCATCGTATCAAGTCGGCAAAAGGTGGAATGTGTTGTGACGTGTGTTGAGGTCGGTGATGATATGTGTGACTTGTGATGAACTTGTGAAATTACCATTTGATGTGTAATTGCAATTACTAAAAGGGGAGAACGGAAATAAAAAGAGGAATGTTACGATGGAAATTTAATAAGGAATATTTTAGAATGGGTTAATAAATTTAAAATGATGTTGTTCCTTAGATATATTTTTTTTCCAAAAGGATTTATGATTTTCTGACAAAAAGGGATAGTTTTGATGGTTGAAGTTTTCCTTATATGTTTAAATAAATTTTGAGAAAAATGTACTTTAAGTATGATATCTTAAAATTACAAAACATTACTTTACTATATAGTATCACCCTGCATGCATGATCATTTCTATCTATAGGATGGTTATTGCTTTAGAACTAAGAGATTCCTACTGGGAAATTGTGCTCACCCCTCGTTGTTTAATTTTTTTTTACAGGAAAAGATTTCGGATTGATTGGTTGAAGGATTAGGAAGTTCATGTGTATCTTGTGTGTAACCTCATTGTACTTTGATGTTTGAAATTATTTATTTGTAACTCTGTAGCGGGAGCTTGGAATGTATTATTACTATTGTTGTACTCATCAGAAGAGAGAACATGTACTATTATGTTTCTATTACTCAAGGGTAATAGATATTTGTAGATGTTTAAAAAAAAAAGGACTTAAATTTTAGGCTCGTGGTAATGTTTTCAAGTAATTAAAATTTGGGGCGTGACAAATCCACTTTCAAATTCTTATTTATTCAAATAAAATATTTTTTTTTATAACACTTATAAACTTTTCACAAACTTAGTCAAAAACTAAAATCATAGCATTTTAAATTTGTAGGGTTTTAAATTTTGGGGATTTCTCAATTAAAGAAAATACATTTCTCAAAATTCATGAGTCATACAAAAATCACACTCAACTAACAAGAGATTTTCAAAAAAAAGTTGAGAACTTCCCCCTTTTATGCATTTAATCTACCATTAATAACATCCTAATATTTTCAAATATCACAATATCAAAATTACACATAATAAAGCTAAAACACATATACAATATTTAGAAAATCCTTACATCAAAAGTTAGAAGAGGAAACAAGCAAAACTCCCAATTTTCAACGTTATCGGATTTCGATCTCAAAATGTTGCTCTCGCCAAGCTCTTTACTTTGGCCTCAAGAACTAGGGTCTAAAACCTAATAGATTTTGGTGGATCCAAAGTTTTGCATGATGAATGCAAAAGAGAAAAAAAAATGTGAGAGAGAGAGAGAGAGAGAGAACTGGGCCGAGAGAGGGAGAGAGAACTACGTTCTGTGTTCTGGGGTTCAAAGAAGAAAAAGAAATGAATCAAGGTTGATGGAATAGAGGCAGACCCCCACACGGACTTGCTTCCTTTATTATTATTTTATTTTATTTATATATATCCATCTCTATATATATATATATATAATTAAAAGTACAATTAGCAACTTTATAAGATTTTGTAACCTAATTTATAAAATGATATCATTATTTCTTCACCACAAAATATATTTCGTTTGATAATATACATCATAAATATTCGTAACTCCCACATGATAGTAAAATAAATAATAACGATAACAACAACAACAACAATACATGATTACAAACGGGTCGTGATTCAATCAGTTGGGTCCAAAATGAATGAAGTTTAATAATCCAGAATAAATCTCCATCTGAGATTAAATAATAAAATAATTTAAATAGACACAAGGTGGTTCTCACCATACACATAATTAAATAAGAACCAAAATGATTAAATATGGGTTAATCAAATAAGTCCCACAAATTAAATGTATATCTCATTTAATACTCAAGACCCAAGAATAATTAAAATTCAAAAATAATAATAATTCAATTTGATTCAACTCGTTACATGGAAGAAGTAGGCATGTGTTGGCTACTTGGCCTAAGTATATTGACAAGATTATTGGACTTTGAATGTTGGTTTTCCTTTTTGACGTTCCAATATTTCTTTTTAGAATTGAAACATTGCAAGGAAAATAAAAGGAGAAAATGTCATGTTACATTGATATACCCCATCAGAATTAATTGTGAATGGAGGTTGTAGGCTGGGGATAAATGTAATCCTCATCGGGAGATTTTTTCTTTAGTGATTCTTTTACATTATCAACTAGGATTTGCCCACATGTAAGCCTCGTGGTGTTAAGAAAACAAGGTCACTCTTTTCATCTATCCTTTGCTTGCGGCAGTTTAAGTAGTCTTCAAGGAAAGGGAGCAAGACCTGATACATAATTGGTGCCTAACGTTTCTTTTTATTTAAATTTTTAATTGATTATCTGCAGAAGGTATCTCAGTTCATTTCCTAAAATCAAATAAATATTACCTAAATTCTTCCTTCCCTAAAATATCATATTAAATAATACCTAAATTCTTCCTTCCCTAAAATCAAATAAGAAAGAACAATTATTTGTAAGGAAAAGACATATATGATTTTCTTGACTTCCCAATTTAAATAAAGAAAACAAATTAAAAATTTATTGGCCTTGTCTTCTAAAATCATTACCAAAAATTCTTCATTTCCTAAATAAAATAAAGAAAAATGAATTAAAATTGGAATGTGGTGAGCCAACCATACCTACGGCAACTTTACTTTTGGGGTCTGGACTTTAGACAAGTTTTATGCTTTGTTGATTTTGTGTCCCTTGAATTAATTTATGGTTTCTCTTTACACATTCTCAAGTCAATCATAAATACAAGTATACTACTCTCACAAATAGACTATCTCATACTCTCAGCAGGTTAATCATTTATCTCATCATTCAGACATAATACACAAATCTCTTATAAATTTTTTGCATGTGTATATGGTTTTGATTATCCATAGAGATTCGCAAATCCCTTATTATAATGTGGTATTTATATTTATTTTTCTTTTTTATGTCAACTGCGTGAATAGTTTGTAGTATAAATTTTATTCATTGTCATTGATATGTTATAGATTTGACAAACTGCGTAAATAGTATGTAAAACTTCCATGCATACACAGAAATTATTTATATTGTGATATGGCTTTGATTTTGTTTGACTGTAATGAAAAGTGAATTTTATTTTTATTTTTTTATTTTTGTGGTCAATTGGGTGAATAGTTTGTGGTATGAATTTGATTACTTGTGTTATGAATTTGACTAATTATGTAAATACTGTATAAACCTACCATGCATACACAGCTAAATTATTTATATTGTGACTTGATTTAATTTATATTTATATTACGTTTGTTTCACTATAATGAAAAGTGAAAAGAAAAATATAAACTAAATTATCACATTATTCATTTTTTTAAGTGAATATAATAGAATGATCATTGAGCGAACAAAAAACTATCTAATACTATGTACAATTACATGCGCTGAAATTTTTTTTTTTAAGAAAAACGAAAATACTCGTTTTTATAACTTTACAATTTTAATATGTAAACCTCTTTTTTATAACATGAAACTTGTGATATATGGTTGACTCTTTATTATAAAAATTTTGAACTACACAAATTTACTTTTAACCATGCGCACAATGTCACTTTGCTATTTAAAAAAAAAAAATTGAAGTATACAATTTTTAATTTTAGCTTACAAGTTGAACCATACATTTAAGACACGTACGTTCAATTATTTATTTCAAAAAATTGTATAATTCAATTTTAGGTCAATTTAACAATAAAAAATTGTAAAGTGTATAGCGATCCCGGTTTTGACCCAACCTTTGTTATATTCGGACTTCGGTTTCGTGGTTTAATATTGTTATACATGTCTTGTTTCTCCCTCATTTGTCTTTGACTTCGAGTATTGGAATGTCTTGGGCATGTTTGGAGAAGGTTAGTTGCTAGTTGTTCATGTTGTTGTTGTCCAGAAATTTGCTTCTTCGCTCGAGCGAGGCTTCTTGCGCTCGAGCGAGCCTTGTGAAATTTGTTTCTTCGCTCGAGCGAGGTTTCTTGTACTTGAGCTAGCTTTGAGAGTTCCCAGTATTTTTCCCCAGACCTGCTATCATGACCCAAACTCGTCCTTATAGGTTTAGCGTCGTAACCGGCCAGTAATCCGTGATTATCGAAGGTCTGTTTAACAATAATGACAATAATACAATATAAGGGACTGGCGGAAACCAATCAATAATAACATACATTGTCCAATGAGCTGTGAGGACTTAAATGGAAATAAACTTTCATATACATAGTTATATCCACAAACACTTAAGTCCATAAAACACATATACGTAAGACAAAACACAAGTTAGGGAATTAAATCTCATTATCAAAATAGTATTAACAAAAGTCATAAAACATTCTTTTCACTTAGCAATATCAAAATGGTGAATTTGAACCACCCAAAAAGCCTTAACACATGTTGGTTCGGAACCTCGCTGTAACGCCCTCAAAACAAACCCATAATATATATCATTAACATGCTTTAATAAAAGAAAACAAATCATTATATTATCCACCAGAGTACTTTTATTGACCGACATCACATGTAACATCGAAAGTAAATGCCCTAAGGGCTTACATCTTTCCAAGCCAACACTTGGACACAAAATATGAGTATTAACTCAATTACAAATTCAGCCCTTGGCCCGAGTGTTTACATGTAAAAACAAATAAAACAAATAACAACTAAACTAAGCAGAGTCTTCAACTCCAAATCCTTCCAAGCTAATTCCTTGGAGGCAGCATATCACCTGAACCTGAAAATGATGTTCCCGTATAGGGTGAGCCACAGCCCAGTAGAAATATACTAAACCAAATATAAGCATTGAATAAAGCAATAGCATTCAATAGATGGTTAACTCCAATTACCGATTTCACTATCATACAATTCCATGACAATAATGTTCATGACACGTTTTACTTTCCATTATTCATTTAACTTTCCATTTATACCAATATGGCTCAGAACCTGGCCAAACTATAACAGTGAACTATATGTCACATCAACATCACTTCCAATATCAACATAAACAAATGAGACTAAGGCTCATACCAAAACACTTCCATACTTCCTGATTGATACACATTGTAGTGCTGTATCAATAACAAGTAAAAACATTTCAATATCAATAAGCACACATATAGTGGTGCTAATGGAGTCCATCCCCTATCTCCTCCCAAATAACATCCGGTTTAAAGGTCCATCCCCTATCTTCCCCTAAACCGTGGAGTACATCCCCTATCTCCTCCCAAACAACATGCATATGCAATGTATCAAACACTTGTCATATACAACACACAATCAATACATGTATTTTCTGTATTAATTCAACAGTCAAAATCAATGACTGAACCAATGTGATTAGTTTCAGTTTTCCCTAATCCACATGCAATGTCTACAACAATCACGACTATCCTCCACCGATAGCCCAAAGCAGTTATTTCTAAACAAGAAATAAATATACCAACAATTCAATAGGCGAGTGATTAAATTATCCAACTACACCATTTAAACTTATAATTCCACAATTCCATGAATTCAACTAAATTCCCCAATATTTCCCAAATTAATTATACAAGTTAACTCGTTACCACAACTAGGGTTTTGCCCAAAATTACCAAACTACCCCCAACATATCAAAATACTAGAACTTAGAACAAAGCCTATAATATGGAGTAGGAAATCCCTACCTCGAAGCAAACAACCCGAATGGAGAAGATGAAGATGATGACCCAAACTCCAAAGTGCTCCAAATCCAAGATTGTTCAGATTAAAAGAAAGATCTTGACCCACTTTATCTTTTTAATGAAGGATCTAGGGTAGAAACACACTCTAAGTAGATCAAACCTAGGAGAGAAGGTGTGTAGAGAAGGAGGGAAGTCGGACCTAGGGTTTTGGAATAAAAAAGAATATGAAAAAGTGATTTAAAACACGCTGCTACCTATTTAAACTGAACAGGCTCACTCGAGCGAAGACAGTCGCTCGGCGACTGAACCTGAGCCCGACCTCGCTCGAGCGAAGGTACGCTCGCTCGAGCCAAAGACAAACCAGCTCGCTCGAGCGAAGAAAAGCTCGCTCGAGCCAACAAACACAGCCCTCAGGTCTAAGCCTAGACGCAATCGCTCGCTCGAGCGACGGACCAAAAACAAAGACCTCGCTTGAGCGAAGAGAAGCTCGCTCGAGCGACCAGCCCAAAAACTGGACAGCAACACTTGGTTTCTAAGCCCAACCAATCTGCAATCAACCTGCCCAATACATCCTATAACTCAAGAATAAGGAACTAAAGGACAACAACAACAATAATATAACAACGGAATCTACGGAACATAAGTCCGGATACAACAACTAACTGGGAAAAGACCGGGGTCGCTATAACCTCCCCCCTTAAAGAATTTCGTCCCCGAAATTAAGCATAAGCATAAGTTTTAAAAAATAGGGTTTTTTTTTTTTTTTTTTTTTTTTTTTTTTTTTTTTTTTTTTTTTTCAATTTCCAATGACATTACAATTCAACAATAAGCAACTTGACCCAATACTGGTCATTTCATCTCTTCTCAAGAGGCATTTCACAATATATACATAAAGCAACATATATTTCAACCTTTATCAATATTATGCATTTCTTTCAATTTCAACAGTTTTCAAAATACATGATTCTCATTTCCATATCATATTCAATTTCATGATATAACTCCAATTCTATAGTATATTCAACATATGCAATGTTCCGATAAACTTCCATAATGAGGCAAGTTTCAAATACTAACATTAAACCAAAACATTCTCAATGTTTTCCAACTTAAGACATATATAAAGCTCTTAAGTTCAACAATATTACGAAATCTAAATACAAGATTACATATCAACAAACATGTCCGGATATTTCTCACAGACTTCCAACTCACGTTCCCAAGTGGCTTCCTCCACCCCGTGATGTTTCCACAAAACCTTTACCAAAGGGATGGTCTTGCCTCGCAAAACTTGATCCCGCCTATCCAGGACCCGAATCGGTCTCTCCTCATACGAGATATCCTCGTCAACAACTAAGTCGGTCCAATCCAACACATGTGATGGATCCGGCTCATACTTCTGAAGCATACTCACATGAAACACGTCATGAACTTCGGATAACTACGGTGGCAAAGCTAAACGATAGGCAGCCTCGCCAATCCTCTCAAGAATCTCAAAAGGACCAATAAACCGAGGGGACAACTTCCCGCTCTTCCCAAACCTCATCAATCCCCGTCTAGGTGATATCTTCAGAAAGACATGATCACCCACCTCAAACATCAAAGGTCCCCTCCTACGGTCGGCATAAGATTTCTGACGACTCTGGGCTGTAACAAGCCTCTTACGGATAAGCTCAACTTTCTCCGTCGTTTCCCTCACTAACTCCGGACCCAACAAAGGTGCATCACCCACCTCGGCCCAACAAACTGGAGACCTACACGGTCGGCCATACACGGCCTCAAACGGTGCCATACCGATACTAGACTAGAAACTGTTGTTGTAGGCAAACTCCACCAAAGGCAAGTGCCTCTCCCACGACCCACTAAAGTCAAGAACACAACCCCGAAGCATATCCTCAAGGATCTGAATAGTATGCTCGGACTGCCCGTCAGTCTGAGGATGATAAGCCGTGCTAAAGGTCAACTTAGTACCTAAGGCACTCTACAAACTCTGCCACAGCCTGGCAGTAAAACGAGGATCTCTATCTGAGACGATCGTCACTAGGACCCCCTGCAACCTCACTATGTCCCGAATATACAAGTCGGCAAGATGATCTACCGAATCTCTAACGCGCATAGGAATGAAGTGCGCCGACTTAGTCAACCGGTCTACAACCACCCAAATAGCATCACTACCCCGCTGAGTCCACGGAAGACCCACAACGAAGTCCATAGTGACATGCTCCCACTTCCACTCGGCAATAGGCAAGGGTTGCAACAAACCCGCTGGCCTCTGATGCTCGGCCTTCACTTGCTGACAAGTAAGGCACTTGGACACAAAAGCTGCCACATCTCTTTTCATACCTCGCCAACAAAACTGGCGACCAAAATCCCGATACATCTTAGTACCTCCCGGATGCACCACAAGGCGTGAATGATGAAACTCTCGGAGTACCTCCTCTCGGCAAGACTCCGGCACAAATAGACAGTCTCGATATCTCACACTCAGGTCGGGATACACCGTCAAACCTTTCTCAACCTTCCCACTGGAGATCTTCTCTCGAAGGGACTCTACCTCAAGGTCACCTCCCTGAGTCTCTAACACTCGAGTCACAAGTGTAGGCTGCGCAACAACAGAAAACAAGGCCACAGCCTCAACGGATTCGGCCAGAAGCAAATCAAACCCTCCAAGTGCACCCAACATTTCCCATTCCCGGATGGCTATACTAGCTATGTCACCAACAGATTTTCTACTAAGGGCATCGACCACCACATTGGCCTTACCCGGATGATAATACAACTCGAAGTCATAATCCTCAATGAACTCCATCCACCTCCTCTGCCTCAAGTTCAAGTCTTTCTGTGTAAAAAGATATTTCAGACTCTTATGATCCGAAAACACCTCGAATCTCTCACCATAAAGGTAATGCCTCCAATTCTTCAAGGCAAAGATCACAGCTGCTAACTCTAGATAATGCGTAGGGTAATTCTTCTCGTGAATTTTCAACTGACGTGAGCCATAAGCTACCACTTTCCCCTCTTGCATCAACACACAACCCAAACCCTCTCGTGAGGCATCACAATAGACTGCATAACCCAACCCTCTCTCTGGAATAATCAAGACTGGAGAGGTGGTCAATCTAACTTTCAACTCCTGAAATGACTTTTCACAAGTCTCACTCCATACAAATTTGACTCCCTTCCGAGTCAATCTAGTCAACGGTAATGCTAACCTGGAGAAATCCTTCACAAACCGGCGGTAGTACCCAGCTAATCCCAGAAAACTGCGGATCTCAAACACACTCTTAGGCTGTGCCCAATCTTGCACTGCCTTTATCTTGGATGTATCAACAGACACCCCTTTCCCGGAAACTACGTGGCCTAAGAATTTCAACTCTTCTAGCCAGAACTCACATTTCCCAAACTTAGCATAAAGCTTATGGGCTCTAAGTAACTCAAGCACTACTCTCAAGTGTTCCTCGTGCTCCTCCTCAGAAGGTGAATAAATCAGAATGTCGTCCACGAAGACGACTACAAAACGATCTAAGAATTCCCGGAATATCTGGTTCATCAAATCCATAAACACAGCCGGTGCATTGGTGAGCCCAAACGACATCACTAAAAACTCATAATGGCCATACCGCGTACGGAATGCCGTCTTCGGAATATCCTCCTCCCTGACTCTCAACTGGTGGCAACCCGATCTCAAATCTATCTCAGAGAAACAACGGGAACCCTTCAACTGGTCAAACAAATCATCTATGCGAGGCATAGGGTACTTATTCTTAACCGTAGCCCAATTCAACTTCTAGTAATCGATACACAGTCTCAAAGCACCACATTTCTTTTTAGCAAAGAGGGCCGGTGCTCCCCACGGCGAAACACTAGGACGAATATAGCCCTTATCTAGCAACTCCTAGAGCTGAATCTTCAACTCAACTAACTCGGCTGGGGCAAAATGATAAGGTGCCATAGAAATCGGCGTCGTGCCGGGCACTAGATCAATAGAGAACTCAATCTCTCGATGAGGTGGCAAACCAACAAGATCCTCGGGAAAGACATCCGAGTACTCACAAACCACCCTCGGTAACACAATCTGGGTCTCATCACACTCACTACTCTCAAAGCTAGCAAGTAGACCACTAAGCTCACTTCGCCCTCGCGAATCATACCCCGGTGGCAAAACACTACCAACTCGGTCCCCCAAGAAATGGAAACACTCCCCGCTCAAGGTACAACAAGTGACCCTCTGGCGGTAGCAATCAATAACTGCCCGATATGACGATAACCAGTCCATACCCAAAATAACATCAAAGCCCTTTATGGGCATAACTACAAAAGGAAATGGAAGCCTATAATCGGCGACCTCTATATCACAACCCCTAACACCGTGTTTCAAAATCAATTCACCCCCAAGTGGTGGCACTACACAAATAGGAGATGCTAACTATGCTAACTCCAACTCCAAAACAGATGCAAATGCAGTAGACACAAAGGAATGAGATGCACCCGTATCAATCAAAACACTAGCAACCGAATTGCAAAACAAAAAGGTACCTCTCACAACAGATGGAGCCGGTACAAGATCCTACGTGGTAACAGCATACACGCGCCCAGATGGCCTCTGATCTACCTGCTCACCCCTAGGAGCATAAGACTGCTGCACAGACTGGGACGATGAAGCCCCCTGATTGGCCCTTGAGGCCTGAATTGACTGAGCTGGCTGATGACTCTGAGTCTGCCTCAAACCAGATGCACCAGATGTGTCACTCAACTGCGGGCAAAACCTCTTCATGTGCCCTACCTGACCACACTGAAAACAAGAGAGCTGCTGGCCTCTACCCTGACTCTGGCTTTGAGATTGAGCCGAAGATGATGCTGCTGCTCTCTGTACTCCTCCCCTCTGTGGGCAAACTGGAGACCTGTGGCCCAGCTGACCACACTTAAAATAGGTAATGTCTCCCTGGCTGCCTTTCCCAGAACCTGCACTCGGCACTGGAAAAGTCGATCTAGAAAAGCTAATCTGAGACTACTGAGGAGTGAAACCTCTCTGTCTCCTGCCATCACTCTAGCCATCCTGACTCCTCTTGGAGCCTTTCTACCCTTCCTCCTCCTCCTGCATCATGATCTCAGTATGGGCTGCAGCATCAACCAGACGCCCATAATCTCGAATCATAGACCCTACAACTCTCAACTTGAGGCCGCGCCTCAACTTCTTCTCGAACTCAACACAACGGCGTTCCTCAGACGCCACCAACTCAGGTGCAAACCTGGACAAGCTAGTAAATGCAGCCTCAAACTCGGCCACAGAAGAACTCAACTACTTAAGCTGGCAGAACTGGTCTCTCAGCTTCTCCCTGACAGCTGGAGATAAAAATCTCTCCTGGAAAGCATTCACAAAAGCCTCCCATGTACCTCCAATACGACCCTTGGTGAACTTCCACCACTGACCCGCATCCCCCTTCAGCTGGAAAGATGCCAAGGTCACCTTCAACCCCTCGTCTTCGATGCCAAGCATCTCAAACGTCTTCATTGTCTGTTCGAGCCATTCATCTGCTTTAAGTGGCTCTTTGGGATCACCCACAAATTCATCCGGATTAGACCGAAAGAACTCCCTCTTCAGAAAAGAAGGTCCTGCATCCGCAACAACAACCTGGGCTTGATTCTCAGCCCTAAGAATGCCAACTGACTCCCTGAATGCCCCTGCTATCTCTCGGGCCAAAGCGCCCATGGCCTGCTGGCCTACTGGCTCGGCTACATTGGCCTGGCCAACTCCCTCCTGCACTGCAGGAACCTCCTCCAGTATAGGCACTTCCTGCGTACCCTGTCTACCATGCCTACCGCGTCCTCGTCCTCGTCCTCGTCCTGACATCCTAATAAAGGTAACAAAGACATTAGCACATTAACAAATGTGCCGAAGCTATAACACTCGGGTCCTAATGCAAGGGACAACAATAATTCATTCCACGTAAGCACATAATCACATAAGCACCTACGAATTTCATTCCTGGATAATGACAGTCCCGAGGCATTACTATAGTTCCGGTTGGAAGCAGCATTGATCAAGTGCCTTTCCAACAAGACTATCAGAAACTCAAGGGTCCAATCAATATCCTAGAAACTACATTCCATACCCACATAGTCACTTAAACATGTTATCATATAAGCATATAACAGTACATCTAAGTCTCTATAAAACGAGACGAACCCATTGTGATACTAATCACTTCCAGCACTCCAAAGTATTGAACGATGCGCTCTGATACCAAGTTGTGACACCCTCAAAATAAACCCATAAATAAATAACATTAACATGCATTAATAAAAGAAAACAAATCATTATATTATCCATCAGAGTACTTTTATTGAAAGACATCACATGTAACATCGAAATTAAATGCCCTAAGGGCTTACATCTTTCCAAGCCAACACTTGGACACAAAATATGAGTACTAACTCAATTACAAATTCAGCCCTTGGCCCGAGTGTTTACATGTAAAAACAAATAAAACAAATAACAACTAAACTAAGCAGAGTCTTCAACTCCAAATCCTTCCAAGCTAATTCCTTGGAGGCAGCATATCACCTGAACCTGAAAATGATGTTCTCGTATAGGGTGAGCCACAGCCCAGTAGAAATATACTAAACCAAATATAAGCATTGAATAAAGCAATACAATTCAATAGATGGTTAACTCCAATTACCAATTTCACTATCATACAATTCCATGACAATAATGTTCATGACACGTTTTACTTTCCATTATTCATTTAACTTTCCATTTATACCAATATGGCTCAGAACCTGGCCAAACTATAACAGTGAACTATATGTCACATCAACATCACTTCCAATATCAACATAAACAAATGAGACTAAGGCTCATACCAAAACACTTCCATACTTCCCGATTGATACACATTGTAGTGTTGTATCAATAACAAGTAAAAACACTTCAATATCAATAAGCACACATATAGTGGTGCTAATGGAGTCCATCCCCTATCTCCTCCCAAATAACATCCGGTTTAGAGGTCCATCCCCTATCTTCCCCTAAACCGTGGAGTACATCCCCTATCTCCTCCCAAACAACATGCATATGCAATGTATCAAACACTTGTCATATACAACACACAATCAATACATGTATTTTCTGTATTAATTCAACAGTCAAAATCAATGACTCAACCAATGTGATTAGTTTCAGTTTTCCCTAATCCACATGCAATGTCTACAACAATCACGACTATCCTCCACCGATAGCCCAAAGCAGTTATTTCTAAACAAGAAATAAATATACCAACAATTCAATAGGCGAGTGATTAAATTATCCAACTACACCATTTAAACTTATAATTCCACAATTCCATGAATTCAACTAAATTCTCCAATATTTCCCAAATTAATTATACAAATTAACTCGTTACCACAACTAGGGTTTTGCCCAAAATTACCAAACTACCCCCAACATATGAAAATACCAGAACTTAGAACAAAGCCTATAATATGGAGTAGGAAATCCCTACCTCGAAGCAAACAACCCGAATGGAGAAGATGAAGATGATGACCCAAACTCCAAAGTGCTCCAAATCCAAGATTGTTCAGATTAAAAGAAAGATCTTGACCCACTCTATCTTTTTAATGAAGGATCTAGGGTAGAAACACACTCTAAGTATATCAAACCTAGGAGAGAAGGTATGTAGAGAAGGAGAGAAGTCGGACCTAGGGTTTTGGAATAAAAAAGAATATGAAAAAGTGATTTAAAACCCTGCACGCCTATTTAAATCGAACTCGCTCGGCGAAGGAAGACTGTCGCCGGCGACTGCAACGTAAAATCGACCTAGCTCGAGCGAAGGTACGCTCGCTCGAGCCAAAGACAAACCAGCTCGCTCGAGCCAATAAACACAGCCCTCAGGTCTAAGCTTAGACGCAATCGCTCGCTCGAGCGAAGAAACCCTAGCTCGAGTGACGGACCAAAAACAAAGACCTCGCCGGCGAAGAGAGAAGCTCGCCGGCGACCAAATTTCAAAAAGCGGACAGAACACTTGGTTTCTAAGCCCATCCAATCTGCAATCAACCTGCCCAATACATCCTATAACTCAAGAATAAGGAACTAAAGGACAACAACAACAATAATATAACAACGGAATCTACGGAACATAAGTCCGGATACAACAACTAACTGGGAAAAGATCGGGGTCGCTATACTCGCGATAAGGCACAATAGATGGCTTGACAAAACAACGGTTTGGGTCGACGCCACTAGCTTTGATCCAATGCTCGATCACCTACATATATATAGTAAACAGTGAGCTAGAGCCCAGTGAATAACAGCTGTGTAAAGAGATTAAGAATGATGTCCTTATAATATTTGAAACAATCGATTACCAATAGAACATTGTTAATCAATATCATTTTGTCAATCAATCGTTCAATCGTTCAATTCAATCAGTCATATTCGTATAGGTTATACGTGGTACATCCAATAGCAACAATTCAATAGGTCTTAAAGACCGAACAATCAATTGATGGCCATCAAACAATAAACAATAGTTTCAAGAATTGGAATTGACAGAGATCTCTGTAACAATAGCGATATCAATATTAATAACAATAACAATACACTATAGATGCCACGAATACAATTCAAAAGAGGATCATCATTCAATCGATAAAAAGTAACCATTTAGAAACAATACAATTTATCATTTGGAAAATAAATGCAATTTGAACATACATTTACAATATTGTTACTCACAGTGGGCTCCTCGGTACACGTATTAAATGGTTCGTCCGACCTAAACAAATAAAGTCAAGCACAACACAATTACAATTACACTCTACAACTGCTTAATTTAATTATTTGTCCTGCTTTTCGGATTCTCTCATTTGATTCTAATTTTTCATTCGGTTATTCTTATTTATTTTTCTTCCATTTCTTTTAAATATGGATGACTAGTATTAGGAATAAATTAGATTATTAACCTTCAATTAAAATATGTTTAGCTATGTATTAACCAAACTAATTAAATATAAATAATCTGATCATAAACCAACCCTTATTAAGTTCACTAATTACACAATCAAACCTAAATTAGGCTCATACACATTAAATTACAATTATTCAGTCATGTTTAAATTATTGAACCAAAAACTCATAAATATGTACATTTTGCAATTTCAACTCCATTTTCAAGCAAATCGAGGCGCAAATAATTAATCTTCACATTTATTTCCATAATCTTAAGCCTAACTTAATTTCAATTGAATTTAATTAATTCTCAATTACGGCTTAATTTGACTACAACTGATTTTGTGAATCTAAATCAAAATTTTAATTGAATTCTTATAAGGCTCTAAATATCAAATTAAACCTATTCTTCCATTTTTGAAACTCAATTTCATGAAACATCCATTTTCTTGAACCCAAGCTCTAATTCATGCTTAACCTCTCCTTAAACTCCATGAATCATGTTTGAAAATAAGTTTAGAATCATTGTTCTCTTGAAAATATATCATGCGTGTAAGGATTATGAGTTAAATTGATCAATTCTTCAATTTTTTTTCACGTGCATGCCCTAAGCTCTCAATTACATGAGCAAATCTCCTATTTAAGGACAAATTCAATTCATTTAAACTCATATCTTGGAAGATGATGTGTAATAGAGCTTCAATATCAAGAATCTGAAATAATTTATTACCGTAATTGATGTTTCAAGACCAAAATTTCAGCTTTCTTAAGGTTCCTCTTCTTCTTCCTTTCCAATTTCTCTTCTATGAGCTCAACTCACTCTTCCTCTCATTCTCTCTCTCTACGTGGGTCTGTGAGTATGTGAAAAAAGATGACTAAGGCAACCAAGCACTCTTTCTCTCTTAGTCTGTATTTATGAGATGAGTAGAAATATAATTTACTATTTAGTTTTTCAATTAGTTTGTTAAATTGAGGTTCCAATTAAATTAAATAAAAATAAATAAATAATTAAAAAAAAACAACACTCATTTCTACCCAAATAAATTAATGCTCTACGTTAAATAATCTCAATTATACTAATGTGAATTAGGCTCTAATTCTTATCCACTTGTTGTTTTGTAACTTGTTAAAGTTAGCGAATCAGATAGGTTTAATTTCTATTCTCACCTATCTATTCAATCAAGCAAGTCAATAATTATCAAGACAATCAATAACAGTTAAGCACATAAGCACTTAGTTAACAATAAACATATAATTAATTAATTAAATTAATTTTAACTAAGGAGGTGGCTGTCACACCTGCAAAATTTTTGGGAAGGCAATGTTCTTCGCTTGAGCGAGGCTTCTTGCGCTCGAGCGACGGTGTGCGTCTGTAAAACTTCTGAAGGTGTGTATTCTGCACTCGAGCGACACTTCTTGTGCTCTAGTGAGGTCACTTATTGTGTCTAGTCACTCGAGCGACAACTCCTTTGCTCAAGTGAGCCTCACGTATATCAGTTCGCAGCAAAGCATTTTTACATCACTTTTTGATCTCTTTTCACTCAAAAACCCTAAACCAGCGCCTTCTCTCTCTAAAAGTGGACTTCTCTCTACAAATACACCTAGATCTAAGGATCTCTACACCCTACATTCTTTGATAAACAGTTGGAGCATCTAAGAGCTTCTTTTTCGTCTGATTAAAGTTTGATTTCGTCATCCTCTTCTCCTTTGGGCTCCTACTCTTGAGGTAGGGATATTCTACACCCTAATATGGTTTTTAATCTAGATATTTGTTATTATGTATAAATGGTGGAATTTTGGAGGATTTGGGTAAAGTTAGGGTTTTGATTCAAATTGAAAGAGGGGTTTCTATGTTGGCTTCTACAAATGAATATAGGGGTTTGAATATGAGGTTACTTTGGGTTAAAATAGTGAAATTTAGCCTTGGGATTGATATTTGGAAAAAGGAAAAAAGTTGCCCTAATATGAGTTGAATAATTATTTTGTATAAATATTGAAATTGATATGGGAAATGTGAAATTGGGAGAATGTATGAATGAATGGTGTAGTTGGATTTGTTTAATCACTCACCTATGGGAATTTGATAAGTTATCTGTTATACAGATTATATATCTATTTTTAAATATCTGTATTGGGCTATCGATGGAGGATAGCTATGATTGTTGTAGAAATTGCATGAGGATTAGGTGAATTGAAACTAATCATTTAACTATGTCATTGAATATGACGGTGTGTTGAGACATTGAATATATGTAATTGAATGTCACTGAATATGACGGTGTCTTTAAATACATTGTATATGTATAATATTTTGGGAGGAGAAAGGGGATGTACTCCATGTTTTGGGAGGAGATAGGGGATGGACTCCATTGAAAATTAAGTTGGTCGGAGTGTCCAGGGTGAAAATCCTGAAATCTTATGTATACATGGGTGCCGATCCCACCGACGAAATTTCCAAAAAATGGCAAGATTGAAATGTTTGTATGATTGTTATGTTGATTGAAAACCATTGAGTTGTAGTCTCAGTTGGGTCATTTGAAAAATTATACACTTGGCATATAAATTGAAGTGAAACGAATTGACTTGAAATGAATCAACGGAAATGGATTGTGATAAGAGTATCAGTATTGAATGTTCATGAGAAGGATGTACGTTAGTCTTAAATATTGAATGTGTACTTGGCACTTATGTCTTAGTTAAATCTCATATATTGTGTTCGACTGTTTCTACTGGGCTTTGGCTCACCCTACTTGGGAAAACATTTTCAGGTACAGGTGATATACATCCTCTAAGGACGTAGTTTAAGAGGTCTTAGGAGCTGGAGGCCCTATATTATTGTTTTATATTTAAATGTTGATTCCAGCCTAGGGCTTTATATGCACACGAGCTTATGACTCTCTTTTGTTGTAACCAAGCAATGTCTTGGAAAATTGTATGTGATGATCGGTTTTACCTTACGTCTCTTCGTTTTCATCTTTATCGGGATTGTTGTGTCCGGAAGTCCTTCTATAATTCTCATACTTGTTTATTTTGAGTTAGCCTTTCTTCTGTTCCAGAGAATTCTCTTGATTGGGTTCTTGTTTTAGCTTTGTTTGGGGTTGAATTTCACCAGGTTCGAAGGACGCTCGGTTGGGTTCGGAGTACCTGGGAATTGAACCAAGAAATTCTTCTTTGGGCCAGGCCACACGTCTGGGATAGGGCCGACGCAAGGGAGGCCAAGCCTCTACGAAAGGGAAGAGGGGATTTCAGTGAGTTGCATTCTGCTTAAAAGGCACGAGCAGGGTGAGGTGCGGGAGAGGGGCACCGCACATGCGGGGATGAGGGCCACACGTGTGGGGGAGGCACTCCGCACGTGTGGAGAGGTGCGCCGCACATGAGGCAGACGGGGCAGTCCGAGCCTCAGTTTTTATTCCTCTTTTTGGCGGAATTGTATCTCATTTTTGGGCTTTTCTCTCACACTCTAAACCCTATTTTCACCTCCTTCTCTCTAGAAACTCTCACCAAAACACTAAAAATCCTTGATTTTGTCATCCCTTGGAGCAAGATTCACCATCATCATCACCTCTCCCTCTCAAGCTTTGGAGATCAAAAACTAGGGCTCCCTTGTTATAGTGGGAATGAAAGAGTTTTCCATCTTGAAGTTAGGGTTCCATCTCCATTCTTCATCAAACATTGAGGTAAGGATTTCTTGAGTCATATATGCATGTTTTGCTACATGAATGTTGATTTTAAAGTTTCCATGAGGTTGTTGTGTTGATTTTAATGTTGCACTAAATGAAGAGATGGAGAGAGAGAGAGAGAGAGAGAGAGAGAGAGAGAGAGAGAGAGAGAGAGAGGGGAGTTTTGAATGATGGGTTTAAATTTCAACTTTTTCTTATCCATGAGGATGTCCCTTCTATTAGACTCAAGATGGATGATTTTGGTAGGATTTATTAAGAAAATGAGAAAAGATTTGTCTTGGGTGAAGAACCCTAGAATTTGGGGGTTTGGGGGGAAACATGAAAATACACATGAACTTCTTTCATTTCTTGCATCAAGAGAATAAATAAGAGTAGATTTCATCAAATGTTTAGCAGAAATGGCAATATACTTGATATATTAGAAATGAGGTGTTATTTTACATTATTGTTAAACCCTTGAAAATGTATTGTTGCAAATTGGCACATGGTTGTGCATCTTGGATAGTGAAAATTGTGAACATTGTAGTCAATGTATGAAAAACATCATATGTAGCCTTGAAGAGGCTAGCTTATTATGATTTGGGCATGATGAGAGTTGTTATTGCTATATGTTGATGACATGATTATTTTGTGTAACAACATTGAAAACAAGAAATGAGAAACATGGTAAATTGATATTGTTCTAGAAATAATTGGGATTGGAGTAACACTATGAGGTATGGGAAAGATCATTGCATTACAAACACATCTCAAATTAATTATTATCATACATTGTGAGTTTAGATTGAAGAATATTTACTCCATGAAAGAAAGAGGTGTTGTAATGTGAACTATGGAAATGTGGTATGGGGTAAATACGTGGTAAATCCGGATAGAGGGTGCAGTTAAACTTGATAAGTTGGCCTGAGTGTCCATGGTGAAAGACCAAAAAACCGCACGGATAGGTGTTGAGCCTTCCGGTTAATACCGGTAAAAATGACAATTGGGTAGTACTTATAGAGTCTACTTGCAGACACTAGTCTAGGGATTACCAGTGTCGTATTTACCACCCCTATTGATTAAAATTGAAAGTTTTGAAATGTGTTGAGGTTGCAAGCTTTTATTGAAAAATGGAAATCTTTGAGAAGAGCATGAAATGAAATTTTCTTTAAAAATGGCATTGTATGGCATTGGCATTTGCATTTATAATTGAGAATTGCATAACTGTGTATACTTTGTGAGAATTCTCTACTAGGCTTTATGCTCACCCCTATGGGACTTTGGTGCAGGTAAAGATGTGGTGATCTCGCCGAACTGAGGGCGTGGATATTTTTGTGAAGAGTAAATAGCTCTCTTATTTTTGTTGTAAATTTTGTAAAGCCAAGGGCTAAACGTGTATGGGTCCGAGAAACCATTTTGTGTAACCGGGCTATTGCCTTGGAAGATGTAAGCACTGAAAGGCATTTCATTGTTTTGAGACTAGATGCTTCACATGCTATAGATTTATGTGTTATTTTATTCGTTGAATGTATACCGCATGTGGAACTTTTGTATTAAACTCATTCATTAAATATTCATTAAATATGTGAAGATGGAAGGATTATTGTCATTGTTTCGTGAATGTTTATTAATGTAGGTAGTTCATGTTGAATTATTTCGAGGTGTTACAACTTGGTATCAAAGATACCAGGTTTGAATACTTGGGGCTCGCGGGAAGTTGTTGTTATGCCATAATGGGTTCATTTCGCATGATTAGGAAATGTTTGTTAATTTGTGATTATGTGGTAGCATGCTTACGTGACTATGTGGGTATGGGATTGGACTTTTGGGATGTTATTTGCGCCTATTAGATTCCTTGAAGTCTTATTAGAAGGGTACTTGATCAATACTCATTCTATTAAGAATTGTTGGTTTCTCATGGGACGAATCTCATCACTAAAGGATGATTCGTATGTGTCGTGACTACATGCTTATGTGGAGTGAATTAAATTGTTTGTGTGTTAAGATGTATATAATTGCTATAGTTTGACATGTGAGGCAAGTTGTGAGCACATTTGGAATTATGTGCTAAATTATCTATCTTGTTCCTTAATTAGGATATCAGGAAGGGTTCAAAGTTGTGCTGGTAGAGGCGGGAGACGTGGAAGGGGCTGTCGGGGTGTACATGGAGTACCGGTTCATGAGGTACCAGTGCAAGAAAAGGGTTTAGGCCAAGCTAACATGGCCGAACAAGTGGAGCAAGCGGAGGTACCGGGGCAAGCCGGTCAAGCCGTAATAGGGGCCCTAGCCCAGGAAATAGCAGGGGCATTGAGGGAGTCCATGAACATTTTGAGGGTGAAGACTCAAGCTGTGGAGAATGCCATGGAGACAAGGGGGAGCTTCCTCACGAGGGAGTTTTTGTGGGCCAAACCGGACGAATTCCATGGTGGCCTTGAGCCAAAGAAAGCAGATGAATGGCTTGAACAAACCGTGAAGACCTTCGAGATGCTTCACATCGAGGATAGCGAGTTGAGGGTGACCCTTGCAAGTTATTATCTCAAGGGTGACGCGGGCCAATGGTGGAAGTATGCCAAGGGTCGGATTGAACTGACATGGGAGGCATTTGTAGTGGCCTTCCAAGACAAGTATCTTCCTCCCACGGCTAGGGAGAGGTTGAGGAAGGAGTTCCAAGACCTCAAACAACTTAATATGTTCGTGGCTGAGTTCGAAGCGGCCTTTTCTAGCTTGTCCCGGTTTGCACCGGAATTGGTAGCGACGGAAGAGCGCTGTTGCATTGAGTTTGAGAAGAAGTTGAGGACGAAGATTTTGTTCAAGGTTGCCGGGAACATGATCCGGAATTATGATCGCCTTGTGGAGGCAGTTGCACATGTGGAGATTACCGTGGAGGCCGAGAATGAGAGACTTCGGAATTCAAGGTCTAGGGGCTAAGGGTCACAGGGGGACTTTAGGCCTAACATGAAGAGCATAAACACTTTTTCATCCCAGTCTCAACCGTAACAGTCTAGATTTACTTTCCCCTTGCCTAGTGCAGGCTTGGGGAAGAGTACACCGAGTGGGTTTTCTTGCTTCAAGTGTGGCCAACCGGGTCACAAGGCCTTTGTATGTCCACAGAAGGGAGGAGGACAGCAGATATTACCACCACCACCACCTAACCGATCTCAGAGTCAGTCTCAGAGTAGGGGTCAAGGGCCTACTTGCTACCAATGCGGTTAATTAGGGCACAAGAAGAGAGCTTGCCCGCAATTGGGAGGTGCATCGGGCGCATCAGGGTCGAGGCAAACTCAGAGCCACCAGCAAGCTCACTCAGCTTAGACTTCACGAGTTCATCAGGGAGCCGCTTCGGCTCAGCCTGTACAGCCGGCCTACGTTCTAAGGGACGAGTAGGTTGATCAGAGGCCACAGGGACGCGTGTACGTGTAGACGCGCCCCGGGTGAGGGCCTCTCCTTACAGTTCAGACTCCCTTTTGTTTTTGTTGCGGTTCTTAATCTGAACCAAAGATTCCAACTCTGGTAAATCGTTTTGAGAAAAACAGATTTTTGAAAGAAGTGCCAAACATGGACTGCTTTGCCAGATACATAGTCCCCACCTAAATATTTTTTCAAAAGGAAAATTTAGGAAACCCTGACTCGGTGCCAAAGGCCACGTGTCCGTCATCACCAAAGTTGTCTCGGCTCGGGAACTTGGGTATGATTGGGGAAGGTCAGCTATGAGCACCCCCTCTCTCCTGATCCGAAGATCGGCCTCTACTAACCATGATATCCAATTTTGAAAACATTATGTATTCTTATTCCGGTTATTAGCCTAGAATTACTATGTTGTGCGCACAGCAAACAAGTATAGACCAAATCGCCTAAATTGGAACAGAACATTACATGTTTGTTTTGGAAATGATTTGCTACTCGCAAGTAGGCTAAAATGCAGGTTTTGCCACCCTCAAGTGGGCTTTAGAAAAGATGGTTTTGCCACTATCTAGTGGGCTTAAAACTCACAGTTTTAATGCATTATTCCAATTTAGGTAATTCAACCTCATCCACAGGCATTCAAGCAGTTATATCACATAAGCGCCTAGCCTCATGGTAATCATGTCATATGGCAACACTCACACGCATGCGATATGCTAAAGCATAAAAGCTTACCTAGTACTCCAAGCCAAAACAGAAGCTAGTTAGTAATCATATGCATGATCCTAGTTCATGTTAAGAACGGCTAATGCAACACATACGAAGATGCAATCTAGACAGGCTCGGCTATCCTAAACATGGTAGGTGAAATGCTGCAAATAACATGTATTTAATTTCGAATTGAAATACAATGCAGTTAGCATGATGCGCCGAGCCCGATGCATGTAAAACAGATGTATGGATGCACGCATGCTGTCATACTGTTATGCTAATTTAGATATGCCCTAATCTACCATCATAAGCAGGTAAATAAAAGGGAAAGAAAGACGTGGGATTGGAAGACATACACACACCCACGCACACTTATTACAAATACGCCCTCACTCGGAGGGACCAAAAGAATATACAGGCCAAATAAATAATGCTAGATTAATTATTACAAAACTTCTAATCTAATTAAATAAATGCAAAGAAGAGATGGTCGCAGCCGCCGCCTCGGGATGCGCGCGATGATGCATGCTCGAGTCCGTCTCGCCCGGAAAACTCGCACCATGCCACTGCTGCCTCTGTTTACACTGCCCTGACTCTCCAAAGACTGCCAAAGTCCTAGGAAATGTTCTCTGTACACTGTAGCATACCATCGGCTGGAGGAGATGCCCACCGGCCTTGGTAAATTTCCATCGCCTTCTATTGAAGTTATCGGCCATTCATCAATGGCCGGTCAGCACTCCATGCTGCCGGTCGGCTAAAAATTCCTGCAGAAGACAGTTTTGACAGCAACAGAGGACAGGCAGTGTATGGCATGAAATTTCAAGCACATGTAAGCATGGCCATGCTCCCTATCATGTATTGGACTCAAGGAAGCATGGCCCTCGACCCTCGGGCCATCAATCGTGCATTTTGATGCATGATGGCCTAAGAGGTCAAGGTTGCATTTCAATGAAGATGCATGCAACACACAAATGAAGACCAAGACCCTATCATGTCAAGGTCAAGGGCCTCGGTGACCGAGAGTTGAGATGAGTTGCATCACTTGTAGTATGAACACCTCTCATCCCTCAAATTTGGCTTGACACCCCAAGCCAAACAATGCAATGCATGTTATGCAAACATGGCTTAATGATGTAATATGAGGCTAAGATGCAAGGCATGCCAAATGCAATGCAACTATCATGTTAAGCATGCAAAGTGCTAGAGCATGCAAGATGCAAATGCAATGCAAACATGGACAATCATGCGAAAGGATTAGCATGTGGCAACACATCATGGACCAAACATGCAACAAGTATAAGACAAGCATGCAATAGTGGACTTAAACCATAATGGGGCAGACCTCAACCTACCCCAAAACAGTGGCCAAAAGTGCCTAAAATGATGGACAATTATTCATGCCGACAAGCAAACCAAAAGAGCCTAAGACTAAGGCACAAACTGGAGCATTCCACTACCACCCACATGACCACACATGGTATGAATTAGACAAGAAAAAACAGAATTCAAACATGCAAAGATGGGCTCCAAAACCCATTGATATGGCAGCCTAAATGGCCCCATCACATAGGCATACACAATGCACATTTCAAGGCACAAAAGAACAACCTTTCAAGGCATGAAAGGGATGATAAATGCAATCATACAAGCATGATTTATAGACTGAAATATGATCCTAAATGATGCCAAATCATGAGGATAGTCCAAGCTGAGCATGCTAGAGGCCAATATACTCAAGGCTTACAAGCCAAAACACAAAGAGGTGACACCAAACATGGAAAGCATGTCTGAAATAGTGGCCAACAGACCTTAAGCATGACAAATCATGGCCAAAAACTTCACAATGCAAGATCAAAACATGAGAGCATGGTGGTCTAATGGCATGATGCACTTTTAGGCACAAACAAGGGAGTACAAAGCAAGTATGTTAAGCATGCAAAGGGCTACAAATCCGACCAAAAACAGAGATGACATGTGACCTAGAGACACCCAAAAACCTCTGAAATAGGGCCAAAATCAGTCAAGCATGCATGTTGCCCTTTAAGCCAAAAATGTGCAAAAATGAAACACAAAGGGGAAAGGGGTGTCCCTCCCCTATGCAAGACTTCAAACCATCTTCTTCACCATTGAAAATCCACTGGATTTCAGTGGTGGGAAGGCTAATACAACCAAGCGAACAAAGCTTAACAAGTGAAGCACCAAAAAGGCCAAGTAAGGCCTAAGAGGGTGAGTTTGCACTCAAACCACTAAATGACCTTAATGAAAGTTTTTAAGCAAGGAAATACAAGTCTTTTTTCAGTTATACACAAAGTCTAAAACACAAAGCAAGATAGGTCAAAAGCCAATGCAAGATTGGGGAAACTAAAGTAAAGTAGTTACCCTTGAAGAACAGTTGGTCCAGCCACCCTCTATTGATCAAAATCAGTCCAAAACCTCAGCAAACAACCCTCAAAGCCTCTCAATCTCGGAGCAAGGTGTAATGGTGTGTGTATTAGTGCAAACGTAAGGTCAAAATGCACTTTTAGGCCTAGAAACACACACACAAGAGGAGAGAGAGGGAAAATGTAGAGAGAGGGAGTATATGACAGATATATAGATATATATGAGCTCTGGTTTTTGTTCAAAAATGGCTAACCCCTCACAATGGAGGAAGATGGTGGCTTAAATAGGCCAAACAAAGCCAAGAAACTTAGAAGCTAAGTTAAAGAGAAAGGGTCAAGGGGGCCAAAGGGTTCAAGGGGGGGCAAGGCTTCTAGGAGAAGCCAAAATAGCTGGCCAAGCTTCTCCAAGAAGCTTGGCCAAAGGGTTCAACCTTCTAGAAGGTTAGGGGGTTCAAAGGTGCAAAGGGGTCACTCCCATGCATGGGGATGAGTGAAGGAGCATTCCAGCTGGCACAGTTGGCATGCACCAATCTAGGAGGGTGCAAAGGGTGCACACCGGCCAAGAAAGGAGGTCACCGGTCCAAAGAGAGTGCCGGTCGGCAATATAAAGTGCCGGTCGGGAATATAAAGTGCCGACCGGCAATTTTTGTAACCCACCGATGGCCGGTAGCATCAAAACATGGTTGGTGGCCTCAAGCCACGGCCGGTGGGTTTTAGGGGTAGCTAACAAGCCACTCCCTACCCTCAGGTACAAAAACACACAAGTTCTTGGTGCAAAACCAAGCACAGAACAAGCCAGTTGAGATATCCTGAGGCACGGCGCGCAGCCGAGACCTCCGGGAACTCAAAATGAACACAATCATGGATGATCACCGAGTGTTCCAACGGTGACGTCCAAGTCTTGAGGACGGTCAAAAATGGGTTGTCTACAGTTGCCCCTCTTTGACAGAACTCAAAAGTCATAACAATGACGGAAGTGAATTTCAAAGCCCAGAGACGACCCATTTTTGACAAGGCCGAAGACTTGGACAAAGCATGCAAGACAAACAAGATATGCGCCCGAAGGCGGGGGCAAAATGCAACTGAAAATGCAAGATGCGGAGCATAACTTATGATCATGCAAAGAAAGATGTAACGAAGCACGCATGCGACAGTTTTAAGCTAGCATACACCGAACTACACTACAATGCAGAAAGGGTGTAAGAGAATTATGTAATTCTCGATACATCTAACACGGAGGATACAATACCTGTCTGGTTCGTCTGGTTGCACCAGCCTCAAATGAACCGTACATACAATATCGTGCCTGAAAAGAAAGCAAACTCAACAGGTATGATATTGTTAGCAATATGCATGACAATGCAATCGAAAGTGCGTAACAACGCAAGTCGAGTGGGATGCGCATAGCAATGCAATCTAGGGTAAGCATGACAATGCTATGAAAGCACGAACACATGTAAGTAAAGAATGCTATATTATGACATAATAAGCATGAAAATCATTCATTAGTCTTGCATGCACCGGGCTCGGCGCATCACGCTAACTGCATAAAGTATTTCAAATCTAACTTGAATACATGCTATCTGTGCATTTTCACATGTCATCCTTAGATTAGCCGAGCCTATTCTAGATTGCATTCTGTATGAGCTGCATTAGCCATTTAACATGGACTAGGACCATGCATGTTCACTAACTAGTTTCTGTTTTGGCACGGAGTACTAGGTAAGCTTTTATGCTTTAGCATCTTGCATGCGTGTGAGTGTTGCCATAATAGCATGATTACCATGAGGCTAGCTGCTAATGTGATATAACTGCCTGAATGCCTGTGGGTGAAGGTTGGATTGTTTGAGTTGGAACAACTCGTTGAAATCCGTGCTTTAGCCTACTTGCGAGTAGCAAATTTCAAACTGTTTTTCAAACAAACGGATATGCAATGCTTCGTTCCAAATTAGGCGATCTAGTCTATATTTTTGTGTTGTACGCATCACATAGTAATAACCGGAATAAGAACACATAACATTTTCAAAAATGGATATCACGGTTAGTAGAGGCCGATCTTCGGATCGGGCGAGAGGGGGTGCTCATAGCTGACTTTCCCCAATCGTACCCAAGCTCCCGAGCCGAGGCAACTTTGGTGATGACGGACACGTGGCCTTTGGCACCAAGTCAGGGTTTCCTAAATTCCCCCATAAAAAATATTTAGGTGGCGACTCTGTATTTGGCAAAGCAGTCCATGTTTGGCACTTCTTTTTTAAAAATCTATTTTCTCAAAACGATTTGCCGGATTTGGACTCTTTGGTTTAGATTTAGAACCGTGACACAAATCGAGTCCGAACTGTAGCATGGGGCCCACGGGCGAGTCTACACTTATCTGTTGAGACGTTGATACAACTAATATGTTTATCTATTGTAAAATGGGAAATGTTTAATATGAGTCACTGTCTCATACAAGTGGTTGGCCAGGTTCTGAGCCGTTGATGTAAATTGTGAAATTGATATGTCATGAAAGATGAAATGAAACACGAACATAGGGGTCATGAAATGGAAATGGATTATGAATTGATTGGTGGAAATTGAACATTTATCAATTGCTAATGTCTTAGTTATTGCTCATACTGTGTTTAGCATATCTCTACTGGGCGTTGGCTCACCCTATATGGGACATTATTTTCAGGTAGAGGTAGCATGCCACCTCCAAGGACATAGCTTGGATGATGATGAGAGTTGAAAGCTCTTTTGTTTATTTGTTTGTATTACATGTACATCAAGCCAAGGGCTTATTTTGTATAGAGTTAGTACTCTACTTTTGTGTAACCAAGTGTTGACTTGGAAAGCTGTAAGCCCATAGGGTATTTGCTTTTGTTGTTAACATGTAATACCGTTGTAAAGTTTACTCTGATGAAACGAAATGGTTAGTTTCTTTTATATCAATGCATGTCAAGAGATGGGTTTTATGTATTTTTTTTAGGGTGTTACAACTTGGTATCAGTGCGTACCGGGTTCGAATACTTTGGGTACGTGGGAAGTGATTAGTATCACAATGGGTTTGTCTCGCTTGATAGAGACTTAGATGTAGTGTCATATGCTAGGTGTTTAATTGATAACATGCTTATGTGACTATGTGGGTATGGAACGTAGTTTCTAGGATGTTGATTAGATCCTTGGGTTTCTGTGAGTCTTGTTGGAAAAGCAGTTGATCAATGCTGTTTCTAACCGAAACTCTAGTAACGCCTCGGGACTATCATTATCCGGAAATGAAATTTGTCATTGCTTACGTGATTATGTGCTTACGTGGAGTGAATTACAGTTGTCCATGCATTAGGACGTGAGTGTTATAGCTTTGGCACATTTGTGAGTGTGCTAATAGTCTTGGTTACCTTTATTAGGATGTCAGGACGAGGGTGTGGTAGGCGTGGCAGGCATGGTAGGCAGGAGATGCCTTTACCGGATGACGTTCCGGCAATGCAGGAGGGAGTTGGTCAGGCCAACGTGGCCGAGCCAGTGGGTCAGCAGGCTATGGGCGCCTTGGCCCGAGAGATAGCAGGAGCTTTGGGTATTCTCAGAGCTGAGAATCAAGTTACTGAGGCAGGACCTTCTTTCTTGAAGAGGGAGTTCTTCCGGTCTAATCCGAACAAATTTGTTGGGGATCCGAAAGAGCCACTTAAGGCTGACGAGTGGTTGGAATAGATGGAGAAGACGTTCGAGATGCTTGGCATCGAGGACGGGGCTTTAAAGGTGACCTTGGCATCCTTCCAGCTGAAGGGAGATGCGGGTCAGTGGTGGAAGTACAAGAAGGGCCGTGTTGGTAATGCATGGGAGGCGTTTGTGAGTGCCTTCCAGGAGAAGTTTTTGTCTTCAGCTGCTAGAGAAAAGCTGAGGGAGCAGTTTTGCCAGCTTAAACAGTAGGGTTTGTCAGTAGCCAAGTTTGAGGCTACTTTTACTAGTTTGTCCAGGTTTGCACCTGAACTTGTGGCGTCCGAGGAACGCTGTTGCTTTGAGTTTGAGCGGAAGTTAAGGCGTGGACTCAAGTTGAGGGTTGGAGGATCGTTTATTCGAGAGTATAGACGTTTGGTAGATGCTGCAGCTTATATGGAGCTCATGATGCAGGAGGGGGATGAGGGACAGAGAGGCTCCAAGAAGAGCCAAGATGGTCAGAGTGATGGCAAGAGACAAAGGGGTTCTAACCCTCAGCAGTCTCAGGGTGGTTTGGCTAGGTCGACCTTTCCAGTGCCGAGTGCGAGCTCTGGGAGAGGTAGTCAAGGAGGCTTGACTTGTTTTGCGTGTGGCCAGCTGGGTCACAAGTCTTCGGTTTGTCCACAGAAGGGAGGGGGTCAGCGAGCTGCTTCTTTTTCAGCTAGACCTCAGGGCCAGAGTCATGGCAGGGGCCAGCCTTTGTCTTGCTATCAGTGTGGTCAGCCTGGGCACCTGAAGAGGTATTGCCCGCTATTGGGTGCCACATTGGGAGCGTCTGGTTCTAGGCAGACGCAGAGTTATCAGCCAGCTCAGTCTGTGCAGGCCTCGAGGGCCAATCCGGGAGCTTCGTCGTCCCAGTCAGTGCAGCAGTCTTTTGCTCCTAGAGGTGAGCAGGTGGACCAGGGGCCTACAGGGCGCGTGTATGCTGTTATCGCGCAGGACCTAGTGCTGACTCCATCAGTAGTGAGAGGTACCTTTCTGTTTTGTAACTCGGTTGCTAGTGTGTTGATTGATACGGGTGCATCTCATTCTTTTGTATCTGCTGCATTTGCATCTCTGTTGGAGTTGGAGTTAGCACTATTAGCATATCCTATTTGTGTAGTATCACCTGTTGGGGGTGAATTGATTTTGAAACACGGATGTAGAGGTTGTGATATCGAGGTCGCCGTAGGGCTTCCTTTTCCTTTGTTGTTATGCCCATGAAGGGCTTTGATGTTATTTTGGGTATGGATCGCCATCATACCGGTCATTATTGATTGCTACCGCTAGAGGGTCACAGTTTGTACCTTAAGCGGGGTGTGTTTCCATTTCTTGGGGGATCGGGTTGGTAGTGTGTTGCCACCGATGTATGATCCGCGAGGGCGGAGTGAGCTTAGTGGTCTACTTGCTAGCTTTATGAGTGGTGAGTGTGATGAGACCCAGATTGTGTTACCGAGGGTGGTTTGTGAGTATTCGGATGTTTTTCCCGAGGACCTTGTTAGTTTGCCACCTCACCGAGAGATAGAGTTCTCTATTAATTTAGTGCCCGGCACGGCGCCGATTTCTATGGAACCTTATCGTTTTGCCCCAGCCGAGTTGAGTGAGTTGAAGACTCAGCTTCAGGAGTTGTTAGATAAGGGTTTTGTTCGCCCTAGCGTTTCACCGTGGGGAGCACCGGCCCTCTTTACTAAAAAGAAAGATGGTGCCTTGAGATTGTGTATCGATTACCGGAAGTTGAATCGGGCTACGGTTAAGAATAAGTACCCTATGCCCCGTATAGATGATTTGTTTGACCAGTTTAAGGGTTCCCGTTGTTTCTCTAAGATAGACTTGAGATTGGGTTACCACCAGTTGAGGGTCAAGGAGGAGGATATTCCGAAGACGACATTAAAATGCGGTATGGCCATTATGAGTTTCTGGTGATGCCATTTGGGCTTACCAATGCGCCGGCAGTCTTTATGGACTTGATGAACCGGATCTTCTGGGAATTCTTAGATCGCTTTGTGGTCGTTTTCGTGGATGACATTCTTATCTATTTGCCATATGTGGAGGAGCACGAGGAACACTTGAGAGTGGTGCTCGAGTTACTTAGAGCCCATAGGCTGTATGCCAAGTTTGGAAAATGTGAGTTCTGGCTAGGAGAAGTCAAGTTCTTAGCCTATGTGGTATCCGGGGAAGGGGTGTCTGTCGATACATCCAAGGTTGAGGCAGTGCAAGATTGGGCACAGCCTAAGAGTGTGTTTGAGATCCGCAGTTTTCTGGGGTTAGTTGGGTACTACCGTCGGTTTGTGAAGGATTTATCCAAGTTAGCTTCTCCATTGACTAGATTGACGCGAAAAGGGGTTAAGTTTGTGTGGAGTGAGACTTGCGAAAAGTCGTTCCAAGAGTTGAAGGTTAGATTGACCACCGCTCCGGTTTTGATTATTCCGGAGAGAGGATTGGGTTATGCGGTTTATTGTAATGCTTCGCGAGAGGGTTTGGGTTGTGTGTTGATGCAAGAGGGGAAAGTGGTAGCTTATGGCTCATGTTAATTGAAAATACACTAGAAGAATTACCCTACACACAACTTAGAGTTAGCAGCCATGATTTTTGCCTTAAAGATTTGGATGCACTACCTTTATGGTGAGAGGTTCGAGGTGTTCTCGGACCATAAAAGTTTGAAGTACCTGTTTACATAGAGGGACTTGAATTTGAGGCAGAGAAGGTGGATGGAGTTCATTGAGGACTACGATTTTGAGTTGCACTATCACCCGGGAAAGGCCAATGTTGTGGCCGATGCCCTTAGTAGGAAATCCATTAGTGATGTAGCTTGTATAGCCATCCAGGAGTGGGAGATGATGGGTGCACTTGGCGAGTTTGATTTGCTTCTGGGCGAATCTGTTGAGGTCATGACCTTGTTTTCTCAGGCTGCTGACTACACTTGTGACTCGAGTGTTAGAGGCACAGAGAGGTGACCTTGAGGTAGAATCCCTCCGGGAAAAGATCTCCAGTGGGAAGGTTGAGAAGGGTTTGACGGTGTATCCCGACTTGAGTGTGAGATACCGAGACCGTTTGTTTGTGCCGGAGTCTTGCCGAGAGGAAGTACTCCGGGAGTTTCACCATTCACGCCTTGCGGTGCATCCGGGAGGCACTAAGATGTATCGTGACTTGGGTCGTCAGTTTTGGTGGCGGGGTATGAAAAGAGATGTGGCAGTTTTTGTATCAAAGTGCCTTACTTGCCAGCAAGTGAAGGCTGAACATCAGAGGCTAGCGGGTTTGTTGCAACCCTTGCCTATTGCCGAGTGGAAGTGGGAGCATATCACTACGGACTTCGTTGTAGGTCTTCCGAGGACTCAGAGGGTAGTGATTCTATTTGGGTGGTTGTAGACCGGTTGACGAAGTCGGCGCACTTCATCCCTATGCGCGTGAGAGATTCGGTAGATCATCTCGCCGACTTGTATGTTCGGGACATAGTGAGACTGCACGGGGTCCCAAAGTGGCGATTGTCTCGAGATAGAGATCCTCGTTTCTTGCTAGGTTGTGGCGAGTTTGCGAGTGCCTTGGGTACTAAGTTGACCTTTAGTACGCTTATCATCCTCGGACCGACAGGCGGTCCGGCGTACTATTCAGATCCTTGAGGATATGCTTCGGTTGTGTCCTTGACTTGATGGGGCGTGGGAGGCACTTGCCCTTGGTGGAGTTTGCCTACAACAACAGTTTCCAGTCTAGCATCGGTATGGCACCGTTTGAGGCCCTGTATGGCCGACCGTGTAGGTCTCTAGTTTGTTGGGCCGAGATGGGTGATGCATCTTTGTTGGGTCCGGAGTTGGTTAGGGAGACGACGGAGAAAGTTGAGCTTGTCTGTGGGAGGCTTGTTACAGCCTAGAGTCGCCAAAAGAATTATGCCGACTGTAGGAGGAGACATTTGGCGTTTGAGATAGGTGATCATGTCTTCTTGAGAATATCACCTAGGCGAGGTTTGATGAGGTTCGGGAAGAGTGGGAAGTTATCCCCTCGGTTTATCGGTCCCTTTGAGATCCTTGAGAGGGTTGGAGAGGTTGCTTATCGTTTGGCTTTGCCACCGCAGTTGTCTGGAGTGCATGACATGTTTCATGTGAGTATGCTTGAGTATGAGCGGATCCATCCCATGTGTTAGATTGGACCGACTTAGAGGTAGATGAGGATGCCTCAGATGAGGAGAGACCAAGATCTGGTCTTGGATAGGTGGGATCAAGTCTTGCGAGGCAAGACCATTCCCTTGGTAAAGGTTTTGTGGAAGCATCACGAGTGGAGGAAGCCACTTGGGAGCGTGAGTTGGAAGTCCGTGAGAAATATCTGGACTTGTTTGTTGATGTGTAATCATGCGTTGGAAATTTTGTAATATCGTTGAACTTTAAGAGCATTATAAATGTCTTAAGTTATAAAACTTTGTGAATGTTTTGGTTAATGGAAATTTGTTACAACATTGCATATGTTCAATGTATTGTAGACATGGAGATATATCATGAATGTTGAATATGATATAGAAATTGTGAAACATGTATATAGAAATTGTTGAATTTCGGGAAAAGCATGTTGTTGATACATATTGAGATATGTGGTGAATTTCCTCTTGAATAGAGATGGAAAGACCGGTAATGGGTCGAGTTGTTAAATTTTGCATTAGAATAATGTTGGGAATTGAGAAAAAAAAAAACCTGTTTTTGAAAAACTTGTGTTTAATTTCGGGGACGAAATTCTTTAAGGGGGGAGGTTATAGCGATCCCGGTTTTTCCTTTGGTATTTGTTGTATTCCGGACTTTGGTTCCGTGGAGTTGGTGGTTGTATACCTTGTTGTCATCCTTTACTTCTTTTGTTTGAGTTTTGGGATGGGTTGAGTATGTTTCGAGTGTGGGTTGAGCCTTGGTCTAAATTCTTGTTGTGTTTTTGGTCGTTCTCCGAGCTGGTTTACACCCTTCCAAAGATTTCGTGTCCTGTAAAACTTGCGGTGTGTTTTCTACGCCGAGCGGGTTTAGTGCGCTCGAGCGGGTTGCGCTCGAGCGGGCTTGTTGGCGCTCGAGCGGGTAGTACCTTGTTGGTGAAAGTTCTGGGAGACAAAAATCTACGCCGGCGGATCGGTCTTTTCGGCCGAGCAGCATGCTTTGTCTTTGTGTCTTGGGGCTCGGCCCTTATTGCGCCAGCGGACCCGTTTTGACGCTGTTGCTCAAGCGTTGTTTTCCTTCGGCCGAGGAATGTCGTATATCAGTTGGCAGCTGGGCATTTTAAAAATCACTTTTTACATTCTCTCTCTCTCTCTCTTACTTTCTAAAAAGACATTTTGAGAGCTCCTCTCTCTAGAAACTCCCTTCTCTCTAGGGTTTGATCTAGTTAGAGTGTCTCACTATCCTCCGGCCTTTGTTAAACTTGTGTTGATCGTCGAGGGCTACGTTTTGATCCGAGAATATTGAGTTTTGGAGCACGTTGAGTTTCTTCATCTTCTTCCCTTGGGCTCCGAATTTGAGGTAGGGATTCTTACTCACTCTTATGGTCTTTGACATAGATTTTTGGCTGTTTTGATAAAGTGTGGAAGTTGGGTAATTTTGGGACTGAGGGTTTCAAAATCTTAAAAGAGGGTTTGTTATTTTAATCCTAAAATGGGTGTTGTTGGGTTTCAAAATAATGATATTGTCGTTGTTTGTTGATATATAGGCCATTGGGCCAATATTGGGAAGTGGGGTAGAAAACCCTAATTTGTGGTGCAAATTAATTGGTATAATTAATTTGGGAAATTGCGGACTTATGGAATTGTGTTGGAAATAATGAAATTGGCTCATTATATGGTAGAATAGTGGAGTTGGATTTGTTAATCGCTTACTTTGAAAACATTGATATTTTATCAGTTGGAGCTTTTATTATCTGTTTAGAAATAATTGCTTGGGTTACCGGTGGAGGGTAGTTTTGATTGTTGTAGACAATGCATGATAATTAGGCAAACTAAAAATAATCGATTGGTTATGTCATAGAGTATGACGGTTGATAGAATACATTAACGTTATGTATTGATTGATTGTGTATATGACCTGTGTGTATATACGTTGTGTGTGTAGGAGGAGATAGGGGATGTACTCCACGGTTTAGGGGAAGATAGGGGATGGACCTCTAAACCGGATGTTGTTTGGGAGGAGATAGGGGATGGACTCCACTGATACAGCTCATATGCTTGTAAGATAATGTGTTGATACAGCTCATATGCTTATCTATGGAAGTGTTGATACAGCTCATACGCTTATCTATGGAAGTGTTGATCTGACTCATATGCTTATCTATGGAAGTGTTGATACAACTCATATGCTTATCTTTGGAAGTGTTGATATAGCTAATATGCTTATCTGTTGAAATGTGGATACAACTTGTATGCTTATCTGTTGAGACGTTGATACAACTAATATGTTTATCTATTGTAAAATTGGAAATGTTTAATATGAGTCACTGTCTCATACAAGTGGTTGGCCAGGTTTTGTGCCGTTGATGTAAATTGTGAAATTGATATGTCATGAAATATGAAATGAAACACGAACAAAGGGGTCATGAAATGGAAATGGATTATGAATTGATTGGTGGAAATTGAACATTTATCAATTGCTAATGTCTTAGTTATTGCTCATACTGTTCTTTTTTTTTTGTTAAATGTATATCGCATGTGGAACTTTTGTATTAAACTCATTCATTAAATATGTGAAGATGGAAGGATTATTGTCATTGTTTCGTGAATGTTTATTAATGTGGGTAGTTCATGTTGAATTATTTCAAGGTGTTACATTGTAAGCCCATAGGGCTTTTTTTTTTTTTTTTTTTTTAAATAGTATTACATGCTATAGATTCAGGATAAACATTTGTGAATGTATGATGCATGTAATATATTTTGTAATACGTACTCTAATGAATGGAAATACCTTAAGTTTATTATATTCTTTTCCCTTATGAGTTGGATTATTTGTACTATTTTGGGGGCGTAACAAAGTGAATACTGTATGTACCTTATAAAAATATATAAATTTGAACTTTTTACACTAATTAAAATGGTTCGTAACATCTACACCGTAAAAATAAAATAAAAAACTACAAAAAGATTGCAACCAATTTTTTGCAAAAACAAAAATTGAATAAAAAATAAAAACGAATCTACAATGTGAGGTTACAATTTTATTTTTAAGAAAATTTTAAAAACACATGGTCTAATAACATTGTTAATCTTTAGATTTAAAATAAATTAAATAACAGTTATTGCCTAACCTTCTTTAAAATCCTACTTAGATACAACTGTAACAAAACTATTGATTAAATTCAAAAGCAAAATTTATTTTTATTTTAGATTTTAAAAAATTAAAAAGAATATTTATGAACCTCCTCCTGAGTTACAAATTTATTCAAATTATATTAACTTCATTCAAAATATCTGTTGGCTAAATTTGTTAATTTGAATTAAAAAATAAGATACATTGCTTAAGATTTTTTAAATCTTGCTCAATGTCATGGCTAAATTTGTTCATTTTGAGTTAAAAAAAAAATAAATTGATAGTCATCTGTAAAACATTACATAATCACAATCATATCAAATCTATTGCCTATTAAAATCTTTTAAAAAAAAAAAATTAAGCATCTATATATTTATTTTGATTTTTGAATTTAAAAAAATTCAAAATTCCTATTAGGGAACAAAATTTGTTAGTTGGATCCAGAAAAAGTAATGAATTTTATGAACTTTGTAAAATCAAGAAAGTTATTAAATTATTTTTTTGTTAAACTCTTACTTTTTCATAATTTTAATTTACGGGGACAAAATGAGAAAAATTATGATTTCTTAAATACTATTTTATCTTGTGCATAACACAGGTCACATGCTAGTATATTATATAAGGAAAAATGTGTTTCTAATGACAAGGCTTGTGGGAGCTCTAAACCCTCAAACTAAATTTTATGATTTTTTTATTTTTAAATAATAAAAAACATTCAATTGGTTAAACTCTCATTTAATTATAACAATAAAACTCTAATTATTCTACAAATTACGATTTTTAAAAGGAAAGTATGCTCAACTATTTCAAAATTTAAATTTGAGTGCCACTTCATATGGAAGCAATTCAATAAATCTAATTATTTTTTATTTAAAAAAAAAAAACCTATTGGTTAATTCTAATTTAACCGTAACAATTGAACTCTAATTAATCAATAAATTATGACTTCTAAATGGAAAGTATGCTAAATTATTCATATGGAAGCAATTTGCTAAAATCTAATTATAATCATAAAAAATTCTAATTATTTCATAATTTATGATTTTTGAAAATATATTTCCATTTCAAAATTTAAAATTATGTGTCATTAAATATGATATACAATTCAATATAATCTAAATTTAAAAAAAAAAAAAAAAACCTTTCAAATGGTCACATTATTTATGCTACAACTAATATAGAAATCTTTTTCAAAATTTATAATAATGGTTCTTTCAAAATTCAATATAGCAAGTTTTCAAAATTACATTTTAAAAAAAATCAAAATTATTTTTATTTTTATTTATTTCCAAACCCACATACTAAATTTCTTGATTAATTTTTATTTATTATTAAAAAAATTTTAAAAATTCTATTGGGTAACACTTTTTCAACAATAAAAATATAGCTATCTAATGATTTATGAAATTTAAAAAGAAAGTGTAGTAACCCATTTCAAAATTCAAAAGTGTGCCATCTACCGATTAAAAAAAAAAAAATCTAATTTTCTCATAATTTATGACTTTTAAAAGGAAAGAACACTAAATCAATTTTAAAATTGTGTATCACAAATTATGAGAAGCAATGCACATTTTCCATAAATTTTCTCTGTTGCACTTATGATTCAAGTCAAATTAGAGTCGGTGTTCATCAAGTATTGCAACTGTTGGTGATGGGTGCAATTGTGAATAATGCAATTGATAAATATTTTCAATTTAAGTTTATGATTTTTTATAAGATAAATTTCTAATCTTTAGTGTAACGCCCTGGAAATAATGACATTTAACCCAACAATATTGACATGCTAAGATATATAAAAGATCCACGTTCTTTCATTCAACAGGGTTCTATTACAAAACGTATTACATGTTAACAACAAAAGCAAATGCCCTAAGGGCTTCTGACTTTCCAAGTTAACACTTGGTTACAAGAAAATAGAGTGCTAGCTCATTTACACATTAAGCCCTAGGCTTGAATTTACATGTAACACGCAAAAGGAAAGACAAACAAAAGTCCATCCGCCACTAGCCTTCCAAGCTAAGCCCTTGGAGGTGGCATGCTACCAAGACTGAAAATGATGTTCCCATATAGGGTGAGCCACACCAAAGAGAAATATACTAAACCGTTATAAATAATGACTAAAAGACTAACAATTGATAGATGGCCAACTGTTTTTCATTCTTTCATCACTTCAACAAATATAAACAAAACAGATATATTCACACTTTCCATGACAAGCATACATGCTCGCCAATATTTTCTAGATAAGCATACATGCTCTATCTACGGAGTTCATCCTATCTCCTCCCGGTAACATCCGGTTTAGAGGTCCATCCCTATCTTCCCTAAACCATGAGTCCATCCCCTATCTCCTCCAACACAACACAATGCATATATATAACAATTATACACATCACATATCAATACATAAAATCAATGTATTCTTTCCATCGTCATAACCCATGACCCAATTCTATCTCAATTCCTCATTTTCCACAATTAATTATTCAAATTAATAAATCCATGTAATTAGGACATTTCCATAATTAACATTACAACCCTTAGGTTCCAATTTCACTAATGTTCCAACATTAATTCCATGTTTCTATACCAAACATGCTTCTAGGTTTATTATAGACAAAACCCCAACTTTTGTAAAATTACACAATGGCCCAAAGTTTCCCAAAATTTCACAACAACTACCAACATATCAAAATGCTAAAATTTAAAGACAATATCTATAAAAAGGAGTAGGATATCCCTACCTCAAAGTTTGAGCTCAAAAGGAGATGAAGACCCAAGAATCAAAGTGCTCCAAACACCGACTTTTTCAGATTAAATCGAAGCCCTCGACAACCTCTACCTTTTAACAAAGCAAGATGGAAAGGAAATGATCCTAGATAGATCAAACCTTAGAGAGAGTGTAATGTTAGAGAGAGAAGCTCTCGATCTGGAGGATTGAATCAAAAGTTTATAAAAATTGATTTGAAACTTCATTGCCGAATCGATATAAACAGGCTCGCTCGGCGAAGACTTGGTCGCCGAGCGACTGCATTGAAAACCGTAGCTCGAGCCAAAAGGTCTCGCTCGAGCCAACATCCTAGAAGCTCGCTCGGCGAAGAAAAGCTCGCCGAGCAGAACTCGACCTTCAGTTCGCAACTAGACGACGCTGACGCGAAGCGATTTAACCGCCGCCGGCGAAGATCGAACCAGATCGCTGGCGAAGAATCATTTCGCTCGAGCGAAAATCATGGTGTTCAGTTCAGCCCAGACGATCGCTTCGCTCAGCGAAGCCGCTCGAGCTCGACCCACGGACATTAAACTCAACGCCGCTCGGCGACAAACTCGCTTCGGCGAAGGACAAAATTTCAGGCGAACCCTTGGCTCCGAATACAACCAACTCAAACAAACACGCCTAACACATCCTATAACTCAAATACAATATATGAAAGGACGTAAACAGGACAACAATCCACTACCAACATCCACGGACACATGTCCGGATCACTGTACGACAAGGGTAAACCCGGGATCGCTATAACCTCCCCCCCTTAAAGAATTTCGTCCCGAAATCAAAACAAGTTTTTGAAAAGCAAGCCCTTTTTTTTTTTTTAAACAATGTCATAACACAACATTTAACAATTCGACCCATTACCGGTCATCCATCTCCTATTAAGAGGCATTTCTCAACATGTACATCTCAAGATGCAATTTCTTTCCATTTCAACCATTTCCCACATATATGGTTTACAATTTATATCGTAAGCAATAATCATGATACAATTTTATTTCTATAATATAGCCAACATATGCAATATTATAATCAACTCCCATAACAAGGCAAGTTCTACAACATTTACATTAACCAAAACATACACCATGTTTTACAACTTAAGACATTTCAAATGTTCTTAAAGTTCATTACAATTTACAAAATTGCAACACTTGATTACACATCAACAAATAAGTCCGGATATTTCTCACGGACTCCCAACTCACGTTCCCAAGTGGCCTCCTCCACTCGTGATGTTTCCACAAAACCTTAACCAACGGATGGTCTTACCACGCAGACTTGATCCCGCCTATCCAAGACTGAACCGCCTCTCCTCATCTGAGGCATCCTCATCTACCTCTAAGTCGGTCCAATCCAACACGTGTGATGGATCCGCTCATACTTCAAGCATACTTACATGAAACACGTCATGAACTCCAGGCCAATGGCGGCAAAGCTAAACGATAAGCAACCTCGCCAATCCGCCAAGGACCTCAAAGGACCAATAAACCGAGGGGACAACTTTCCACTCTTCCCAAATCTCAACAAACCCCGCCTAGGTGATATCTTCAAAAAGACATGATCACCCACCTCAAACTCTAACGGTCTCCTTCTACGGTCAGCATAGGACTTCTGACGACTCTGGGCCGTAACAAGCCTCCTACGGATAAGCTCAACTTTCTCTCTGTCTCCTAACCAACTCCGGACCCAACAAAGGTGTGTCACCCACCTCGCCCAACAAACCGGAGACCTACAAGGTCGGCCATACAAGGCCTCAAATGGTGCCATACCGATACTAGATCGAAATCATATTGTAGGCAAACTCCACCAGTAAGTGCCTCTCCCATGTCCCATCGAAATCAAGGACACAACCTCAAGCATATCCTCAAGGATCTGAATGGTACGCTCGGACTGCCCATCAGTCTGAGGATGGTAAGCTGTACTAAAGGTCAACTTAGTACCTAAAGCACTCTGCAAACTCTGCCACAACCTAGCAGTAAAACGAGGATCTCTATCTGAGACGATCGTCACTGGGACCCCGTGCAATCTCACTATGTCCCGAACATACAAGTCGGCAAGATGATCTACCGAATCTCTCACGCGCATTGGAATGAAATGCGCCGACTTGGTCAACCGGTCTACAACCACCCAAATAGTGTCACTACCCCGCTGAGTCTTCGGAAGACCTACAACGAAGTCCATGGTGACATGCTCCCACTTCCACTCGGCAATAGGCAAGGGTTGTAACAAACCCGCCGGCCTCTGATGCTCGGCCTTCACTTGCTGACAAGTAAGGCACTTAGACACGAAGACTGCCACATCTCTCTTCATACCCCGCCACCAAAACTGACGACCCAAATCCCGATACATCTTAGTACCTCCCGGATGCACCGCAAGGCGTGAATGATGAAACTCTGAGTACCTCCTCTCGGCAGCTCCCAGACAAACAAACAAACGGTCTCGGATCTCACACTCAGTCGGGATACACCGTCAAACCCTTCTCAACCTTCCCATTGGAGATCCTCTCTCGAGGGATTCTACCTCAAGATCACCTCTCTGGCTCTAACACTCGAGTCACAAGTGTAGGTCGCAAGAACCACGTAAAACAAGGCCGCCTCAGCGGATTCGCCGAATAAGTCAAACTCGCCAAGTGCCCCCAACATCTCCCACTCGGATGGCTACACAAGCTACATCACTAATGGATTTCCTACTAAGAGCATCGCCACAACATTGGCCTTCCTCGGGTGATAATGCAACTCAAGTCGTAATCTTCTATAAACTCCATCCACCTTCTTCGCCTCAAGTTCAAGTCTTTCGGAAAACAGATACTTCAGACTTTTATGATCCGAGAACACCTCGAATCTCTCACCATAAAGGTAGTGCCTCCAGATTTTCAAGGCAAAGATCACTACCGCCAACTCTAGGTCGTGTGTAGGGTAATTCTTCTCGTATTTTTAATCGGCGTGAGCCATAGGCTACTACTTTCCTCTTGCATTAACACACAACCCAAACCCTCTCGTGAGGCATCACAATAGATCGATAACCCAACCCTCTCCGGATAATCAAGATGGAGCGGTGGTCAATCTAACCTTCAATTCAAACGACTTTTCACAAGTCTCATCCCATACAAATTTGACTCCTGGCGAGTCAACCTAGTCAACGGCGGCTAACACGAGAAATCTTTCACAAACCGACGGTAGTACCCGGCTAATCGAGCTGCGAATCTCAAACACATTCTTAGGCAGTGCCGGCCTTGCCTCGCCAATCTTGGATGTATCAACAGACACCCCTTCCCGTAAACTACATGGCCTAAGAACTTGACTTCTCTTAGCGAACTCAGACTTCCCAAACTTGGCATCTGACCTATGGGCTCTAAGCAATTCAAGCACCACTCTCAAGTGTTCCTCGTGCTTTGCTCGAGGGTGAATAGATAAGAATATCATCCACAAAAACGACCACAAAAGCGATCCAAGAATTCCGGAAGATCCGTTCATCAAGTCCATAAAGATCGCGTTGGTAAGCCCAAATGGCATCACCAGAACTCATAATGGCCATACAGCGTCTGGAATGCCGTCTTGAATATCCTCCTCTCGACCCTCAACTGGTGGTAACCCGATATCAAGTCTATCTTAGAGAAACAACGAACCCTTCAACTGGTCAAACAAGTCATCTATCACGGGCATAGGGTATTTATTCTAAGCGTAGCTTTGATTCAACTTCCGTAATCGATACACAATCTCAAGGCACCGCTTTTCTTTTTAGCAAAGAGGGCCGGTGCTCCCCACGGCGATACACTAGGCTTAACGAAGCCCTTATCTAGCAATTCTTGGAGCCGAACTTTCAACTCAATCAACTCGCCGGTGCAAAGCGATAAGGTGCCATAGAAATCGGCGCGTCTTGCACTAAATCAATAGAGAACTCTGTCTCTCGTGGGGTGGCAAATCAATAAGATCCTCGAAAGACATCACAGATTCACAAACTACCCTTGGCAACTCAACTGGGTCTCATCACACTCGCCATTCTCAAAACTAGCAAGTAAACTACTAAGCTCATTCCGCCATAGCGGACCGCACTTCGCGGGCACAATACTACCAACCCGGTCTCCTAAAAGTGGAAAACTCCCGTTCATCAGACAAAGAGTAACCTCTGGCGGTAGCAATCAATAACCGCCTTATGACGATAACTACCCATACCCAAAATAACATCAAAGCCCTTCATGGGCATAACTACAAATGGAAAAGGAAGGCGATGATCGCTTAATCTATATCACAAACCCTCTACATCCGTGCCTCAAAATTAACTCACCCCCAATAGGTGACACAACGCAAATAGGAGATGCTAAAAGTGCTAACTCCGGCCAACACAGATGCAAATGCGCAGATATAAAAGAATGAGATGCACCGTGTCAATCAACACTCTAGCAACCGAATTGCAAAACAAAAAGTACCTCTCACTACCGATGGAGCCAGATACTAGGTCTGTGATAACAAAGATACACGCCACAGAGGCCCTCGATCTACCTTTCGCCTCTGGAGCATAGGATCATTGTCTTGACTGACGACGAAGCCCGGATTGGCCTCGAGGCTCAGACCGACCGAGCTGGTTGAAATCCTGCGTCTGTCTAGAACCAGACGCTCGAGTGGCACTCAACCGTGGCAATACCTCTTCATGTGCCCGGCTGTCCCACACTGGTAACACGATACGGCCGCCGCCTCGAACTCGACTCAGGTCTGGCCGACGAAGAAGCTCTCGACCCCGCCTTCAAGGCAAGCAGAAGCCTTGTGACCCGGCCACACTTGAAACAGTGAACTCTCCTCGACCGCCTCCCGAGCTCGCACTGCAGTCGGGAAAGTCGACTCAGCCAAACCACTCGACGGGCCGAGGGTTATAACCCTCCGCCTCTGCCATCACCTGTCCTCTTGGCCCCTCTTGGAGCCCCCATGTTTCTCCTCTTCTCCTCCTGCATCATCACTCCATATGAGCCGCAAGATCCACCAAATGCTGTACTCTCGAATGTAAGGTCCACCAACTTTCAACTTGAGGTCCCACCTCAACTTCCGCTCAAACTCAGAGTAACGGCGCCTCTGCCGCCACCGGTTCAGTGCAAACCTCGACAAGCTAGTAAATGTAGCCTCAAACTCGCCACGACAAACCCTCGCTTAAGCTTGGCAACCGATCCCTTAGTCTCTCCCTAGCCATCATGCGGATAAAAACCTCTCTGGAAAGCATTCACAAACGCCACCCAAGTACCACCAAGACGAACTTTCTCATACTTCCACCATTGACCAAGATCTCCTTCACCGAAGGATGCCAAGGTCACTTTCAACGCTCCATCCTCAATGCCTAGCATTTGAACGCTTTTATTCATCTGTTTCTAGCCACTCTCGCCTTCAATGGCTCCTTAGGATCTCCAACAAACTCCTCCGTTAGACCGAAGAACTCCCTCTTCAAGAAAGAAGGTCCCGCCTCGGTTCGATTTTACGCTTCCGAGAATACCTAAGGCCCCGCTATCTCTGCCAAGGCACCCATGGCTCGCTTGACCTTGGCTCGCCACATTGGCACGACCAACCCTTCTGAATCGCCGGAACCTCATCCGTAATGGCACTTCTCGCCTCCTAGGCCTACCACGCCTACCACCTCTTGCTCGCCCCGACATCCTAATAAAGGTAACACGAGCGTTAGCACATTTGTAAACGTGCCAAAACTAAACACTCACGCCCTAATGCACGGATAATCGTAATTCATTCCACGTAAGCACATAAACACATATAGCACTTACGAATTTCATTTCCGGATGATGATAGTCCCAAGGCGTTACTAGAGTACCTGGGTAGAAACAAAGATTGATCAAGTGCCTTTCCAACAAGACTCCCGAAAACCCAAAGGCCCAATCAACATCCTAGAAACTAAATCCCATACCCATATAATCACATAAGCATGTTATCACATAAACATATAACAAGACACCTAAGTCTCTATCAAGCGAGACAAACCCATTGTGATCCTAATCACTTCCCACGCACCCAAAGTATTGAACCCTGACGCCTCGATACCAAGTTGTAACGCTCGAAATAATGACATTTAACCCAACAATATTGACATGCTAAGATATATAAAAGATCCACGCTTTTCATTCAACAGGTTCTATTACAAAACGTATTACATGTTAACAACAAAAGCAAATGCCCTAAGGGCTTCTGACTTTCCAAGTTAACACTTGGTTACAAGAAAATAGAGTGCTAGCTCATTTACACATTAAGCCCTAGGCTTGAATTTACATGTAACAACGCAAAAGGAAAGACAAACAAAAGTCCATCCGCCACTAGCCTTCCAAGCTAAGCCCTTGGAGGTGGCATGCTACCAAGACGAAAATGATGTTCTATATAGGGTGAGCCACACCAAGAGAAATATACTAAACCGGTTATAAATAATGACTAAAAGACTAACAATTGATAGATGGCCAACTGTTTTACATTCTTTCATCACTTCAACAAATATAAACAAAACAGATATATTCACACTTTCCATGACAAGCATACATGCTCGCCAATATTTTCTAGATAAGCATACATGCTCTATCTCTGAGTTCATCCCTATCTCCTCCCGGTAACATCCGGTTTAGAGGTCCATCCCTATCTTCCCTAAACCGCGAGAGTCCATCCCCTATCTCCTCCAACACAACACAATGCATATATATAACAATTATACACATCACATATCAATACATAAAATCAATGTATTCTTTCCATCGTCATAACCCATGACCCAATTCTATCTCAATTCCTCATTTTCCACAATTAATTATTCAAATTAATAAATCCATGTAATTAGGACATTTCCATAATTAACATTACAACCCTTAGGTTCCAATTTCACTAATGTTCCAACATTAATTCCATGTTTCTATACCAAACATGCTTCTAGGTTTATTATAGACAAAACCCCAACTTTTGTAAAATTACACAATGGCCCAAAGTTTCCCAAAATTTCACAACAACTACCAACATATCAAAATGCTAAAATTTAAAGACAATATCTATAAAAAGGAGTAGGATATCCCTACCTCAAAGTTTGAGCTCAAAAGGAGATGAAGACCCAAGAATCAAAGTGCTCCAAACACCGACTTTTTCAGATTAAATCGAAGCCCTCGACAACCTCTACCTTTTTAACAAAGCAAGATGGAAAGGAAATGATCCTAGATAGATCAAACCTTAGAGAGAGTGTAATGTTAGAGAGAGAAGCTCTCGATCCGGAGGATTGAATCAAAAGTTTATAAAAATCGATTTGAAACTTCATTGCCGAATCGATATAAACAAAGCTCGCTGGCGAAGACTTGGTCGCTTCGAGCGACTGCATACGAAACCGTAGCAGGAGCCAAAAAGGCCTCGCTCCAGCCAACATCCTAGAAGCTCGCCGGCGAAGAAAAGCTTCGCCGAGCAGAACTCGACCTTCAGTTCGAATTAGACGACGCTGAAGCGACGAACCGCTCGCCGGCGAAGATCAACCAGATCGCTCGGCGAAGAATCGGCCGCTCGAGCGAAATCATGGTGTTGAGGTCAGCCAGACGTTAGCTGCTTCGCCGAAGCGGCCGCCAGCTCGACCCACCGACATTAAAACTCAACGCCGCTCGGCGACAAACTCTCGCTCGGCGAAGGACAAAATTTCGGCAAGAACCCTTGGCTCCCGAATACAACCAACCTGAAACAAACCTGCCCAACACATCCTATAACTCAAATACAATATATGAAAGGACGTAAACAGGACAACAATCCACTACCAACATCCACGGACACATGTCCGGATCACTGTACGACAAGGGTAAACCCGGGATCGCTATATTTAGTCTCCCGCATCTTATTTTGTATTATGCATCTAATAATTATGTTAATTTCTAAAAATTTATTGCTTGCTTATTTAATCTAAGTGTATTTTTATAAAAATCTCCAATCTCTTCCATCGCTGTTCAATGGTTTAAAATCTATATTTATCAAGTGCATAAATATGGATGACAGAGGCAATTAAGAAAATGTGCATATTTATTCTCAATATAGCCAGTAACAATTTTTCATTATAAGTTTTTTCTTCTTCTGGAGGATACATATGGTTATAATTTTACTTATGCATTTATGTTTTGTAATTTCTATGATTTCATATTTCAAAATATCTATAAAATTTGCTTTCAATTTTCAGATTTTATAGTTGGTGCATTTTTTCTTGAATAATGTTATACTTATTGTATTTTTATATTATATTTTATTGTGTGACTAAGTTTATTTGATTGTAATTTTAAATAAGAATTTATTTGATATTTTTATAGCTTATTTGGCTAAACAATAGAGGTTTTTTAAAGTACAATTTGTAACTTTTTTTTTAAACATATTTGAAATCTTTGAATACATGTGAACATAAGAGTCTCATATATTTCAACTTAGTAATAACTTTTGAGGCATTATGAATATTTACACAATAAAATTGTCATACAGCTTATTAAAGCACTACCTTGCACCTAATAATTTTACAACTTATTTTAAGTTAATAATTTAAAATTTTACTTACAATTTATAACCATTATATGGGTCATGCCAAACATTAAACAAAGTTTAAGAAATACAAAGTGCATTTAGGTTATGGCCTAAGTTACATAAGCTTAATAATGATCGTGAACATCGTGCACTAACATGTGGATAATTTTCCTAAATAAATATTTGTCAACATTTTGAATGAGAGAATTTTGCTTAAAAAATAGGTTGATGATTAGATTTAGAGCATATTTGATAAAACTTAATTATTGATTTTGTAATACTAAAAGTTTTAATAAAGTATAAAATTTTTAAATTGCATAAATTTATTCATAAATATTAAATGTGAAAAATGCTAGGAGTTTTGAAAATATTAAATTTTCAAATGCTAGAAGCAATATTTGATTAATTATATAGCGATCCCGGTTTTACCCCGACCTTTATTGCGTTTCGAACTCGGGTTTCGTGATTGTATGTTGTAGTCTACGTCTTGTTTCTTTCCTTTAATTCTTTGAATTTGAGTTTTGGGACTCGTTGGGCAAGTTTGGAACAGGTTGGTTGCTGGTTGGTTCAGATGGTTGTTGCCCAGATTTTGGGACTCGTTGGGAAAGTTTGGAACAGGTTAGTTGTCGCTCGAGCGCTCGCTCGAGCGAGCCTTGTGTAATTTGCTTCTTTGCTCGAGCAAGGTTTATTACGTTCGAGCGAGAACTGAGGGTCTTCAGGTTTCTTTCCCAGACCCAGTTTTCTGGAAGGATGTAAGTTCTTCACTCGAGCGAGGCTTCTTATGCTCGAGCGAGCTTTGTAGAATTGTTTCTTCGCTCGAGTGAGACTTTTTGTGCTCGAGCGTGCGTGCGTCTGCGTCTATGGCAGACCTGAAGCTTTGCATTCTGCGCTCGAGCGACGCTTCTTGTGCTCGAGCGAGGTCACTTGTTGTGTCTGGTCACTCGAGCGAGGACTGCGTATATCAGTTCACAGCGGAGGAGTTTTACATCACTTTTTTGAATCTCTTTTTGCTAAAAACCCTAGATCAACTATCTCTCTGTAACGCCCCGAAATAATCCAACACAGAAAATACATCAACCCACTTCCAAATAAGATAATAACCATGGCTCAAGGGATGCCGGAAAGATATATTCACCATGTTCCTTTGCATAGTTCCAAATGTTATACAAAAGTAATCTCACTTGCGATTATACATTCATTGACAAACTAGTACATGAATCTATAGCATGTAAAATCATTTAATCAAAACGAATAAGGCCCTCAAGGGCTTACAAGTTCCAAGGCAATAGCCCGGTTACACAAAATGGTCTCTCGGACCCATACAAATTAGCCATTGGATTTACAAGAAGTTAACACAAATAAAAGAGCAATCTACTCTTCACCAAAAACGTATCCACGCCTTCGGTTTGGCAAGATCACCACATCTTTACCTGCACCAATATCCCATAGGGGTGAGCATAAAGCCTAGTAGAGAATTCTAACAAAGTATATACAGTTATGCAAAACTTCTCAACATCATATGCAAATGTGATGCCATGCAATGTAATAATAAAGAAGAACTTCATTTCAAAGCATAACTTGAAGATCACCATGTTTTCAATAACATTTTACATTCTCATCGATTTCAAAACTTCCAATTCCTTTAAATTTATAGGGGCGATACATATGACTCAAGTAATCCCTAAGTTTGTATTTGCAAGAAGGCTCAACAAGCACTACCAAATTATCATTTTTACCGGTATTAACCGGAAGGCTCGACACCTATCCGTGCAGTTTTCTGGTCTTTCACCATGGACACTCAGGCCAACTTACCAAGTTCAACTACACCCCCTATCCGGACTTACCACGTATTTACCCCATACCACACTTCCATAGTTCGTATTACAACACTTCCTTCTTTCATGAAGTAAATATTTTTCAATCTAAACTCACAATGTATGATAATAATAATCCGAAATGTGTATGCAATGCAATGATCTTACTCATATGTCATAGTATTACTCCATTTCCAACTATCTCTACAACAATATCAATTTACCACGTTTTTCATTTCTTCTCCTCAATATTATTTCACAAAATAACCATGCCATCATTTTATAGCAAGTTAGCCTCTTCAAGACTACATGTGATGTTTTTCAAACATTAACTCTAATGTTTACAATTCTCACTATCCAAGATGCACAATCATTTGCCATTTCACAACAATACACTTTCAAGTGTTTAACAATAATGTTAAAATAACATCTCATTTCTCATGTATCAAATAAATTGCCATTTTTGCTAAACATATGATAAAAGTCCACTCTCTTAACACAAAACAACAAGAAACCCTTAGACATGTTCACATTTTTTCAAAAATCCCCAAAATTTCTAGGGTTTTATATCAAAACCGAAACATCTCTATAATATAATATTAACATGCATCCTTAAAAGACATTAAAAGAAAACATGCATCCTTAAAACACCCTCAAAATTAAACCCATACTATATAATATTAACATGCATCCTTAAAAGAAAACAAAGAGTATTATTCCATTCATCAGAGTAAACTTATTAAAAGACATTACATGTAATAAAGAAAGTAAATGCCCTACGGGCTTACATCTTTCCAAGCCAATACTTGGACACAACAAATATGAGTACTAACTCATTTACAAGTTAAGCCCTTGGCTTGAGTCCTTACATGTAATATCAAATAAAGCAAATAACAACTAATCTAAAATGAGTCTTCAACTCTAAATCCTTCCAAGCTAATTCCTTGGAGGTAGCCCATCACCTGAACTTGAAAATGATGTTCCCATATAGGGTGAGCCACAGCCCAGTAGAAAAATACTAAACCAAGTATAAGAATTAACTAAAGCAGTAGCATTCGATAGATGATTAACACAAGGTAGTCAATTACATCACTATACAATTCCACTTTCCATTTATACAAATATGGCTTTGAGCCTGGCCTAATAACTCAACAGGGAAAACAAATCAAGTTAGACCTTTCTTATATCATAACAGATACACATGTTGGTGTTGTATCAATCTCAATCAAAATTCACTTCCATACTTCCCCATTGATACACATTTTAGTGATGTATCAAATCAAACAATAAATACTCCAGTAGATAAGCATAAGAGTCAGATCATAATCAGAATGGGCGAGCATATGAGCTGCGACCCTGGGTCCATCCCCTATCTTCCCTCAAACATTAGCCGGTTTAGAGGTACATCCCCTATCTTCCCCTAAACCGTGGAGTACATCCCCTATCTCCTCCCAAACACAAGTAATGCATATAAACACAAAGTCATATACACAATCAATCAATACATAAATTTAATGTATTATTCCAACCTTTATACGCAACGACATAGCCAATTGATTAGTTTCAGTTTTTCCTAATCCACATGCAATGTCTACAACAATCATGACTATCCTCCACCGATAGCCCAAAACAGTTATTTCTAAGCAGGAAATAAATGTACAACACATGTAATCTCAATTTCAAAGATGAGTGGTTAAATTATCCCGCTACATCATGTAATCTCATAACTTCCCAATATTATGAATTAAACCAATTTCCACACCTTTCCCAAAATTAATTATACGAATTAATTTTATTACAACAATTAGGGCTTTTTAATTATAAAACAAACCCTAGCTTTTCTCAACATTACCAAACAACCCAACATATCAGGAATACCAGAACTTAGGATTAAAACCTATAAGATGGAGTAGGAAATCCCTACCTCGAAGCAAAGAACTCGAATGGAGAAGATGGAGATGACGACCCAAATACCAAAGTGCTCCAAACCCAAGATTGTTCAGATTAGAACGAAGCCCTCGACTCACTCTATCTTTTTAATAAAGCAACTAGGGTAGAAATACACTCTAAGTAGATCAAACCTAAGAGAAAAAGTGTGTAGGGAGAGAGAAAAGACAGTTCTAGGGTTTTAGAATCAAAAAGAAGGTGAAAAATGATCCAGAAAGTCGGATCTCGGACTTTTATACCAGTCGCCCCGCTCGATCGGACAAACCCCCGCTCGAGCGGCCAATCCCCCGCCCGAGCGCCGGATGCACGCTCCCAGAACTTCTGCAGACAGGTCTCCCGCTCGAGCGTCACTCACAACTTCCCGCTCGAGCGTTCAAACCTCCGCTCGAGCGTACAACACTATAGACGAGATACTGGATGGGTGTTTTCCCCGCTCGAGTGCCAAAACCCCCGCTCGAGCGGACAAGCAACAAAAGGATCCCTGCTCGAGCGTCAAACTCCCCGCTCGAGCGGACGAGCCAAAATCTAGGCAACTAGACTTGGTTCCTAAGCTCAACCAACCAGCTCCAAATCTTCCCAACACAACCCAAGACTCAATATAAGAAGTAAAGGATGGAAACTACAAACTCTCAACAATCAACTCCACGGAACCTAAGTCCGGATACAACAAAAAAAAAGGAAAAGACCGGGGTCGCTATAACCTCCTGTAGACACCCCATTTTTGACCGCCCTTAAGACTTGGGCACTACTGATGGTTTACTTGTTGGAGAAAGGTGTGCAGTGCACAGGTTCAGTTTCTTCGGCAAGGAGAGAGGCAAATCTCAACTTCATACCCCATTGTGGACCAAAATTATTTTTGATGGTTTGTAGACCTTAAAACCCTCTCTTCAAAACATTTTTGAAATAAAATTCCCACGATGTTAGACACCAGCTCGCATTTCGGTAATGTTCGCTTTTGGTAAAAACCGAGCAAGGACAAAGGAGAGATGAATGAAAGAGAGATGAAATCTTTGAAAAATCTTTCAAAACACCTTACTTAGGGGTTTGAAGTTGAAGAAAAGAGGAGAAAAGGGGAGAAAACTAGTTTGGGAGTGGTTCAGCATGAATCCGGGAAGGAGAAAAGTCTGCGCGGCTTCCCCGAAACGGGCGTAACTCTTTATACAAGAGGAATTAAAATATGAGGCCACCACCATTGGAAATCTTACTTCCGGGGCTTCATTTTTCACTCAAGAATCTTTTAAGTCCAAATCCAGGGGGAGGAGATATGGTCGGTTGAAGTCCGGTTGGACCGAATCTGCGCGGCTTTACGGAAACTGGCATAACTTTTTCTACAGGAGGAATTTTAATGCAAGGTTTGCGCCATTGGAAAGATAACTTCCGGGGCTACAATCTAGACATCCACCGGAACTTTGTGACCTCACCGGCTGCCGACCGGCACAAAAGATTGCCGGCCGGCCAAAAGTGCCCAGAATTCAGATTTTTGACAGATATTTATCAATACACTGTGGCAGATATTTTCAATGGGATATTTTGGCCAAAAGCTATTATTTTTGATATATAGAGCCTTATATCTCATATGGCTTAGGGTGAGAACAAAAAAGCAAATCTTGGGAGCTTCTCACTCTAAAACATCCCTCTCTCTCTACACTTCCAAGTTCAAAACCTCTCAAATCCTTGGCCATTTCTTCACCACCACCAAGCACCACCACCACCACTCCATTTCCAGCAGCAAGGGGAGCTTTTCAGAGGCTTAGAAGCAACATTCCTCAAGCCAAGAGGTAGAAAAGAAGTGGTCTTCAAGGGTAAGTTGCTATTTCTCTCTTTTGTAGCACTTTCTTGTCTCATTTCTTAAGCCATTTTTCTTATTGTTTTAGGCTCCAACCTAAACTGAAACTAGGTCTCTTTTGAGCTATTCTACATGTTTGTTCAAGGGCTCAAACCTGTTTGAGCCCTTCATGATGCACTTGCTTCAATATCATCTTGTATATCAATATCTTGCATGCTATTTATAGCTCATGTGTGATCTATTTCTGAGCCTGATGTAAACTGTGAGTGGGCCTATTTTGAGCCCCTATTCAACATTGAAGAAGGGCTCAACCATTTTTGGCCTCTATATCATGCACTTGCTTTGTAATCTCTCATATTTACTGTAAAATTGCATGATTTGTTTGGTCTACTTGAATTCTGTTTTGGAGCATGTCATTAACTGTGAGTAGGCTTATTTTAGGTCCCTCTACAACATTGTAGAAGGGATAAACTTTGTTGGGGGTCTCCATGTTGTGCTTGTCTTTATACCCCTCTTTGACCCCCCCCATTTTTGCATGCTTTGTTAAGCCTGTCTAGCTTCTGTTTTCGGCCATCATCAGGTCTGGAAAGAGTCTTATTTTGATCTTATTGGCGTATTTCATGAAGGGTCTTTGTTGGTTGGATGAATGTTTGGGGTACCCCATGTTATAACCTTGTGTATCCTAGTTCTTGCATGGCATTTTTAGCATATTTGCACACTGAGTTGAGGCATGTCATCTACTGTAAATGTGCATATTTTTGGTCTCTCATCAGTGTTGTAGAAAGAAATTTTTTAGTTTGAGCATCGCATGCATCACTTGTTTCAATACCCCTCTCTTGGCCCCATTTTTGTATGCCATTGTTGTCCTATCTATGCTTACTATTTGGCCATGTCTTGTACTGTTAAAATGCTATTTTGGGGGCTGCCTTGCTACTGTTTTGCATTTCATGTACCAATTACCCATGTTTAGTATGGCTGTAGGCCATTTCGGGCGCTTAATATCGCATTTCGGGACCATTCCGAGCATTTGGTGTCATTTCCCCACCTTTCGGGACTGTTTTGCATCATTTGTGAGTGCTGAAATCCCATTTGCATGCTTGCATATCATTTTCCATGCCATTGCATTGTGTATGCCATTTCATGCCTTAGGATCATTGCCTCGGTTTGCGTGCCCGCGTGCACGCATTTCGAGGCATCTCGTTTTCATAGCATTGTGCATGCTAAGTCATATGTTAGTTGCATCCATGCATATCATGCATATCACATTGTGTTCGGGATAGGAGTTAGCCCGGGCACGGGAAACGAGGCGCGTTTCGTACCCCGAGTGACGGAACGGGTCTCAATTCCCAAGTCACCGACGCTTCGGATTACCCATGATGGAGTTAGGTTTTGTTGTAGCATTCATATGCATTCATCCTATATTGAGTTGTGCAATTCGGCTCCTCGGCCATCATGCATCGATATGCGTGATTGGTGGCACGAGGATCGAGGCATGCATATATTTGTGAAATACATTGCTATGCCTCTTTCTTGCTCTCTGTTGCAGCAAAATGAAGAATCGGCAACCTTTCGGAGTCTGGCACGCATTTTGAGAAACAATGCAAACAGAGGCTAATTGGGGCATCCCAATGGATTTTCGCGAGAAGGCAGCCCAAACATGCATCATACCATTATCCGAGCGAGTCAAGGCACAGCTTGCATGCCATTCTGATTTTTCTTAGTTAATTTGTTAATTAATTAGGAATTTATATTTATTCGAACTGTATTATCTTATTCGGACCCTCCGTGTGAGGGCGAATTTGTAATAAGTGTGGGTGAGTGGTGTGCATGTCTTCCAACCCCCACTTCTTTCTCCCTTTTATTTACCTGCTTTGATGGTAGATTAGGCACGCTTTATTTTAGCATACCTTATGCTATGCATGCGTGCATTCATGCATTTGTTTACATGCACCGGGCTCGGTACATCACGCTAACTGCATTGTATTTCAATTTCTAAATTGAATACGTGTTATCTGTAGCATTCCATATGCCATGTTTAGGATAGCCGAGCCTGCCTAGATTGCATCCTTGCCTGTGTTGCATTAGCCACTTAACATGACCTAGGGACATGCATGTCTGCTAACTAGTTTCTTGTTTTGGCACGGAGTACGATGTAAGCATTTTACGCTTTAGCATACCACATGCGTGTGAATGTTGCCATGACAGTATGCTTACCATGCGGCTAAGTGCTTATGTGAGATAAATTGTTTGAATGCCTGTGGGTGGAGGTTGGGTTGCTTGAGTTGGAAAACTCATTGAAATCCGTGTTTTAGCCTACTCGCGGGTAGTAAATTCAAACTGTTTTCAAAACGAACGGATATGCAATGTTTATTTCCAAATTAGGCAATCTAGTCTATACTTGTTTGCTGCGCGCATAACATAGTAATTCTAGGCTAATAACGGGGATAAGAACATGTAATGTCTTCAAAAAAGGATATCATGGTTAGTAGAGGTCGGTCTTCGGACCGGGCGAAAGGGGGTGCTCATAGCTGACCTTCCCCGATCGTACCCAAGCTCCCGAGCCAAGACCACTTTGGTGATGACGGACATGTGGCCTTGACAAGACCGAGTCGTGGTTTCCTAAATTTCCCATTTTAAAAAATATTTAGGTGGCGACTCTGTAATCTGGCAAAGCAGTCCATGTTTGGCACTACTTTTCAAAAATCTATTTTTCTTCAAAACGATTTGCCAGAGTTGGACTCTTTGGTTCAGATTTAGAACCGTGACACAAAATCGAGTCCTGCGAACTATAGTGACCCCAATACGAACCGGAACAGGAGTCATCCTCCCGGGGCGCGTTCGGGGACGTCTACACCTCCCCCCCTTAAAAGAATTTTGTCCCCGAAATTAAGCTTAAATTTTCGAAAACGGGTTTTTCTCAAATTCCACCAATATAACAATACATTAATGAACAACGTGACCCAATACCGGTCATCTCATCTCTTATCAAGAGGCATCTCACAATATGTATATAAAACAACATATATTACAACCTGCAACAATATTATGCATTTTTCCTTTCAATCTCAACAGTTTCAATATCATACTCAATCTCATGATAGAACTCGAATTCAACAATATATTCAACATAATCAATGTTATACTAAACTTCCATTCTAAGGCAAGTTTCAAAATACTAACATTAAACCAAAACATTCTCAATGTTTTCCAACTTAAGATATGTATAAAGCTCTTAAGTTCAACAATATTATAAAATCTAAATACAAGATTACAAATCAACGAACATGTCCGGATATTTCTCGCAGACTTCCAACTCACGTTCCCAAGTGGCTTCCTCCACTCCGTGATGCTTCCAGAGAACTTTCACCAAAGCGATGGTTTTGCCTTGCAAAACTTGATCCCGCCTATCCAAGACTCGAACCGGTCTCTCCTCGTACGAGATATCCTCGTCAACAATCAAGTCGCGGTCCAATCCAACACATGTGATGGATCCGGTTCATACTTCCGAAGCATACTCACATGAAACACGTCATGCACTCCGGATAACTGTGGTGGTAAAGCTAAACGATAGGCAGCCTCACCAATCCTCTCAAGGATCTCAAAAGGACCAATGAACCGAGGGGACAACTTCCCGCTCTTCCCAAACCTCATTAACCCCCGTCTAGGTGATATCTTCAGAAAGACATGATCACCCACCTCGAACACCAAAGGTCTCCTCCTACGGTCGGCATAAGATTTCTGACGACTCTGGGCTGTAACAAGCCTCCTACGGATAATCTCAACTTTCTCCGTCGTTTCCCTCACCAACTCCGGACCCAACAGAGGTGCGTCACCCACCTCAGCCCAACAAACTGGAGACCTACACGGTCGGCCATACAAGGCCTCAAACGGTGCCATACCGATACTAGACTGGAAACTGTTGTTGTAGGCAAACTCCACTAATGGTAAGTGCCTTTCCCACGACCCACTAAAGTCGAGAACACAACCCCGAAGCATATCCTCAAGGATCTGAATAGTACGTTGATTTGCCGTCGCCCGAGGATGATAAGCCGTGCTAAAGGTCAACTTAGTGCCTAAGGCACTCTGCAAACTCTGCCACAACCTGGCAGTAAAACGAGGATCTCTATCATAGACGATCGTCATTGGGACCCCGTGCAACCTTACTATGTCCCGAATATACAAGTCGGCAAGATGATCTACCGAATCTCTAACACGCATAGGAATAAAGTGCGCCGACTTAGTCAACCGGTCTACAACCACCCAAATAGCATCACTACCCCGCTGAGTCCTCGGAAGACACACAACGAAGTCCATAGTGACATGCTCCCACTTCCACTCGGCAATAGGCAAGGGTTGTAAAAAACCCGCTGGCCTCTGATGCTCGGCCTTCACTTGCTGACAAGTAAGGCACTTAGATCTGTCGCCATCTCTCTTCATACCCCGCCACCAAACCGGCGACCCAAATCCCGATACATCTTAGTGCCTCCCGGATGCACCGCAAGGCGTGAATGATGAAACTCTCGGAGTACCTCCTCTCGGCAAGACTTCGTCACAAACAGACGGTCTCGGTATCTCACACTCAGGTCGGGATACACCGTCAAACCCTTCTCAACCTTCCCACTGGAAATCTTTTCTCGGAGGGATTCTACCTCAAGGTCACCCCTCTGAGCCTCTAACACTCGAGTCACAAGGGGAGGTCGCGAACCACAGAAAACAAGGCCGCAGCCTCAACAGATTCGCCCAGAAGCAAATCAAACTCCCCAAGTGCACCCAACATCTCCCATTCTCGGATTGCTATACTAGCTACGTCACCAACAGATTTCCTGCTAAGGGCATCAGCCACAACATTGGCCTTCCCCGGATGATAGTGCAACTCGAAGTCATAATCCTCAATGAACTCCATCCACCTCCTCTGCCTCAAGTTCAAGTCTTTCTGTGAAAATAGATATTTCAGACTCTTATGATCCGAGAATACCTCGAACCTCTCACCATAAAGATAATGCCTCCAAATCTTCAAGGCGAAGATCACGGCTGCTAACTCTAGATCATGCGTAGGGTAATTCTTCTCGTGAATTTTCAACTGACGTGAGGGATAGGCAACGACTTTCCCGTCTTGGATGAACACACAACCTAGAGGCTCTTCTGAGGGTTCACAATAGATTTCATAACCCAACCCTCTCTCGGAATAATCAAGACCGAGCGGTGGTCAATCTAAATTTTAACTCTGAAACTTGACTTTTTCACAGGTCTCACCATACAAATTTGACTCTTCCGAGTCAATCTAGTTAACGTGAAGCTAACCTAGAGAAATCCTTCACGAACCGGTAATACCCAGCTAATCCCGTAAAATCGGATCTCAAACACACTCTTAGGTCAGGCCGATCTTGCCTTGCCTCAATCTTGGATGTATCAACAGACACCCCTTCCCCAGAAAGGACATGGCCTAAGAACTTCATCTCTTCTAGCAAGAACTCACACTTTCCAAACTTAGCATAAAGCTTATGGGCTCTAAGTAACTCAAGCACCACTCTCAAGTGTTCCTTGTGCTCCTCCTCCGAAGGTGAATAAATCAGAATGTCGTCTACGAAGACGACCACAAAACGATCTAAGAATTCCCGGAATATCCGGTTCATCAAATCCATAAACCCGCGGTGCATTGGTGAGCCCAAACGCATCACCGAAACTCATAGTGGCCATACGTCACAGAAATGCCGTCTTGAATATCCTCCTCACGACTCTCAACTGGTGATAACCCGACCTCAAGTCTATCTTAGAGAAACAACGGGAACCCCTCAACTGATCGAACATATCATCTATACGAGGCATCGGGTACTTATTCTTAACCGTAGCCCGATTCAACTTCCTAATCGATACACGTCTCAAAGCACCACCTTCGTCTTAGCAAAAGGGCCGGTGCTCCCGCTAAAACACTAGATAATGTAGCCCTTATCTAGCAACTCGGAGTTGAACCTTCAACTCAACTAACTCGTCCGGGGCAAAACGATAAGGTGTCATAGAAATCGGCGCCGTGCCGGGCACTAAATCAATAGAGAACTCAATCTCTCGATGAGGTGGCAAACTAACAAGATCCTCGGGAAAGACGTCCGAGTACTCACAAACCACCCTCGGTAACACAATTTGGGTCTCATCACACTCACTATGCTCAAAGCTAGCAAGTAGACCACTAAGCTCACTCCGCCCTCGCGGATCATACCCCGGTGGAAAAACACTACCAACCCGGTCGCGCAGAAAATGGAAACAGTCCCGGGTGACGGTACAACAAGTGACGCTGGCGGTAGCAATCAATAAGTGCCCGGTATGATGATAACCAGTCCATACCCAAAATAACATCAAAGCCCTTCATGGGCATAACTACAAAAGGAAACGGAAGTCTATGATAGTCGATCTCTATATCACAACCCCTAATACCTTGTTTCAAGATCAATTCACCCCCCAAGGGTGACACTACACAAATAGGAGATGCTAACTAAGCTAACTCCAACTCCAAAACAGATGCAAATGCAGCAGACACAAAGGAATGAGATGCACCCGTATCAATCAAAACATTAGCAACTGAGTTGCAAAACAAGAAGGTACCTCTCACAATTTGGAGGAACAAGATCCTCAAGCAGAATAAAGATATACGCCGCCAGACGACCTCGATCAACTTGCTCACCCACAGGAGCATAAGATCGCTGCAGACAGATCGACGATGAAGTCCCCGATTGGCCTCGAGGCCCGAATCGACCGAGGTGATGACTCGAAGTCCGCCTCAAACCAGATGCACCAGATGTGCCACTCAACTGCGGCAAAACTTCTTCATGTGCCCTGGCTGACCACAACGATAACACGAGAGCGGCCGGGCCTCTACCGACTCGCTCGAGATCGAGCCAAGAAGATCTCGCTTCAGATTCTCCTCCGAGGACAAATCGAGACTTGTGGCCCACCGCCACACTTGAAACAGTAATGTCTCCTGGTGCCTTTTCCTTAACTAGCACTCGGTCGAAAAGTCGATCTAGAAAACTACCCCGAGACCGGCCGAGGAGTGAAACCTCTGCTCTCCTACCATCACTCGCCATCCTAACTCCTCTTGGAGCCTTTCGCCTTCCTCCTCCTCCTCAAGATCATAATCTCGGTATGGGTCGGCAAGATCAACCAGACGCCCATAATCACGAATCATAGTCCCCATAATTCTCAACTTGAGGCCGCTACCAACTTCTCGAACTCAATACAACGGCCTCAGACGCCACCAACTCAGTGCAAACTCGACAAAGTTAGTAAATGAGGCCTCAAACTCGCCATCGATGAACGCTCATGGCGTGGCAGAATCGATCTCTCAACTTCTCCTGAGCAGCTGGAGACATGAACTTCTCCTGGAAAGCATCAACGAAAGCCTTCCAAGTCCCTCATATACGACTCTTAGTGAACTTCCACCACTGACCCGCATCCTCCTTCAGCTGGAAAGATGCCAAGGTCACTTTCAACCCCTCGTCTTCGATGCCAAGCATCTCAAACTTTTCGTTGTCTGTTCGAGCCATGCATCTGCCTTAAGTGGCTCCTTAGGATCACCCACGAATTCGTCCGGATTAGACCGGAAAAACTCCCTCCTCAGAAAAGAAGGTCCTGTATCCGCAACAATAACCTGGGCTTGATTCCCAGCCCTTAGAATACCAACAGACTCTCTGAATGCCTCAGCTATCTCTCTGGCCAAAGCGCCCATAGCTCAGCCCTCTGCTCGGCCACATTGGCTCGGCTAACTCCCTCCTCAGATCGCCGGAATCTCCTACGCCAGGCACCTCCCGCTTACCCGCCTACCACGCCATCAAGGCCCTCGTCGCCTGGACATCCTAATAAAGGAAACAAAGACGTTAGCACATTAATAAATGTGCCGAAGCTAAACACTCGCGTCCTAATACATTGGACAACAGTAATTCATTCCACGTAAGCACATAATCACATAAGCACCTAGAATTTCATTCTGGATAATGATTCCCCAAAGGCGTTACTATAGTTCCGGTTAAGCAAAGATTGATCAAGTTCCTTTCCAACAAGACTACTAGAAACTCAAGGGTCCACCGAATATCCTAGAAACTACATTCCATACCCACATAGTCACATAAACATGTTATCACATAAGCATATAACATTACACTAAGTCCCTATCCAACGAGACGAATCCATTGTGATACAAATCACTTCCCACGTACCCGAAGTATTCGAACCCGGTACGCTTTGATACCAAGTTGTAACGCCCTCAAAATTAAACCCATACTATATAATATTAACATGCATCCTTAAAAGAAAACAAAGAGTATTATTCCATTCATCAGAGTAAACTTAATAAAAGAAATTACATGTAATAAAGAAACTAAATGCCCTATGGGCTTACATCTTTCCAAGCCAACACTTGGACACAACAAATATGAGTACTAACTCATTTACAAGTTAAGCCCTTGGCTTGAGTCCTTACATGTAATATCAAACAAAGCAAATAACAACTAATCTAAAATGAGTCTTCAACTCTAAATCCTTCCAAGCTAATTCCTTGGAGGTAGCCCATCACCTGAACCTGAAAATGATGTTCTATATAGGTGAGCCACCCAAAGAGAAAAATACTAAACCAAGTATAAGAATTAACTAAAGCAAGAGCATTCGATAGATGATTAACACAAGGTAGTCAATTACATCACTATACAATTCCACTTTCCATTTATACAAATATGGCTCAACCCGCCTAATAACTCAACAGGGAAACAAATCAAGTTAAACCTTTTTTATATCATAACAGAGACACATGTTGGTGTTGTAACATTCTCAACCAAAATTCACTTCCATACTTTCTCATTGATACACATTTTAGTGATGTATCAAATCAAACAATAAATACTCCAAAGAGATAAGCATAAGAGTCAGATCATAATCAGAATGGGCGAAAGCATATGAGCATGACTCGGTCCATCCCCTATCTTCCTCAAACATTAGCCGGTTTAGAGGTACATCCCCTATCTTCCCCTAAACCGTGGAGTACATCCCCTATCTCCTCCCAAACACAAGTAATGCATATAAACACAAAGTCATATACACAATCAATCAATACATAAATTTAATGTATTATTCCAACCTTTATATAAATCGACATAGCCAATTGATTAGTTTCAGTTTTTCCTAATCCACATGCAATGTCTACAACAATCATGACTATCCTCCACCGATAGCCCAAAACAGTTATTTCTAAGCAGGAAATAAATGTACAACACATGTAATCTCAATTTCAAAGATGAGTGGTTAAATTATCCCGCTACATCATGTAATCTCATAACTTCCCAATATTATGAATTAAACCAATTTCCACCTTTCCCAAAATTAATTATACGAATTAATTTTATTACAACAATTAGGGCTTTTTAATTATAAAACAAACCCTAGCTTTTCTCAACATTACCAAACAACCCAACATATCAGGAATACCAGAACTTAGGATTAAAACCTATAAGATGGAGTAGGAAATCCCTACCTCGAAGCAAAGAACTCGAATGGAGAAGATGGAGATGACGACCCAAATACCAAAGTGCTCCAAACCCAAGATTGTTCAGATTAGAACGAAGCCCTCGACTCACTCTATCTTTTTAATAAAGCAACTAGGGTAGAAATACACTCTAAGTAGATCAAACCTAAGAGAAAAGGTGTGTAGGGAGAGAGAAAAGACGGTTCTAGGGTTTTAGAATCAAAAGGAAGGTGAAAAATGATCCAGAAAGTCGGATCTCGGACTTTTATACCAATACGCCGATCGGACAAACCCTCGCCGAAAGCAAAGAATATAGACTTCCGCCGAGCGCCAATCCTCGCCCGAGCGGATGCATGCTCCCGAACTTCGCAGACAGGTTCCCCGCCGGCGCCACTCACAACTTCCCGCTCGAGCGTTCAAACCTCCGCTCGAGCGTACAACACTATAGACGAGATACTGGATGGGTGTTTTCCCCGCTCGTGTGCCAAAACCCTCGCTCGAGCGGACAAGCAACAAAAGGATCCTCGCCGAAGGCTAAACTCTCGCCGAGCGGACGAGCCAAAATCTGGGCAACTAGACTTGGGTCCTAAGCTCAACCAACCAGCTCCAAATCTTCCCAACACAACCCAAGACTCAATATAAGAAGTAAAGGATGGAAACTACAAACTCTCAACAATCAGCTCCACGGAACCTAAGTCCGGATACAACAAACAAAAAGGAAAAGACCGGGGTCGCTATAACCTCCTGTAGACACCCCATTTTTGACCGCCCTTAAGACTTGGGCACTACTGATGGTTTACTTGTTGGAGAAAGGTGTGCAGTGCACAGGTTCAGTTTCTTCGGCAAGGAGAGAGGCAAATCTCAACTTCATACCCCATTGTGGACCAAAACTATTTTTGATGGTTTGTAGACCTTAAAACCCTCTCTTCAAAACATTTTTGAAATAAAATTCCCACGATGTTCCGACGCAGATTTCGTAATGTTGCTGCAAAAACCGAGCAAGGACAAAGGGGAGATGAATGAAAGAGAGATGAAATATTTGAAAAATCTTTCAAAACACCTTACTTAGGGGTTTGAAGTTGAAGAAAAGAGGAGAAAAGGGGAGAAAACTAGTTTGGGAGTGGTTCAGCATGAATCTGGGAAGGAGAAAAGTCTCATGGCTTCCTAAACGGGCGTAACTCTTTGTACAAGAAGAATTAAAATATGGGGCCACCACCATTGGAACTCTTACTTCCGGGGCTTCATTTTTCACTCAAGAATCTCCTAAGTCCAAATCCAGGGGGAGGAGATATGGTCGGTTGAAGTCCGGTTGGACCGAATCTGCGCGGCTTTACGGAAACTGGTATAACTTTTTCTACAGGGGGAATTTTAATGCAAGGTTTGCGCCATTGGAAAGATAACTTCCGGGGATACAATCTAGACATCCACCGGAACTTTGTGACCTCACCGGCTGCCGACCGGCACAAAAGATTGCCGACCGGCACAAAAGATTGCCGGCCGGCCAAAAGTGCCCAGAATTCAGATTTTTGATAGATATTTATCAATACACCGTGGCAGATATTTTCAATGGGATATTTTGGCCAAAAGCTATTATTTTTTATATATAGAGCCTTATATCTCATATGGCTTAGGGTGAGAACAAAAAAGCAAATCTTGGGAGCTTCTCACTCTAAAACATCCCTCTCTCTCTACACTTCCAAGTTCAAAACCTCTCAAATCCTTGGCCATTTCTTCACCACCACCAAGCACCACCACCGCCACTCCATTTCCAGCAGCAAGGGGAGCTTTTCAGAGGCTTAGAAGCAACATTCCTCAAGCGAAGAGGTAGAAAAGAAGTGGTCTTCAAGGGTAATTTGCTATTTCTCTCTTTTGTAGCACTTTCTTGTCTCATTTCTTAAGCCATTTTTCTTATTGCTTTAGGCTCCGACCTAAACTGAAAGTAGGTATATTTTGAGCTATTCTACATGTTTGTTCAAGGGCTCAAACCTGTTTGAGCCCTTCATGATGCACTTGCTTCAATATCATCTTGTATGTCAATATCTTGCATGCTATTTATAGCTCATGTGTGATCTATTTATGAGCCTGATGTAAACTGTGAGTGGGCCTATTTTGAGCCCCTATTCAACATTGAAGAAGGGCTCAACCATTTTTGGCCTCTATATCATGCACTTGCTTTGTAATCTCTCATATTTACCGTAAAATTGCATGATTTGTTTGGTCTACTTGAATTCTGTTTTGGAGCATGTCATTAACTGTGAGTAGGCTTATTTTAGGTCCCTCTACAACATTGTAGAAGGGATAAACTTTGTTGGGGGTCTCCATGTTGTGCTTGTCTTTATACCCCTCTTTGACCCCCCATTTTTGCATGCTTTGTTAAGCCTGTCTAGCTTCTATTTTCGGCCATCATCAGGTCTGGAAAGAGTCTTATTTTGATATTATTGGCATATTTCATGAAGGGTCTTTGTTGGTTGGATGAATGTTTGGGGTACCCCATGTTATAACCTTGTGTATCCTAGTTCTTGCATGGCATTTTTAGCATATTTGCAATAATCGAGTTGAGGCATGTCATCTGTAAATGTGCATATTTTTGGTCTCTCATCAGTTTTATAGAAAGAAATTTTTTAGTTTGAGCATCGCATGCATCACTTGTTTCAATACCCCTCTCTTGGCCCCATTTTTGTATGCCATTGTTGTCCTATCTCTGCTTACTATTTGGCCATGTCTTGTACTGTTAAAATGCTATTTTGGGGCTGCCTTGCTACTGTTTTCATTTCATGTACCAATTACGCATGTTTAGTATGGTCAGAGGGCCATTTCGCGCTAATATCGCATTTCGGGACCATTCCGAGCATTTGGTGTCATTTCCCCACCTTTCGGCACTGTTTTGCATCATTTGTGAGTGCTGAAATCCCATTTGCATGCTTGCATATCATTTTCCATGCCATTGCATTGTGTATGCCATTTCATGCCTTAGGATCATTGCCTCGGTTTGCGCGCGCGCGTGCACGCATTTCGAGGCATCTCGTTTTCATAGCATTGTGCATGCTAAGTCATATGTTAGTTGCATCCATGCATATCATGCATATCACATCGTGTTCGGGATAGGAGTTAGCCCGGGCACGGGAAACGAGGCGCGTTTCGTACCCCGAGTGACGGAACGGGTCTCAATTCCCAAGTCACCGACGCTTCGGATTACCCATGATGGAGTTAGGTTTTGTTGTAGCATTCATATGCATTCATCCTATATTGAGTTGTGCAATTCGGCTCCTCGGCCATCATGCATCGATATGCGTGATTGGTGGCACGAGGATCGAGGCATGCATATATTTGTGAAATACATTGCTATGCCCCTTTCTTGCTCTCTGTTGCAGCAAAATGAAGAATCGGCAACCTTTCGAAGTCTGGCACGCATTTTGAGAAACAATGCAAACAGAGGCTAATTGGGGCATCCCAATGGATTTTCGCGAGAAGGCAGCCCAAACATGCATCATACCATTATCCGGAGCGGAGTCAAGGCAGCCCCCTGGCTTGCATGCCAGTTTACAGTTTTTCTTAGTTAATTTGTTAATTAATTAGGAATTTATATTTATTCGGACTGTATTATCTTATTCGGACCCTCCGTGTGAGGGCGAATTTGTAATAAGTGTGGGTGAGTGGTGTGCATGTCTTCCAACCCCCACTTCTTTCTCCCTTTTATTTACCTGCTTTGATGGTAGATTAGGGCACGTTTATTTTAGCATACCTTATGCTATGCATGCGTGCATTCATGCATTTGTTTACATGCACCGGGCTCGGTACATCACGCTAACTGCATTGTATTTCAATTTCTAAATTGAATACGTGTTATCTGTAGCATTCCATATGCCATGTTTAGGATAGCCGAGCCTGCCTAGATTGCATCCTTGCCTGTGTTGCATTAGCCACTTAACATGACCTAGGGACATGCATGTCTGCTAACTAGTTTCTTGTTTTGGCACAGAGTACGATGTAAGCATTTTACGCTTTAGCATACCACATGCGTGTGAATGTTGCCATGACAGTATGCTTACCATGCGGCTAAGTGCTTATGTGAGATAAACTGTTTGAATGCCTGTGGGTGGAGGTTGGGTTGCTTGAGTTGGAAAACTCATTGAAATCCGTGTTTTAGCCTACTCGCGGGTAGTAAATTCAAACTGTTTTCAAAACGAACGGATATGCAATGTTTATTTCCAAATTAGGCAATCTAGTCTATACTTGTTTGCTGCGCGCATAACATAGTAATTCTAGGCTAATAACGGGGATAAGAACATGTAATGTCTTCAAAAAAGGATATCATGGTTAGTAGAGGCCGGTCTTCGGACCGGGCGAAAGGGGGTGCTCATAGCTGACCTTCCCCGATCGTACCCAAGCTCCCGAGCCAAGACCACTTTGGTGATGACGGACATGTGGCCTTCGGCACCGAGTCAGGGTTTCCTAAATTTCCCATTTTAAAAAATATTTAGGTGGCGACTCTGTAATCTGGCAAAGCAGTCCATGTTTGGCACTACTTTTCAAAAATCTATTTTTCTTCAAAACGATTTGCCAGAGTTGGACTCTTTGGTTCAGATTTAGAACCGTGACACAAAATCGAGTCCTGCGAACTATAGTGACCCCAATACGAACCGGAACAGGAGTCATCCTCCCGGGGCGCGTTCGGGGACGTCTACACCTCCCCCCCTTAAAAGAATTTTGTCCCCGAAATTAAGCTTAAATTTTCGAAAACGGGTTTTTCTCAAATTCCACCAATATAACAATACATTAATGAACAACGTGACCCAATACCGGTCATCTCATCTCTTATCAAGAGGCATCTCACAATATGTATATAAAACAACATATATTACAACCTGCAACAATATTATGCATTTTTCCTTTCAATCTCAACAGTTTCAATATCATACTCAATCTCATGATAGAACTCGAATTCAACAATATATTCAACATAATCAATGTTATACTAAACTTCCATTCTAAGGCAAGTTTCAAAATACTAACATTAAACCAAAACATTCTCAATGTTTTCCAACTTAAGATATGTATAAAGCTCTTAAGTTCAACAATATTATAAAATCTAAATACAAGATTACAAATCAACGAACATGTCCGGATATTTCTCGCAGACTTCCAACTCACGTTCCCAAGTGGCTTCCTCCACTCCGTGATGCTTCCACAGAACTTTCACCAAAGGGATGGTTTTGCCTCGCAAAACTTGATCCCGCCTATCCAAGACTCGAATCGGTCTCTCCTCGTACGAGATATCCTCGTCAACAATCAAGTCGTGGTCCAATCCAACACATGTGATGGATCCGGTTCATACTCAAGCATACTCACATGAAACACGCCATGCACTCGGATAACTGTGGTGGTAAAGCTAAACGATAGCGACCTCACCAATCCTCTCAAGGATCTCAAAAGGACCAATGCACCGAGGGGACAACTTCCCGCTCTTCCCAAACCTCATTAACCCCCGTCTAGGTGATTTCTTCAGAAAGACATGATCACCCACCTCGAACACCAAAGGTCTCCTCCTACGGTCGGCATAAGATTTCTGACGACTGGTCAGAATAAGCCTCCCACGGATAATCTCAACTTTCTCTGTCGCTTCTCACCAACTCGGACCCAACAGAGGTGGCCACCCACCTCAGCCAACAAACCGGAGACCTACACGGCCGCCATACAAGGCCTCAAACGGTGCCATACCGATACTAGACTGGAAACTGTTGTTGTAGGCAAACTCCACTAATGGTAAGTGCCTTTCCCACGACCCACTAAAGTCGAGAACACAACCCCGAAGCATATCCTCTAGGATCTGAATAGTACGTCGACCGCCACCGAGGATGATAAGCCGTGCTAAAGGTCAACTTAGTGCCTAAGGCACTCTGCAAACTATGCCACAACCTGGCAGTAAAACGAGGATCTCTATCAGAGACGATCGTCATTGGGACCCCGTGCAACCTTACTATGTCCCGAATATACAAGTCGGCAAGATGATCTACCGAATCTCTAACACGCATAGGAATAAAGTGCGCCGACTTAGTCAACCGGTCTACAACCACCCAAATAGCATCACTACCCCGCTGAGTCCTCGGAAGACCCACAACGAAGTCCATAGTGACATGCTCCCACTTCCACTCGGCAATAGGCAAGGGTTGTAACAAACCCGCTGGCCTCTGATGCTCGGCCTTCACTTGCTGACAAGTAAGGCACTTAGATACGAAAGCTGCCACATCTCTCTTCATACCCCGCCACCAAAACTGGCGACCCAAATCCCGATACATCTTAGTGCCTCCCGGATGCACCGCAAGGCGCGAATGATGAAACTCTCGGAGTACCTCCTCTCGGCAAGACTTCGTCACAAACAGACGGTCTCGGTATCTCACACTCAGGTCGGGATACACCGTCAAACCCTTCTCAACCTTCCCACTGGAAATCTTTTCTCGGAGGGATTCTACCTCAAGGTCACCCCTCTGAGCCTCTAACACTCGAGTCACAAGTGTAGGTCGCAAGAACCACGTAAAAACAAGGTCAAGAAATTTCAACAGATTCGCCCAGAAGCAAATCAAACTCCCCAAGTGCACCCAACATCTCCCATTCTCGGATTGCTATACTAGCTACGTCACCAACAGATTTCCTGCTAAGGGCATCAGCCACAACATTGGCCTTCCCCGGATGATAGTGCAACTCGAAGTCATAATCCTCAATGAACTCCATCCACCTCCTCTGCCTCAAGTTCAAGTCTTTCTGTGAAAATAGATATTTCAGACTCTTATGATCCGAGAATACCTCGAACCTCTCACCATAAAGATAATGCCTCCAAATCTTCAAGGCGAAGATCACGGCTGCTAACTCTAGATCATGCGTAGGGTAATTCTTCTCGTGAATTTTCAACTGACGTGAGCCATAGGCAACCACTTTCCCCTCTTGCATCAACACACAACCTAGACCCTCTCGTGAGGCGTCACAATAGACTACATAACCCAACCCTTTCTCCGGAATAATCAAGACCGGAGCGGTGGTCAATCTAAATTTTAACGCCTGAAACGACTTTTCACAAGTCTCACCCCATACAAATTTGACTCCCTTCCGAGTCAATCTAGTTAACGGTGAAGCTAACCTAGAGAAATCCTTCACGAACCGGCGGTAATACCCAGCTAATCCCAGAAAACTGCGGATCTCAAACACACTCTTAGGCTGTGCCCAGTCTTGCACTGCCTCAATCTTGGATGTATCAACAGACACCCCTTCCCCAGAAAGTACATGGCCTAAGAACTTCACCTCTTCTAGCCAGAACTCACACTTCCCAAACTTAGCATAAAGCTTATGGGCTCTAAGTAACTCAAGCACCACTCTCAAGTGTTCCTTGTGCTCCTCCTCCGAAGGTGAATAAATCAGAATGTCGTCTACGAAGACGACCACAAAACGATCTAAGAATTCCCGGAATATCCGGTTCATCAAATCCATAAACCCTGCCGGTGCATTGGTGAGCCCAAACGGCATCACCAGAAACTCATAGTGGCCATACCGCGTACGGAATGCCGTCTTCGGAATATCCTCCTCCCTGACTCTCAACTGGTGATAACCCGACCTCAAGTCTATCTTAGAGAAACAACGGGAACCCTTCAACTGATCGAACATATCATCTATACGAGGCATCGGGTACTTATTCTTAACCGTAGCCCGATTCAACTTCCGGTAATCGATACACAGTCTCAAAGCACCACCTTTCTTCTTAGCAAAAAGGGCCGGTGCTCCCCACGGCGAAACACTAGGACGAATGTAGCCCTTATCTAGCAACTCCTGGAGTTGAACTTTCAACTCAACTAACTCGACCGGGGCAAAACGATAAGGTGTCATAGAAATCGGCGCCGTGCCGGGCACTAAATCAATAGAGAACTCAATCTCTCGATGAGGTGGCAAACTAACAAGATCCTCGGGAAAGACGTCCGAGTACTCACAAACCACCCTCGGTAACACAATCTGGGTCTCATCACACTCACTATGCTCAAAGCTAGCAAGTAGACCACTAAGCTCACTCCGCCCTCGCAGATCATACCCCGGTGGAAAAACACTACCAACCCGGTCCCCCAGAAAATGGAAACACAACCCGCTCACGGTACAACAAGTGACCCTCTGGCGGTAGCAATCAATAACTGCCCGGTATGATGATAACCAGTCCATACCCAAAATAACATCAAAGCCCTTCATGGGCGTAACTACAAAAGGAAACGGAAGTCTATGATAGTCGATCTCTATATCACAACCCCTAATACCTTGTTTCAAGATCAATTCACCCCCCAAGGGTGACACTACACAAATAGGAGATGCTAACTGAGCTAACTCCAACTCCAAAACAGATGCAAATGCAGCAGACACAAAGGAATGAGATGCACCCGTATCAATCAAAACATTAGCAACTGAGTTGCAAAACAAGAAGGTACCTCTCACAACAAATTGAACAGGAACAAGATCTCGCGAAGAAAAGATATACGCCCACACGACCTTCGATCAACTTGCTCACCTCGAGGCGTAAGATCGCTGCAGACAGATCGACGATGAAGTCCCCTGATTGGCCCTCGAGGCCTGAACTGACTGAGCTGGCTGATGACTCTGAGTCTGCCTCAAACCAGATGCACCAGATGTGCCACTCAACTGCGGGCAAAACCTCTTCATGTGCCCTGGCTGACCACAATGATAACACGAGAGTGGCTGGCCTCTACCCTGACTATGGCTCTGAGATCGACCTGAAGAAGATGCTGCTCTCTGTACTCCTCCCCTCTGAGGACAAACTGGAGACTTGTGGCCCAGTTGGCCACACTTGAAACAGGTAATGTCTCCCTGGCTGCCTTTCCCAGAACTAGCACTCGGTATTGGAAAAGTCGATCTAGAAAAACTACCCTGAGACTGCTGAGGAGTGAAACCTCTCTGTCTCCTACCATCACTCTGGCCATCCTAACTCCTCTTGGAGCCTTTCTGCCCTTCCTCCTCCTCTTGCATCATAATCTCGGTATGGGCTGCAGCATCAACCAGACGCCCATAATCACGAATCATAGTCCCCACAATTCTCAACTTGAGGCCGCGCCTCAACTTCTTCTCGAACTCAATACCACGGCGCTCCTCAGACGCCACCAACTCAGGTGCAAACCTGGACAGGCTAGTAAATGAGGCCTCAAACTCGGCCACTGATGAACTGTTCTGCTTAAGCTGGCAGAACTGATCTCTCAACTTCTCCTGAACAGCTGGAGACATGAACTTCTCCTGGAAAGCATCAACGAAAGCCTTCCAAGTCCCTCCTATACGACTCTTAGTGAACTTCCACCACTGACCCGCATCCTCCTTCAGCTGGAAAGATGCCAAGGTCACTTTCAACCCCTCGTCTTCGATGCCAAGCATCTCAAACTTTTCGTTGTCTGTTCGAGCCATGCATCTGCCTTAAGTGGCTCCTTAGGATCACCCACGAATTCGTCCGGATTAGACCGGAAAAACTCCCTCCTCAGAAAAGAAGGTCCTGTATCCGCAACAATAACCTGGGCTTGATTCCCAGCCCTTAGAATACCAACAGACTCTCTGAATGCCTCAGCTATCTCTCCGCCAGCGCCATAGCTCTGGCAGCCTACTGGCTCGGCCACATTGGCCTGGCCAACTCCCTCCTGCACTGCCGGAATCTCCTACGGCACAGGCACCTCCTGCCTACCCGGCCTACCACGCCTACCGCGTCCTCGTCCTCGCCCTGACATCCTAATAAAGGAAACAAAGACGTTAGCACATTAATAAATGTGCCGAAGCTAAACACTCGCGTCCTAATACATTGGACAACAGTAATTCATTCCACGTAAGCACATAATCACATAAGCACCTAGGAATTTCATTCCCGGATAATGACAGTCCCAAAGCGTTACTATAGTTCCAGTTGGAAGCAGCATTGATCAAGTTCCTTTCCAACAAGACTACTAGAAACTCAAGGGTCCACCGAATATCCTAGAAACTACATTCCATACCCACATAGTCACATAAACATGTTATCACATAAGCATATAACATTACACTAAGTCCCTATCCAACGAGACGAATCCATTGTGATACAAATCACTTCCCACGTACCCGAAGTATTCGAACCCGGTACGCTTTGATACCAAGTTGTAACGCCCTCAAAATTAAACCCATACTATATAATATTAACATGCATCCTTAAAAGAAAACAAAGAGTATTATTCCATTCATCAGAGTAAACTTAATAAAAGAAATTACATGTAATAAAGAAACTAAATGCCCTATGGGCTTACATCTTTCCAAGCCAACACTTGGACACAACAAATATGAGTACTAACTCATTTACAAGTTAAGCCCTTGGCTTGAGTCCTTACATGTAATATCAAACAAAGCAAATAACAACTAATCTAAAATGAGTCTTCAACTCTAAATCCTTCCAAGCTAATTCCTTGGAGGTAGCCCATCACCTGAACCTGAAAATGATGTTCCCATATAGGGTGAGCCACAGCCCAGTAGAAAAATACTAAACCAAGTATAAGAATTAACTAAAGCAGTAGCATTCGATAGATGATTAACACAAGGTAGTCAATTACATCACTATACAATTCCACTTTCCATTTATACAAATATGGCTCAGAACCTGGCCTAATAACTCATCGGAAAAAAAATATCATAAAAGACCTTTCTTATATCATAACAGATACACATGTTGGTGTTGTATCAATCTCAATCAAAATTCACTTCCATACTTCCCCATTGATACACATTTTAGTGATGTATCAAATCAAACAATAAATACTCCAGTAGATAAGCATAAGAGCTGTATCATAACTGTAATGGGCAAGCATATGATTGCGACCACAGGTCCATCCCCTATCTTCCCTCAAACATTAGCGGTTTAGAGGTACATCCCTATCTTCCCTAAACCGTGAGTACATCCCTATCTCCTCCCAAACACAAGTAATGCATATAAACACAAAGTCATATACACAATCAATCAATACATAAATTTAATGTATTATTCCAACCTTTATACAAACGACATAGCCAATTGATTAGTTTAGGTTTTTCCTAATCCACATGCAATGTCTACAACAATCATGACTATCCTCCACCGATAGCCCAAAGCAGTTATTTCTAAGCAGAAATAAATGTACAACACATGTAATCTCAATTTCAAAGATGAGTGGTTAAATTATCCCGCTACATCATGTAATCTCATAACTTCCCAATATTATGAATTAAACCAATTTCACACCTTTCCCAAAATTAATTATACGAATTAATTTTATTACAACAATTAGGGCTTTTTAATTATAAAACAAACCCTAGCTTTTCTCAACATTACCAAACAACCCAACATATCAGAATACCGAACTTAGGATTAAAACCTATAAGATGGAGTAGGAAATCCCTACCTCGAAGCAAAGAACTTCGAATGGAGAAGATGGAGATGACGACCCAAATACCAAAGTGCTCCAAACCCAAGATTGTTCAGATTAGAACGAAGCCCTCGACTCACTCTATCTTTTAATAAAGCAACTAGGGTAGAAATACACTCTAAGTAGATCAAACCTAAGAGAAAAAGTGTGTAGGAGAGAGAAAGAGCGGTTCTAGGGTTTTAGAATCAAAAGGAAGGTGAAAAATGATCCAGAAAGTCGGATCTCGGACTTTTATACCGATCGCCCGCCGACGGACAAACCCCGCTCGGCGGCGGTCATAGACTTCCGCCGGCGCCAATCCCCGCATGAGCGCCGATGCACGCTCCCGTAACTTCGCAGACAGTCTCCCGCCGGCGTCACTCAACTTCCCGCCGGCGTTCAAACCTCCGCTCGAGCGTACAACACTATAGACGAGATACTGGATGGGTGTTTTCCCCGCTCGAGTGCCAAAACCCCCGCTCGAGCGGACAAGCAACAAAAGGATCCCTGCTCGAGCATCAAACTCCCCGCTCGAGCGGACGAGCCAAAATCTGGGCAACTAGACTTGGTTCCTAAGCTCAACTAACCAGCTCCAAATCTTCCCAACACAACCCAAGACTCAATATAAGAAGTAAAGGATGGAAACTACAAACTCTCAACAATCAGCTCCACGGAACCTAAGTCCGGATACAACAAACAAAAAGGAAAAGACCGGGGTCGCTATAACCTCCTGTAGACACCCCATTTTTGACCGCCCTTAAGACTTGGGCACTACTGATGGTTTACTTGTTGGAGAAAGGTGTGCGGCATGTGGTTCGATTTCTTGAAGGAGAGAGGCAAATCTCAACTTCATACCCCATTGTGGACCAAAATTATTTTTGATGGTTTGTAGACCTTAAAACCCTCTCTTCAAAACATTTTTGAAATAAAATTCCCACGATGTTCCGACGCTCGCATTTCGGTAAATGTTGCGCTTTTCGGTAAACCGAGCAAGGACAAAGGGGAGATGAATGAAAGAGAGATGAAATATTTGAAAAATCTTTCAAAACACCTTACTTAGGGGTTTGAAGTTGAAGAAAAGAGGAGAAAAGGGGAGAAAACTAGTTGGGAGTGGTTCAGCATGAATCCGGGAAGGAGAAAAGTCTGCGCGGCTTCCCCGAAACGGGCGTAACTCTTTGTACAAGAAGAATTAAAATATGGGGCCACCACCATTGGAACTCTTACTTCCGGGGCTTCATTTTTCACTCAAGAATCTCCTAAGTCCAAATCCAGGGGGAGGAGATATGGTCGGTTGAAGTCCGGTTGGACCGAATCTGCGCGGCTTTACGGAAACTGGTATAACTTTTTCTACAGGGGGAATTTTAATGCAAGGTTTGCGCCATTGGAAAGATAACTTCCGGGGCTACAATCTAGACATCCACCGGAACTTTGTGACCTCACCGGCTGCCGACCGGCACAAAAGATTGCCGACCGGCACAAAAGATTGCTAGGCCAAAAGTGCCTGTAATTGATTTTTGATAGATATTTATCAATACACCGTGGCAGATATTTTCAATGGGATATTTTGGCCAAAAGCTATTATTTTTGATATATAGAGCCTTATATCTCATATGGCTTAGGGTGAGAACAAAAAAGCAAATCTTGGGAGCTTCTCACTCTAAAACATCCCTCTCTCTCTACACTTCCAAGTTCAAAACCTCTCAAATCCTTGGCCATTTCTTCACCACCACCAAGCACCACCACCGCCACTCCATTTCCAGCAGCAAGGGGAGCTTTTCAGAGGCTTAGAAGCAACATTCCTCAAGCGAAGAGGTAGAAAAGAAGTGGTCTTCAAGGGTAATTTGCTATTTCTCTCTTTTGTAGCACTTTCTTGTCTCATTTCTTAAGCCATTTTTCTTATTGCTTTAGGCTCCGACCTAAACTGAAAGTAGGTATATTTTGAGCTATTCTACATGTTTGTTCAAGGGCTCAAACCTGTTTGAGCCCTTCATGATGCACTTGCTTCAATATCATCTTGTATGTCAATATCTTGCATGCTATTTATAGCTCATGTGTGATCTATTTCTGAGCCTGATGTAAACTGTGAGTGGGCCTATTTTGAGCCCCTATTCAACATTGAAGAAGGGCTCAACCATTTTTGGCCTCTATATCATGCACTTGCTTTGTAATCTCTCATATTTACCGTAAAATTGCATGATTTGTTTGGTCTACTTGAATTCTGTTTTGGAGCATGTCATTAACTGTGAGTAGGCTTATTTTAGGTCCCTCTACAACATTGTAGAAGGGATAAACTTTGTTGGGGGTCTCCATGTTGTGCTTGTCTTTATACCCCTCTTTGACCCCCCATTTTTGCATGCTTTGTTAAGCCTGTCTAGCTTCTATTTTCGGCCATCATCAGGTCTGGAAAGAGTCTTATTTTGATATTATTGGCATATTTCATGAAGGGTCTTTGTTGGTTGGATGAATGTTTGGGGTACCCCATGTTATAACCTTGTGTATCCTAGTTCTTGCATGGCATTTTTAGCATATTTGCACACTGAGTTGAGGCATGTCATCTACTGTAAATGTGCATATTTTTGGTCTCTCATCAGTGTTTTAGAAAGAAATTTTTTAGTTTGAGCATCGCATGCATCACTTGTTTCAATACCCCTCTCTTGGCCCCATTTTTGTATGCCATTGTTGTCCTATCTATGCTTACTATTTGGCCATGTCTTGTACTGTTAAAATGCTATTTTGGGGGCTGCCTTGCTACTGTTTTTCATTTCATGTACCAATTACGCATGTTTAGTATGGCTGTAGGCCATTTCGGGCGCTTAATATCGCATTTCGGGACCATTCCGAGCATTTGGTGTCATTTCCCCACCTTTCGGGACTGTTTTGCATCATTTGTGAGTGCTGAAATCCCATTTGCATGCTTGCATATCATTTTCCATGCCATTGCATTGTGTATGCCATTTCATGCCTTAGGATCATTGCCTCGGTTTGCGCGCCCGCGTGCACGCATTTCGAGGCATCTCGTTTTCATAGCATTGTGCATGCTAAGTCATATGTTAGTTGCATCCATGCATATCATGCATATCACATCGTGTTCGGGATAGGAGTTAGCCTGGGCACGGGAAACGAGGCGCGTTTCGTACCCCGAGTGACGGAACGGGTCTCAATTCCCAAGTCACCGACGCTTCGGATTACCCATGATGGAGTTAGGTTTTGTTGCAGCATTCATATGCATTCATCCTATATTGAGTTGTGCAATTCGGCTCCTCGGCCATCATGCATCGATAAGCGTGATTGGTGGCACGAGGATCGAGGCATGCATATATTTGTGAAATACATTGCTATGCCCCTTTCTTGCTCTCTGTTGCAGCAAAATGAAGAATCGGCAACCTTTCGGAGTCTGGCACGCATTTTGAGAAACAATGCAAACAGAGGCTAATTGGGGCATCCCAATGGATTTTCGCGAGAAGGCAGCCCAAACATGCATCATACCATTATCCGGAGCGGAGTCAAGGCAGCCCCCTGGCTTGCATGCCAGTTTACAGTTTTTCTTAGTTAATTTGTTAATTAATTAGGAATTTATATTTATTCGGACTGTATTATCTTATTCGGACCCTCCGTGTGAGGGCGAATTTGTAATAAGTGTGGGTGAGTGGTGTGCATGTCTTCCAACCCCCACTTCTTTCTCCCTTTTATTTACCTGCTTTGATGGTAGATTAGGGCACGTTTATTTTAGCATACCTTATGCTATGCATGCGTGCATTCATGCATTTGTTTACATGCACCGGGCTCGGTACATCACGCTAACTGCATTGTATTTCAATTTCTAAATTGAATACGTGTTATCTGTAGCATTCCATATGCCATGTTTAGGATAGCCGAGCCTGCCTAGATTGCATCCTTGCCTGTGTTGCATTAGCCACTTAACATGACCTAGGGACATGCATGTCTGCTAACTAGTTTCTTGTTTTGGCACGGAGTACGATGTAAGCATTTTACGCTTTAGCATACCACATGCGTGTGAATGTTGCCATGACAGTATGCTTACCATGCGGCTAAGTGCTTATGTGAGATAAATTGTTTGAATGCCTGTGGGTGGAGGTTGGGTTGCTTGAGTTGGAAAACTCATTGAAATCCGTGTTTTAGCCTACTCGCGGGTAGTAAATTCAAACTGTTTTCAAAACGAACGGATATGCAATGTTTATTTCCAAATTAGGCAATCTAGTCTATACTTGTTTGCTGCGCGCATAACATAGTAATTCTAGGCTAATAACGGGGATAAGAACATGTAATGTCTTCAAAAAAGGATATCATGGTTAGTAGAGGCCGGTCTTGACGGCGAAAGGGGTGCTCATAGTGACCTTCCCGATCATACCCAAGCTCTTTGAGCCAAGACCACTTTGGTGATGATTGACATGTGGCCTTCGGCACCGAGTCAGGGTTTCCTAAATTTCCCATTTTAAAAAATATTTAGGTGGCGACTCTGTAATCTGGCAAAGCAGTCCATGTTTGGCACTACTTTTCAAAAATCTATTTTTCTTCAAAACGATTTGCCAGAGTTGGACTCTTTGGTTCAGATTTAGAACCGTGACACAAAATCGAGTCCTGCGAACTGTAGTGACCCCAATACGAACCGGAACAGGAGTCATCCTCCCGGGGCGCGTTCGGGGACGTCTACACCTCCCCCCCTTAAAAGAATTTTGTCCCCGAAATTAAGCTTAAATTTTCGAAAACAGGTTTTTCTCAAATTCCACCAATATAACAATACATTAATGAACAACGTGACCCAATACCGGTCATCTCATCTCTTATCAAGAGGCATCTCACAATATGTATATAAAACAACATATATTACAACCTGCAACAATATTATGCATTTTTCCTTTCAATCTCAACAGTTTCAATATCATACTCAATCTCATGATAGAACTCGAATTCAACAATATATTCAACATAATCAATGTTATACTAAACTTCCATTCTAAGGCAAGTTTCAAAATGCTAACATTAAACCAAAACATTCTCAATGTTTTCCAACTTAAGATATGTATAAAGCTCTTAAGTTCAACAATATTATAAAATCTAAATACAAGATTACAAATCAACGAACATGTCCGGATATTTCTCGCAGACTTCCAACTCACGTTCCCAAGTGGCTTCCTCCACTCCGTGATGCTTCCACAGAACTTTCACCAAAGGGATGGTTTTGCCTCGCAAAACTTGATCCCGCCTATCCAAGACTCGAATCGGTCTCTCCTCGTACGAGATATCCTCGTCAACAATCAAGTCGCGGTCCAATCCAACACATGTGATGGATCCGGTTCATACTTCCGAAGCATACTCACATGAAACACGTCATGCACTGGATAACCGTGGTAAAGCTAAACGATAGAAATTTCACCAATCCTCTCAAGGATCTCAAAAGGACCAATGAACCGAGGGGACAACTTCCCGCTCTTCCCAAACCTCATTAACCCCCGTCTAGGTGATATCTTCAGAAAGACATGATCACCCACCTCGAACACCAAAGGTCTCCTCCTACGGTCGACATAAGATTTCTGACGACTCTGGGCTGTAACAAGCCTCCTACGGATAATCTCAACTTTCTCCGTCGTTTCCCTCACCAACTCCGGACCCAACAGAGGTGCGTCACCCACCTCAGCCCAACAAACTGGAGACCTACACGGTCGGCCATACAAGGCCTCAAACGGTGCCATACCGATACTAGACTGGAAACTGTTGTTGTAGGCAAACTCCACTAATGGTAAGTGCCTTTCCCACGACCCACTAAAGTCGAGAACACAACCCCGAAGCATATCCTCAAGGATCTGAATAGTACGTTCGGACTGCCCGTCAGTCTGAGGATGATAAGCCGTGCTAAAGGTCAACTTAGTGCCTAAGGCACTCTGCAAACTCTGCCACAACCTGGCAGTAAAACGAGGATCTCTATCAGAGACGATCGTCATTGGGACCCCGTGCAACCTTACTATGTCCCGAATATACAAGTCGGCAAGATGATCTACCGAATCTCTAACACGCATAGGAATAAAGTGCGCCGACTTAGTCAACCGGTCTACAACCACCCAAATAGCATCACTACCCCGCTGAGTCCTCGGAAGACCCACAACGAAGTCCATAGTGACATGCTCCCACTTCCACTAGGCAATAGGCAAGGGTTGTAACAAACCCGCTGGCCTCTGATGCTCGGCCTTCACTTGTTGACAAGTAAGGCACTTAGATACGAAAGCTGCCACATCTCTCTTCATACCCCGCCACCAAAACTGGCAACCCAAATCCCGATACATCTTAGTGCCTCCCGGATGCACCGTAAGGCGCGAATGATGAAACTCTCGGAGTACCTCCTCTCGGCAAGACTTCGTCACAAACAGACGGTCTCGGTATCTCACACTCAGGTCGGGATACACCGTCAAACCCTTCTCAACCTTCCCACTGGAAATCTTTTCTCGGAGGGATTCTACCTCAAGGTCACCCCTCTGAGCCTCTAACACTCGAGTCACAAGTGTAGGCTGCAAGAACCACGTAAAAACAAGGTCAAGACCTCAACAGATTCGCCCAGAAGCAAATCAAACTCCCCAAGTGCACCCAACATCTCCCATTCTCGGATTGCTATACTAGCTACGTCACCAACAGATTTCCTGCTAAGGGCATCAGCCACAACATTGGCCTTCCCCGGATGATAGTGCAACTCGAAGTCATAATCCTCAATGAACTCCATCCACCTCCTCTGCCTCAAGTTCAAGTCTTTCTGTGAAAATAGATATTTCAGACTCTTATGATCCGAGAATACCTCGAACCTCTCACCATAAAGATAATGCCTCCAAATCTTCAAGGCGAAGATCACGGCTGCTAACTCTAGATCATGCGTAGGGTAATTCTTCTCGTGAATTTTCAACTGACGTGAGCCATAGGCAACCACTTTCCCCTCTTGCATCAACACACAACCTAGACCCTCTCGTGAGGCGTCACAATAGACTGCATAACCCAACCCTCTCTCCGGAATAATCAAGACCGGAGCGGTGGTCAATCTAAATTTTAACTCCTGAAACGACTTTTCACAAGTCTCACCCCATACAAATTTGACTCCCTTCCGAGTCAATCTAGTTAACGGTGAAGCTAACCTAGAGAAATCCTTCACGAACCGGCGGTAATACCCAGCTAATCCCACAAAATCATGGATCTCAAACACACTCTTAGGTCAGGCCTCTTGCCTCGCCTCAATCTTGGATGTATCAATAGACACCCCTTCCACAGAAAGTACATGGCCTAAGAACTTCACCTCTTCTAGCCAGAACTCACACTTCCCAAACTTAGCATAAAGCTTATGGGCTCTAAGTAACTCAAGCACCACTCTCAAGTGTTCCTTGTGCTCCTCCTCCGAAGGTGAATAAATCAGAATGTCGTCTACGAAGACGACCACAAAACGATCTAAGAATTCCCGGAATATCCGGTTCATCAAATCCATAAACCCTGCCGGTGCATTGGTGAGCCCAAACGGCATCACCAGAAACTCATAGTGGCCATACCGCGTACGGAATGCCATCTTCGGAATATCCTCCTCCCTGACTCTCAACTGGTGATAACCCGACCTCAAGTCTATCTTAGAGAAACAACGGGAACCCTTCAACTGATCGAACATATCATCTATACAAGGCATCGGGTACTTATTCTTAACCGTAGCCCGATTCAACTTCCGGTAATCGATACACAGTCTCAAAGCACCACCTTTCTTCTTAGCAAAAAGGGCCGGTGCTCCCCACGGCGAAACACTAGGACGAATGTAGCCCTTATCTAGCAACTCTTGGAGTTGAACCTTCAACTCAACTAACTCGACCGGGGCAAAACGATAATGTGTCATAGAAATCGGGGCCGTGCCGGGCAGTAAATCAATAGAGAACTCAATCTCTCGATGAGGTGGCAAACTAACAAGATCCTCGGGAAAGACGTCCGAGTACTCACAAACCACCCTCGGTAACACAATCTGGGTCTCATCACACTCACTATGCTCAAAGCTAGCAAGTAGACCACTAAGCTCACTCCGCCCTCGCGGATCATACCCCGGTGGAAAAACACTACCAACCCGTCCCCCGTAAAATGGAAACACTCGCTCACGGTACAACAAGTGACCCTCTGGCGGTAGCAATCAATAACCGCCTTTATGATGATAACCACCATACCCAAAATAACATCAAAGCCCTTCATGGGCATAACTACAAAAGGAAACAGAAGTCTATGATAGTCGATCTCTATATCACAACCCCTAATACCTTGTTTCAAGATCAATTCACCCCCCAAGGGTGACACTACACAAATAGGAGATGCTAACTGAGCTAACTCCAACTCCAAAACAGATGCAAATGCAGCAGACACAAAGGAATGAGATGCACCCGGATCAATCAAAACATTAGCAATCGAGGTAAAACAAGAAGGTACCTCTCACAAATTGAGCCGGAACAAGATCTCAAGGTAATAAAGATATACGCGCCTAGACGACCTCTGATCAACTTGCTCATGCCTGGGAGCATAAGACTGCTGCACAGACTGGGATGATGAAGCCCCCTGATTGGCCCTCGAGGCCTGAACTGACTGAGCTGGCTGATGACTCTGAGTCTGCCTCAAACCAGATGCACCAGATGTGCCACTCAACTGCGGGCAAAACCTCTTCATGTGCCCTGGCTGACCACAATGATAACACGAGAGCGGCTGGCCTCTACCCTGACTCTGGCTGTTAGATCGAGCCGAAGAAGATGCTGCTCTCTGTACTCCTCCCCTCTGAGGACAAACTAGAGACTTGTGGCCCAGCTGGCCACACTTGAAACAGGTAATGTCTCCCTGGCTGCCTTTTCCCGTAACTAGCACTCCAGATCGAAAAGTCGATCTAGAAAAACTACCCTAAGACTGCTGAGGAGTGAAACCTCTCTGTCTCCTACCATCACTCTGGCCATCCTGACTCCTCTTGGAGCCTTTCTACCCTTCCTCCTCCTCCTACATCATAATCTTGGTATGGGCTGCAGCATCAAGCAGACGCCCATAATCACGAATCATAGTCCCCCAATTCTCAACTTGAGGCCGCGCCTCAACTTCTTCTCGAACTCAATACAACGGCGCTTCTCAGACGCCACCAACTCAGGTGCAAACTTGGACAGGCTAGTAAATGAGGCCTCAAACTCGGCCACTGATGAACTGTTCTGCTTAAGCTGGCAGAACTGATCTCTCAACTTCTCCTGAACAGCTGGAGACATTAACTTCTCCTGGAAAGCATCAACGAAAGCCTTCCAAGTCCCTCCTATACGACTCTTAGTGAACTTCCACCACTGACCCGCATCCTCCTTCAGCTGGAAAGATGCCAAGGTCACTTTCAACCCCTCGTCTTCGATGCCAAGCATCTCAAACTTTTCGTTGTCTGTTCGAGCCATGCATCTGCCTTAAGTGGCTCCTTAGGATCACCCACTTAATTCGTCTCGATTAGACCTAAAACTCCTCGTAAAAGAAGGTCCTCAGATCCAAGAATAATAACCTGGGCTTGATTCCCAGCCCTTAGAATACCAACAGACTCTCTGAATGCCTCAGCTATCTCTCTGGCCAAAGCGCCCATAGCTCATCAAGCTCACCACATTGGCTCAGCTAACTCCTCCTCAGATCGCCGAATCTCCTCAAGACAGTGCACCTCCTCGCCACTCCTACCACGCCTATCAAGGCCCTCGTCCTCGCCTTGACATCCTAATAAAGGAAACAAAGACGTTAGCACATTAATAAATGTGCCGAAGCTAAACACTCGCGTCCTAATACATTGGACAACAGTAATTCATTCCACGTAAGCACATAATCACATAAGCACCTAGGAATTTCATTCCCGGATAATGACAGTCCCAAAGCGTTACTATAGTTCCAGTTGGAAGCAGCATTGAACAAGTACCTTTCCAAGAAGACTACTAGAAACTCAAGGGTCCACCGAATATCCTAGAAACTAAATTCCATACCCACATAGTCACATAAACATGTTATCACATAAGCATATAACATTACACTAAGTCCCTATCCAACGAGACGAACCCATTGTGATACAAATCACTTCCCACGTACCCGAAGTATTCGAACCCGGTACGCTTTGATACCAAGTTGTAATGCCCTCAAAATTAAACCCATACTATATAATATTAACATGCATCCTTAAAAGAAAACAAAGAGTATTATTCCATTCATCAGAGTAAACTTATTAAAAGACATTACATGTAATAAAGAAAGTAAATGCCCTATGGGCTTACATCTTTCCAAGCCAACACTTGGACACAACAAATATGAGTACTAACTCATTTACAAGTTAAGCCCCTGGCTTGAGTCCTTACATGTAATATCAAATAAAGCAAATAACAACTAATCTAAAATGAGTCTTCAACTCTAAATCCTTCCAAGCTAATTCCTTGGAGGTAGCCCATCACCTGAACCTGAAAATGATGTTCCCATATAGGGTGAGCCACAGCCCAGTAGAAAAATACTAAACCAAGTATAAGAACTAACTAAAGCAGTAGCATTCGATAGATGATTAACACAAGGTAGTCAATTACATCACTATACAATTCCACTTTCCATTTATACAAATATGGCTCAGAACCTGGCCTAATAACTCAACAGGGATAACAAATCAAGTTAAACATTTCTTATATCATAACAGATACACATGTTGGTGTTGTATCAATCTCAATCAAAATCCACTTCCATACTTCCCCTTTGATTCACATTTTAGTGATGTATCAAATCAAACAATAAATACTCCAGTAGATAAGCATAAGAGCTGTATCATAACTGTAATGGGCGAGCATATGAGCTGTGACCCTGGGTCCATCCCCTATCTTCCCTCAAACATTAGCCGGTTTAGAGGTACATCCCCTATCTTCCCCTAAACCGTGGAGTACATCCCCTATCTCCTCCCAAACACAAGTAATGCATATAAACACAAAGTCATATACACAATCAATCAATACATAAATTTAATGTATTATTCCAACCTTTATACGCAACGACATAGCCAATTGATTAGTTTCAGTTTTTCCTAATCCACATGCAATGTCTACAACAATCATGACTATCCTCCACCAATAGCCCAAAACAGTTATTTCTAAGCAGGAAATAAATGTACAACACATGTAATCTCAATTTCAAAGATGAGTGGTTAAATTATCCCGCTACATCATGTAATCTCATAACTTCCCAATATTATGAATTAAACCAATTTCCACACCTTTCCCAAAATTAATTATACGAATTAATTTTATTACAACAATTAGGGCTTTTTAATTATAAAACAAACCCTAGCTTTTCTCAACATTACCAAACAACCCAACATATCAGGAATACCAGAACTTAGGATTAAAACCTATAAGATGGAGTAGGAAATCCCTACCTCGAAGCAAAGAACTCGAATGGAGAAGATGGAGATGACGACCCAAATACCAAAGTGCTCCAAACCCAAGATTGTTCAGATTAGAACGAAGCCCTCGACTCACTCTATCTTTTTAATAAAGCAACTAGGGTAGAAATACACTCTAAGTAGATCAAACCTAAGAGAAAAAGTGTGTAGGGAGAGAGAAAAGACGGTTCTAGGGTTTTAGAATCAAAAGGAAGGTGAAAAATGATCCAGAAAGTCGAATCTCGGACTTTTATACCAGTCGCCCTTCGGCGAGTGACAAACCCCGCCGAGCGGCACTCATTTCTTGCTCGGCGGCCAATCCTCGCCGAGCGCGGATGCATGCTCCTTAACTTCGCAGACAGTCTCCCGCCGGCGCCTAACTCTGCTCGAAGGCCATCATAACTTCCCGCCGGCGTTCAAACCTTCGCCGAGCGCATAACACTATAGACGAGATACTGGATGGGTGTTTTCGCCGAAGCGCCAAAACCCGCCGGCGGACAAGCAACAAAGGATCCGCCGGCGGACAAGCAACAAAGGATCTCGCCGAAGGCTAAACTCCCGCCAAGCGGTCGGGCCAAAATCTAGGCAACTAGACTTGGTTCCTAAGCTCAACCAACCTGCTCCAAATCTTCCCAACACAACCCAAGACTCAATATAAGAAGTAAATGATGGAAACTACAAACTCTCAACAATCAGCTCCACGGAACCTAAGTCTGGATACAACAAACAAATAGGAAAAGACCGGGTCGCTATAGGAAATATGTGATTGATGGTGTAGTTTGGTTTGATAATTCACACACCTATGAAAAAGTTGATAATTTATCTATTGATAGATTTGTTTATCTGTTTAGAAAATATCTGTTTTGAGCTATCGGTGGAGGATAGCTATGATTGTTGTAGAAACTACATGAGGACTAGGTAAATTGGAACTAGTCATATGAATATTGTCATTGAATATGACGGACTGATTAAATTGTTGAATATGTGAATTGTGGTAGTCATTGTATATGACATGCTTTTTAAATACATTGTATATGTATCATTGTTTGGGAGGAGATAGGGGATGTATTTCATTGTTTGGGAGAAGATAGGGGATGGACTCCATTGATAATTAAGTTGGCCGGAGTGTCCAGGGTGAAAGTTCCGAAATTATACATATATGGGTGTCGGCTCCCTCGGATGTGATTTCGTAAAATGGCAAGAAAATGGAAGTGTTGAATAATGTTTGTTATTGAAGTGTTGATAAATGAGTTGTAGTCTCATTTAGATAACAATGAACTATGTCAATGAATTGATTTGGATAAATGACTAGAAATGGGCTGGAATACGGATATTGATATGGATTGGTCATGGAAAAGGTGTAAGTTGGTTTACTAGTATTGAACATTTATCTGATGCTGATAGCTTAGTTAATTCTCATATATTGTTTAGCATATCTCTGCTGGGCTTTGGCTCATCCTACTTGGGAAACCATTTTCAAGTACAGGTGACATGCCACATCCAAGGACATAGCTTGGGAGACTTAGGGGCTGAAGGCTCCACTTTTGTGATTTCTTTTGTGTTGAATGTTTATTCAAGTCGAGGGCTTTACTTGTCTAGAGACTAGACTCTTCTTTTGTTGTAAACAAGCGAAGTCTTGGAAAGATGTAAGCCCTTAGGGCATTCATTTTGTTGTTCTCAATTAGAGTTACATGCTATAGTTTCAAGATGAACATTTATGAAAGTGTAATGCATGTGATATCTTTTGTAATATTAACTCTGATAAATGAAAATATAACATTTATATTATGTCTATAGATCTTATGAAGGATTGATTATATCTTATTTTGAGGGCGTTACAAAGTACATAATTTTTTAATAAAAATAGTTTATTAATAACATCATTTCATACATATTTATAATGTATCATGTCCATTTTATTTTTCAAATTTGTGAGTAACTCTTAAGAACTTATAAAATTCTTATTTGAAATATGGATTGTGCATAAATCTATTAACAAATGAGAAAAAATATATATAAATCCACATTTAGTATATACATTACTTTTTATTTAAACCATGCTAATTATAGGCCAAGTAATCAATCTGACTCAAGCTACCCACCGTATAAATATCGAGGTTTAGGTACTAGCCATCAAAATGTTCTAACAGATTTTCAATCAAATACACAATAAAAAACTTAGGCCTATGGATTAGAGTTAAGTTGCTTTATATACATATTTAGTTTAATTTATTTGTTTAGAATATTAGTTATAAATTTTTTTTAATATAAAACAATTAAAATATATAAAAAATTAAAAAATGATCTTTAGTGGTGATCAAATTAAGAAAATGACCTTAGGGTTTGCAAAATGTTCATGTGATGACCGATTACGTCGTGTGTCTCTTCACCCATTGTTCTCATTAGGTTCGTTGTGTTAGGAGGTTTTTCTCAAAATTTTTGTTCTTATTTACCCCGGTATTGAGTTTCACTTGTTTCGGAAGGTGCAGGGTCGGTCTGGAGTGTCTGGGGTTGAGCCGAGGAAATTCTGGGCTGGAGGACCAGGGCCGCACGTGCGGGGGGTAACGCCGCACTTGTGGGAAACAAGGGAGAACCTGGGCTGCCTCCTACATAAAAGAGAGGTGCGGCTGGTGGTGTGAGGTTAGGGCACCGCACGTGCGGAGATGAGTGCCGCACGTGCAGGAGGACGCTCCGCACGTGCGGGAGTGGGTGCCGCACATTCGGGACTCCGCTGAGTTTGAAAATTCTGTCTTTTCTCTCTTTTGGGGCTGAGTGTATATCACTTTTTACACATCTCTCTCTCTCTCTCTAAAAATCATTTCCTCTTCCTTCTCTCTACATTTTCTACACCAAACCTCTTAAAACTCTTGATCTCTTTAGATCCATTGCATTTTTAACCCAAGCTCCTTCATCAACGTTGGAAAGCTAACTAAGGGCTTCATTGTGTGCATTGAAGATCGTGTTTCAACACCGTCGATTTTAAGGGTTTCATCTAAATTTCTTCTCCAAGCTTGAGGTAGGGACTTTTTTAGAGTTATATATATATATTTGCAAGAATTATTGTTGATTTTTGAATTTCTCTTGTTAATATTGAATGTTGATGGTTAGCTCAACAATGTGGGTGGTTTAGGAGGGGATTTGCTCCTTGTTTCTCATGAAATAATTCTCTTGAGGGTTTTGAAATGCTTTGAGTAAGGAGAAATGTTTTTGAAGAAATTCTTTCAAAAAAAGTGTGTGTGTGTGTGTAGTGTGATGAGTAAAAACCTAGAAATTGGGAGTTTTGAAAGAGCGTTGAGAATACTTGGTTGACCTTGTTGATATATTACTTTGTGTGTCAAAATGAATAAAAATGGGGAAAATTTCTCACTTATATATATATGATGAGTTCCATGAAATATGAGAGTTGTAATTTTGGTAGTTGTTCAAAATATTGATATAGTCTTGAAATGACAAAATTGTTGAGAATGTTCAAAATGTTCAAAATGTGTTATCCCTTAAATGAATTGAAATAAAAGTATGTTTATTCATCTTGTAAGATTGCATTGAAAAGGGATTTGGGAATTGTGATCACAATGGCAAGATTGTATGGAAGAATTGAACATGAAAGAAATGTTGCATTGCATTGATAATCATTACATTGCCATATCAATTCAATGATTATGTTAAGCTTCGAACTTTAAAGTTAAAAACTTTTGCATTGAGAAAAGAATGTTGTGGAATGAGTTTTCATGGAATGGTTTGGGGTGGTGGTAAGTCCAGATAGGGGGTGTAATTGAGATTGATTAAGTTGACCTGAGTGTCCGGGGTGAAAGATCGAAAACACGCACGGAGGAGGTACCACTTCCCTTTCGGTTAGCAACTGGTAAAGTGGGATTTTTGGTAGTGCTAGTTATGCCTACTTGCAGACACCAACCTAGCGATTACCTGAGTCGTATTTACCGTCCCCCTTGAATTAAATTGTAAATTTTAAATTATTGAGATTTCAAGTTATCATGGAACATCATAGCTTTCAAAAGATGTAAATGTGATTTTCTTTCAAAAGGCATAGCATGGCATGTACATTTCAGATTGTGAGACTTGTCTAAAATGTATATACTTTGTTAAAAATTCTCTACTTGGCTTTAAGCTCACCCCTATGGGATTTTGGTGCAGGAAAAGATGTGGTGATTCCACCTAGTTAAGGGTGCAGACGTATTTTGTGGAGAGCAAATGACTCTTATTTTGTTGTGGTTCATTTTGCTAGCCAAGGGCTATAATGTATAGGTTCGTGAAACCATTTTTGTGTAACCGGGCTTAAGCCTTAGAATTTGTAAGTCCTTTAGGGCATTTTATTTACTTTTGAATTTGACATTCTACATGCTATAGATTCATGTATGTGATATCATTGAATGTATAATTCGCATGTGGGACTATTTTGTACAAACCCTATTGATTAATGATGTAAAGGTTGAGGAATTGCACCCTTTCTTGTAATGAACGTTAATTGTTGTATTCATAAGGTGTTATAATTTTTGGGGCATTACAGTTCAATTGGTCTAACCTCTAAAAAAATAGGAAATATAATTAACTAATATTTAATGAGACTATTTTAGAAGTTATACCTAGTAGCCTAGCAGAGAAATGGGTTGAAGATTGGGGTCATTGATATTCTATTTATTTATTTTTTCTTCTATTTTTTATTCATTCTTCAATTTTTGATGGATTAAATTTTAGAAAATAGATTAGGTAATTGATTTTACATAATAGATATGAGATAATTAATAAATTTAAAACTACGAAATTCATCAAGACAAAATATATTTAGGGCAAATTACAGAAATGGTCCTATAGTTTACCCTTGGTTTCATTTTGGTTCTGTACTTCTAAATGTATCAATTTTGCCCCTACGCTTTGGTTTTTGGATCGAATGGTCCAATAGTTAACCGCCATGGGATTTTCGATTTAAAAACCCATTTCCTTAAGGGCAAGGTTGTCATTTCAACACCCCCATAACCATTTTCCCCAATTTTGCAATTGATATATAGATATATGTGCATAATATATTACGTATGTAGGTTGAGAGAAAGACGAAGAAGATGAGAGAAAGAAAATGGAATCAATCTGTTGCCAATGTGGGTTGAGGGCTCAAGTATGCACATCTTGGACTGAGAATAATCCCTCAAGAAGGTTTTTGGGTTGTCCACGTTATGGACTAAGTTAATATATATATCTTTTTCTTGTGTTCAATCATGCTATTTTGAATTTTTTTTTTTTGATTTGATAAATGCAGATATGGAGTAAGTGAAAATATATATATATATATATATATTTATCCTCTATTGAATCATTTTGTAATTTGCCTTTTTTTTTTTTTTTTTTGGATAAATGCAGAGTAGGGGTGCTTATGGGTTCTTCATTTGGGTTGATCCTCCTGTTGGTACTCGAGTTCAAGAGGTGATTAATGGATTACTTAGAAGAATTTGGGTCATTGAAGACCAAGTCCAATTGCATAGAGGAAGAGAAAGAAAGCTGTTGATCTTTGTAGTGACGTCATGGACATTTTTCTTGTGGTGCTACATCACAACAGAGCAAGATGGGGAAGTTGCTGGTAGCAACAATGACAATGATTCGACATAATGGGAATGAGAATTGTAGATGTATGTGTTTTATGTTTTAATGTTTTGAATTTGGATTGTGTTAGTTTTGTAAACAATGCTAGAATAGCATATGCAATGATAACCATGTGTAATGTTGTCTGAATGGCTGAAATGAAATGGGTTTTGTATTTTTGTGAATTGCAATGCCATTTGAAGATTATGTATTGAATTTTGTGAGCTTTGTGATCAATGTTAGACTGCAATTGGCAAGGACGGATCCAGGATTATGACTTTGGGGGGGCGGCCCCCCCTCCGCCCCCCCTAGATATATGATATATTTAAAATTTCTAGTATAATATATGATATTTTTCAAATTTTTGGGGGTGCGGCCGCCCCCCGCCCCCCCTAGATCCATCCTTGGCAATTGGATTACATACAAATGTATAATGTGTTGTGATTTGGTAATATTGACTGGCATTTCCAACAAACAGAACAATACAATGCCAAAAGGCAATAAGAATAAAACAAAGACACTTGGTCAATATTCATTCATTAAACAACAAAAGGCAATCATATTGTTCACCAACAAAAGACAAGGTTCACCAACAAAGCACAAACTAAATACAATAGTTGATCAACAAAAGTGATTACAAACTAGCAAAATGATTAGCACATCTAGTCAAAAAGTTTAACTACAAAAAATCGATCAACATTGTTAACCCTAGCAAAAAACAGTAGGTCATAGCAGTTCATGTACAAAAGACAATTGGGCCTTGTCCTTGACTGCCACTAATTTGCAGTCTTCTTGTTGATTGCACTAGTTGCAGCTTGTTTCTGTGGAGATAAGGACACAAATCTTCTCTCCCTGGACATGAATGAGTCTGTAGGTGCAGATGTTGATGACTGAGTTGTGGAAATGCAAGTAAATCTAGGTGGTGGTGTTGACCTTGCTATGGTAGGCATTCATGGTTCAATGCTTGGCCTTAACTTTACCTTGTTGGCCATGGTTGGTTGACTGCCACTGGCTCTTACAAGTGCTGCCTTTGCCCCTTTGGCCATGCTTGGTTGACTGCTAATACCTTTTGTAGCTGTTGCCCTTGCCCTGGTGGCCATGCTTGGTTGACTACCACTAGGTCTTGTAGTTGCTGTCTTTGCCCTAGTGGTCATGCTTGGTTGAGTGGTACTAGGTTTTGCAGCTGCTGTCTTTGCCCTGATGCCTATGCTTGGTTGACTGTCAATAAGTATTGCATTTGTTGTCTTTGCCCATGCTTGGTTGACTGCCACTATCTCCTGTAGCAACAACTTTTGCCTTGCTCCTCCTTGCCATGTTTTGCTCAGTAGTCAAAGTATGTTTCTTCCCCTCCCCCCTCCCCCCTTCCCCCACATACAACCTATTTGGATTACATACAAATGTTCCCCCATGATGCATTTTTAAAGTGAAGTAATCACTATCAGGATCTGTGAGATTAAATTAAAAATAAATTAATCAAAATTTGTCAAGGGTTGATTAGTTTTCCCCATGTACATGTGTATTCGTGTGGGAACCAATGTCAACAAAAGAGGGAACAAAACAAAGAACCCAATATATAGAAAGGTGCATCTCAAATTAGTCCAACAAGAAAAAAACAAACAAACAACGTGAATCCAAATACAAATAACCTATATGTATACATAAATCACCATTTAACCACTATGAAGTAGAGGGACCAAAATGAAGACGATAATATACATAAACAAACAAATGTTTGTCAGAAAAGTCAAATACCATATTGAGGGCTCCCAGATGACGCATCTTTCAAAGCCATCAACTTGGCTTGCTGCTTTCTTACTTTAATGGATTTGATTTAAATATCAGATTACCTTCAAACACCTTTGAATTTATAGCGACTCCGGTCTTTTCCCATTTGATTAGTGTATCCGGACTTATGTTCCGTAGATTCCGATGTTATATAATTTTTGCTATCGTCCTTTAATTTCTTGTTTTTGCGTTATAGGATGTTTGGACCAGGTTGGTTTCATTTGGGAGTGTTTGGGAGCAAAGGGTTGCTGCCCAGATTTTTGGCTCTTCGCTCGAGCGAGGAGTTGGTCGCTCGAGCGAGCCTTTGTTTTGGTCCTTTGCTCGAGCCAGGTCTTGGTCGCTCGAGCGAGAGACTGCGTCTGGGCTTAAGACCTGAGAGCAGTGTTTGTCCGCTCGAGCGAGCTTTTCTCCGCTCGAGCGAACTGGTTTGTTCTTCGCTCGAGCGAGCGTTCCCTCGCTCGAGCGTGCGTCTAGTTGCAGACCTGAGGGTTTGAGTTGTTGGCTCGAGGGAGCTTGTCTTCGCTCGAGCGAGTTTCTGGGTAGTTGGCTCGAGCGAGCTTTTCTTCGCTCGAGCGACCAAGTCTTCGCTCGAGCGAGCGTGTCAGGTTTAAATAGGCAGCAGCGGGTTTTAAATCATTTTTTTCATCTCCTTCTTGATTCCAAACCCTAGGTACGAGTTTTTTCTCCCTCTACACACCTTCTCTCTTAGGTTTGATCTACTTAGGGTGAGTTCCTACCCTAGTTCCTTTATTAAAAAGATAGAGGTCGTCGAGGGCTTTGATTTAATCTGAACAATCTTGGATTTGGAGCACTTTGGGTTTTGGGTCTTCATCTCCGTCTTCTTCATTCGGGTTAATTTCTTCGAGGTAGGGATTTCCTACTCCATATTATAGGCTTTGTCATAAGTTTTGGTATTTTGATATGTTGGGGGTAATTTGGTAATTTTGGGAAAAACCCTAGTTGTGGTAATTAATTAATTTGTATAATTAATTTGGGATAAATTGGGGACTTTAGTCTAATTCTTGAAATTAGGGAATTATGAATTTAAATGGGGTGGTTTGATAGTTTAATCACGGATTTATCAAATTGTAGCATTTATGCTTACTACTACATTTATTTCCTGTTTAGAAATAACTGTTTTGGGCTATCGGTGGAGGATAGTCGAGATTGTTGTAGACATTGCATGTGGATTAGGAATAACTGAAACTAATCACATTGGTTAAGTCATTGTTTTTTACTGTTGAATTAATACAGAACATATGTGTATTAATTGTGTGTTATATATGTAAATTGTTTGATACATTGCATATGCATATTGTTTGGGAGGAGATAGGGGATGTACTGCACGGTTTAGGGGAAGATAGGGGATGGACCTCTAAACCGGATTTTGTTTGGGAGGAGATAGGGGATGGACTCCATTAGCATCACTATATGTGTGCTTATTGATATTGAAGTGTTTTGTGATACAGCACTAAAATGTGTATCAATCTGGAAATATGGAAGTGTTTTGGTTTGAGCTTTGGTCTCATTTAGTTGTGACATCTGGTTCACTGTTATAATTGGCTAGGTTCTGAGCCGTATTGATATAATTGGAGAGTTGAATAAATAATGGAAAGTGAAACGTGTCATAGACATTAGTGTCATGAAACTGTATAATAATGAACTGGATAATTGTGTTAACCATCTATTGAATGCTACTGCTTTATTCAATGTTTATATTTGGTTTAGTATTTTTCTACTGGGCTGTGGCTCACCCTATATGGGAACATCATTTTCAGGTCCAGGTAATTCACTACCTCCAAGGACTTAGCTTGGGAGGACTGGGACTCAAAGACTTGCCTTTATTTATCTGTTTTTATTTGATACATGTAAACATTCAAGCCAAGGGCTTAACTTGTAGTTGAGTTAGCACTCATACTTTTGTGTCCAAGTATTAGCTTGGAAAGATGTAAGCCTATAGGGCATTTATTTCACTGTTACATGTAATGTTTTTATTTAGTAATACTCTGATGGATAATATAATGTTTTGTTTTCTATTATTAATGCATGTTAACCTTATATATGATGGGCTTAATTTTGAGGGCGTTACAGAATTCAAGCCTCAGCTCTCACCAATTTGTTGTATTCCCTTTCTTAACCCCATTCCTAACCCTAATCCCCTATTTGTTTACGCAGATCATATGGGTTGCATATTCAGGTGGGAAAATGGGTATGGGGGTGTCGAAATGATAACCTTGCCCTTGGGGGAAATGGGTTTCTGTCAAAAATCCCAACGGTGGTTAACTATTGGACCAATTCGATCCAAAAACCAAATTGTAGGGGCAAAATTGATGCATTTAGAAGTGTAGGGACCAAAATGAAACCAAGGGTAAACTATAGAGACCATTTCTATAATTTGCCCCTAAATTTATATTTTATCATAAATATAATTATTATATGGGAACTAATTAATGTTAAATAATTTTTTTTTATATTATAAACAAAGTTTTTGTTATAATTTAGTTTCAAAATTAATTTTTAATTATTTATTTTAATTCGTGCATAACACGGGTAATATGCTAGTATCTATATATACAAATGTAGTATGGTTTTCAATCTTTCTAAACTCCCAAACTTGGCCTTTCATTCAAAGTTGAGATTATCTTTCCTATTTGGCAGCCTTATAAATATTCCTTTCCATTTTTCCTAATTTCTAATGAAAATTATTTTTTTATGTAAAAAGAGTAAAATTTGAAAGAAAAAAGATATGGATATACATATAGAACTCAAAAAGATATGATAAATTCTAATTTAAAATATTTCAAATCTAATTATTAAAAATATAAATGAAATATTTTACTCTCAATTCTTGTAATGACCCAAAATATTTTTTAAATAGTTAGTACATAAATTAATTGAATAATATTTGGATCGGAGTGTTGTATAAAGTTATGTGCGAAAATGGTTCAATTTTGTAATAATTTTTTAAATATATATATATATAATTTTCGATCTAAAAAATTATGAAATTTTTATTATGTTGTTCTTATAAGAATCTAGCATGTTGGATAAAAATTTTGGAATTTAATGGTGAGTATTTATTTTATGAAAATTCACAGACTGATTCAGTTTAATTTATAGTAGAATTTGAAATTGAGTTTTCGGTGTTTGGACCATGATTTGAGATAAATTTGTTGGGTCGATTTTGATGTATAATTGGGTGATGTTTGGTTTATGAGTGAGAATTTAATTCAAGATCCATGATTTAGATTTAATTTAATTTAATTTAAACTTGTGTATGACTTATGTTTAACTGTTTGGTCCTTTTTAATTATGTGATTGATAGTAACCACCTTCGGAGTTGTTATTATTTATTATATAGGATTATAATAAATATTTGATAGTTGATTTTATGGTGTGTACCATATGGTGAAAAATTATATATTTTTATAGTGAATAAAATGAGTGTATATTTCATAGTGAGCAAAGGATTATAACGCCCTCAAAATAAGACATTAAACATTCATTCGAAAGATACATACACATGATAGCAAGTTGTATTCCATTCATCAGAGTGTTCTATACAAAAGATGTTGCATGTTAATCAGCAAGGTAAATGCCCTACTAAGCTTTCATCTTTCCAAGTATAACTTGGTTACAACAAAAGATGGTCAAAATCCCTTTACACGTTAAAGCCCTTGGCTTTGAAATGAAAACATATAACACAAAACGAAATGACCAAAACAGAGACTTCAGCCCCGAGACCTCCCAAGCTATGACCTTGGAGGCATGTCACTGCACAAAAATGGTGTCCTAAGTAGGGTGAGCCAAAGCCCAAGATGATATGCTAAACAGAATATAAGAATTAACTAAAACATTATCATCCGATAAATGTTTAACACAAGTAAACTACGTACATCCTCTCCATAACCAATTAATTCATTGACATAGTCCAATATTATCCCAACAGTTTAAAATGAGACTACAACTCATATATCAAAACTTCAATAACAATCACCATTCAACACTACTATTTTCTTGCCATTTTACGAAACTACGTCCGAGGGAACCGGCACCCATAAAGAAATAAGATTTTGGGACTTGCACCCTGGACACTCCGGCCAACTTAGTTATCAATGGAGTCCATCCCCTATCTCCTCCCACACAATGGAGTACATCCCCTATCTCCTTCCATACAAAGACACATATACAATGTATTTAAACATGTAATCATATACAATGACCCATCACTTCACATATTCAATGCGTTAATCTAACCGTCACATTCAATGACATAAATCAATTGATTAGTTTCAATTTACCTAATCATCATGCAGTGTTTACAATAATCAAGACTATCCTCCACCGATAGCCCAAAGTAATTATTTCTAAACAGATAATAAATTTATTGAAGAGATAGTTTATCAACTTTTCCTTTGGTGAGCGATATATCAATCCAACTACACCATTTAATCACAATCCCATCCAATTTCATAATTTCCAAATCAATTTCACACTTCCACAATTCATTTCAATAATTATGCAAATGATTTATTTACCTTAAATTGGGGCATTAATCCCCATTTCTCAATTATTGTGTCCAAGACCCAATTTCACCAATTATATACACATAACCCCCTTTTAAGACCTTACATACACAATGGGGCCCAAAAGTAGAAAACCTCTCTTTCAAACATTTCAAATCTCAAACCCTAACTTTCCAAAATTTTCAAATCACACCATTTATACAAAATGACTAACATTTATGTTAAAGCTCATAAAAATGAGTAGATTATCCCTACCTCAAATGGAGAAACTCAAAAGAGAGAGAGAGAGAGAGAGAGAGAGAGAGAGAGAGAGAGAGAGAGAGGAACCCAAGATGCTCCAAACACAAGCTTTTTCAGATCAAAGAGAAACCCTCGCCAAGCTCTAGCTTTTATACAAAGGGACTAGGGTAGAAAACCACTAGAACAAGGTGTATTTGTAGAGAGAGAGAGAGTTAGAGAGAGAGTTAGAGAGAGAGAGACAGCCAGATTTAGGGTTTGGAAAGAAAAGAAGATGAAAAAGTGAAGTGAAAACCCGTTGCTGCGAATTGGTATATATAGGGCTCGCTCGAGCGAAGGAGTGGTCGCTCAAGCGACCAGACACAAAAAAACCTCTCTCAAGCTCAAGAAGCGTCCCTCGAGCGAACAATGCAAAGCTTCAGGTCTGCAACGTAGAAGCACGCTTGAGTGCAAGAGTTCTCGCTCGAGCGAAAGAACACAAAACATAGGGCTGGCTCGCTCGCTCGAGCGAAGAATACCAACCTTTAGGTCTAAAAGAGACGCAGATGCACGCTCGAGCGCAAGAAAGCTCGCTCGAACGGAAGCTGCATTTGAAAAAGAAACTTGAAGACCCATAATACTCGCTCGAGTGCATAAAACCTCGCTCGAGCGCAAAAAGCCTCGCTCGAGCGAAGAAGCCATATCCTGGGCAGCAACCATTTGTTTCAACTCACAACCAACCTGTTTCAAACTTGCCCAACACATCCCAAAACTCAAATACAAGGAATTAAAGGACGGGAAAGAGACATATACAACAATACTCAGCCACGGAACCCAAGTCCGGAACACTATAAGTAACGGGGAAAATCGGGATCGCTATAAGGATTATGTTTTGTAGTGTGCAAAAATATTATATTTTGTTGGGACAAAAATTATATCAATTTATAATTTATATTATAAAATTTTGAGATATTATTACAAAGAAAATTAATTATATTTTTTTGGAGGGGAAACCAAACTTTGGAAAGCAAACCCACATGGGTTGCCTCCCACTTTTTCCTTCCGTCTTTTCAATCCTTTTTCCTTTCATTTATTTTTGGTTTGGAGTAGAGAGTTGCTTCTTCTCTCTCTCTCTCTCTCCCTCTTTTCCCTTCAATGTTGGCTTAAGCTTTGAGCTTAAAGTGAGAGTCTTTAGAGTGAGATTTTGCAAAAGTTTTGTAAATGAAAGTCAGAGAGCTCGTCGTGATCTTCGTAATGGTAGTCTTGGATTCTTGACTGGGCGAGCTTTGCATTTTCGGATTGGTTTTTCTTCATATTTTGAGTTAAGGATTTTCTTCATATTATTACTTTAAAGCTATGTTAGGGTTATTTTGAGAAAATATGTCATTATAGGAGGTGTTGCACATATATATTAATTTTAGATTTTTGTTTGGTAATTTTGGAAGAAAAATTATGTTGAAATGTTAAGAATATTGGTATTTTGAGATTGATTTGGGAAAACCACCTTGTGTTAAAAAAATTTTGCTAAAAATCCGAAAATTTAATTTTAATAGTTGTATGGATTGTATCTACATCATATTATGATTAGATGATTTATTTTGAGAAATATGAAGTTAAAATATTTTTCATCTTTGATTTTGGAATTTATTTTTAAGAAAAATAAATTAGTATTGAGGAATATTGTGTAAATTGTTGAGTTGAGATTATAGAGTTGTTTTGGGATTAAAAACTCTAAAAGTGTTATATTCATGATATTTTATGAAAGGTGATATGTTGATGATTACGTTGTATTCATTTTTGTAAAAAATGGAAATGTGAAACGTGGGCTTTCAAACTCACAACCTTAAAAATGTTACTCTTTAGCATATTTCATAATTTTGATGTAAATATCATGTTGATTTATTAGCTTTAGAAAATTTACGAAATTGTTATTTGTAGAGATTTGGGAAAAATTTGCTAGGCATGAAATTGTGGGTGTATTTGAGAGATGAGACATGTGAAGTTATGTTTGGTGTTATCAATTTGGAAGATCGTGAATATAATGAACTTTCTAATTTGATGAATTAAATTAATTTGGTTAATATTTTAAATCCTACGTAATTAAAAGTGTGTTATTGGGTTTAATTCCTAACTTTTAATATTATGAGATTAAAAGTGATGAAGTTGACCAAGTGTGAGATTTGGAGAAATAAGCGAGATTAAGTTGATGTGGTATGGTATTTGGTCCCTAGCTTTAATAGTTGAGTTATGTTATCATAATATTACCTCAAATTCATGTATAAGATATTTGAATTGTTTTGGCGGTCTTTGCCAAGAAAAGGAAAGATTGTGATTTTAGCTCGTTTGGAGCAAATGGATAAATTGGATTAAAACAAGAATGAGTTATCAGAACTTTTAGTTATTTATTTTTCCTTGGTTTAATTTGATGGGGTTGATGTTGATAATTGGAAAGTGAACACTCGTGTTATATTTTATAATTATAGTTGTCATGCCCCAACATTTTAATTAATTGGAAGCATTACCAAAGCCTGTAATTTAGGTCAATTTTTTTTTTAACATCTATTACCCTTGGGTGATAGAAACATAACAATACATGTTCTCTCTCTCATTGAAAACTGTAAGGCCCTCAAAATAATACATATAAACCCACCATTTATGATATTCATAGACAGAATAGTAAAACATATTTCATATATCAGTGTAGTTTTACAAAAGTAATACATGTTAACAATAAAAGTAAATGCCCCATAGGCTTACAACTTTCCAAGTCAAGACTTGGTTACAACAAAAGGAGAGTTCTAACTCTCTACAACAAAATAATCCCTAGGCTTGAATTTACATATATCACCAAAAATAACAAAATAAATAAAAGAGTCTTCAACTCCCAGGACCTCCCAAGCTATGTCCTTGGAGGTGGCATAACACCTAAACCTGAAAATGATGTCCCATATAGGGTGAGTCAATGCCTAGTAGAGATATACTAAACCAAGTATGAGAAATAACTAAAGCAAAAGCATTTGATATATGGTTGACACTTATAAACCAACTTACACACTTTTCAATTCAACATCAAGTACATCCATTTTTCATTTCAGTTTCCTTCACTTATACAGTTTCGATTCGTAATTATGGCTCAGAACCTGGCCAAACAATTTAATGAGACTATAGCACGTATTAAAACACTTCTATACTTCACAATTCACATGAGAATATAACTCATACTAAAACACTTCCATACTTCAAGTAATACACAGATCTGCTATATCAGTGGAATCCATCCCCTATTTCCTCCCAAACTGGTTTGAGAGTCTATCCCTATCTCCTCTCAAACCATGGAGTACATCCCCTATCTCCTCCCAAACCATGGAGTACATCCCCTATCTCCTCCCACACAATATACATATACAACGTATTTAAATACTTATCATATACCATGATCAATCAATACACAAATTTGTCAGACATTACAACCGCTCATATTCGATGACATATTCAATGTGATTAGTTTCAATTTTTCCTAATCATCATACAAAGTCTACAACAATCAAGACTATCCTCGACTGACAGCCCAAAGCAGTTATCTCTAAACAGATAATAAATTTATCAACAGATAAAATATCGACATTTTCATAGGTGAGTGATTAAATTATCCAACTACACCATTTACTCCCACAATTTTCCAATTTCATGAATTTCACTTCACTTTCACATTTTCCCAAATTAATTATTCGAATTAATTATTCAACATAATTAGGGCATTTTCCATTTTTCTCAATATTAGCCCAAAGGCTCAATTTCATTGATTTAACAACAACAACAATTTCATTTTTCAATATCTCATACACACATAGGTTTGAAAACCCCCCCTTTTTAAAACCTCAAATCAAACCCTAACTTTCTCAAAATGACTAAGCAACGCCATCAAATCAAAATGACCAAAATTTATGTTAAAACTCATATAATAGAGTAGGTTATCCCTACCTTAAATTTGGGAGCTCAAATGAGAAGATGGAGAAATTCGAAGGTGCTCCAAACCCCAAGATTTTCGAATCCAAACGTAGCCCACACCAAGCTCTACACTTTTTTACAAAGGGACAAGGGTAGAAGATCACTAAAACTAGATGAAACCCTAGAGAGAAGATGAAGTCTAGTGTGAGAAGCTCCCAAGTTTGGGTTTTGAAAAGTTAGAGAGAGAGTGGGTCGAAAACGTGATCCAAAAAGCTAAAACTCGGACTGATATAAAACACAGTCCGCTCGAGCGTGGAACGCCCCGCTCGAGCGTCAGACACAAACTCACACTCGAGCGTGAAAAGTGCCGCTCAAGCGTCGAATACACACTTCCAGAAGTTCTGCAGACGAAGTCCCCGCTCGAGCATGAAAGTGGACGCTCGAGCGTCCGATGACCTGCAGAGAAAAGTACTGAGACTTGGATAATCACGCTCAAGCGTCAAAATTCCCGCTCGAGCGGAGAAGCAAAAGAAAAGGGCCCGCTCGAGCGTCAAAAGCCCCGCTCGAGCGTGAAGGCCAAAATCTGGGCATCAACTCTATGTTTCCAAATACAACCAACCTGTTTCGAACCTGCCCAACACAACCCAAGACTCAAAATACAAGAGTGAAGGATGGGAATGATAATAAGACAACAACACATCCACGGAACTGAGTCCGGGATATATTAAACAAAGGAGGGAAAACCGGGATCGCTATAAAAACAACAATGTAATAATACATGCCAAGCTTCTGCTGCGAAACTACAAATAAATAATTACAAACCACAAGATACATTTTTCATTCCTTTAACATCTATGATAAAATTATACATAAAAGGTACATGGAATCCATACTCTTCAACTAATGAATCCGAAATTCTCTTCCTGAAAAAGAATAAAACAATGAGGGGTGAGCACTAATGCCCAGTAGGAATCTCATAGTTCTACAACAATAGCTAACACATAGATAGAAATGTGATACCATATAGTAAGGTGATATTTTGTAAGTTCAAAATATTATACGAAAAGTATCTTTTCTTAAAATTTCACCTAAACCTTTAAGAAAACTCTCTGCCATAATGTAGTCTCTCATACTTAGGAAGCCATAAATTCTCTTTGAAAACAAGTACACTTAAGGAAGAACATCATCTTAAATTTATTAACCCGATTCCAAATTATTCCTCATTTCGTTTCCATTTTAATATTCTACATTTCATTTCCATTCTATTATTACACATTTCATTTCCATTTCCAATTACCATACTCCATAACATCAAAAATCCAAAGGATTAGAGTTCAAACATAACACAAGAATCACAAACCCTTTTTAATTCAATTTCCCAATTACTTACAAAACAAAGTTCATAATCTTCCCTTTTGTCACAAGCAATCCATTGAGTTCATCATTACTAGCCCCTAATCCAATTACGCACATGATGCTAATTTCAATCCTTAATCCATTTTTTTTCAATTCATTTATTCTTCTCAATTCATGAGTCAATTTCATTATCTTTCAACAACCAAACTGAGACTACAACTCAGTTGTTTTCCAAACATACAAAACACACATAAACACTTCAAACTGCCATTTTACGGAGATTTCGTCCGCGGGATCGGCACCCATGTATAAATTTCGGGACTTTCACCCAGGACACCCCGGCCAACTTAGTTATAATGGAGTCCATCCCCTTTCTACTCCCAAACAAACATACATATACAATGTATTTAATCACATAATCACACATGGAGTGCATCCTCTTTCTCCTCCCAAACAATTATACATATACAATGTATTAAAACACACAGTCATATTCAATAACAACCATTTCTCAGACTTATCATATTATTTACTCTTTTCAAATAGCACAATACATGTGATCGAAAATATGATTTTCAAATTGAAACAAGCGCACTTAAAACATAACACAAGATTTTCCAAAATCTCTTTCCAAAACATATAGTTTAAATCCTCAAAATCCATTGCATGCCCTATGATATGCATGATTTATAAATAGTCCGTTTTGCCTAGTCAACATGCAATTTCTACACCAATCATAGCTGTCCTCCACCGATAGCCCAAAACAAATATATTTAAACCAATACATAAATTCGTTTAAAGATATGCTTTTCCAAAATCTCAAATGGGAGTGATAATACATATCAAGCTCCACCATCATCATTAATAATCCTCCGACTTCACATTTACAATCACAATTTTAATTATTTATACAAAATAACAATTTGATCCAATTAGGGCAAAACTCCTTTTTTTTTTCCTCCAAATATCAACCTAAACTCAACACAACTCAACTTGATTCAACACAATTCAACATAATCAACGCAATTCAACATAATCAACACTATTCAACATGATTCAATTCAACACCACTAAATGTAATTCAACATAATTCAAGATGAACTCTTAAATCTCCATTTCATCATTTCATCCCAAGGCTCATGTCATCCATATCATTAACAAATATTTTTTTTCCAAATTTCATTTCATATTATAGCATGATTTACAATATCCATAATAAAGGTTTATTCGCGAATTTTTAACATAATTTTCAAATACGTTCAAAATTCAATTAAACTTATATATATATATATATATAATTCAACCTCTCAATTTCATGATTCTACTTTCAATTTAGGCAAAATCATTAATTATCATCATGAGTCAACTTAGGATTTTCAAGAAAAATCAAAACTTTCAAGAAAAATTAAAACTTCTCACACCACTACTTTTTATTCCAATTTTCCCATTGATTATACACCTAAGGTTCATAATCCATAATATTAACCCAACAATTGAACCCCAACACTTCAAACCCTAAACCCCCAAATCTCATGATGTAACACTATATGCTCAAAAATGTAGATTTTGTATTTATATAATCAAAATACCACAAATCTATCTAGTAATGTAAGTATTGAAGAAGAACTAGGACCCCTACCTCAAGAATCAAGAAAGAGAGCAAAGCTTTGATGAGATTCCTTCACAAATCCAAACTTCAATCGGTTGAAAAGTGAGATCTTCAAGCATTCTTCACTTTTTGGTAAGAGATCTTAGCCAAAACTTGGGGGAATTGAAGGTATTTGGGTAAAAAAATCCAGGTTTTTTCAGACCTAGGATGAGGGTAAAGAAGAGAGAAAACAAAAGTGGAGATAATGATCTAGAAAATCACTTTTTAAGTTGCTGAATTCCCGCAGTCCGCTCGAGCATCTCTTTTCCCGCTCGATCATAGCAGCTTCCAACACAGATACTAAAACTTCAAACAGGTATAACTCTCTCATCTGGACTCCGTTTTAGGTCGTTCTTGTATCCAAATCGAAGCCCTTTTGTTTGGTTGGTTTGTTTAAATTTCAGGGGCGAAATTTCTAATGGTGGGGAGGTTGTGATGACTGGGTGTGGCATTAGTTTCGTTTCTCTTTAGTTTAATCCTGTGTGATCTTGCCGGGGTGTCAGGTTGGTTTAGAGTTTGTTAATTGTCTGGGTTTGTGGTGTCCGGGGGTACCTCTCTAATGAATTCCTATCCTTGTTTCTTCGGTGATTGATTTCCACTTGTTTCGAAGAGTGCAAGGTCAGGTCCGGATTGCCCGAGGGTCTAACTAGAAAATTATGGGCTGCTGGGTCAAGGCCGCACGTGCGGGGGATGAGGCCGCACGTGCGGGAAGGGTTGAGTTCAGAGGGCTGCACACTGCCTAAAAGGCAAGTGCAGAGTGAAGGGCGGGAGAGGACCACCGCAAGCATGGGGGTGAAGGTCGCACGTGCGGGGGAGGCGCTCCGCACGTACGGGAGGGGAGCGCTGCACGTGCGGCAATCTGGGTAGTCCGAGAGCTCTATTTTTTTTTTTTCCTTTTGGGGCTGAATGTACCTCATTTTTCTTACATCCCTCTCTCTCTAAAAACACTTTTACTCTCCCTTCTCTCTAAAAACCCTCATCACACACTAAAAATCTTTGATTTTTGCAATCTATTGGGTCTAGATCCATCATTTCTCTCAAGCCTTGGAGATCTAAGCTAGAACATCCCATTGTGTAGTGAAGATCGAAAATTTCTCACCTTTGACTCTAGAGTTTCGATCTCACCTCTTCAACAAAGAACTTGAGGTAGGGTTTCCTTTGAGTTATATATATATATATATATATATATATTTGCGAGTTTTGATTGATTTTGTCAACTCATCTTTGTCTATTTCGAAAAAATGGGTTTTATGGCTCAAGAAATTGTTGGTTTTGTAGAAGGGATTTATCCTTGTTTCTTTTAAAGACTTTTCTTGAATTGTTGAGCCATATGGGTTGAGATTGAGGTATAAAGTGAGGGGTTGAAAGGAAAATGAGGAGATGTTAGGATTTGTGAAAAAACCTAGAATTTGGGGATTTTCCCTACAAAAAAAGGGGGGGGGGGGGAAGATGAGGGCTCATGTTTGATGATTACATGTGTGTATACATATATATAGTTTTTCTTTTTATATCTGTATATTGTTATGTGCCATGGTAGGTAAAGAGAACGGGAAATGTTTTGTTTTATACAAATGTTTTGTATATACGTTGATGGAGAATTTCTTAACATATGAAAATCGTTGAGATTGGAAGTTGATATCAACATAATGCTATAGCTTTGAAATGATTAAAATGTTGAAAGTGTATGAATTGTGGTTACATTGTTATAAATGGGCAATGATGGTAACTTTTGGCTATTTGATGGAATAGCATGGAAAGGAGAAAACGGAGATTTTGAACCTTTATGGAAAATTTGTTGTAGTTATGATCAACGTAGAGAAACACAAAGTTGTATGGATAATTGTTGCATTAGCATTTCTAAACCTTTTATTTGGCCGATAGTCTCTTTCTCTGGCCGATAGCTCCTTTTTGCCTTTTTCAGGCATTGTGCATGCCAGCTGGAGTGCACAGACATGTCCTCCATACACGTGTATGGAGGAATTTGCACCCTTTTGGTCTAGCTTCTTGAGGAAGCTTGGACCTTTGTCTTAGCTTCCTCAAGAAGCTTGGACCCCTGTCTCAGCTTCCTCAGGAAGCCTTGGCCCCTTTGCCTTAGCTTCTTTAAGAAGCCTTGACCCCTTTTGTTAGCTTCTCTTGGAAGCTTAGGCCTTTGCCTTGTCTATATAAGAGGGCCCTCCCTCTCCTTTGAAGAGGTTCAGCAAAAAACTAGAGATATATGACATATACAACTCTCTCTCTCTATATATATATCTCCCTCTCTCTCTTCATTTGTGTGTGTTAGAGAGCCTAAAAGGGTGTTTTGTTCTTAGTTTTGCACTAGGACACCTAGTATCACACCTTACCTTGGTTGCTGAGGTGCCAAAGGGTTGTTGCTAAGGTTTTTGAGTGGATTTAAGCTTGGAAAGGCTGCTGGAGCTCCATTCTTGAAGAGGTCCACAAGGGTGAGATTTTTCCCCCTTTATTCCCCATTTTTGCATAGGCTTTTAGCCATCCTTGCATCTATTTTTAAGCTTAACTTATAACATATAAAAGTTCTGATTTTAAGTGCTTAAAATAGTTGTTTAAGGTTGTTTTGGTGTTTGGGGTTGTTTGACCCCTCTTAGGCCTTGTTTGGCCTCATTTTTGTGCATTTTTGGTGAGCTCCGGGACTACCTTGTTTGGGCCTCCTCACCACTGAAATCTCATTCAGTGGTGGGGATGGTGCTTTAGGGTCCTAAGAAGGAGAGGGCCATCCCCTCTCATTGTTGCCTTCAATATTGGCCATTTTAGCCTCATGTGTGAGCATCTTGTTTAAGTTCATGTTGGCCATGTCTTAAGTAGTATTTGTGCTTATTTTATCATGATATAGCACTGTTTTTAATTGGTTTAGACACACCATGCTTGCTTTGCATACTTGTCTTGTAATGCCATGAAATTGCCTTAACATGTATTTAGCATCTAGACCACTATGCTTACTTGTTTTGACCTAGCTTTGTGAAGCTTTTATGCATGTTTTAGTATGCCTAAGGTCTGTTCGTGGTTGTTTTGGCCATCCATGACATGCTTTGTATAGCCACCTTGCATTTTGGCTTGCTAGCCTTGGGTATGTGAGTGTTGAGCATGCATTGCTTGGCTTGTTTCAGTGGTTTGGCACCACTTATAGCATCATTTCAGTCCTTGTGGTATGCTTGTATGCTTGCATTTGATATTCCTTTAAGGCCTTAAAGAGTTTGTGTTTCATGCTCCATGAATATGTCATTGCGTATGCCATCATGTTTAGGCCTCCAGGATGCCATGTCAATGTGTCTTTGGCTTTGTTTTAACATGCTAAAACTCTGATTTTGGTTGTTCAAATCATGTCATGTTTGGTTTTGCTAAGTGTAGTTCAATACCTCTTTGGTGAGCCTTAGGCCTTGGACCATGTTGCATGTTATGCTTGTCTTGTTTAGTTGGTTTGGCACCATCCTTAACATGATTTTCAGAGCTTGATATGTACGCCATATGTCCATGTTTATCTTCTTTTAAGTGTGCTTAAAAGTTGTCTCTTTGATGCTTAAGTGTTGGACCATATTTGTATGCATGTTTGTATGTAAATTTGACCTCATTTCCTTAGCATTGGGCCACTGTTTTGGGCCTATTTGAGAGCCGCCCAAATTAGCTTAAGTCCATCCTTCGCATGTTGTTGCATGCTCACCTTGCGTGTTGTTGCATGTTTGTCCTATCGCATGTTGTTGCATGTTTGAATCACATTGCATTTGGCATGCATTCTTCCTTTTGTTTTGGTTGCTTAACATGTTACATGTCTTGCATGTTTGCATGTTTACATTGCATCTTGCATGCTTGTTAGCTTGCATACTTGTTACATGCTTGCATGTTTGCGTGTGTGTTCACATGTTCATTTGCATACCTAGCTCACATGCCTAGGTTGCATTGCATTTGGCATGCATGTCTTGCCTCTTGAATTGATTATGATAGGGGTTGGGCCAATTGTGTGTTTATGTGCATTACATTTGACATCAAAATGCATACTTGACTTCTTGGACCATCACGCATTGAAATGCGCGATTGGTGGCCCGAGGGTCGAACACCATACCCCTTTGAGTCATAAACATGATAAGGGGTGTGGTGATGCAAACATTGCTTGAAATGTATTGCCATGCCATATTTGTCCTCTGCTGCTATCAAAACAGGATTCTGCAAGCATACATGGTCGGCCGACCATCTCTATTGCCGACCAACCAAACATTTGAGGCCGAGAGCCATATCAATGGTCGATGACCAATTCCCTATTGCCGGTGGTGTTGCCCCTTGGCCGGTGACATCCCACAACCTTCAGGGAGTGATGCTGAAGCATCCTTGGGATTTGTGCAAGTCTCAGAGGTGCAGAGCAGTGTAAACAAAGGCACCTTGTGCATGGCGATGGATTTCCGAGCGAACCTGAGCACGCATGCATTGGACCCTCTTCCCGAGGCTGTTTTATTGCTTTCTTAGCTTAGTTAATTTGCTTAACTAGTTAAGTGGTCTATAATATTTAATTAGCCAGAATAGTTGATTATTTATTCGGGTTTGTATTATTTATTCGGTCTCTCCGAGAGAGAGCATAATTGTATAATAAGTGTGGGTGCGTGTGTGCATGTCTTCCAACCCCCACTTCTTTCTCCCTTTTACTTTCCTGCTTTTGATGGTTAGTACTAGGGCACGTTTCATTTAGCATACCTTATGCTATGCATGTGTGCATCATTCATTTGTATTGCATGCACCGGGCTCGGCGCATCATACTAACTGCATAAGTATTTCAAACCCAAACTTGAATACATGCTATTAGTTGCATTTCACATGCCATCCCTAGATTAGCCGAGCCTATTCTAGTTGCATTTTGTATGCGATGCATCAGTCATTTAACATGGACTTGGATCATACATTTGATTGCTAACAAGTTCCTTGTTTTGGCTTAGAGTACGATGTGAGTATTTATGCTTTAGCATCTCGCATGAGTGTGAATGTTAACATGACAGCATGCTTACCATGTGGCTATATGCTTATGTGATATATCTGCCTGAATGCCTGTGGGTGAAGGTTGGATTGTTTGAGTTGGAACAACTCGCTGAAATCCATGTTTTAGCCTACTTGCGAGTAGCAAATTTCAAACCAATTTCCAAACAAACGGATATGTGATGCTTTGTTTCAAATTAGGCGATCTAGTCTATATTTTTGTGTTGTGCGCATCACATAGTAAGATTAGCTAATTAACCGAAATAAGAACATGCGACGTTTTCAAAACTAGATATCATGGTTAGTAGAGGCCGATCTTTGATCTGGTGAGCGGGGGTGCTCATAGCTGACCTTCCCCAATCGTACCCAAGTTCCCGAGCCGAGGCAACTTTGGTGATGACGGATACGTGACCTTAGGCAAACGAGTCAGGGTTTCCTAAATTTCCCCATAAAAAAAATATTTAGGTGGCGACTATGTATCTGGAAAAGCAGTCCATGTTTGGCACTTCTTTCTAAAAATCAGTTTTTCAAAACGATTTGCCGGATTTGGACTCTTTGATGATTTATCAATCTCACATTGCACATTGTGAGATCAGATTAAGAACCGTAACAATTTGAGTCCGAACTGTAGTGAGCCCAAATGAACAAAACGGTGGGATTTCCCCCGGGACGTTCGGGGACGTCTACATTACCCTATTATGGAAATAATACATGTTACTATATAATATATATACAAAATATATTTACTATTATATTTAGTAATTGCCCCCCTCAAACTCAAGGTGGTTTCTATTTTGACTTAATAATGCAGTAATGATTTCTATTTGTTTTGTCGCATTTGTAATATCTGATATTGTCTTTGTTATGTTTTGGGTCTTTTGGTACATGTTTGGAATATTCATGTTACGAATAGAGACACACATCAAATGGAATTTTATACTTGTCAATGAGTTTGAAAATTGAGGTGGCCCAATACCAAATTTAATAAATGCAAATTTGCAGATTCATTAGCATAATGGTTCTCATTTAAGGAAAATGAGTGTTGTCATGGAATTTCCCTTGTTTAAGATGCTCATGTTCCAAAAAAACTGAGTTCATCTTGAAAAATCTAGAAATCCCCTAGATGTTGATTTGTGATTATGTATCAATTTTAAGCAGTATATAACAATCCCAATCAAACAATCAAGACAAATCGACACAACGATTTTCCGTGGAAAAACCACAATTGGACACCTCCAATTGTGATAAAAAAAAACTAAGGGCAACAGCCACAAAACAATCCACTAAGAAGATATAAAGGAATTACACAGGTATAGTCTCAATTACCTAGCGAATCCATGCCCGAATTGAACCAACCTCTATGTGTCTCTTCTAACCCCGTCTTCACCTCAGAATTGTCTTGACGATGAGCCACTCCGGAATCCACCAAAGCTTTAGGCTCAAATTCTTCAGAATCCACCGAAGAACAACTCTCTCTTGTGTGTAGAATCAACAAACAAACCGTTGATGTATGCTTCTTAAACCATGAGTTGAATACTCAATAAAAACATCAAAGAAAACTAGCAAAATATCCCCAGATATAAACCTTAGAATCCAAAAAGAAGATCTGGAGGACTTGTCCAAGTGTTGGGAGAAAACCAACTACTTATAGAAATCCAAAGAATCTGTGTTCGCGCGGTCCGCTTGACTGTATCAATTCCTGCTCGAGCGGAGGCTTCAAAATTGTGTGATTCATATAGGCTTCAGGCTCGGGCGGACGTTTCCACGCTAGAGCGGAGAATCACCTCATCCAAGATTTTTTCAGCGGCGGCGATCTTGTGAGCTTGCAATCCTCGCCGAAAGCATCACTTTCCCGCCGGCGGGACGACCAAAATTGGAAAAATCTGGAAAACTTGATCCTATTATAACCTCGGTTTTGATCCATGGAAATTGACAAAGGCACGATTCGGGTTGGATTTGCATCTAATAAACTCATAGCCTCACTGAAATAAAAGTGCAAAAATAAGTACAACTGAAAGGAGTTTTGTCAAACAGGGTTGCCAAGAATAAAACTTAACAATCTCCCCCTTTGGCAATGCCGTGACAAAACACACCTAACAAATAAAACCCTAAACACTCCAACCCATTATAGCCAACAAAACCCAACTTCTTTCTCAAGGTCTTGATCTGCAAAACAGTTATTAGTGCCACAATCTCCATAACAACTATTAGTCCCACAAGAGTATATAAAAAAGCAATAAACATATGACACGATTATCTTGAAACATGAGATGGAAAACATGAATAGATGAAAACTAAGACTCATGAAAAATAACTCTCAAACAACAAAAGCAAGATCATAAACCAACCCAAGTCAAGATGAACCAAACTCCCCCTCACTAAAAGCAACCACAAACACTGAAAACAGTGAATAAGAAGAAAACGACAAAAATAATATGGTGGAGTAATCAAGGAATTTCAAATTTGTACCTTAAAACACACAAGATTATCCAAGAAGCAAAATTACTAGTAAACACAATGTGCACAGTTTGTAGAAAATTCCTCATGAAAGAAAGTGATGCATTATGTGAAAAGCATAGATCCCATGATAAAAGTGTGTGTGTGACTCTTGGAGTTCGACAAACACTAGATTCAATCCTAGTAGTAATCTGAAAGTTGAACCTCTGGCAAGAGAATCTAAGCACAACTACGGAAAGTCAAACCACTAGGAATCAAGGGGTATTTGGTGAGTAAAGGCGGAGGCTCCCCCTCAATCAATGAATCCTTTTTTTTTTTCTTTCTTTCTTTTGCACATTTTTTCTTTCTTTTGCATATTTTGTCTTCTTCTCTTACTTTTTCTTTTTCTTTTTCTTTTTCTTTTTCTTTTGCACACTCATTGGCGGCTGACACGCTCAAGAGTATGGAAACCGAACCAGAGAAGTGTGGATATAATAAGGATGGCCTGGTTGGTGACTCTGAGGTAGCCTTTTCCTCATGGCTGGACTACAAAGAATAGAGGGGAAAGCCGTGGAGATGCAAAAAGATGGAAGGTGGTTAAGAGACTCGACATCACCCATGATATGCTAGTATAGGTCAATTCCTCTAGAAAAGCAAAAGATACAATGCCAGAAGTCCATAGAAAAAAATAATCACTAAGGCGGAAGACTCCAGAATTTGCTAATCCAAGAGTGTGTGCAGAATGAGACATACTAATCAAAGAACACACACTCCAAAATAAGTAATGACCACAGAAAGCACACATATATTAACATGTAATGGATCTTCTCATCAATTCCAATATGCACCAAGGACCACTCAAAATTTCAAGCTTGCAAAATCATACTAAGAAAATCTTTTTGGGATTTTTTTTTTTTGATTATTTTTTTTCTTTACCAAAGCAAGACAAACAACGAACAAGCACACATTTTTTTTTCATTAAAAACAACACACAGAAACCCAAAAGCTAAAACAAATAAACCAATTAATACAAGTCAAATTTTCTCACCCAAATCGCTTTAGTATAAACAAAGTTGTGAGCATTGCGGTTCTTGGGTGGTGTCTTGACGTTGTGATTCCCTTTGCTTTCAATGGGAACCCATCTCGACTTGGTTTCCAACTTCCTATTTTTAGGTCTAGGCAAATACACTCTCCCATGCAACTTATAACAATAAGGGCGAATATGACCATGCATACCACAATGATGACAAATAAAAACAGGGTGTACCTTCTTTTCTTTGACCTTACCAACTTTAGGAAGATTGAGAAGTCTTTCCTCTCGTTGAATCTTGTGCTCCTCTTGCCCTTGAGTTCTTGTATCATGAGATGTGGAAACACTCTGTTTTTGCTCTTTCTTACCACCAAACACAATGCCACTCTTGTCAGAACAAATTTGTTGAGACCCAATGATATTGTCCAAAGTCTTTGATCCTCTGTTCCAAAGACCAATGGTAGCCATGGCACACTTGAGTTCTTCCTCTTTCTTGCTCATTAGTTCTTCCAATGCAACTTGAGACATCTCGAGAGTTTCAATTTTTTCTTCATATGTTGCATAGATTTGCTGTAGCTCATTCCTCTCTATCTCACAAGTCAAGATTTTTGCACAAAGAGCTTGTCGATCATTAGCTATCTTGATGGCATCAATCCTAGCCTCAGAAATCTCCTCCTTTAGCTTGACATTCTTACTTTCACATGCTGTGAGTTTCATAGTGAGTTTGTTATTCAATTTGGATAACTTAAGAGATTCCTTATACAACTTTTCATAAGCTTGCCCAAGCTCCTCATCATCACTTCCCGAGGATTCATCATCGAGGCATTCTCAATCGGACTCTTCGGATACTCTATTCGCCCTTCAAGATGTCGGAGGCCGCCATGAAAGAAAGGAATTGTTTAGGTACCTCTTCGCCTTGATCTTCGTTGTCACTTCATCTTCATCAGATTCTGATTCATCATCCCAAGTGATGGCGAGGGCTTTCTTCTTCTTCAAACAAGTGGGGCATTCTGAAGCAAAGTGGCCACACCCTTGGCAGTCATAGCACTGGACACTTCCAGAGTTCCCTTGTACCTTGGCTGTCTGCTTCGTGTCTATAGAATTAATTTTGAGTTTATCTTTGCCTTTAGATTTATGAGTATGAGTAGATTCCAAAAGATTAGGATTCTTTTTCAAAAAAGATTTTTTTAAATTGTTTAACAAAAACAGCCGTAATCTTGGAATCTATCTCACAATCCTCATCAGAATCCTCTCCAACTCTATGAGCACTACTAAAAGCAATATCTTTTTGTTTCTTTTTGAAATTCCTATGCGCTTCATAAGTTTGGAGATTTCCAACCAACTGATCCAGCTTGAGGTTGACAACATCTTGAGCCTCCTCAATAGCCGTAACTTTTGGTTGAAACCGATCGGGCAATGATCTCAAAATTTTTCCCACAACTTTGGATTATGGTATTTTTTCACCTAAATTGAAGCTGGAATTTACAATGCCACTCAACTTCACATAAAATTCATCAAAGGTCTCACTAGCTTTCATTGATAGGTTTTCGAAACTAGATGTGAGCCTTTGAAGTTTTGAGCGTTTAACAGAAGGAGTGCCCTCATGAATAGTTTGTAAGATATCCCAAGCCTCTTTTGCGACTTCACAATTGCAAATTCGACTAAACTCTTCAGGTGTGACAGCGCAAAAGAGAGAATTGATAACTTTACTATTCCAGCTACTATTTTGGTAATCAATTGTGTCCCACTTTTCAATTGGTTTGGGGAATGTTACTCCATCAACGGTAATTGTTGGTTCGGTCCACCCATTCATGACAGATTGCCAAACTTTTTCATCTATTGATTTCAAAAATGATCTCATCCGAGCTTTTCAAAAAGAATAATTAGATCCGTCAAGCAGGGGTGGTCGAACCATAGAATTTCCCTCACGAATTGAGTCCATTATCACAAATCAAACAAGATCTCGCTCTAATATATTTGTAAAACAAAAAAAAATAGAGCGACCCGCTCTGATACCAATTGAAAAATCTAGAAATCCCCTAGATGTTGATTTTGTGATTATGTATCAATTTTAAGCAGTATATAACAATCCCAATCAAACAATCAAGACAAATCAACACAACGATTTTACGTGAAAAAATCACAATTGGACACCTCCAATTGTGATATAAAAACCACGGGCAACAGCCACAAAACAATCCACTAAAAAGATATAAAGGAATTACACAGGTATACTCTCAATTACCTAGCGAATCCACGCCCGAATTGAACCAACCTCTATGTGTCTCTTCCAACCACGTCTTCACCTCGGAATTGTCTTGACGATGAGCCACTCCGGAATCCACCAAAGTTTCAGGCTCAAATTCTTCAGAATCCACCGAAGAACAACTCTCTCTTGTGTGTAGAATCAACAAACAAACCTTTGATGTATGCTTCTTAAATCATGAGTTGAATACTCAATAAAAACATCAAAGAAAACTAGCAAAATATCCCCATATATAAACCTTAGAATCCAAAAAGAAGATCTGGAGGACTTGTCCAAGTGTTGGGAGAAACCAACTACTTATAGAAATCCAAAGAATCTGTGTTCGCGCGGTCCGCTCGAGCGTATCAATTCCCGCTCGAGCGGAGGCTTCAAAATTGTGTGATTCATATAGGCTTCATGCTCGAGCGGACATTTCCACGCTCGAGCGGAGAATCACCCCATCCGGTACTTTTTCAGGCGAAGCAGAGATGCTGTGAGCTTGTAATCCCCGCTCGAGCGGGACGACCAAAATTGGAAAATCTGGAAAACTTGATCCTATTACAACCTCGGTTTTGATCCGTGGAAATTGACAAAGGCACGATTCGGGTTGGATTCGCATCTAATAAACTCATAGCCTCACTGAAATAAAAGTGCGAAAACAAATACAACTGAAAGGAGTTTTGTCAAACGGGATTGCCAAGAATAAAACCTAACACATCTGGTTGTGTATTTTTTTGGAGATATTTGTAGGCTGTATGGGATTTGAGGAGAATGTATAATCTCTAGTTACAATTGCATCATGACATTGAACTTTGATCTTACAAATTTCTTTGAGACATTTTTTCTTAAGAAGATCCATCTATTTACATATAACCAGTGAGATTATTGCATGATTTTTCCCTCCACAAAAACAAGTAATGAATGCTTAAAATGCATTTCAGTCTGATATTGGTTTTCCTTCCATGTCACGATTAGGAGGATGATAGTGCCCTTCGCTTTCTGCAATGCAAGTTTGGCAAAGGACGGGTTAGCGGCCCGTAATTCTTCTATGATCCCAAATATGCCTGCGCCTTTGCCTTAAGGAAAAGCAGTCGGGCTTGTGTTCATATATACAGCATGATGTCCATACATGAAGAAGCAATTGCTCTTTCTCTACAGGTGGTATTATTATTCAATTGGGTTGGTTGTGTTCATTGGTTCTTTGATTTCCCTTCTCCCCCCCCCTTCAGCAGTAATGGCATTCTTCATACATTACCTTGTTTTTTGGCTAATGTAAGTTGTAATGGCAATAACAATTGTTCCTTATTTGACTAAAAACCACATGGTCATGTGATTGTTTGAATCATGCAATTTTAATAATGGCTCATGAAAAAGCTCATGAAAAAGATTCATTCTAGAACTTTTATGTTTTTTATTAGTGTACATAAAGAGGGCGTGGGAAAAACCACATCCTGCAGGTGCTCTTTGATGGGTCCATTGTAAATGGATATTGAACTGAAGATGTTGAAGTAGTGATACAAAGTTCACTTAATTGGTTGTATGGATGTGACTAAATTAGCTCTCTATGGTGGATAAAATTTAAATTCACCAAATTTCACCAGTTTTATTTTGTTACCATTATTCTACTTTACATAACTAAAAAAAAAAAAAAAAAGTTGTTAAATTGTTAATCACCAACTGTCTGGTATCTTTTACATGATTTGGCAGTTAACCTTCCAATATTATTATTATTATTATTATTATTATTATTATTATTATTATTATTATTATTATTATTATGGTTCACCTTTTTGGAATGATGAATTTAATTTCTGATGGGATTTTCCAATTATTTTCATGTGCTAGTGGGGCAACAGATTATGTTCAAAATGGGATCAATTTTACAATCGATTCTGATCGTAATGGTTTGGATGATCATTGGGGTTCTAACACCATCAAATCTATGCCCTTCCCCCTTTCCCCCTTGTTTCCAATATACTTTATGGAGTCTTTAAACTAGATTGAAATTGGTTGGCTGAAAAGCTTTAAATTGAGATGAGTTGTCAGTTCCCTTGTATCTTTGCTATGGGTCTATTAAACTTATATATCTTTAATTCTTTATTCTATGAGTGTTGCAAGATTTGGGTGGTGTAGACACCCCATTTTTGACCGTCCTCAAGACTTGGACATCACCGCTTGAACACCCGGTGATTATCCATGTTTGTGTTCGTTTGAGTTCGGAGGTCCATTGCCTTGGCACTCGGGATCTCTTAATCGGTTTGTTATGCGCTTGGTTTTCCACCAAGACTTGTGTCTGTTGCATTTGAGGGTAGGGAAGGCTTGTTAGCCATCCCGGGACCTACCTGCCCCACTTGATCACCCTTTATCGGTGTCATCGGCACTATTTTCTTAGAATACTGATGCCGATCGGCACTTCTCGCCGGTGGCACATTTTGTGCGGTGATTGTTTTTGCCGGTGACCCTCTGAACCCCTATGAGGATGGTGCATGCCATTTGTGCGGTGGATTACACCATCACTCCTCCCGCATGTAGCATTGCACCCTTGCCCTTTGAACCCTTTTAAGCTTCTAGAAGCTTGACCTTTGGCCAAGCTTCTTGGGGAAGCTTGGCCGGCTGTATTGGCTTCCTTTAGAAGCCAAGACCCTCCTCACCTCTTTGAACCTTTTGGCCTTACTTAGCCATTAAGTCTTGGCTTGTATATTGCCTATTTAAACACCATTCATCCCCTTTGCTCAAGGGTTAGCAACTTTAGGTCAAGAACCAGAGATTATACATATACTCTCTGATATACACCCATATATATCTATATTTCCCTCTCTCTCCTCTTGTGTGTGTGTTTTAGGCCCCAAATAGTGAGTTTTGTCTTACTTTTGCACCATTACACACACTATTACACCTAGCTCCGAGATTGGAAGACTTGGAGGTTTGTTTTGAGTGATTTTGGACTGGTTTTGATCACTTGGAGAGGGCTGGACCACCTGTTCTTCATTGGTTCTTCAAGGGTAAGCTTGTTGCTTTAGATTCCCCATTCTTGCAATCTATTTCTACCCTCTTTACTTTGTGTTTTTGGATTTGTGTTTAACATAAAAAAGTCTTGTTTTTACTTGTTCTTGAACTTTCATTAAGGTCATTTTATGGTTTGAGTTAAGACTTATCACTTTAAGCCTTGTTTGGCCCTCTTTGGTGCCTTTTTCTTAGGCCTCCCTATTTTGGTGTTCTTGGATCTTCTCACCACTGAAAACCAGTGAGTTTTTAGTGGTGAGGATGATATTTTCGTGCCTCATCTAAGGGAGGGACACCCCTCTCCCTTTGGTCCTTTGGTTGGCCTTTGTTTTGGCTCATAGTATAGCATGTGTGCATGTTTGCATTTTGCTTCATTTCAAGGCTTTTGGGGCTGTTTTAGGTCATGTTTGATCTCTGTTTTTGGTTGGAATTGTAGCCTCTAACATGCTTCCTATACCTCCTTTGAAATGCTCTCTTGTATGCCATGTTTTGAGGTTTTGACTCTTGCATGTTTAGGCTTAGTTTCATGAAGATACTAGTATTATTTTGCCATGTTAGAGGGCTGTGAGCCACTGATTTTGCCATGTTTAGTGTGTTTGAGGTGGTTGTCTTGCATATTGGCTTGTAGGCCTTGTTTGTATGAAGTCCTAGCATGCTTATCTTGTTTTGATCTAATGATTTGGCATCATTATAGGTGGTATTTCAGTCCCCATTTCATGTTCAAATACTTCCATTTATCATCTCCTTCATGCTTTAGAATGTTGGTCTTTTATGCCTTAAAAAGAGCATTGTGCATGCTTCCATGACTAGGGTATTTTTGGGGGTGCCATGAGGGGATTTGGGTGTCATTCCACATGCTTAAAATCTGTTTATATGTTTGTTGAATGCATGCCATGAGTGGTTGTATGAATGATGTCAAGTTACTCTCTTTGGTGTCCTAGACTTGGGCCCATTGAATAAGCATGCTTGAGTGGCATAATGATCATGTTGAGAGGCTTGTTTTGCCACTTGTTTTTGGGAGCTTGAGGGCTGCCCTCTATGGCTTAAGTCCATTGTTGCATGCTTATGTCATGATTGTTGCTTGCTCGGTTAATGTAGCCTCAAATGTGTGCTTGTTAGTCCCATGTTTAATTGGCTCATCTTGCATGCCATTTGCATCCTACATACTTTAGCTCTTTGCATGCTTAAAATAATAGGTTGCATTGCATTTGAGCCTTGCTTGCATACTTGCATCTCATAGCTTGGTTTGGGGTTGTCAAGCCAAGCCTAGGATTGAGGGAGTTCACATTTCAAGTGGTGTAACTCATCTCAATCCTTGGTCACTAAGGCCCTTGATTTCCACATGATAGGGACTTAGTATTCATTTGTTGTGTTGCATGCATATTTACATTAAAATGAGCAATCTTGGTTCCTTAGGCTATCATGCATCAAATGCACAATTGATAGCCCTAGAACCAAGAGCCATCCCCTGAGTCCCTTGACATGATAGGAGGGTTGGACATGCTCACATTGCCCAAAAACCATGCCTATGCATTCTTTGCTTCTTTCTGTCAGCTCACTGTCTGCAGGGATTTTCTGCCGGCATAAAATAGTGCCGACCGGCACTATTTTGTGCCGATAATTTAAAAGCTCAACCGGTGGCCCTTGAAGAAGCCGATGACTACAATTGACTAGCCGGTGGGGCATTTCGCACCACTTGGGACGTATTCGAATTTTGGGAATTTTTGAGAGGCAGGATAAGAAAATGGTTGCAATGCTATGGCACAGTTTTCGGGAAGTCGCGACGAGCATGCATCATTCGCGATTCCGAGGCGGTTCGAGGCTCCATTTAATTTATTTGTTTAATTTAATTTTGGTAATTAGAATTTGTAATAATTTATTTATTCATTTATTCTTGATGTATTATTTATTTATTCGGTCCCTCCGAGTGAGGGCAAAATGTAATAAGTGTGGGTGAGTGTGACATGTCTTCCAACCCCGCTTCTTTCTAACCCTTTTATTTACCCGCTTTGTGGTAGATTAGGGCATTTTAAATTAGCATACCTTATGCAATGCATGCGTGCATCCATGCATTTGTTTACATGCAGGGCTCGGTACATCATACAAAGCATTGCAATTTTCAAATTCCAAAATTGAATACGTTATGTGATGGCATTTCATATACCATGCTTAGGATAGCCGAGCCCGCTTAATCGCATTTTTGCTCGTGTTGCATTAGCCACTTAACATGGACTAGGTCATGCATTGTTTTGCTAACTAGTTTATTGTTTTGGCGAGTACTAGGTGAGCTTATAAGCTTTAGCATACTGCATGCGAGTGGGTGTTGCCATGACAAGAGGGATTACCATGCTAAATGCTTACATGATAAACCGTATGAATGCTGTGGGTGGAGGTTGGATTGCTTAAGTTGGAAGTACTCATTGAAATCCGTGATTTTAGTCTACTTAAGTAGTAGCAACATCTAAACACGTTTTCGAGACAAAACGGATATGCGATGTTTGTTCCCAAATTAGGCGATCTAGTCTATACTTGTTTGTCAGGCATAACATAGTAATTCCAGGCTAATAACCAGAATAAGAACACATAATGTTTTCAAAAATGGATATCACGGTTAGTAGAGGCCGGTCTTCGGACCGGCGAAAGGTGCTCATAGTGACCTTCCCGATCGCATCTAAGCTCGAGCCAAGTCACTTTGGTGATGACGGACACGTGGCCTTTTGGCACCGAGTCGGTTTCCTAAATTCCTTTTAAAAATATTTAGGTGGCGACTCAGAATCCGCAAAGCAATCCATGTTTGGCACTTTTTTCAAAAATCGCTTTTTCTCAAAACAATTTGCCGAGGTGGACTCTTTGGTTCAGATTTAGAACCATGACACAAACTTTAAAGAGTCCGAGTCAGAGCCGAGGTCCTCATGGGCGTTACTAAGATTCTGGCGACTCACTGGGAGTTTAGAGAGCTTGACTCGAACTCGTGATATCTGCTTTTGATTTCACTTATGTGTTTCTTTGCATTGCATGTGCATTGGTGCGCCTAGGACACCGTGTTGGTCATCTGCTATTCTGAACGGTTTGTCGGAGGCTTGTCTTGTCAAGGCATGTCCATAAGGTCGACCGGCTATGGCTCTGCCAAGATAGAACACAAACCCCGGTTTTACCGGGCACCCTTTTGACCATTCGACCTAGTTGCATAGTCGAATCCATAGTGACCATTCCAAACTAGGACAAAGTTGCTTACCCGATTTAGGTTGTTTGAAACCGCCAGGCGTAGTGAAACCCTAGCTCTCGACAAAATAGGACAGGGAAACCCTACCCCAACATAGGGGTGTTTTGGCTCTTTTACTTGCTATGTGCTTTTAGAGTGTATCTCACAGGAATGCATACACCAATTTGCGAACTGTCTTCGATATCCGCCTGCAGCACCAAGACGCTTTTTTGAGAATCACCATATCTCATGGGTATCGATTCAGATTTGGGGCGGTGATTTCGGGAACAATGATCGATAATAGAATACGCTGCTCACCGCCAGATTCTGCTTTTGGTGAAGTTGAGTGAGATCTTTATCTGCTTTTCCCTTTTGATAGGTAGTCTTGGAACCATAGCTTGAAGGCTCCACTATCCTCTCGGGTACATTGATTTGCGTTGGTAGACTTTGTCGGTCGAGATTCGGTTGCCACAAAGGCGAGTAAAAGGGCGACCAAGCACGGGTCACCGTTCAAGAAGCTATAAATCAAGAACCCTTATCCCTCACCGGATTGTCGTGCCGAGGTCTCGATTTACACCACAGGATAGATATACCAATACCGATGGACCAATGAATACGTCGGGGTAGAGGCAATGATGCGTCGATGCATGAAACCATGAAACTCATGCAAAGAAGACGCTGTCCGCCAAGCGAATTCTCGGCAAAGAAGTCGCAATTATGGCTCAAGAGCCGAGCTCATCACCAGTCAACAAAGAAAGCGGGCGTCGCTTACAACAAGTTCTCCCCAACAGAGCTCCAAAGACTGGGAGACGCCAAATGTCCAAAATGTCCAAGAGGATACAGATCTTCCAACGGGCCGCCTCCGCCCGATTCTACCAAGACTATCCAAGGCGCCCACGCCTATCAATGTACCGACTCTCCTTGTTCGAAGTTGACCCACAATACAAGCCGAGTAAGTTGGAAAAATGTTTAAGAAATCCCAAGGAGTCAAGTCCATCCCGGATATCGAAGATGGATATACCGACGCAATTGTGACGCTGCTGGATCGCTTCAAGATGCCTCACATTGACCGATTTGATGGGTCCGGGACCCCATGGTCCACCTAAGTTTGTTTTCAGATGTTCTACGCCCGATGGGCTTGACAAGATTACGTAAGCTCTCCTCTTAGCAGACTGCCGGTATTGCGCTAACCGTACGCCAAACTAGAAGACTCAAGAAACGGCCGAGGAGATGTCCGAGGCCTTCGTCGCACAATATTCATACAATACCGGACGAGATCACAACCCGTGATCTTGAGACAACCAGGCAAGAGCCGAAAGAGAGCTTCTCTGACTTTGTAACCCGTTGGAGGGCCAAGGCCTCAATGATGGCCGCTAGGCCGATGGATAAAGACCAGATTCGGATGATTGTGCGCAATCTTCACCGGTTAATGCAAAAGATGATAGTAGTCCCTTCCCCACCTTTTCGACTTACATGAGATGGGAGCAGATCGAAGATGCTATGAAACAAGGCCTTATTGATCGGAGAAGGAGCACCAGAGGGTATTTTCTCGTTAGTCAATGCGACCACCGGTGATGCAAATGCAAGATCTTGAAGTGGGCATGGTCACCAACACCGCATCAAAAACAAATACCCCATTTACCAAGGTGTCCTAAGTAGCTCACAGAAACCAAATATCCACCTCGAGTCAAGAGGGTTTTCACCCCACTTCATATGCCTTTGTCAAAGGCTCTAGAGGTCTTAATCCGGAAAGGACATCCAAAACCATCGGAACAACGGCCTTTACCGATCCTCTCCTCCAAAGCATGACAGACTGGCATCGGCGCATTATCAACAAACCGTCATGAGACCGATAATGCTTTCGTCTGCGCCATGATGTACAAGATTTGTTTGACAACAACGCTATCACCGCACCACCAAGAAGGTCCATCACCACCGGATCGCTGAACTTTGGGGATAGTACGAATATGTGATCGGGGATGAACCACTGCGGGCGGCACTCGCTTTACTCCAGATGCGGCGATGGCATGCAATCGCTTTTGAGCATTTTGAATGCTAGTTTTATACTTTCCGACTTGGGTATTGGGTCATTTTGTCGCTTTTGTGTTGGGTCATTTTTTATATCGAGTCCGGGTCTGTCTTTGTTGTATCGAGTCACCCTGCTTGGCCGAGTCGGGTGATTTCGGTGTTACTCGACATCACTTGCTTGTTTCAAGGCTCGTTTTTCATTTTGTTTTGAGTCTGCGCCAGGAGCCTTATGCTAACAGATCTGAATGAAACAAAGAAGTGATTTTCACGCCTCGCATTTGTTTACGCCGTGTGCCGCTTGTGCCGAAGTTCTAAATGAGATGGCGATTTGACTAGAAGCTCTGTTTTTCTCGTGCCTTGAAGTCATTGTAATGACCTAAGTTTTTCAAAACTTTTTCTAACACCATGTGAAAACAAAGAGGAGGAATTCTGAATTTGCAAAACTTCGATCAAATTGAGAGAAAGAGAGGCGCTAAGCCCTTAATGAATGAAATCATGCTTGTTAGTGTAAGCACCGAGAAGGACCCTAGCTTTGATCCAGATTGGTCCTACATCGTTTTCAGCCATGACTGCCGCTTTCTTAAAACTTTCAAAAATTGTTTTGCAGTCCTGCGAAGACATGTGTAGAATCGCTCTTGAGATTGTGCACTTAGGATCGCTCGCCTCAAGACTCAACCCCTTTGCTTTCAAACCTTGAACTTGGATTCAAAACGCTCAACTAACTACAATGTGAGGCCTGTGGCCAGATTCAAAGCAAATCTAACAAGAGGCAAGAAAGTCAAATCAAGAAGATCGATGTCGTCAAGAGAGGCTTGGGAAGCTAGATCGAAGCCCCCTTTGAACTAGGGGCAAAAATATCCGATGTGCTCAAGAGTCAAGATGGATCCTTCAAGAATCGATACAACAGCCACTCTTTTGGATACAGATGGCTTCAATCTCGAAAACCATTTGGCATGGACTTGTTACACTTTTTACCCTTTGAGAGGCTCGCTGGGCCGAAAACCCGGAAGGGCGACCCAGGCAAAAGTTAGAGCAAGAGAAAAATAAAAATAAAAAAATGCAAAAAATGAAAAAATGAAAAGGAATGAAAAGAATAGAAAAAAAAAGAAGAAAAAAAAAAAAGAAGAAAAAGAAGCTCGCAAGGTCGAAAACCCGCATCGGGCGCCTTGGCAAAAGTTAGAGCCTAAAAGAAAAGAAAAAAAAAGAGAAAAAATGAAAAATAATTGAAAAGGAAAGAAACAAAGCTCGCAAGGTCGAAAACCTGCAATAGGCGCCTTGGCAAAAGTTAGAGCATAAAAAGGAGAGGTTAAATACCCGAGTGTACCTTAACCCCGGAACTACGTAAGGCTTGATTCCCATATTTGGGATACGTAGGCAACTTCATTCTGAAGTCCAGCCGTAAACACTTCCAAATCGATTGTGTCCATGTAATAGTTTTGATCCTCTTTGTCTTCTCTGTATCTGAGAGTCTGGTTGTGTTCATCGCTCCGAGGACTGACTACAATGTGCTGCGGCATCATCCAAACAAGGGGCAACTTTCCGTTGCCATTCAAAACGTCGTGGTGTCACTTCAAACAAGGGGCAACTTTCCGCTATGCAAAGGTCCTTCGCACAAGGGCAATTTTCCATTGCTTATGGATCCGAGGTTGCGATCTCAAGAGTAGGTTCCGTGCTTGTTGAGCATTGCCGCTTGCAAAAATAGTTTTTGAGAATTTTACCGAGGTTGACTAATTCTCTCAAAAATATTCCTCTTTTCCAAAATCGACCATTTCTTGGACCAAAAGGAAAATTTTCAAGCTCACAACCTAACTTGCATGATTTTCAAAATCAAAAGTTGAATAAGCATGTTAATCTAACTTTCATGTTGGTCAAAATTGTTTTAAAACAAAAATGGTCAAAATGATGAACTAGGGGCACAGTTGAGTCGCTTCTCGCTCTTCCCTATTTTCAACATACTTGCCAAGAAGGGCAATCTACCGCCAAGAGGGCACAACCGGTTAACAACAAAGGGCTGAAAGCTCTCCCGTCCTCCAAGCAACGAGGTATCAAGCCAAGTGCGAAGCACGAACTGGAATGGATCAGGATGTTCCACTTCCTCATCTGGACAGATCTAACCACATCCAAACTCCCCAAAGAAGGCATCATCAACCGATGTTAGTCAGATTTGCTACACACCCGCCAGTGGCACAACCTCTCTCAGGAAAGTTCATCAAAGGCAGAAGAAAAAGAATCTAGCGTAATGCTAGGGCAAGAGCCCGCAACTTCTTGTCTATCTACCAACCACTGGGAAGGGATAAAAATTGAGAGATTGAAGAATAGAGAGATGCGTTGAGAGAAAAGTGAGAAAAGGGCTTTTTCGTAAAAACAGAGCTTGAGGGCCGAGTGATGTGAGAATCACAAGTGAGAAAGGGTGGGAAATAATACTCGGTGAAACAGCTCCCTGCACATTTGAGTCTTGTGTTTTGTTTTGTCTGCTTCGATTCTTGTTTTGAGTCGCTTCGAGTGTCAATAGATGTGTTTAGGTTGTTTACCTTTGTTTTTGTTTGTTGAGTCTTTTTGTGTGGTTCACCATAGGCTCAATACCCTTAAGAACTCATTTCTTAATTTCAAAAAAAGAAATCAAATCATCTTGTGCTCAGAGTCTTTGTGCCATTCTCCACATTTGTGCAAAACAGATACGTTCTTTCATAAAACTGCAGGGTTCACCCCCGATAAGTGTGAACAGTAGAACCAGGACCTATCTGAAGCTATATAGGTTCCAGACTGCAAAGCAAAAGAAAAGAGGGAAAATTGAAGCATCCGAGTGTGTTTCACCTTCAAGAAATTCCGAGACTACATCCCGTGTACCTCTTGAGCCTTGCTGCTGTTCAAGTATGAGTGTACCTCTACTTCAAGCTCAAGATCAAGTCTACTTCAAGCCGTAATAGTGTATCAATTACACCTCATTCCCTTCGTATCAATCACACGCCTTTCACTCAAAGGTATCTAACACACTTTATTTGCTTTAGTGTATCAATCACACCCCATTCACTTCGTATCTATCACTATCACACACAGTCATTTGCTCCACTTAGTGTATCTAACACATTTCATTTGCCTTAGTGTATCAATCACACTTCATTCTCATTTAGTGTATCAATCACACTTCTTTCATTTTGTGTATCTATCACGCACATTCTCATTTTGTGTATCTATCACACACATTCTCATTATGTGTATCTATCACGTACATATTCACTCATTTTGTGTATCTATCACGCACATACTCATTTAGTGTATCAATCACATTTCATTCTCATTTTACGTATCTATCACACACATCCTCATTTCGTGTATCAATCACACACATTATCATTTTATGTATCTATCACACCCATTCTCACTTTAGTGTATCTATCACACACTTCATTGCATCCAAGTGTATCAATCACACACTTCATTTCATTCAAGTATCAATCACACACTTCATTGCATTAGGTATCAATCACACACTTCACTCACCTTTAGTATATCAATCATACTTCTGTTCACTAAGTGCATCTATCACACTTCGTGTTCACCCTTAGTATATCAATCATACTCCTGCTCACTAAGTGCATCTATCACACTTCGTGTTCACCCTTAGTATATCAATCATACTCCTGCTCACTAAGTGCATCTATCACACTTCGTGTTCACCTTTAGTATATCAATCATACTCCTGCTCATTAAGTGCATCTATCACACTTCGTGTTCACCCTTAGTATATCAATCATACTCTGCTCACTAAGTGCATCTATCACACTTCGTGTTCACCCTTAGTATATCAATCATACTCTTGTTCATTAAGTGCATCTATCCCACTTCGTGTTCACCCTTAGTATATCAATCATACTCGCTCATTAAGTGCATCTATCACACTTCGTGGTTCACCCTTAGTATATCAATCATACCTGCTCATTAAGTGCATCTATCCCACTTCGTGTTCACCCTCAAGATATCAATCATACCCTGCTCACTAAGTGCATCTATCACACTTCGTGTTCACTTTTAGTATATCAATCATACCCTGCTCACTAAGTGCATCTATCACACTTCGTGTTCACATTTAGTATATCCATCATACTTGTTCACTAAGTGCATCTATCACACTTCGTGTTCACCTCTAGTATATCAATCATACTTGTTCACTAAGTGCATCTATCACCCTTTGTGTTCACTTTTAGTACATCAATCATACCCTGCTCACTCAAGGCATCTATCACACTTTGTGTTCACTTTTAGTGTATCAATCACACTGCTCACTCAAGGCATCTATCACACTCGGTTCGCTTTTAGTGTATCAATCACACACACTGCTCACCACACTCGCTTTGTGTATCAATCACACACGCCTCTTTGTGTATCAATCACACACGCCGCTTTGTGCTTTGTGTATCAATCACACACTTTTGCTTTATGTATCGATCACATGCTCGCTTTGTGTATCAATCACACACTTTCGCTTTGTGTATCTACCACACACATTCACTTTTTGTATCTATCACATACTCCCTTTGTGTATCTACCACACACATTCACTTTTTGTATCTATCACATGCCCCCTTTGTGTATCCATCACACACATTCGCTTAGTGTATCTACCACATATTTGCTTAGTGTATCCATCACACTCGTTTTACTTAGTGTATCTATCACACTTTGTTCACTTTTGTGTATCTAACGCACATGTTCGTAAGAATTGCATAAAATTCTCTTACATCCTTTCTGCATGGATGTAGGTTGGTTCACGTTCACTTGCTTGCATAGCATTCGCTTAAAATGTTGCATTTATTTTGCATAATTGCTTCATCACAGCATCCTTTGCATGATCATAAGTTATGCACTTGCATTGTGCATCACTTTGCATCCTGCCCCCGAACTACGCTGGTTTGATTCCTTGCAAAGGGATACGAGGCGACTTCGGGCACAACCATTTATTTATCGATATTTTGTTTGTTTGTCCAAGTCTTCGCCTTGTCAAAAATGGGTCGCCTCGGCTTTGACATTCACTCCGTCATTGTTATGACTTCCGAAGTTCTGTCAAAGAGGGCAATCAGAGACACCCCATTTTTGACCGTCCTCAAGACTTGGACATCACCGCTGAACACGGTGATTATCCATGTTTGTGTTCGTTTGAGTTCCGGAGGTCCGGTGCGCCGTACCTCGTGATCTCTTAATCGGTTTGTTATGCGCTTGGTTTTCCACCAAGACTTGTGTCTGTTGCATTTGAGGGTAGGGAAGGCTTGTTAGCCATCCCGGGACCTCTGTGCCCACTTGATCACCGCCCTTTATCGGTGTCATCGGCACTATTTTCTTAGAATCTGAAGGCCGATCGGCACTTCTCGCCTAGGCACATTTTTGTGCCGGTGATTGTTTTTGCCACGGTGACCCTCGAACCCCTATGAGGATGGTGCATGCCACTGTGCGGTGGATTACACCATCACTCCTCCCCGCGTAGCATTGCACCCTTGCCCTTTGAACCCTTTTAAGCTTCTAGAAGCTTGACCCCTTTGGCCAAGCTTCTTGGGGAAGCTTGGCAGTATATTGGCTTCCTTTAGAAGCCAAGACCCTCCTCACCTCTTTGAACCTTTTGGCCTTACTTAGCCATTAAGTCTTGGCTTGTATATTGCCTATTTAAACACCATTCATCCCCTTTGCTCAAGGGTTAGCAACTTTAGGTCAAGAACCGGAGATTATACATATACTCTCGATATACACCCATATATATCTATATTTCCCTCTCTCTCCTCTTGTGTGTGTGTTTTAGGCCCCAAATAGTGAGTTTTGTCTTACTTTTGCACCATTACACACACTATTACACCTAGCTCGAGATTGGAAGACTTGGAGGTTTGTTTTGAGTGATTTTGGACTGGTTTTGATCACTTGGAGAGGGCTGGACCACTGTTCTTCATTGGTTCTTCAAGGGTAAGCTTGTTGCTTTAGATTCCCCATTCTTGCAATCTATTTCTACCCTCTTTACTTTGTGTTTTTGGATTTGTGTTTAACATAAAAAGTCTTGTTTTTACTTGTTCTTGAACTTTCATTAAGGTCATTTTATGGTTTGAGTTAAGACTTATCACTTTAAGCCTTGTTTGGCCCTCTTTGGCGCCTTTTTCTTAGGCCTCCCTATTTTGGTGTTCTTGGATCTTCTCACCACTGAAAACCGGTGAGTTTTCGTGGTGAGGATGATATTTTCGTGCCTCATCTAAGGGAGGGACACCCTCTCCCTTTGGTCCTTTGGTTGGCCTTTGTTTTGGCTCATAGTATAGCATGTGTGCATGTTTGCATTTTGCTTCATTTCAAGGCTTTTGGGGCTGTTTTAGGTCATGTTTGATCTCTGTATTACAGAAGAAGTGATGCGTGGAACATGCTTCCTATACCTCCTTTGAAATGCTCTCTTGTATGCCATGTTTTGAGGTTTTGACTCTTGCATGTTTAGGCTTAGTTTCATGAAGATACTAGTATTATTTTGCCATGTTAGAGGGCTGTGAGCCACTGATTTTGCCATGTTTAGTGTGTTTGAGGTGGTTGTCTTGCATATTGGCTTGTAGGCCTTGTTTGTATGAAGTCCTAGCATGCTTATCTTGTTTTGATCTAATGATTTGGCATCATTATAGGTGGTATTTCAGTCCCCATTTCATGTTCAAATACTTCCATTTATCATCTCCTTCATGCTTTAGAATGTTGGTCTTTATGCCTTAAAAGAGCATTGTGCATGCTTCCATGACTAGGGTATTTTTGGGGGTGCCATGAGGGATTTGGGTGTCATTCCACATGCTTAAAATCTGTTTTTTGTTTGTTGAATGCATGCCATGAGTGGTTGTATGAATGATGTCAAGTTACTCTCTTTGGTGTCCTAGACTTGGGCCCATTGAATAAGCATGCTTGTGTGGCATTTTGATCATGTTGAGAGGCTTGTTTTGCCACTGTTTTTGGGAGCTTGAGGGCTGCCCTCTATGGCTTAAGTCCATTGTTGCATGCTTATGTCATGATTGTTGCTTGCTTGGTTAATGTAGCCTCAAATGTGTGCTTGTTAGTCCCATGTTTAATTGGCTCATCTTGCATGCCATTTGCATCCTACATACTTTAGCTCTTTGCATGCTTAAAATAATAGGTTGCATTGCATTTGAGCCTTGCTTGCATACTTGCATCTCATAGCTTGGTTTGGGGTTGTCAAGCCAAGCCTAGGATTGAGGGGAGTTCACATTTCAAGTGGTGTAACTCATCTCAATCCTTGGTCACTAAGGCCCTTGATTTCCACATGATAGGGACTTAGTATTCATTTGTTGTGTTGCATGCATATTTACATTAAAATGAGCAATCTTGGTTCCTTAGGCTATCATGCATCAAATGCACAATTGATAGCCCTAGAACCAAGAGCCATCCCCTTGAGTCCCTTGACATGATAGGAGGGTTGGACATGCTCACATTTGCCCAAAAACCATGCCTATGCATTCTTTGTCATTCTTCTTCTGTCTCTTGTCTGCTGCAGGATTTTCGCCGACCGCATAAAATAGTGCCGACCGCACTATTTTTGTGCCGATAATTTAAAAGCTCAGCCGGTGGCCCTTGTAAAGCCGATGACTACAATCGACTAGCCGGTGGGGCATTTCTGCACCACTTGGGACGTATTCGAATTTTGGGAATTTTGGAGAGGCAGATAAAAGCAAGTCGCAATGCTATGGCACGTGTTTTTCGGTAGTCGCGACGAGCATGCATCATTCGCGCATTCCGAGGCAGGGCTGAGGCTCCATTTAATTTATTTGTTTAATTTAATTTTGGTAATTAGAATTTGTAATAATTTATTTATTCATTTATTCTTCGGTCTGTATTATTTATTTATTCGGTCCCTCCGAGTGAGGGCAAAAATGTAATAAGTGTGGGTGAGTGTGACGCATGTCTTCCAACCCCCGCTTCTTTCTAACCCTTTTATTTACCCGCTTTCAGTGGTAGATTAGGGCATTTTAAATTAGCATACCTTATGCAATGCATGCGTGCATCCATGCATTTGTTTACATGCACCGGGCTCGGTACATCATACAAACTGCATTGCAATTTTCAAATTCCAAAATTGAATACGTGCTATGTGATGGCATTTCATATACCATGCTTAGGATAGCCGAGCCTGCCTAACTGCATTTTTGCCTGTGTTGCATTAGCCACTTAACATGGACTAGGTCATGCATTGTTTTGCTAACTAGTTTATTGTTTTGGCGCGGAGTACTAGGTGAGCTTTTATGCTTTAGCATACTGCATGCGTGTGGGTGTTGCCATGACAGTAGGATTACCATGCGGCTAAATGCTTACATGATAAACTGTATGAATGCCTGTGGGTGGAGGTTGGATTGCTTAAGTTGGAAGTACTCATTGAAATCCGCATTTTAGTCTACTTGCGAGTAGCAACATCTAAACACGTTTTTCGAGACAAAACGGATATGCGATGTTTGTTCCCAAATTAGGCGATCTAGTCTATACTTGTTTGCTGTGCGCATAACATAGTAATTCTAGGCTAATAACCGGAATAAGAACGCATAAAGTTTTCAAAAATGGATATCACGGTTAGTAGAGGCCGGTCTTCGAACCGGGCGAAAGGGGGTGCTCATAGCTGACCTTCCCCGATCGTACCCAAGCTCCCGAGCCAAGTCACTTTGGTGATGACGGACACGTGGCCTTTGGCACCGAGTCAGGGTTTCCTAAATTCCCCCTTTTAAAAATATTTAGGTGGCGACTCTGTAATCTGGCAAAGCAGTCCATGTTTGGCACTTCTTTTCAAAAATCAGTTTTTCTCAAAACAATTTGCCAGAGGTGGACTCTTTGGTTCAGATTTAGAACCGCGACACAAACTTTAAAGAGTCCGAGCTGTAGCCGAGGTCCCTCGCGGGCGTTGCTACAGGTGGTTGAGACTTGAGACATACTTTTAAAATGAGAAATGGACAAACTTACTTTGTGTCTAAAGGCTTGGAATTCAGTTTGTTGTCAATGTACTAAAGATGTATCTTATGGTTAATTGTTTTTTCGCTTAAAATATTTTGGTACAGTTTCTTATTCACTTGCTTGTTCTTGAAAACGTTAATGGCTATTTGTGCTCAAATACTATAATATTTTTAGAAATCTTGTATGCTGTTGTTTCATGGAGTTCTTCTTTCAAAGGTGCTAGGTTGACCCGAACTTGCTAAGGTGAAGACAAGGTTGAAGATGATGAAGACTTCAGAAGAAGCTCGCTTTTGGTTGCCAAACATGTTGAACAAGAAAAGGAACTAAAAGGAAAACATTCGAAAAGGAATAGCATTTTTCAAAGAAACCCACGAGCTACTAAAAATTAAGGATATTTTGCCGTTTTTCGGACTTTGCCTCGATTGATGACTTCAAGGTAACACTTTTTACCTTAGTGTTTCACATATAACTAGGCTAACATTTGTTTTAATGGAAGGAAATATTGAGTGTTAGATTTTATTCTTATTTATTTATTTGTTGCTATCACAAGATATCTAATTGTTGTCTGCAATCAATGTAGTACTAGATGTTCTAATTATTCCATAGGCTTCCTTTCTTTATAATAGTGCTAAATGCTCGTTTCTCATATAAACTTCAGAGGTTGCAATGTCTAAAAGCAATTTATATTATCAGTATATTTTTAAATACATTATATGAAAAATAACAATTTCAGAATCAGATCAATAGTTGCTTTCATATTCCCTTTCTATATTCAATAAATTAAAAAGGCAAGTTTGTGTTCTACAATATTAGGATACCATTTTCTCGAGGTCACTTGTGGGGGACTGCAATGGGAATCATCACAAGAGAATGTAGGAATAATTTGAGAAAAGAACAATAAAAATATTTATGTTTTGATTTGTATAGCATATAGTGGTGGCGACTGGGGGTCGCAGGGAAGTGCTAGTGGTGGCAATTGCATGAAGGGTAGGGAGGGGCTGGGGTTGGCGGGAGGGCTTGGGGGCGGTAGGGTAGGATCATGCAGTGGTGTCCAGCAAGGAATGGTCAGTGTTAATTGTTGCGGAGGGAAAAGCAGGAGAGAAAAGGAAGAAGGAAGATGAGAGTAGCTTGGTCAATTCAAGAAGTAGTTACCAACCCTTGTTAATTATTTTTCCTTCTTCGCACCAGTATTACAATTTAAAAATTCTTCACTGATTTGACATTATATTTCCTAATTCCAACTTACTTGTAATTTTCCCTTCTCTATCACTTTTGTCTTTTTTTTTTAATGGATTACCCTTGGGTAACGGTCCACTCTACGTTGCCCATGGGAACTTAAGGGTCAACTCTAGATTCCTTGGTTTTTCCCACTTGGCATTTCTTGACATGCTATGATGCATGTGCATAGTGAAAAAAATCTCTCTATTTATTTGAATAGCTCTGTGCCAAACCACATGTATCTGCTGCAAACTGTTCTTCCAATGCTTCTTGTGGGCATATGCTAAACTGTCTTCATCATCGATCGTTCAATTTAATTCTTTGATATGTTTGCAGGAGGCAATTTGCTCATCATTAGAGAATTACAACAAGCAAATTGAACAACTGAAACAGGAGATGAACGATGCAACAAACGGTGTTGATAACATTAGAAATGATATCAGTGCACTTGCTCAACGATATGTTGTCATTGATTGTGACGAGGACTGTGGCATAACGATATTCCGCATGTTATTTGCTATAGATCTTCTTTCTTTCTTTTTTCTTCTGATAAACTATTATTTGCAATAGATTGGAAATGTAATCTTTTACTTTAATTTGGCTAGCCTTTGAAATGCTCCAAGTAGTTCCTCGGGATTTTTTATTTTTTATCTCAGTAAGTACTAGTTTGTAAGGAATCTCCCAGCAGAAAACTCGTCTATTTTATTTGTGTTCATTTTAGAGATATTTTTTCTTTTCTATTTTCTCTTTCAAGTAGGTTGATTTTTGGCTTTAGTAATTTTATAGTACTATACCGGAGCAATAGGAACTTCTAACGCACAATTGGTATTTTAGGAATCCCCCTCCCCCCTCCCCACCTCTCCCTGATTAGTGTTTCAATTCCTTTGTCATCATATCTAGTTGACTTTCATCATTAGCTGACTTGTTGTATCTATTTATCACTTGTGAGTTTCAGGTTTGTCAGAGGAAGATTCTAACTGCAGGTTGGGACTATTGGATGGCTAGGGGTTATACGCCAAGAGGGTGCAATGGCCCTCTCTATGTCTTTCCATATGGACATGCCTTGCATGCTCAATGCCTGATTGCCCATGTCACAAGGTTTACCCACCGAGATCAAGTAAGTTCTGGAATGATTTCATATACATTTATGTATATTTGTAAAGTTGATTGGGTATGGATCCATATATCAGTGCTTTAAGTAATTTCATGTTTAAAGTGGCAATGCATGACAATAAGAGGTATTAAGATCCATTAAATCTTATGCTTAACTACACTTGGTACTTGCTCTTGTTGTTGCCAGCATGGATGTACCACATAGAACTTAGTTAATATCCTCAAAGATGGGGTATACTAAAGCAACATTGGTGCCCTACAACAAATTTGGTTTGCAGTGGTTGTTAAAAATAAAATTAGAAAGTTTTAATATGTTTTCATCATGTTGACAACAAATAGTTTTATTAAAATTGATTTAAAAAAATGCGACTAATTTAAAACTATGCCATCATATGGGAAATAGAATTGCATATGATAACCCATTGTTCAACCCTTGCTCCCAAGGGGGGAGGGCGGCTCTTTGCTGGTGGCCTCCTTGCCCTAGGTGTAGGCGAATCCTTGAACAAAAAGTCTGAAATGCATTCTACCTTTTAAAATAATGACAATAAATTCGTATCACAACCGTAAATCTTGCATTTTGTATCACTGATACTCATTATACTAGTGCAAAGGTCATGTATCCATTGAGGTGATCCTATCTTTTTTTGGTAATGCCCAATTTAGTCATCATATGGCCTATAAGCTAGGTTTGGTTGTCTTACAAATGCCAAACAGAAGCTTATACAGAAGGGCTCACAACGTCCTATGTCCTTAACTAGATCAAAAGAAAAATGTGGTTAGGGGTGTGCACAGGTTAGGTTGGGTCGGGTTCACCCTAAACCCATCAACCGAACCGAATGTATTGTGTTCATGTTTATCTCAACCGATTTTGACCCATTCTGATTCGAAACCATATCTTTCCTCAACCAAAATCAACAGTCGGTTAAGGTCGGTTTCGACAGCATATGCATACAACACAAAAAATAGAGGAGTGAAAATGTAGACAATGATTCCAACGACAGTAGTGCTTTGAGGGGAGATCAGTGATGGGGTTTCGAGGGAGAAGATCATACAGTCGTGAGATTTGAGACCAAAGAAAGATAGATGGTATGGCGGAGATCAAAATTGATAACATGATTCATCACCACCACCAGTCGACCACTATGATTCATCACCATCATCGGTAGGCCACCATATTCCTCACCACCATCAGTTCAACAGTATGCCATGCGAACCATTACTTATAGAATTGATAGAGATCCAAATGAGAGAGATCTTTGATGGGGGTGAGAAGGAGCAGGTTTAGAGAGAGAAGAACATAGGGATAAGAGGGAGAGAGTTATGCAAATTGATGAGGGCTGATGAGTATTAATTTGTGAGGTGACTTGAAGAGAGAGAAATGAGGGGTTAGGGTAGGTGATGAGACGTTTGGCAGATCTGTGAGACAGAGAATAAAAGAAAAAATAATGTTAAAGTGATAAAGTTATTTTGTGATTAGCTAACACGTGTCTTAAAGACCAACAAATTTGATAAGGTGTAATCTTGTAAACCAAATATAGTTTGACACTTGTAAAATTTATATTTAATATATAAGATATACGGTCGGTTCGGTTTTTACGAATTTTCTGATTTTCAATCTGTTGGCCGACCGTCAATTTGAAAAATACAAGATTTGCGGCAGAGTCGATGGCAGAATGATCAAAATCATCCAATGTTTCATCGGTTCAGTCGATTTGAACGGGTTGATTGGTTGGTTCGGTTATTTGCATAGGCCTAGGTTACATATTTAGAAACTCAATGATACAACTCCCATATATGAACTTATTTAGAAGTTTTTAGTATAGCATCATTCCAAAATCATTCTGCGTAGGCTTGTTTCCATTTCTGAGCTAAGCATACCAAATTTTAACGTTCTAACCGTGTGTATAGCCTCCAATATATAATAGATTTTTATAGTGGCTCTTGGATAATTTTGTGTGAATCTAATTAGAGTTATGTTTTGTTAGAAGTGTAATTTCATAAACAAAGTCCCTTTTGCTTAATTTTTGTTTTCTGTACTTTTTCCTTCAAATGAATGTTGCAGAATCTATTCTAGATCTTCAAAAACAACTTACTTTATTGGGAGGTCAATCCAAGAAGGAGTCTAATGGTACCTTAACCGAGGAGGAATCCATAACTAGCATGACCCCGACAGTTAAGGTCTCCAGTTGCTCTTTTTTTCTTTTTTAATTGTTATTGTTTGTTTGGCGTTCAAAAACTTTGGAAGTAAAATAAAAGGATTTTAGTTTTTTTTTTTTTTGGGTGAATTAAAAGGACTTTAGTTGTGGTACCTATATGTTGATTGTTGCAGTGTAAGAAGTACGGGCGCAAACAAGTGACATGACACAGACACACAAATTTTCATAAAATATAGGAGACGACACATTGAGGATCCATGCAAAACATGTAATTTATATAATATTATATATTTATTTTGTGTCAAATATTTACATCAAATTTATCAACCTTGAGTATGCTATTTCAGTTAAAAAAAGGGGGGGGGGGATTAAAAGTAGAGCGTGTCCCTAGTGTGTTCCTGGCCAACATGTGTCGTTTACTGGTACATGACCTTCGAAGACGTGTCTTTGCTTCACAGGTTGCAATTGGTGGTGAATTAAATGATGATAATGGTGTTGTTCTTATTCTTATTTCAATAAAAATGATGGATTTTTGCTTCAAATGCTTTTGTAAATGAGATAGCATTATTTCATTTGATTTTCTTGTGCCAATTTACTCTAGAATAAATTTCATACCCTGCTGCTGACTGATTCATAAATTGTAGCTTCTTACATAGTGAATTAGACGAACTAAAAAATGTTAATTTGCTTGTGCAAATACGCTCACAATTGGATGATGCCATAGCTAGCAAATGCCCATTTTGCGGTGACTTGATGATTCGAGAGATCTCTTTGCCTTTTATCCTCTCCTGGAGAAGCATAAGAGGCTGCTTCCTGGGAAATAAGGCCACATAACATTGGAGCCTAGAAGCTTAATGGATTTGCAGTACAGGTTATCATTGATCCACGTGCATGGCTGTTTTGAGGGGGTCTTTTAATTTGTGTTTTGCTTTATCATCTTTATTCTTGATGGTATATGGTTTCAACAAGTTATGATTTGTGTTACACAGAATGCATTCTTTCTTCTGCTAATTGGTTGTGTACATTTGAGAGGTTATATCTACCACCCTTTAGCTATCAGAGTGGTATCCATTACATCTCAGGTGTACTCGAGTGTATGTTCCTAATAGTTTGTTATAGGCTCATCTGTAGAATTTTGACAGAGACGCGTTGATGAACTAAATCACGAGAATTCACAATAGAAAACTTTTCTACGAACCCAGTGAATGTGATTTCCATTCAGAGTTCATATGAATGTGATTTTCTTCTACAAAGCCTATTTTGTATTTTTTTTTTCTTTTTCCCCCTCAGTTTTTCCAAATCATTCTAATTTCTTCGATGTGTAACACTTCTACATGTATTGTTGTGAATGGGAGTCCCTTTTGAGCCTTTCCACGCCCATGTTGGTGTCTTGGTCAAGGAGACCTAAAGTTGTTCTTCAATATTTTTCATAAATGTTGTGTTCCTTTGATGTAGCCATTTTTTTGTACTTACTCCAATATATTCTCAATCATTATGTGAAATAAAAAAAACAAAAAATAAATAAATTACATTTTTTTTCTTGAGATTTGAAAAAATGCAGTTAGTTTTATATTTTTGATATAATTTCACTATCCTTTTTTGATATTTTAATTCATATTAATAATTTGTAAGTCGTATGAATGAGAAAAATAATATGATCATGTAAATTTTTATTAAATTGTATCTTTATCTTTGTTTATTTATATCTCTACCCACCATATAGATTTGATAGCTCAAATATACTATAACGTAAATTAGTATAATTATGTTAAGTTTATGAAGTTAATTGCATTTATATTAAATTTCACGAGAGATGAGTATAATTTATCTAAATACAAATGAATAATGAGTAACAAGATAATTATATATTTTTATAGTTAAGGTTATTAAAATGTATAAATTTGTAGATAAAAAATAAAAATAGTATTTATTAATAATTAATATTTGTTCATAATTGAGATAGAGATAGGAATGGTAATTGGGGAGATAAAAGAGGCGGCGAAAATAGAAAGGCGCGCTAACAATCATGTAAAGCACGAGATCAGACGCAAGTGCATCCAGCTACAGCCGACGGACTTGACTCTCTCTCCTCACACCACCCCAACTCTGCCATAATCCTCGTCAATAAGTAATGTGTCATTTATTGTGTTATTTAAGAATAATGTTATATGTATCCGTTAAAGTACTAATTAGTATACTAACAAATGATGTGACATAATTTTAGAACTTTTGGATATGTATAATATGTATAATAGATAGGGTCAGTAATAATGACATGACACTAGTTGATACACTAGTGTATACATTAATTGGTGCATGTAACACCACCGTTTATTTAAAAAATCATATGTATATAACACTTTATTTATTTTATAAAATATAATTGTATTAATTTAATGAATCTTACTATTCATATATATTATTAATGTAATTATAACTCATAAGATAATAAATAAAATATGAATATATTTATTTTTGTATTATTGTTATTAAAATCACTCTGATTTTATATAAGAAAAACTACAAGTAATTGACCAAAACTAATTACAATGCATGGGGAGCTAGTCATTCTTATGTAGAAAAATACTCAAAATTACACGCTACAAAATTGTTACTTTTTTTTGGGTAATAAAATGCTTCACCTCCCAATTACATTCTTTATTCTTGAACTTTCAATTGAATTTATTAAGTTTTTAAAATATTTAATTCAAATTTATTCAATTCTTAAAAAACGTTTACAAAAATATATAAATTTATAAACATTATAAATTAATAAAATATTCTACTTAGATTTTATTCTGAGTCCCAACAGACCCACAGCCTTATCTGTGGAGAAAATTCACCACTCGCTCTGCTTTCTTTCAAACTTGCATGTGCTGATTTTGATGACCAATTTCGGTCTCTTTGCAATACTCATTAGTTTTTCTAATGACATCTTTTTGTCTCTTTTTTTTTCCATCACATCACCTCTCTACTTTTCTGCACATCTTTTCATAAAAAGATAAAAAGTACACTTATTTAGGTCATCCCAAACAATCCCTTAATCTAAATTTTCCCAAATAATAATTTAACTTCTATTTTTGTTTATTATCTTCCCTTTTTTTCCCAACTCCTCATGTTTTGACTTCTTGAAACAATTCCGTCATCAGAAAGTTCTTGATTAGTTTAATGGATATCGTCAATGGTTGAAACTTTCGACAGCTGAAAGTAACAATACATAGAAGATTACAAAATGTATGCACCAAAATGTAGAGCAACATTTTGGCACAACATCATCTATGAAATCTAAGCATATCACCCTCTCCTCATCCCCCTAGTCACAAAGTGCTTCCTTGAGGGGTAAGTGGACCAAAAGATCAACCAATAGCTCTTAGCTTCCTTCACAACACTGGTCCAAAATATCTCATTGAAACCATTCCTAGAATTGTACTCTTACCTAATACTTTGCACTACCTCCAAATATTGGACTTCATAGTTATAGATGACTGAAATTTGAAATTGAATTACGTGAAATTGAAATTTGAAATTTGAAATTTAAAGTAGATGCAAAATTGCTATTACAACAATATATGACAACCCTCTCCATGATGGATTGTTTACTTGGAAGATGGTTTCTTTCACACTACAAACCTCAAAAATGAAACTAGGAAGCATTAATACCAAATAACAGTAGTTCACAACCTGAACACTAACGCAAAAGGTTGAATTAGTATATTTTGAATCATCGGTATTATTGCCAAAGTATTTGAAACAACCTTCGAACATCATATTGAGGCTCTTTGCATTTAAAATATATATAAATTAAATTAATAAAAAATTAGGGAAAAAAATTAAAAACTTCAGAAAGACATGTAATTTTGAGTCTCCACGATCTAAATCAGAATGAAGATCAAAATAGCAGTATAAAGTTTCTTCACATAGTCAAGCATAATTTGAAGTAATAAATCATCTATATTGCTAGCATAATTTGCATACATCCTTGCCATTGTGCTTCAGAAAATATTATACGTCATGTGAGAAACTAGATGAATAAAATTAATCCAGCCTACTTGCCAAATTCTATATTGGATAAAACCTCACCTTGCCCATTGAAATTCTTTAAGCATTTAAAATAACATTGATATTTATAAAATACCATAGAATAAAACCAAATCAGGGGGGGTGGGTTTTTTTTTTTTTTTTTTTGTGGTGATTTTAAGCACAGGGAACCATAAACTGTCTCTGCTGAGACATCCTCACTACTTCGGGGATAAATATTCTGAGTTAAGTGATCTTGATGTACAGTTTAAAAATAAATAAATAAAAAAAAAGTGATTTTGATTTAGCATAATGTTAGATGTTAGATATACATACGAAAAGGAAAAGAACAATCAGAAGAAGAGAAGAACCAAGAGACAGCTGTGTTTTTTGTGTTTATTATCTTACCTTTAAACACATTAGGGTTACACATATTTATAATGAAAGACCAAAAAAGCAAATGACATAACTACCCTTACACACTAATACTTAACACTCCCCCTCAAGTTGGTGCAAAAATATCTCTCACGCCCAACTTGCAACAAATGGGGTGAAAAACCTTACTACTAAGACCCTTAGTAAAGACATCAGCCAATTGATCTTCAGACTTTACAAAAGGCATACATATTAAACCCTTATTCAACTTCTCTTTGATGAAATGTCTGTCGATCTCAATATGCTTTGTTCTATCATGCTGAACAGGATTGTGAGTAATACTAATGGCCGCTGTGTTGTCTGTCTGATGTCAATGGTTCACTACAAACAAACCCAATATCATTTAACAAGGACTGGAGCCACATCAGTTCACATATACCATGCGCTATAGCCCTGTATTCTGCCTCTGCACTAGATCTAGACACCACTGTTTGTTTCTTACTACGCCATGTGACTAAATTCCCCCCCCCCCACAAATGCACAGTAACTGGAGGTAGATCGTCTGTCATCTATAGAACCAGCCTAATCAGCATCTATGAACGCCTCCAACCTCAAGTGACTATGATTGGAAAATAAAATCCCTTTTCCAGGAGCAGATTTAAGGTACCTCAAAATACAGTACACTGCATCCAAATGAAGTGCACGAGACTCATGTATAAATTGACTGTAACGCTCCAAAAAAAATACACAATAAAAGTACACCAACCACCGCTACTCAACGAAGCCCTCGCTTAGCTCTCCAAAATTAGTGAAGGATGATGGGTCAAAACTCCAATGGATGGCAAGAGATCAAGAGTTTGTGATGTTTGGTGGAGGTTTTTAGAGAGAAGGAAGAGGAAAAGATGTCTTTAGAGAGAGAGAGAAGTGTAAAAAATGAGATACACTCAGCCCAAGAAAAGAAGAAAAGACAAATTTTCGGACTTAGCAGAGACTCCAAGACGCGGACACACCCACTCGCCGCGTGCGGCAACCCACTCAAGCGGCTGGCTCACCCCCATATGTGCGGCACTCTCCACTTCCTCCTTCCTTTTGCATATAATGCAGTAGCCAACCCAAAATTTCCCTTCCTCGCGCAAGACGGCCTCTCCTCCCGACGCGTGCGGCCACTCGATGAAAAAATTCACCAACTCAACTTGTGACACCCCGGATCCAACCTTACACCTCCCGATCCAAGTGAACTAGACATCAAAATAAATAAGAACAAGAATTTTGAGAAAAGTTTTCAAAAACGAGTCCAAACAATTGACACAACTTCACATCAAAACCCGACACTCTAACAAGAGTTAGCCCAACATAACTCAAAGACGACGAAATGGTTTACGTACTCGATCATCACATTGACTCACTATCCCAACTGCATAGGCAATATCTGGACGAGTGTGAAATAAATATATAAGCCTTCTCACAAGTCGTTGGTATCGTTCCTTCTCCACAAGATCACCAACACCACTACAAAGATGGTGATTAGCCTCAATTGGCAAATCAACAGGTCGGCAACCTAACATGCCAGTTTCCTCGAGAAGATCCAGGATATACTTCCACTAAGAAATGAAGATGTCTTTGTCAGATCTGGCAACTTCAATCCCAAGAAAGTACCTCAACAGACTAAGGTTTTGATCTCAAATTCCTTGGCCAACATCTTAAGATGTGTCACTTCTTTCTCATTATTACCTGTCACAACTATGTCATCCACATATACTACAAGCACACCTTATCTGCATGGCGTTTGACGAACATTGTGTGATCTGCATTACTTTGCTTATACCCGAATCTCAACATAGCCTTCCAAAATCTATCAAACCAAGCTTAAGGAGACTGTTTCAACCCATATAACGCCTTTTTCAACCTACAAACTTTCCCAACTGTAGACTGAGATAAGAATCCTGGTGGTACATCCATATATACCTCCTCCTCCAAATTACCATGGAGAAATGCATTCTTCACATCTAATTCTCAGAAGGCCATCCCAAATTAGCTATACATGAAAGAATAGCTCGAGAATTCATCTTTGCTACTGAGCAAAGGTTTCTTGATAATCAATTCCATAAGTCCGAATAAACCCTTTGGCCATCGGGTCATGCTTTGTACTGTTCAATTGTTTCATCTGCTTTCTCCTTAATTGTGAACAACCACTTACACCATACAGGTTTCTTTTTCCCTAGGAAGAGGAACCAACTCCCAAGTGTCATTCTTGCTTATAGCTTGCATCTCTTCTACCATAGCTAATTTCCACTTAGGATTATTGATAGCTTCCTTCCAACCCTAGGGAATACATGCAGAAGACAAAGACGAAATAAAAGCACGGTATGTAAAAGACAATGAATCATATGACACAAATTTAGAGATAAGGTGTTGAGTACAAGCCCTAACCCCTTTTCTAAGAGCAATAGGAAGACTCGAATCATCGACAACGGGACTATCAACTACAGATAGAGGAATAGACTGAGGTGCATTACCTGGAACTAGCATAAGGGATGATGATGGGTCTAGTGACACAAGGAAAGCTTGCTCTTTCGGACGCCGAGAATAAGTCTTAAGATCAGCCCTGTCCAAATGACCACCAATGTTAGGCTCCACATCAAGAGAACTATTAGGATCCCCCTCACCACAAATAACAGTCCGCTGACAGGGAAGGAAAAAAAGATAACTCATGTTGATAGGCCATCTTCTCATCTGCAATCTCATCCATAACACTACTCTCCCCCAAAGGAGATGGCGGAGAAGAAGGAAAGAAGGCCTCAGATTCACGAAAAGTGACATCCATACTAACATACACTTTGCAAGTGTGAGGATCATAGCATTTGTAACCCTTCTGAGTAGCAAAATAACCAATAAAGACACAACACACAGCCTTAGAATCGAGTTTTCCACAATTATGAGGTTGCAAATGAACAAAACAAACACACCTAAGCACCCGAGGAGGAAGAGAAGGGGTGGGATATACAACAAGAAGTAGTTGAAGAGAAATTTGAAATTGGAGGACACTAGAAGGCATATGGTTAATAAGGTAAGCAGCGGTAAGAACAGCATCACCCCAAAAAGACTTGGGGACATTCATGGTAAACAAGAGAGAGCGAGCAACTTCAAGAAGATGGCTATTCTTGCGTTCGGCAACTCCATTCTGTTGAGGAGTACCAACACAACTAGTCTGATAAAGAATGCCATGCTCCTCTAAGTAGGCTCGAAAAACGCCATCAACATACTCAGTCCCATTATCACTTCGAAGAATTTTGATTTGAGTATTAAAAAGATTGGTCACCATTTTATGAAAAGTTTGGAAACAAGAAAAAACTTCACTCATAGTTCGAAGCAAGTAAATCCAAGTCACGCGGGAATAACAATCAATAAATGTAACAAACCATCGATATCCAGAAGTAGAAACCACCGAGAAAAGGCCCTACACATCAGTATGAATAAGCATAAAAGGAAAAGTACTTCTTTGATTAATTAAAGGGTAACAAGTACGTTTATGCTTTACAAGTTCACAAGCATCACTACCAAAAATGCTCCTAGGACAATCACAAACTAAAGAAGGAAAAAATTTCTCTAAAACACTAACGGAAAGATGACCCAAACGGCAATGCCACTGATGAAGGAGATGAAAAGGGGAGCCATTAGTGCACTTGAGAGCCTAAGATGAAACAACAAGAAGAACGGCATCCAGAAAGTATAGCCCACCATGTGCTCTACCATTGCCAATCGTTTTCCCCATAGCCAGTTTCTGAAAGACACAATGAGTAGGAAAAAAGGTCACTGAGCAATTTATAGTAAGACTACTAACAGAAAGCAGGTTAGTGGAAAAATTAGGAACATGAAGTACAAATAAAAGAGAAAGTGAAAGAGGAATAATGAACCGAACCCTTCCTGGAGACGGAGGATAAAGTGCCATCAGCCACTTGAACCTTGTCTCGGCCAGAACACGGAGAATAAGAATAAAAAAGACTAGAGGCACCTGTCATGTGGTCAATGGCACCTGAATCAATAATCCAAGACGGCGATGAGGATGTACTAAGAGCACTAGCAGGAATACCTGTGTGGGCAAAATTGGAAGAAGCTGGACTGGAAGAAGCTGTGGTAGAAAGAGAATCAAGTCGAGCCATCAAACACCTAAGAGTGTGTAACTCATCCTGAGAAAGAGTGCTACTCTTAGAAGAACTCGCAGCAATCTCAAACACATGTGCTTGGGGACGAGCTGTACTACCCCAACCCCAACCCCAACCCCAAGTAGGGCGACCATTCAATTTCCAATAATGTTCTCGATCATGTCTGTCTTTCCCACAATAATCACACTTCAATCGATCTCGATCGACTAGTGTACCCTGAGTACCAGACTGAACCAGACTAGGCCGAGGAGCTCGAGTTGGAGAAGCAACAACCAAAGAAGAACAATCTTGAATAGAAGAATGGACCATAGTACTACGTCGACTCTCCTCTTGCTGGACAAGGGCATAAGCCTCACGGAGGATGGGAAAAGGTGAACGACCCAACACCTGGACGCGAATCTGATCAAACTCCAAGTTCAATCCAACAAGAAAGTCATACACACACTCCTTCTCCACGATTTACTGAAACAAAGTGGCATCTTGGGAACAAATAGCCTGGAAGCTTTGGTAGTAGTCTAATTCCTGCCACAAACTACTCAACTCAGCATAGTATACTGCAAGTGATCTATCCTTCTGATCTAAGCTCCGAAGCTTCTTCTTCAACTCATACGCATGTGCATCATTATCCTGTTGGGAATACATCTGGGCTACAGCTATCCAAATCTTATGAGCAGTATCTAAGAGAAGAAAGGACCGACTAATGGTGGGCTGCATGGAGTTAATGAGCCAGGTCATAACCAAAGCATTCTTAGAAACCCATTGAGTACGCAAAGCAGCATCATTAGCAAGCTGGGGAAGGTCACCGATAATGTAGCTAGTCAAACGGCGAGCAGCAATAGCAAGGCTACAAGAACAGGACCAAATTAGATAATTGGAGCCATCAAGTTTTACAGGGCTGATTTGAAAAGAGAGACTATCATTAAGAGTCATAACACAATGCACACCACCCTCTTCACTAACCCAAGAGTCTTTATCCTCAATTCCAGCCATTGAAAATCAATCCCCACAATAAATAATAGTCCAAGAAGCCAACAACAGTGCCAAAAACTCAACAAAGGACTAGAAAGATACCTTTATAGAGCCAAAACGAGCTAGGAAAGCAAAAAAGGAACAAAAACTGAGAGAAACCTTACCAATCCTGCAAAACAATGACTCTAGCCTCCTCTAATGGTCCAGTCGGCTCCCAAGGAAAGGGAAGGAAGAGAAGAAACAGCCCTAAAAGGGCTCCAACAATGGCTTCCGAAAAATAGTCATTTTTTTCAAAAAATCAACAAAAATTGGAAAGACCACCAAATAATTACAAAAAAATTAAAAGAAAATCATGGAGAAAAAGCCCATTAAATTTTGAACTAGGAGGTTTTTTCTTTTTCTTTTTTTTTTTTTTTTTTTTTGCAGAAAAACGAAGAAAAAGAGAAAAACAAGAACAATGAAAGACCACAATTTTTAAAGAGGAAGATGTGGCTCTGATACCATGTTAGATATACATACGGAAAAGAGAAGAACAATCAGAAGAAGAGAAGAACCAAGAGACTGCTATGTTTATTGTGTTTATTATCTTACCCTTAAACATATTAGGGTTACACATATTTATAATGAAAGACTAAGGAAACGAATGACATAACTACCCTTACACACTTATACTTAACACATCACAAGGTTTTAGTTAAATCTTTGTCAAATTAAATATAGAAAAGACGATAAATGATTCCTTAAATTCCTATAAATTAAAATGATTAAATACATTAAAAATCTCATTAAATTAAAATTTTCAACCCAAGAGATAGTGGTGAAACTATAGCTTACAACAAATAATTTGTAGAAGAAAATATTGGAAGCCTTCCCAAACTTGCACCCTTCCATTTGCTTTTTTGAGAAGTAATGAGTTTGTCAACATCTGAACCTGTTGCTGTCAGAACAAACTACGAATTACAATTGTTGCCACCATCAATGCAAGCATATAAACGTACATGCAAACTTTCTCTAAACCTAGAAAGCTGTTGCAACTCAAGAAATGAAAAAATAGATAATGATGCAAAAATAGCAAAGACGAGAGAGAGAGAGAGAGAGAGAGAGAGAGAGAGAGAGAATCCTTTAAAATATAATGCCTAAGTTTGAGCATGCTTGAGATCATGAAGAACTGCTAGAACATACAGCTATGAAATATGACAAACAATAAGATGTGGCTTGCCTAGTGGCAAGCATCATACATGTGGGAAAATACCCTATACAAAGTTTCACACAAAAAAGATGTTTCAAGAGAATACAGCGCAAATAGGAACTTAGAAAAGTCAACCTTCCAGTCTAAGCTAAGCATAATTTGCTTGCAAGAAGGCTGAGGCCTCGTTTGGCAACTATATGTTTTAGCCAAAAAGCCAAAGTTACTATAAATTGTCACATCACTCTCTCTACTTTTTTGCACATCTGAATGTTATGACAAGTTTGTGTTTTCATTGTCCCATCGTCGTGTTAGGAAATCTTAAGAGGAAAAACAATCATTTTGGCAGAGTACATTCATTTGGCAAAGTTAACTAATCTTCACCAAGTGCCTTTGTTATGAATTACAATCAATCCTTCAAAAGTCCAACGGGTCAGTATGGTGGAGTTTCGTCATCTTGTTATTCAAAAAGCAAGTCAACTTCTAGTATAACATAACAACTTAAAAGCAATATTAAAAGTATAAGATCAATCCAAATAAGATGTGTATCTATGGCAAGATCAAGAACAAGAACAGGAGCAAAGTCAACCAATGACATTAAGACAGAATGTGAAATATATATATATATATATAGAGAGAGAGAGAGAGAGTTAACATACCAGAGGAAAGACTATAGCCATGACCCCGTAGCTCACAAGAGGAGAGAAAAGGAATATAGCCAAAACGCAGGGGTTTCCTGAGAAGTTAAAGAAAATATAACTCTATTCAATGTACTACCACAACACCCTGAATAAATTGTGACAGTCAAATTCACACGAAAGAGTATGCATTTACTAATGAAACTTTCTGCATCGCACACATTTAATAAAATTCAATATGGAATGAACACTCATAGCAAATGTCCACGTCACATATTCACTTCATAAAGAACAAAAGCATGATAAGGCAAATAGGTAACTTCGAGGGGCCAGTGGCCACTAAGAGTACTTTTTGTTTTTGTAATAACCTTACAAAATCACCAGGGAACATCATTTTCCAAAGCATACAAATGGCAGAGAAACATGATTCTAAACCTTTTTTCCCCTATCTCATAGGGTTGAACGGGGGAAGGGGTGAATAAGTCTAAAATTTTGACCATCAATTCCATGAAAATATATAAATCCAACATGTTTTTGAGAATCACCACTTAAATGCCCAGTGAATAGGAAAATTTACCAAAACCAGCAAAAAATATCTAGTTGGATTCAAAGAAGCCAAGCCTTTTGTCCAAACTCAATCTAGAGAAAATCCATTTGTATCTGAGATGTTATAAAAAGTCAATTGGCAATTATATAGCTAAAAGCAGGTGCCAAAAAAAAAAAAAAAAACTACATCAGCAAATTCATCACATACTCAAAGCAGTAGTATGCATACATCCAGAAATAAGTACTCCTCTCCTCCAAAATATTAGTCCCTTATTCTATTTTTTCATTGTCCAAAAATGTTAGTCCTTTTTCAAAAGTCAATGATTAAAATAATACGAATTTTCTATTTTGCCCTTCATTTAAATTCATTAACAATAAAAAGTACAATTATGATAATTGATATTCCCAAAAAATGTACTATCAAAGGGTAATTTTGAAAACTAATATTTTTAAAGTACAATAATTGTACTATCAAAAAAGTTGGATTTCCCAAAAGGGACTATTATTTTGGGACAAAGGAAGTAAGAAATTGAGCCTTCCCAAAATAGGGTATAAATCACGTAATATAAAGTTGCATATAATCTTCAACAAACTTTACTATCTTTAAAATTATAAATAAATCGCAATGAGTTTAAAATGAATGTTCTAAAATGTAAAAGCGATAAAAGATAAACCGATGGAAAAAAAAATCCATAGATCGTTTTACCTCCAAGAAAAAAGCTCAAAAGTGATTGAATAGACTGTTCGTCTATTCCAATCACGCATCAGGAAAAAATGTTTTACTGAGAGTTGACACTCATAGATGTAATCAACACATAACTTCGCTCGAAAGACAATGCCTCAAAAAAGCAGTAGTGTCTCTATTCAGAAACCATCAAACACTAAGTTGGAAATTTACCCCCCAATATCAGTACGCTGATCCATCTGAGTTGCATTTGAAGAGCTCAATAGCTCTGGTTGGATTGGCATTTCTGCGAAGGTAGGCCCATATTTTCAATCACAAGAAAGCCATATTTAGCAACGTCACTGTACCTGGATTACGGTAGAAAAAGATGCAGATATGAATAAAATAATGTAAAATTATCAAGTATTCCAACATTCTGCATAAAGAAAGGAAATGTTTTCTATAGCGATCCCGGGCTTACCCTTATTGTGTAGTGATCCGGACATGCGTCCGTGGATGTTGGTAGTGGATTGTTGTCTTGTTTACGTCCTTTCATATATTGTATTTGAGTTATAGGATGTGTTGGGCAGGTTTGTTTCAGGTTGGTTGTGTTTGGGAGCCAAGGGTTGTTGCCAATTTTTTTGTCCTTCGCCGAGTAGGAGTGGGTCGCCGAGCGAGCGTTGAGTTTTGTGTCTGGTGGGTCGAGCCAGAGTGGCTTCGCTCGAGCGAGCGATTGCGTCTGGTACTGGACCTGAACACCATGATTTCTGGCTCGAGCGAGCTTTTCTTCGCTCGAGCGATCTAGTTCGGTCTTCGCTCGAGCGAGCAGTTCGTCGCTGGAGCGTGCGTCTAGTTGCAGACCTGAAGGGTCGAGCTCCTAGCTCGAGCGAGCTTTTCTTCGCTCGAGCGAGCTTCTTGGATGTTGGCTCGAGCGAGACATTCTTGGCTTGAGCTAGAGTTTTCTGTGTCTGGTCACTCGAGCGACCAAGTCTTCGCTCGAGCGACCAAGTCTTCGCTCGAGCGAGCCTATTTATATCAGTTCGCAGCAGCGATCTAAACTTCACTTTTTCAAAAGTTTTATATCTTTAAACCCTAAATTTGAGAGCCCCTCTCTCTAGACTTACCTTCTCTCTAAGAAATCATCTCCCTAGAGTGTGAATCTACCCTAAGTGCTTTGTTAAAAAGATAGAGGGTGACTTGGGCTTCGATCGAATCTGAAAATATTTGGTTTTGGAGCAAGTTGGGTGTTGGGTCTTCATCTCCTTTTGAGCTCAAACTTTGAGGTAGGGATATCCTACTCCTCTTTATGGATTCTGTCTTTGAATTTTGACATTTTGATGTATTGGGGATAGTTGTGTAATTTTGAGAGAGTTTGGGGCTTTTATGCAATTTTATAAAAGTTTGGGGTTTTGATTTAAATAAACCAATATGTATGTTTAGTACATAGAAATGAGATTAATATGGACTCATTGATGAAAATGGGACCTTTAGGGTTGAATGTTAATTATGGGAAATGCTATAATTATATTGTTTAATTAATTGGGATAATTAATTGTGGAATTGGGATGTTGATTATATATCCATTGTGCATTTATTTTCTGTATAGAAATAACTGCTTTGGGCTATCGATGGAGGATAGTCGTGTTTGTTGTAGACAATGCATGATGATTAGGTAAACTGAAACTAATCTGCGGAAAGTGTCATGGAACTTGACGATTTGTAGAATACATTAATTGTATATAGAACCAATGTGTTTATATGCATTATGTGTAGAGGAGGAGATGGGGGATGTACTCCGCGGTTTAGGGGAAGATGGGGGATGTACCTCTAAACCGGATAGTGTTGGGAGAAGATAGGGGATGAACTCCGGAGACACAGCTCATATGCTTGTCTTGAAAAGAAATATAGATACAGCCCATGTGCTTGTCTTGGAAATGTGAAGTAGCTTACATGCTTAACTGTGGTTGTATAGATATAACTTATATGTTTATCTATGTTGAAATGGAAAGAAAGAAAATATAGACTTGAATGTCTTGGAATTGTAGTAAATTGTAAAAGAATGTAAAAGTGTTGACCAATGTATCAACTGTTAATCTTTTAGGCGTTATTCATAATTGGTTTAGTATATTTCTACTGGGCTGTGGCTCACCCTTTATGGGGAAATCATTTTCAGGTACCGGTAGCATGCCACTTCCAAGGACTTAGCTTGGGAGGCTAGTGGCGGATGGACTTTTTGACTTCTATTTACTTTTGATGTGTTACATGTAACTTCAAGCCAAGGGCTTTACGTGTATTGAGCTAGAGCTCTCTTGATTGTAACCAAGTGTTAACTTGGAAAGTTGTAAGCCTTTAAGGCACCCGCTTTCATTGTTTACATGTAATACTTTTGTACAGAACAGTTCAGTTAAATAGAAGAAGGTGGACTTTTATTATGTTGATGCATGTTTAAATTGATGGGTTTATTGTCATTATTTTGAGGACGTTACATTTTCCATCACTACTGCATGATGTCAAATAGCATGCAATGGAATCAGAAGGCCTAAAATAGCTTTTGCCCCTGAAATAGCTATCTAATGCTTCAACAGTTGTATTATTAGTTCTGCAACCCTCTCCTACAATTTTGCTGGAAATGTGTGTAGGACACTTTTCTTCACATTTGTCTTAAATTACTTATACAGCAAGTGGCTAAACCACCAAGAAAGCAAAACCAAATCATATGTTTCTGAGAAAAGTAGTAACCTTGTCCTGATAAATGTAACTTGGCTAAAAAATATAAATAAAAAAACACTTGATTTATGTGGATGAATATAGTTGAGTAAAAATATATATATCTATATAATATGGCAGAACGATTTTTGAAAATATGTATATTTTTGTCCTACATGGCATCATCAATGGTTTAGATCATTTCATCTTCAAAATTAATGTTGAGATTTGTTTGGCCCAAAATATGTTTCCTGCCTCTCTTTCCTCCCTTCTCTCTCACTACTCTCCTCTTTCATCATTCCCATTACTCTCTCTCTCTCTCTCTCTCTCTCTCTCTCTCTCTCTCTTTCTTCCTCTTCTCCCCTCATCCACCATCACTCGATTTACACCGCTTTTGTTCCTCTTCTCCCCTCATCCACCATCGCTTGATTTACACCACTTTTGTTCCGCTCTGGTGAAGACCTACCTTCACGACAACAGAAGCCCCTTCATCTCCCCTACAAATGCAGTCCCCCTCTCTCTCTCTCTCTCTCTACATCTCACTCTCTTGTTTTTGTTTCAATCCCATACTTCATTCCATTGGAGCCCAACCCACTTGGCAATGACGACAACAATGAGAGGATGACTATGGGAGTGGTGAGTGTGAAAGTGTTGGAGAGAGGATGATTATTGACCAACATGTCTATATTTTTTTTTTTCCAAATTCTTCTGTGTATTGATGTTGCTACATCATTTGCAAAGTTTGCAACTATGTCCCAAAAGCTTTTGGATCAAGCAATATAATCTAACTTTTATTGTGGAGATCATATATTAGGGATTCAAACATATTCTCTGTATTTATCTCTTATTTGACTTTGACCTGATCACATAGTTTCGAAATATTACGGATTCCAGTTATTTGTTCCTGATGGAATAAATAGTACACTCTACCTTTGTTTCATGAAATATTGCGGTTTCCAGTTCTTATTTGTCTTTAGGATTTAGCAAGAAATTTTGTGTAGTACTTTCTTATGGTATGAGAAATAATGGTTGTTTGCATGAATCTAATGGCAGCATGGGGGCCTCTATGGAGCTAATGCCAAGATTCAAGCCCCCATTGTGAAGCTTAATTAGAATTCTCTTTTCGTCCATGTGAAACCCTTCGATGTTATAAACATTTATATATTTTTCTTATTTAAAGTTAATTTCATAGACAGAGTTCATCATTGGTTTTGTTTTGTTTTTGTTTTTGTTTTTTCTTCTCTTTTTCTAAAACGCGTTAGTAATTCGTGGTTACTGCTTTTGTTCCTGCTACAAATGAGAATAGTTTTGGTCGTGTTTTTCTTTTCATGAACAATTAATAGTGTTGGTGGAGTCAAGCTTTGAAGAATGAGCTATTCTCTTACTTTCTCTATTTACCTAACCTCGAACCCCCTATTCCTCTGTTTTCTTTCTTTGAATTTATTTGGTCTAATGTTTAGTTTGGTAGGTTTGGTGTGATTTTGATTTTTCTATTGCCTCAAGTTAAATTAGATTGGCCCTAATTTAATTTCTCTCTAAACTTGGGGATTTGATTCATGAAAATTTGTCTATTTCAACACAATCAAGTTAATTTTTTTGTTAAATAGTGTGGGTCTTTGAATATTAGATCAGTCTTTGTATGTTATTAAAATAGTATATTTGTTTTTAACTAAAATAGTGTCTTTGTGGCTATTAATAACCTATAATATATTTGGAGCTTTTTGAAATTTATAGAAGTAATCAAACACCATAGAGAAAGGCTGATCATCAGAGGACTTTTAAGAACTTAAAGAAAAGAAAGAGAAAAGGAAATGAACACAGAGAGAGAGAGAGGAAGGTGGATATGTTTTTTGAATACCACTTCAATTGTAGAGACATTTTTTGAATACATTTGGTGTTTGGTTACTTCTGCTGAATATTTAGGTTTTGATTTCTATTAAATATATTGTTACAATTAGATTTCTTTTTATGATTTATTTTTTTTGAAATCTATAGAAGTAACCAAACACCAATCATCAGAGGACTTCTGAGAACTTAAAAAAAGAAAGAGAAAAGGAAATGAAGAGAGAGAGAGAGAGAGGGGGGGAAGGTGGATATGTTTTTTGAATACCACTTAAATTGTAGAGACATACATACATATGTATGTATGTTTTTTGAATATATTTGGTGTTTGGTTACTACTATTGAATATTTAGGTTTTGATTTCTATTGAATATATTGTTACAATTAGATTTCTTTGTATGATTTTTTTTTTTTTTTTTTGATATATATAGAAGTAACCAAACACCATAGAGAAAGTCTGATCATTAGAGGACTTTTAAGAACTTAAAAAAAGAAAGAGAAAAGGAAATGAAGACAGAGAGAGGGGGGGGAGGCAGATATGTTTTTTGAATACCACTTAAATTGTAGAGACATACATACATTTGTGTGTATGTTTTTTGAATATATTTGGTGTTTGGTTACTTCTATTGAATATGTGGGTTTTAATTTCTATTGAATATATTGTTACACTTAGATTTTTTTGTATGATTTATTTTTTAAAAAAATCAAAGAGCTTGAAATATTTGATTTGGAAAAAATATTTGATTGCCATACATGGTTGTGAATTTTTTTAAAGGTTGTATGAAAATTCTCAATAATGTATAAATGACGGAAATTACTTGGTATATGCAAAATACATACATCTCAAGATTAGTTTGACTGTAATTTTGAATATGTTGGTGAGCTAAAAACAAAAAATTTAAAAAAAAAATGTATTGTCAAATTTAATTAATCATTTCATGTGCCAAGTATTTCTATATCTTAACCAATATTCTTAAACACACATTAATAAAATTTATTTATATATAAATTCATTCTATTCTATATAAAGTGAGTGGGGTAGATGGAGTGTCTTGAGAAGGGGACTTCCTACAGAAATGGTGTATGGCCTGATGGCCTAATGGTTTTTTAAGTGTGAAATTGGACGTCCCTGTTTTTTATGGGTTTTATGGGACTTCTTAAAGTGAAGAGCACGCCCTATATTTATGAATTTTTGTAATTAGTATAGGAAAGGTAAAAAGAAAGTAGGGAATTTATGTCAGAGTTTGGACAGGGATTTGGAGGCAAAAAGGGCATGTGAAATTGCTTTTTCAAAAATGTTTTTTTTTTTTTTGGTCAATAAATTTGAACTCATAATTTAAATTGGATTCTGTTAAAATAAAATGGTGATCAAAGTAGTTTATGTTTTAGTATTAAAATGTAATTTTTTCACAAGGTAAGTGAGAAAGAGAGAGAGAAGAGAGATAATACGGGTGATGTAATTTGTTTAAAGACTGGAAAAAAGAGTTTTTTTTTTTTTTTAACAAAACTTTGTTATCCACCTCGGTGAGAAAACCCACGAGACATATTCTTACAATAAATTACCTTTTCCGGTTTTTACTTTAATTTTATTGGGGTGCATTTATGTCCCGATAATTTTACAAAACTCATTTGAAACTCACAACCAATCGAATTTGTATTTATATTTTGACCTCAAATTTTTAGCAACAAATTTGATAAATTACATTTTAATTTAATAATTTTATATTCAATTATATTTTGATCTCATCATTAATTGCACCGTGTCTTTAGGCACAACCATACACTAGTGTATATATATCACAACAGATTAGCTGGCAAAAAGGAAAAGGTCAAGTACTAGCCAAGGTCATCATGCTCAAATAAATAAATGTATACAACAATGGACCACATAGTAAAAACAACAATACAGATGCAGAACCAATCCTTCTTTTCTTTACTTTAGCATAGATCTAATAAAATGAAAAGGGTAACAAGGGTAAAGCAAAAGGAAAGGGCACTACCACAAACTGCTTAGAATAAAGCTGAATACATACAATGGGTAGAACCGAAATACCTGTAAGGATTAATCAAATGAAATAATGAGTAACGGTCGAAGTGAACTTTTATAGCTAAATTTCCTATAGAGGAAGCAAGAACATAAATTATACAAAAATGCTAACACAATAAACAATAAAAGGAATATGATAGAGCACTTTCAAATCATTTTAACAATTTCTGTTCAACTATCACATGTTTTTCTTCAAGTGATAAAAAAACCTAGAAGAAAGTAATAAATGGTCATTCCTAGTGCACGAGGCTCCTCTTGGTTCTACGTCAATATGGTATTAGCCTTAAGTTTTATAGCAACTCTAGCCTTCCCAATATCTTTCATCAAATTGAAAAGGAAGAAATTCACAACTCTAAATGAATAACAAAATAGGATGTAAAACAGAAGGATCTACTAAAATTCCAATTTCCAACCACCAACATCCTCATGGTTTTGGCATCTAAAATTTCTGTTCGTGAACCCCATCTCCTAAAATTTCATGCCGCATTCTTTCACATTAATTTCTTTATTTTCTTTTCCAATACCAATTTACCCACGTTTAGTGCTAACATTTAGAACAATAGTTACCTAACACTCTAGAAGTGCCAACCAATTCCTTCTATGCTCTACAGTAAATCTACATAAATGTATATATATAGGAAAATGTGTATATATACACCACTACATATATATTTATAGAAACATAAACCAAGGTTTCTTTTAAATACACGGACTTGAGACAAAGATATTAGGGGTTAAAGTTGTATAAGAGGCCTAGCTCTTGTTAATTGTTCATACTTAAGAGATCTAAAGGAGAAAATAGTGCAGTGGTAACGAGACGTATTGTTGGGGATCTTTGTACAACTAGAATCCTCCTTAAGATGAATTTGGAATAACTACATATTCACCTAATTATTTGAATGCAATCATTGCTCTTAAATCAAATCTATCTATGCATCTTGTTGAAATCTATATCTAAGCTATTAAACGTAAATATTAGCCACAGTCCTTAAAATGATTATATTCAGATCCATTCATTTCAAATCCACATGTAACCTAAGGGAAACTACAAGAAAACAAATTTACAATAATAATATAGGCTAATAAGTATCCTCCAATATAAGGAGCTAGAAAGCACATTTCACCACATGCTTATGAATTTGCATGACTTCTTGTGCATGCTTATACTATACTTTACCTAACTTGTAAGCTCTTCATAACACAACCAAAATTTTATCATATCAAATGCAATTTTCCCACTAAAGAGATTAGTTAAATTAAATGGTAGTTAGTTGAATTAGTATAGAGACATTTTCTCGCAACATATTATAATATAAAAATTACGTAAGAGAGCACGAGGAAAAAAAAATTATCAAGCATATACTCACATAGAAGAGTTGTAGAAGTCCAAGACGTAAGAATGAGTAAAGTTTTAAAATACCACCAGATGAGCACAATTTTTGAGAACCAGAATGTGGGCATTGATCAGGTAATATCCATTGTAGTGTTGGAATGACAATCGAGTTTACGATAAAGATACTGCAAGTGATAGAGTAATTTTAAGATATTAGGTTTGCAGTCCAAAATCCAACAAAAAAGAATCAATACATCAATTGACAATATGTAGCAAGAAATATTAATCCTTGGAAGATTAACCTCCAGAAAACTGGAAAAACTTAGAACTTGCACACAAAGCACATTCTAGCATGAGTTGGAATGTGGGACTCTCAAGCAATGAATAGATACACACAAATACATATGCATATGATTATTATACAGTAAGCAAGAAACAAGGATGATGAGAGATTTACCTTCCTAAGAAAATCAAGCCGTTTAAGAGACGACACTGCCCAGTTCGTATCGCAAGCTGTTTAGAACTTCCGTAGAAAAATACAACACACATAAATGTCAAAAAAATTGAACGAAGGAATCAAAAATTGAGAGAGAGGAGAGAGAGAGAGAGAGAGAGAGAGAGAGAGAGAGAGAGAGAACCTGAAACAGTAGATGAGGACCCTGTGGAGACAGCAAGCGTCTCTAAAACCATGGAGCCAGAGCAGCGATGCCTGCTTCAGTCTTGGTCCCAAAACCCCCAGAAAGGAAGCCATTTTTTTTTTTTTGTTAGTTTTGGGGGTAAAACCCATTTCTAGGGCACATTTGGATTTTGCCACCAAAACAAGTTGAAAATGATTGTTATTAATTATAAGATAAATTATAAACTTATTTTTTAAAATTTATTTAAAATATGAATTTTCTTTATATTTAAAAAATTATAAATATGTTTTTATCATAATTTTTTATTTAAAAAAATAAAATTCTTAAATATTTTTTAGCTAATAATAAAATTGGAAAAATTAGCCAATTATCCCTCGCTAACTTTGTATGGTAGGAAATGTCCAAAATATATTTTTTTATTAATTAAGGTCTCTCAACATTTTCATAAAAAAAAAAAAAAAATCAACTCAACTCAACGAAAGTTTGCCCGACTTAGAGAAATTTCACTCGACTCAAAAAAATTTGTCTATGAAATCAGAGAAATTTATCTATGAAAATTGAAATTTCTCTGAGTCAAATTTTCTTTGTAGAAATGTTGAGTTAACTATTATGAAAATATTGTATATCCTTTATCTTGGGACCTTAAAAAAAATTTCTCAATAAAATTAACGAGCTGTTATTTTCACTTGACTTTGTTCCAATTAGACTTTCTTCTTTGCTTCAAATACATTAATATTCTTAAAATTTTAGTTTTTTAAGGGAATGTATTTTGTGTGAAAAGTTATTAATGTAATTATATATAAGCTTATTTTGGGAAGCGGGTTAAAAATCACTTCTCAATTTTTATAGTGTTGCTATTAGAACCTACTTTTCTTCTTTGGACCCCTCATTCTTTCTTTTTCTTTTTCTTTTTAATTCCAATTTTGTTCAAATGTGAAATTACATTTTTACCATCATCCTTAACATCTTAACTCTAATTTCCCAAACACTAACCCTAATTTCTGAAACCCTAACCCACCAACCTTTTCACTACTATCTCTACCGGTGACCACCACTGCCACTGCCACTGCCATCGGCGACAACCAATTTCGTCGCGAGCAAGAACATCAGTCGCCGCCTTCTCTACCTCCGCAACGGGAGTAGTTTCCAGTGATAGGGCTTTTCACGCCGCCTCGATCCCTTTATTGCCGCTACTGGTGCCGAGAAAAGAGGCATATTATTGCGATGCAAAAGTTGAGGATAGTTGTATTAGAGCATTTGTCTAGTATCATGAATTACGAGCTTAGGCATTATGAAACATCTGAAATTAAATCTACATATGGCATTGGTGTTCATCTTTCACATGCAATTTGCACTATTACCAAGTCAGAGTTTAATTGTCTTAACCCACTTCCTCTCTCATAAAAAAAAAAAAAAGAAGTTGAAAAGTCAAAAAAAATCAAAAAATTACTTTTAACCATATTTCCAAAATATGCCATAATAAACAAAGAATGAAATATAATTGAAATAAAATAGAATAAAAATAACGACTTCCTAAAATTATTAATTATTTATTAATAAAATAGAGTCTCTGAAATTAGCAATTTGAGGAGTAGGAATGTAAATTGTAATTCTTCAAGATCACAATTTGTATTTTACCCAACAAACAAAGCCCACAAGTTTCCCTCATTTTGAAGCAATTAATGATCAATTTCGCCGTCATTTCTATACAGTAATCAACTTCTCTAAACAGTTCTAGAGAGAGAGAGAGAGATGGCACAGCAGAGCAAAGAGCTGTGAAAGGAGGCGGCTTGCGACATTCAAGCTTGTCCCTCCAAGAACAATTTCGATCCTCAAAAGTACACTCTTTTTTCTTCATTTTTTTTTAAAGAAAATATTTCATTCTCTTGTCGAGAAATCGCAAGTAAAGAAAACGAATTTTGAAATATATTTACAAAATTTCAAAGAAAACCCATCTCATTTATCAAACTGAGGATTAGTGCTTAATCTTTCAAGTTCTTCCTCTATTTTCAATTTAGTTGATAGAATTCGATTTTTTTTGGGATAAATATTTAGGCGATTAGGGTTTATATTTTGTAATTGACTTGAATCTTGGAAATTTGATAATAATATTCGGTTAACTCCATGATAAATGGGTATATATATATAGAGGTGGTTATTATTGCTATTATGCGTAATAAACATATTGAAATTAAAATATGTGACTAGTACATAAAATTATGAGTAATGCTTAATAAACCAACAAATCTTTTTAAAAAAAATTCTTATTTACTAATGGGATACATATTATATCATTGAAGTGGTGATATAATATAAGTGGTTTTCAAAGTTTTATTATTGTATAACAATATGCTAGTTTGTATATTTTCTTAAAAATGTATAGAAGAATATATAAATATATAAAATGTGTATTGAAATATGTGCGCGAGACATTATTTGGTTCTGAATGAACATTGAGGGAGTGGTGGTTAGTAGGACCCATTATTTAATGCATCTGGTTTACATTGGTAGTACTATTTTCCTATTGAAACGCTTATTCTTAACCCTTGGCAACATTAGGTGTTTCTTAATTTCTAATTGTAAAGCTTGTAGTCAGCCTTTGTCTGGTCATATCTAAGAAAAAAAAAAAAAAACTTTGTCCAGTAGGGTTTGTTGTTGTCTGATTTGTTTAACTGGTTATGGAAAATGACTATTTTGAAGAAAAGTCACTGTCTATTTGCATATTATTAGAGCATGGCAGTGTAGGAAGACGCACCCTAGGCACTATACATGTAACGCCCCTAAAATATTACAATAAAGATAACCCATATGCGGAATAAATATGAGAAACAACATACTTTCATATATCAACGTTCACTGTTTAACAAGCAACTAAATGCCATATAGGCTATCATCTTTCCAAGACATTGCTTGGTTACACAAATTGAGTCTCACTCATTACATTTTAAGCCCTTGGCTTTACAAATAACAAACATTAACACATAAAGCATAAATAGGAAACTCTTGTTTCCCGAGAGTCCATCCATGCTATTGCCTTGGAGGTAACATCTCACCTGCACCTGAAAATGATATTCCCGTATAGGGTGAGCTAACAGCCCAGTAGAGATATGCTAAACATAATATGGGCAATAACTAAAACGTAAGCATTCGATAAATGTTTGACTCACATATATCCATTCATAATCCATTTCAATTACATGATAAATGTATCCATGTTTCATAATAATTACCATTTCTTAATTCATAATCGCCTCGTAACTCCGCCACCCTTTAAGTGAGATTATATCTCATATCAACAGTACTTCCATTTCAATTGAGATAAAGACTCAAATTAACATTTTCGGTTTCATGACATTAAGTCCATGTTACATTTCATTTCCCATTTCTTTTTCAACTTTGAGTTTGAAAACAAGGCTCAACACCTAGCCAAATAACTTAATGAGGTTAAGACTCATCTTTAAAACACTTTCGAAATTCATGATGGATACACATGTTAATGTCAGACGATAACACATAAACTATTTCCACACTTCTGAAAGATACACATTTCGGTGCTGTATCAACATAACATAGAATCACTTCTATATTTCACAATTTATAATGATATACATTTTAGTGTTATATCAAATCAATTTAAACACTTCTATAATCAACACTTGATACACATTGTAGTGCTGTATCAATGTCACACAAAATCCGGTTTAGAGGTCCATCCCCTATCTTCCCCTAAACCGTGGAGTACATCCCCTATCTCCTCCCACACAATACATGTATATAAACGTAGATCATATACAATCAATTAATACATAAAGTGAATGCATTATTCCAGTCGCTATATGTGATGACATAGTCAATTGATTAGTTTTAGTTTGCCTAATCATCATGCATTGTCTACAACAATCAAGACTATCCTCTACCGATAGCCCAAAATAATTATTTCTAGACAGAAAATAAATGCTACAACAGATATATATAATCTCAACATTTTCAAAGTGGTTGATTAAAGAATCCAACTCCACCATTCTACCTCATATTGAGTCGATTTTATTATTTCCAACTCAATTTCATATTTCCGTTTTACTTGTCATTAATTACAGTAACGATCCAAATATACCCAAACATGTCATTTTTCCCTTTTTCTCAATATTGACCCAAAGGCTCAAATATTATCAAAAACATCAATAATCTCCATTTTTAAAACCAAAACACACAGGTATGAGTCAATTTAACAAAACCCCTGTTTTCTATTTTCAACATTATACAACTCCAACCTTAAGTTCCCAAATCAAACCATCTATACAAATAAATCAACATTTATGTTAAAACACATAAGAATGAGTAGGAATCCCTACCTCAAATTCAGAGCTCAAATGGAGAAGATGAAAAGAGATGAAACTCGATCTCCACCACACACCACAAAACCCTCGAGAAATTTCACAACTTTGGCGAAAGAACTATGGCCAAAATCCCAATGGAACTATGGCCAAAATCCAGCTCGGCACAACTAAAATTTATAACTTAAGCTCGGCTCGTAACGGCTCATTAAACCAAGAAAGAACCACAGAAGCTGATAAGCTAACCCTTTGCACTTACACTCATATAGAAATTTGTCCACCTTCAATTGTATCTTGCAATCGATGTGGGATTTCCAACAAACAGACCAAACGACGTCGTTTGGCACAACACTTTTGTCCACTCTTTGAGTCCCAGCTCGACCCCAGCAGTAACCGCCCTTGGACCCTTAAGGGCGCCGCCTCGACCGCCCCAAATAAGTGGCTAAACATAAAAGAGGGATTGAAACCGGGATTGCTACAATACACTACAACAAAATTGAATTTTTACGGCTTGCAGTGTATGTCGTGAAAACACTTTCAAGTCATGCATACAAATGCCGTTATATGACATGCTGTGAAAAGTTAAGCATCATTTACGACATGTAGGTAAAATTGTAAAAAGTAATAAATTAAACATTAATGACATACTTTGTATGTCGTATATAATTTTTTACGACATTTTTGTCATGCCATAAATCATCATACTTTCCATGGCATAATTTTGCATGCCGTAGAAAGTTATTTTGAATATATTTATGGCATACTTTGTATGCCGTATATAATATTTTACAGTATTTTTTTGCACGTCATAAATCATCACACTTTTCACGATATAATTTTGTATGTCGAAGAAGGCACTACAGGAAAAGACAGTTTCGACGACCAAAAGAATAGTCGCCAAAGGTCACTTTTTTAGTAGCCAAAACAATTAGCGACTAATTTTTTTCGTCGCCAATTTAGTCGCCTAAACCCTGTCGGCGAATGTTTTAGCGACTAAATCGTGTTTGGTCGCTGAAAAGGCAACATTTGGCTACTAAAAAAATAGTCGCCGAAAAGCATAATCTTTAGCTACTAAATTATTGGTCGCCAAACGTCAACATTTGGCTACTAAAGTTGGGTTAGTCGGCAAAAGTGATATTTTTGGCGACCAAAATATTAGTCGCCGAAAGGTATAACAATTGAACTATTTGAACCAACCACTAATTGCACTATTTGCCGACCATGGAATTTAGTCGCCAAAAGATGGCAACTTTTATTCATTTTGCTACTACATTTTTAGTGGCCAAAACATTTGAAAATAGTTTTTGGCTACCAAAATAATTAGTAGCCAAATACTATATTCGAATTTTTTTTTAAAATTTCTGAACCACCTATATCCATTATTAGTACAACCAATACAATGTATAAACAATAAAATCCATCAATACTAAATATATATTATCAACCATTCGACAATGTAAATGCCAAAAATTCCATTCGACATCCAATTTCATTCCATTCGACATATGTAATACAAATTCCATACGACCCAAATATATTCCAAAGACAAAAATTTAGTAATACAAAATATATTCCCTCCATTCGACATATGTAATACAAAATATCAACCTGATAATCAATCCTAAAATTAGTAAATAAACGAATGAAGATTTCGAGTTCCTAAAACCCAAGAACCCATGTTCTTTGCTCTTGTTCATACTGTCCAACATACCCTCACCACTGAGCATGAGATCAACAAACCACCACAATCCCACCTCTTCCAATCTTACAAGCATCAGAAGCAATTATTGTTTCTCCAAAGGCATCCCATTAACCATCTCCAACTCTGTCTTGCAATTCTCTCTCAAATCTTTTAGTGCGAGCAAACTAGCTTCCTGCCACACAAAATTGGAACTAACTATTAATAAATAAATAAATAATTGAACAATAATAATAAATAAATAAATAAAGGGCAATATATTTAGTCGCCAAAATATACCCTTTCCCGATTTTTATAATGTTGATAAATGCTTGGCCTGGCCATTATTGAGTCCCAACTCAAATTGTTTAACATAAGAAAAGCATGTGACATTTAGAGATTATTATCATATTTAGGCTGAATTAGCTTTTGTTGATTTGTATTACAGGAAAATCTATTGCAATACATTATGGATCTTGATCAGTTTCTAGCTTCCTTAGTCAAGATAACGTGAAAATCGACAATCTTGTGGTCAAAGATCAAGTGAGTTCCTGTTTTGTTTTGAGTTCTAATGTGGAATTGGTTTTCCACTCTCTGCCTTTGAGTTCTTATATCACACTTGGAATTCTCTATCTTTCATATGCATTCCTATTTTTGGGTTCCGAGCTGCTTGGTTTTCTCACCTACTTCTGATTCACCATTGTCTTCTACCTATATTTTAATGGAGATATTTATTTTGCTTTCCTATAGTACTTGCTTTCCTATAAATAAATAGTTGGTGTCCCCAGTATCTAATACCAAACAAACCAGGAAGAAAAAAATACACTAAGACTCGCCTAGATCAAAGATTAGAATACATTAGATGCCTTGCCACAACTGAAAATTAAGTCCCCTCTAATCTAATCTAACCTCTACAATGCAATTCATCCCCACAAATTATAACAATGATAAAACAAAGTTAATAATTAATAGGGAAACAAAATTATAACAATATTCATATATATAAAACATATTTATATATATACAAACAGAATTATACAACCAAATTTATATATACACACAAACAGATTTTATATATACAAAAAACAGAATGAAGTCGTAATTGAATTACACTGTTGCATTCACCATGCAGGACCCTTATGTTAGAATATTTGGGGCAAGCATTCAAAAAAAAATTTTAAAAAAAAACATGAGGCAGTACACCAAATTACTCAAAGACATGGAAAGAATGTACCTTGGTTGAAACCAATGGAGCTCTTTCACCTGGTACTTTCACATCAGGAAGGAAACTGAAATCTGATGCAATCAAAGACATCTTTGGCAGGGCTCCATGTAAAACTTCTAGAAGTTTCTGAATGTTTGAGGAAGTGAATTTTGTAATAAGTAAACTTGAATTAGAACAAAAGGAAATATTTCAATATCACATCTCAATGTTTTACCAAGCAACCAGCTGGTAGCCAACATCTTCGAGGCTTTGGAAAAAATTTAGCCCAAATATTTCTTGCTGTAGAAGTTGTCCCGCCTCGAGTTGTAAGATCCTTGTCCAAATCCAAGATCTCCATACATCTTATAATTAGTGGATCTTGTAATGGCTTATACAACTCAGCAAGTTCTGACCTATTAATAAGAATAATCCTCAGTTAGCGAGTATTATTTATGTACAAATTTAATGGTCCCACAGCTAACAAAAATAAGAACATCTTATGTCTCTAGCTCGTAAGTTATGTTACAAGTAACAACCAATGATGCTGATTGATTTAGTCAAACAAAGGGTAAAAATAAAGGGTACACAATTAATTAAATGGTTCTTTTAGTTTAAAGAAAAATTCAAGATGGAAAATTGTGCTCAATCACTAGTCTCAAAGAGTTTTCTCTAATAAATACTACTTTATTAATAGTCGCATAGTAACACTCTCAAAAACAAGTGATAGATCAATGAAGCACATTGGTTTCTAGTTCTACCTAGGCAACCATATTCCACATGTATTTGAGAGAGAGAGAGAGAGAGAGTTTCAAAGTAGTGTTTGTTAGTACCATACAAATTCTTGAACAGAACAATTGAGGTAAGATTCTTAGATCTTCTTCTCCTCCTCCTTTTTATTTATCTTTTTCCTCTCACTTTCTTGTACTTTTCTTAATCTATCCATACCTTAACAAGCTAATTTCTCAACCACAAAGCTCTATTTCACAAGTACTAACCCTTTCCCATTTCACTAACCCTAATACGAAAGCACTTAAAATAAGCATACAGATTACGAAAGCACTTAAAATAAGCATACAGATTATGAAAGCACTTAAAATAAGCATACAGCATACAGATTACTTAAAATAAGCATAAACATTACAAAACCAAATCAACCCATACCCTCACCTCGTCTTTTGTCCTTTGATGTAACACAAAACCCCTGGATAGTTTCCATTCAGAATTTCCAGCCACCACTAATATGAAATTCCAGCAACCCAATTTATATATACACACAAACAGATTTTAAATCATACATACTACACTCACTAAGGTCCTTTGTTGCTTCCTCAAATTGAACATTCACATATTGTAGCCACAACATGTCTAATATAATCTTCTACACTCACCAAAAAGGTTGAACATCATTTTCAAGATTTGAGGAAGCAACAAATTCATAAAGTCGGCATTTCATTAACACTATGTACAGTTGATTTGCAATTAAGATGAATTCTTCTTTGAGGCATTTCATCAAACACCCTGTCCACCAGGGTTATTATATAAGAGCAACACAATAGGTATATATATATGCCTATCCACCAAGGGATAATGGTCCATGTAACACAGGTGCAATGGAAAGGAAAGAAATAATATGTCAGGTAGTTCAAGTTAAAGCACTCCAAGGACCTCCATTTCAGAGCCAAAGCACTCAAAGTCCCAAATAACAGAAGATCAAACTCCTACTATTAATATACCCATTTTAGAAACCCATTCAAAAACATATAGAAGATAAGGGAGATAGATAGCGTCCAGAAATTGGAGAGAGAGAGAGAAACCAACTTACCTGGATTTACACGAAATCGTCCATGAGGGAGGAGAAATGAGAAGGAGTTGTGTGTGAGAGTAAGATGAGAAACGGAGAAGGGTTAGGGCAAAATTTTGGGGGGAATCCCCAATTTGAGAGGGAATTTCAAATTCAGATGAAATTTTGTGAAATTTTAGAGATGTGAAAAATTAATCAGGCTTGTTAAATTAATTTTATTTAATTTTATTGATTGTTTATACTTTTTACTTTAAAAAAAATATATGACTCAGTTTTATCAATTAATTTTAAAAAAATTACATTTAAAAAAATTAATTTAACAAAATTATTTAAAACTCAGTTTTATCAATTAATTATATTTAAAAAAATTATATGACTCATTTAAATTAATTTTTTTTCAACTTACCTGGATTTATTGATTGTTTATATCAAAAAATTACAAAATTTAGAAAGTATAAATTTAAATATATGACTCGATTTTAAATATATGTTGTGTCTGTGAAATGATTATTTCATTAGTACTGGTAATAATATTGAAAAATTTATTAAAATGATAAATAATTGGGATATTTTGTCTTTTATTTGTGAATTCCGATTTATTCATGATTATTTCATTACATTTTACTGGTAAAAATATTTTGTCTTTCATTACTAGTAATAATATTACATTTTAATAATATTAATTTTTCATTATAACCCTACAGAAATTACCATTACCTAAAGGAACAATTTACCATTATTAAACAATCGTGTAACGCCCTCAAAATAATAACATTAAACCCAACAATATATACACATGCTTGATACAAAAGTCCATCTTCTTCTATTCATCAGAGTGTTTCATTACAAAAGTGTTACATGTTAACAACAAAAGCAAAATGCCCTACGGGCTTACAGCTTTCCAAGTTAACACTTGGTTACAAAAAGGAGTGCTAACTCATTTACACATTAAGCCTTTGGCTTGAATATACATGTAATACAACAAAAGAAGAAAAATAGACATCAAAAGTCTGTCCGCCTCTAGCCTCCCAAGCTAAGTCCTTGGAGGTGGCATGCTACCTGTACCTGAAAATGATATTCCCATATAGGGTGAGCCACAGCCCTGTAGAAATATACTAAACCAACCATGAACAATGACTAAAAGATTAGCAATTGATAGATGGTCCAAAACTGATACATCCACTTTTATCACATCACAATTCCAAGACTTACATGTCTATGTTACTTTCCATTTTCCATTTTCCAACAGATAAGCATATAAGCTATATCACAGTACCACAGATAAGCATAAGAGCTGTATCTACATTTCTCTAGACAAGCATATGAGCTATGTCTACATTTCTAGACAAGCATATGAGCTATGTCTACGGAGTTCATCCCCTATCTTCTCCCAACACTATCCGGTTTAGACGTTCATCCCCTATCTTCTCCTAAACCGCGGAGTACATCCCCCATCTCCTCCTCTACACATAATGCATATAAACACAAAGGTTCTATATACAATCAATCAATACATAAAGTAAATGTATTCAATCCACCGTCATACTCAATGACACATTCAATCGATTAGTTTTAGTTTACCTAATCATCATGCATTGTCTACAACAATCAAGACTATCCTCCACCGATAGCCCAAAGCAGTTATTTCTATACAGAATATAAATGCAACAAAATGGATAATATATATCAACATTTCCACTTCAATTCCTCATTTCTCGCAATTAATTATCCCAATTAATCAATCAATGTAATTAGGGCATTTTCCATAATTAACATCACGACCCTTAGGTTCCATTTTTCATCAATGTTTCAACATTAGTCACCTTCTCTCCATGCCAAACATGCATTTAGGTTTATTATAAATAAAACCCCAACTTTTGTAAAATTACACAAAAGCCCTAAACTTTCACAAAATTACCCAATCAACCCCAACATCTCAAAATACTAAAATTTAAAGACAAAATCCATAGAGAGGAGTAGGTTATCCCTACCTCAAAGTTTCAGCTCCAAAGGAGAAGAAGACCAAAACCAAAATGCTCCAAATCACGAAATTTTCGGATCAAAAGGAAGCTCTCGACGATCAACAACTTTTTTGTAAAGGCCAAAGGTGAGCAAATCACTCTTACTAGATCAATACCTAGAGAGAAGGTGGAGTTCTAAAGTGAGGAGCTCAACAATGGGGTTTTTGGAAAGTAAGAGAGAGAAGAGAAAGTGAAAAAGTGATTTAAAATGTCCCAAACACCTTAGAACCGCTTCGCCGAGTGACAAACCCCCGCCGAGCGAACTCACAGAATTCCGCTCGAGCGGCCAATCCCTCGCTCGAGCGCCGGATGCACACTCAAAGACTTTTGTGAACAGTTCGCTGCCGAAGGCCCAACTCACCGCCGAAGCGCCACTCACAACTTCCGCCGAAGCGTTCAAACCTCCGCTCGAGCGTACAACACGACAGGTGAGATACTGGATGGCTGTTTTCCCCGCTCGAGCGGACAAGCAACAAAAGGATCCCCGCTCGAGTGTCAAACTCCCCGCTCGAGCGGACAGGCCAAAATCTAGGCAACTAGTTTTGGTTTCTAAACTCAACCAACCTGTTACAAACCTGCCCAACACATCCTATAACTCAAATACAAGGTAAGAAAGGATGTAAACAAGAGAATGATCAACTACTAACATCCACAGACACATGTCCGGATTACTGTACAACAAGGGTAAACCCGGGATCGCTATAACCTCCCCCCCTTAAAGAATTTTGCCCCCGAAATTAGGCAAAAGTTTTCAAAAAAAAAAATAGATTTTCCTCCATTTTAAACCATGTTATGTTACAACATTCATCTCGACCCATTTCCGGTCAATCCCATCTCTCTTCCAAGAGGCATTTCACATTATATGCAACAACTCGCATTATCAACATGCATCCTTTTGAAATCTATCAATTTCAACCCATTTTCCACAATTCTACAACACATGCAACATTAATATCATGCTTGCATTTCCACAATATATTTAACATACACAATGTTAAAACAACTTCCATTTACCAAAACATTTACAATGTTTTACAACTTAAGATATATATGATGCTCTTAAAGTTCCACAATATTACAAAATTTCATTACATGATTACACATCAATAAACAAGTCCGGATATTTCTCGCGGACCTCCAACTCACGTTCCCAAGTGGCTTCCTCCACTCCGTGATGTCTCCACAAAACCTTCACCAAAGGGATGGTCTTGCCACGCAGGACTTGATCCCGCCTATCCAAGACCCGAACCGGTCTCTCCTCATACGAGGCATCCTCATCTACCTCTAAGTCAGTCCAATCCAACACGCGTGATGGATCTGGCTCATACTTCCGAAGCATACTCACATGAAACACATCATGAACTCCGGACAACTGCGGCGGCAAAGCTAAACGATAAGTAACCTCGCCAATCCTTTCAAGAATCTCGAAGGGTCCAATAAACCGAGGGGATAACTTCCCTCTCTTCCCAAACCTCATCAATCCCCGTCTCGGTGATATCTTCAGAAAGACATGATCACCCACCTCAAATACCAGAGGTCTCCTTCTACGGTCAGCATAAGACTTCTGACGACTCTGGGCTGTAACAAGCCTCCTACGGATAAGCTCAACTTTCTCCGTTGTCTCCCTAACCAACTCCGGACCCAACAAAGGTGCGTCACCCACCTCGGCCCAACAAACTGGAGATCTACAAGGTCGGCCATACAAGGCTTCAAACGGTGCCATACCGATGCTAGACTGAAAACTATTGTTGTAGGCAAACTCTACCAAGGGTAAGTGCCTCTCCCACGTCTCACTAAAGTCCAGGACACAACCTCGAAGCATATCCTCAAGGATCTGAATAGTACGCTCGGACTGCCCGTCAGTCTGAGGGTGATAAGCCGTACTAAAGGTCAACTTAGTGCCCAAGGCACTCTGCAAACTCGCCACACCTGGCAAGAAACGAGGGTCTCTATCTGAGACGATCGTCACCGGGACCCCGTGCAACCTCACTATGTCCCGAATATACAAGTCGGCAAGATGATCTACCAAATCTCTCACGCGCATAGGGATAAAGTGCGCCAACTTAGTCAACCGGTCTACAACCACCCAAATAACATCACTACCCCGCTGAGTCTTCGGAAGGCCCACAACGAAGTCCATAGTGACATGCTCCCACTTCCACTCGGCAATAGGCAAGGGTTGTAACAAACCCGCTGGCCTCTGATGCTCGGCCTTCACTTGCTGGCAAGTAAGGCACTTCGATACGAAAACTGCCACATCTCTCTTCATACCCCGCCACCAAAACTGGCGACCCAAATCCCGGTACATCTTAGTACCTCCCGGATGCACCGCAAGGCGCGAATGATGGAACTCTCGGAGTACTTCCTCTCGGCAAGACTCCGGCACAAACAAACGGTCTCGATATCTCACACTTAGGTCGGAATACACCGTCAAACCCTTCTCAACCTTCCCACTGGAGATCTTCTCTCGGAGGGATTCTACCTCAAGGTCACCTCTTTGTGCCTCTAACACTCGAGTCACAAGTGTAGGCTGCGCAACAACCGAAAACAAGGCCGCAGCCTCAACAGATTCGCCCAGATGCAAATCAAACTCGCCAAGTCCTCCCAACATCTCCCATTCCCGGATGGCTACACAAGCTACATCACTAATGGATTTTCTGCTAAGGGCGTTGGCCACAACATTGGCCTTCCCCAGATGATAATGCAACTCAAAATCATAGTCCTCAATGAACTCCATCCACCTTCTCTGCCTCAAATTCAAGTCCCTCTATATGAACAGATACTTCAAACTCTTGTGGTCCGAGAACACCTTGAACCTCTCACCGTAAAGGTAGTGCCTCCAGATTTTTAAGGCAAAGATCACAGCTGCTAATTCTAGATCGTGTGTAGGGTAATTCTTCTCGTGTATTTTCAACTGACGTGAGCCATAAACTACCACTTTCCCCTCTTGCATCAATACACAACCCAAACCCTCTTGTGAGGCATCACAATAAACCGCGTAACCAAACCCTCTCTCCGGAATAATCAAGACCGGAGCGGTGGTCAACCTAACTTTTAGCTCTTGGAACGAATTTTCACAAGTCTCACTCCATACAAACTTGACTCCCTTTCGAGTCAACCTAGTCAACGGTGAAGCTAACCTGGAGAAATCCTTCACAAACCGACGGTAATACCCAGCTAATCCCAGAAAACTGCAGATTTCAAACACACTCTTAGGCTGTGCCCAATCTTGCACTGCCTCAGTCTTGGATGTATCAACAGACACCCCTTCCCCGGAAACCACATGGCCTAAGAACTTGACTTCTCCTAGCCAAAACTCACACTTCCCAAACTTGGCATACAGCCTATGGGCTCTAAGTAATTCAAGCACCACTCTTAAGTGTTCCTCGTGCTCTTCCTCTGAAGGTGAATAGATAAGAATGTCGTCCACAAAAGCGACCACAAAACGATCCAAGAATTCCCGGAAGATCCGGTTTATCAAGTCCACAAAGACTGCCGGTGCATTGGTAAGCCCAAATGGCATCACCAGAAACTTATAATGGCCATATCGCGTACGGAATGCCGTCTTCGGAATATCTTCCTCCCTGACCCTCAACTGGTGGTAACCCGATCTCAAGTCTATCTTAGAGAAACAACGGGAACCTTTCAACTGGTCAAACAAATCATCTATACGAGGCATAGGATATTTATTTCTAACCGTAGCCCGATTCAACTTCCGGTAGTCGATACATAATCTCAAGGCACCATCTTTCTTTTTAGCAAAGAGGGCCGGTGCTCTCCACGGTGAAACACTCGGGCAAACAAAGCCCTTATCTAGCAATTCCTGGAGCTGAACTTTCAACTCAACCAACTCTGCTGGGGCACAACGGTAAGGTGCCATAGAAATCGGTGCTGTGCCGGGCACTAAATCAATAGAGAACTCTATCTCTCGGTGAGGTGGCAAACTAACGAGATCCTCGGGAAAGACATCCGAATACTCACTAACCACCCTCGGCAACACAATCTGGGTCTCATCACACTCACCACTCTCAAAGCTAGCAAGTAGACCACTAAGCTCACTTCGCCCTCGCGAATCATACCCCGGTGGCAAAACACTACCAACCCGGTCTCCCAAGAAATGGAACCACTCCCCGCTCAAGGTACATAAAGTGACCCTCTGGAGGTAGCAATCAATAACAGTCCGGTATGACGATAGCCAGTCCATACCGAAAATAACATCGAAGCCTTTCATGGGCATAACTACAAACGAAGACGGAAGCCTATAGTCGGTGACCTCTATATCACAACCTCCACAACCCTGTTTCAGAATCAACTCACCCCCAAGAGGTGACACTACACAAATAGGAGATGCTAACTGTGCTAACTCCAACTCCAAAACAGATGCAAATGCAGCAGATACAAAAGAATGAGATGCACCCGTATCAATCAACACATTAGCAACCGAGTTGCAAAACAAAAAGGTTCCTCTCACTACTGATGGAGCAGGTACTAGATCTTGCGCGGTAATAAGATACACGCTACAGAGGCCCTCGATCAACTCGCCACCCCTCCGAGCATACGATCACAGATTGATCGGGACGACGAAGCCTCGGATTGGCCTCGAGGCTCGCATGCATCGAATCGGTTGAAAACCTGCGTCTGTTTAGAACCAGACGCCTAAGTGGCACTCAATCGTGGGCAGAACCTCTTCAGTGCCTAAGCTGTCCCACATCGAGCACAGACAAGGGCCGCCGCCCAAACTCGACTCGAGGTCTAGCTGATGAAGAAGCAACACGACCTCCGCCTTCAAGGCAAACTAAAGCCTTGTGGCTAACCGCCACACTTGTAACAAGTGAACTCTCGATTGTTCCTCCCGAGCTCAGGTTTCAGATCGAAAGTTGACTGGGCAAACTCCCCGAGACCGGCTGGGATTAGAACCCTCTGCTCCTGCCGCCTCGACCATCCTGCTCCTCTTGGAGCCCCTCTCGCCTCCTCCTCCTGCTGCATCATAATCTCCATATGAGCAATAGCATCAACCAACTTCCTGTACTCCCGAGTCAAAGAACCTCCAACCTTCAGCTTGAGGCCACGCCTCAACCTCCGCTCAAACTCGTGGCAACGGCGTTCCTCGAACGCCACCAATTCAGGTACAAACCTGGATAGACTAGTAAAGGTAGCCTCAAACTCGGCCACCAATAGGCCCTGCTGCCTAAGCCGGCTAAACTGATCCCTCAGCTTCTCCCTAGCAGCATAGGACAAGAACTTCTCCTGGAAAGCCTCTACAAAAGCCTCCCATGTACCTTCAACTCGACCTTTCTCAAACTTCCACCATTGACCCGCATCTCCCTTCAGCTGGAAGGATGCCAAGGTCACTTTCAGTGCTCCGTCCTCAATGCCAAACATCTCAAACGTCTTACTCATTTGCTCTAGCCACTATCACCTTTCGGGTTCTTCGGATCCTCGATAAACTCGTCCCGTTAGACCTAAGAATTCTCTTCAAGAAAGCAGTTCGCCTCGCCACCGATTCCCAGCTCTGAGAATACCCAAAGCTCCTGCTATTTGTTGGGCCAAGGCATTCATAGCTCCGACTACCTTTGGTTCACCACATTGGCCTCGACTAACTCCTCTCAGACCGCCGAATATCATCCCAGAATGGTGCTTCTGCCTCGCCGCAGCCTACCACGCCTAGCACCTCTTCGCCCCGACATCCTAATAAAGGTAACACAGAACGTTAGCACATTCATAAATGTGCCGAAACTAAACACTCGCGTCCTAATGCATGGACAACTGTAATTCACTCCACGTAAGCACATAAACACATAAGCACTTACGAATTTCATTTCTGGATAATGATAGTCCCGAGGCGTTACTAGAGTTCTGGTTAGAAACAGCATTGATCAAGTGCTTTTCCAACAAGACTCCCAGAAACCCAAGGATCCAATCAACATCCCAGAAATTAAATCCCATACCCAAATAATCACGTAAACATGTTATCACATAAACACATAACATTACATCTAAGTCTCTAACCAAGCGAGACAAACCCATTGTGATACTAATCACTTCCCACATACCCAAGGTATTCGAACCCGGTACGCTCTGATACCAAGTTGTAACGCCCTCAAAATAATAACATTAAACCCAACAATATATACACATGCTTGATACAAACGTCCATCTTCTTCTATTCATCAGAGTGTTTCATTACAAAAGTGTTACATGTTAACAACAAAAGCAAAATGCCCTACGGGCTTACAGCTTTCCAAGTTAACACTTGGTTACAAAAAGGAGTGCTAACTCATTTACACATTAAGCCCTTGGCTTGAATATACATGTAATACAACAAAAGAAGAAAAATAGACATCAAAAGTCTGTCCGCCTCTAGCCTCCCAAGCTAAGTCCTTGGAGGTGGCATGCTACCTGTACCTGAAAATGATATTCCCATATAGGGTGGGCCACACTTCAAAGAGAAATATACTAAACCAACCATGAACAATGACTAAAAGATTAGCAATTGATAGATGGTCCAAAACTGATACATCCACTTTTATCACATCACAATTCCAAGACTTACATGTCTATGTTACTTTCCATTTTCCATTTTCCAACAGATAAGCATATAAGCTATATCACACTACCACAGATAAGCATAAGAGCTGTATCTACATTTCTCTAGACAAGCATATGAGCTGTGTCTACATTTCTAGACAAGCATATGAGCTATGTCTACGGAGTTCATCCCCTATCTTCTCCCAACACTATCCGGTTTAGAGGTCCATCCCCTATCTTCCCCTAAACCGAGGAGTACATCCCCGATCTCCTCCTCTACACATAATGCATATAAACACAAAGGTTCTATATACAATCAATCAATACATAAAGTAAATGTATTCAATCCACCGTCATACTCAATGACACATTCAATCGATTAGTTTTAGTTTACCTAATCATCATTCATTGTCTACAACAATCACGACTATCCTCCACCGATAGCCCAAAGCAGTTATTTCTATACAGAATATAAATGCAACAAAATGGATAATATATATCAACATTTCCACTTCAATTCCTCATTTCTCGCAATTAATTATCCCAATTAATCAATCAATGTAATTAGGGCATTTTCCATAATTAACATCACGACCCTTAGGTTCCATTTTTCATCAATGTTTCAACATTAGTCACCTTCTCTCCATGCCAAACATGCATTTAGGTTTATTATAAATAAAACCCCAACTTTTGTAAAATTACACAAAAGCCCCAAACTTTCACAAAATTACCCAATCAACCCCAACATCTCAAAATACTAAAATTTAAAGACAAAATCCATAGAGAGGAGTAGGTTATCCCTACCTCAAATTTTGAGCTCCAAAGGAGAAGAAGACCAAAACCAAAATGCTCCAAATCACGAAATTTTCGGATCAAAGGGAAGCTCTCGACGATCAACAACTTTTTTGTAAAGGCCAAAGGTGAGCAAATCACTCCTACTAGATCAATACCTAGAGAGAAGGTGGAGTTCTAGAGTGAGGAGCTCAACAATGGGGTTTTTGGAAAGTAAGAGAGAGAAGAGAAAGTGAAAAAGTGATTTAAAATATCCCAAACACGGAACTTAAACCAGTCGCCCCGCTCGAGCGGACAAACCCCCGCTCGAGCGGCACTCACAGACTTCCGCTCGAGCGGTCAATCCCCCACTCGAGCGCCGGATGCACACTCCCAGCACTTTTGTAAACAAGTCTCCCACTCAAGCGTCTAACTCACCGCCGAAAGGCCACTATCTTCCCCGCCGAAGGCTCAAACCTCCGCTCGAGCGTACAACACGACAGGTGAGATACTGGATGGTTGTTTTCCCCGCTCGAGCGTCAAAACCCCCACTCGAGCGGACAAGCAACAAAAGGATCCCCGCTCGAGCGTCAAACTCCCCGCTCGAGCGGATAGGCCAAAATCTGGGCAACTAGTTTTGGTTTCTAAACTCAACCAACCTGTTACAAACCTGCCCAACACATCCTATAACTCAAATACAAGGTAAGAAAGGATGTAAACAAGAGAATGATCAACTACTAACATCCACGGACACATGTCCAGATTACTGTACAACAAGGGTAAACCCGGGATCGCTATAAATCGGCTACCAAAATATTTAGTAGCCAAAAGGGCTAGGGTAAATATAAGGAAAAGGAGAAAATTTAATAAAAATTAATTTTTCTTTTTACATTTTGCCGACTAAAGGCTTTAGTAGCCAAATTCATACCATTTGGCGACGAAAAGCATTTTTGTCGCTGAAAATGACATTTTGCTGACTAAATGTTTAGTCGCCAAAGACAAAAATTAAATTTTTTATTAAAACATTTGGCGACTAAAGGATTTAGTAGCCAAATGTATACCTACGGCGACTAAAAGAATTTTAGTCGCTGAAATTCAAGTTTTGCCGACTAAATGTTTAGTCGCCAAAGACAAAAATTATTTTTTTATTAAAACATTTGCCGACTAAAGGATTTGGTAGCCAAATGTATACATACGGCAACTAAAAGAATTTTAGTCGCTGAAAATCAAGTTTTGCCGGCTAAATGTTTAGTCGCCAAAGACAAAAATTAATTTTTTATTAAACCATTTGCCGACTAAAGGATTTGGTAGCCAAATGTATACCTATGGCGACTAAATGAATTTTTGTCGCCAATTTCGCATTTTTGTCGACTAAATTTCTTTTAGTCGCCAATTGTCATATTTTTAGCTACTAAATTTTTTTTAGTCGCCAATAATCAATATTCCCCGACTAAAAAAATTTAGTAGCTAAAAATTTGACTTTTGCCGACTAATTTTATTTTTGGTAGCCAAATGTGAACTTTTGGCGACTAAATTTGTTTTAGTCTTTAAAATGGTCGTCGTAGGTGTAATTTCCTGTAGTGAGGTCATTTTTAATATATTTATGACATACTTTGTAGGCCGTATATAATCTTTTACAGCATTTTCTTACATGTCATAAATCATTACACTTTTTATGACATAATTTTATATGCCGAGAAGGTTATTTTTAAAATATAATATATATACAGAATATAACATTGCCTAACAAAGATGCGATATTAGCTTATAAAATGCAACATGTGAACAAACCAAGGTAAACACCAACTATGAAGTAAATAAAAAATCTAATATCAATACACCAAACAAATTCGCATACTAACTACCATCCTCAACTTCTATCATATCAACCTGATAACAACCTCAAACATATAAATTAAGAAAAATATCCAAATCATAAGATTTACTAATTTCTAAAATAGGACTTTAAACATCCAAAAAGTATAACTACAAATCGTAAATCAATTAGTCTAATATTTAGTCCAAAAAAATGAATTGACTAGGCCATGCAACTGTAGTTCCTATTGCATCTTGAAGATCATATATTTCATAAATGAAAGTTAAATATGTTCAAGAGTATATACAAAGGAATTAAATAAAAAGTTTTTAACTGTGCTTACATAAATTAAAAAATGAAAAACTTGAAAAACTAAGTTCTTGAATTCTGACAATATTTTGCATCTCTCCAAGAAATTTCTAACTTGAAAAATGAAAACATAAATTAAGAAACCGCTAGAAGCATATGATTTAATACCCACATAATAAGTTGCCATGGGAAAGGCATAAAAGAAAAATGAACTGTAACTATGAGAAACAACATGGTCAAATATGATTTATTTGTTACCAAGTTCTAGAGTGTGATAAAATAAAATGGTTGTAGCCAACATAAGTAATGCAGATTAGTTTTGTTTAGTTTCAGTAGTAACTAAAAATTTCATAACAAGAAAAACAAGTTACCCATCACTCATCTCAAAGATGTAACTCATCATCCATATCAAACATCAGACGAAGACCACTAGTCTTCCTAACTATTGGGACCAAATAATCAAATTTTGAAGTATGCCTCGCCTCAAATGCGTTTTGTTAACCAATGGTCTTGAGTTTGTTGGACATATGCATATTCTCTAAACAAAAAATAAATAAACAAATGATGCAACTAGTCTTTTGATTATTACAGATGACCAATTCTTTTGCGATATGATTTTTATTTTGAGGAGTGGGCATGTGATGAAACCTGAATCCTTTTATCCAACCTTGCTTTAGATGCCATGCCAAGAGTATGAACACTGCACGTATAATGGCTTTGGCAAAATGTAGACAAATAGGTATTACATCGATGCATAATCGAAGAGGAGTGAGTTTACATGGATGTAGATAATGATAATCGAGCAATGAAGTCAAATAGTCATTACTCATTACCTGCATAAGAGAAAAGGAGTGAGTTTACAAGATAGTATATACCGCCTCCATAACGCATTCCAATCATTTGAGCAAGTCCACATGGCTCATATATGGAAGGAACTAATACCATGTCTATTGCAACATAAGGCATATGTGACTCCTCACTACATAGTGGATTCGATATCAAAGCATAGAGAACACGCTGAAAACTCAATCAATAACCGTAATAGTTGACAACATATTATTCCCGATATCCGTGATCAATCCATCAATGTGGCAAAGATCCCATTTCCATCTATGAAAATTTTGGTTAAGTAAATAGTACTAGCCGAACTTGGGAGAAGACATGATACTCCAATTGCCAAAGATAGCATGCCATGGTTGATTATTAACCTAAGAGTTACATTGGCAAATCAAATCTGTGATTTATAATGTGACAATGGTGTGCATAAGGTAGAAGTTACATACAATCATATGATATCACATCTCATTTTTAACAGTTCCCATCTCTAATGATTTTTACAGTTGAATCACAAAAGATAATTAATAAAGAAGAATCCAGTAAAGTAAATGAGTATAAGAGCATACCATAAGAATCTCCAACTCCGAAACCATGTCTAATGATCCACCCTTTACTAGTTCCTAGTACAATAACATCATTGCCAACAGCCATGCATGTGATAACTCAATGCCCCTTTGCTGCATATCATTCCCTTACAATAATGAATGAGAATTTCATTTGCAATGCATTTTTCATTACAGCGATTCTGGTTTTGACCCGTTACCTATTGCATTTTGGACACAAGTTAGTATGGTTTTGAATAGTTATTCTTATCTCTTTCCCTTGTCTTCCCATTTATTTTGGTTATCAAGTTGTAATTGTGTGTTTGAGGCAAGATGGTTGCTTGTTTTTCCAAGCCTTTGTTGCCCAGATTTTGGCTCCTCCGCTTGAGCGGGCATTCTTGCGCTCGAGCGAGCTTCACAAATTTTGCTCCTCCACTTAAGCGGCCATTCTCGCGCTCAAGTGGGATTCGTCAACCTTCAAGGTATTTTTGCGCTTTTGAATATCGAAAGTGCATTGATGCTCGAGCATCCGCCTCACGCCGAGGGACCTTTGTCTGCAAAACTTCTGGAATTGTGCATTCTACGCTCGAGCGCCACTTTTCATGCTCAAGCGGAACCTTGTGTTTGACGCTCGAGTGGACTGCGTGTATTTCAGTCCGAGAATATGACATTTTGAATCACTTTTTCTTTCCTCTCTCTCTCTCTCTCTATAACATTCCAAAAAGCTTGTTCTTGAGCTTCTCTCCCTATAATTCACATTCTCTCTTCGATTTCATCTAGATCCAATGGGATTTCTACCCTAGCGCCTTTAAGAAAAAGGTAGAGCTCATCAAGATCTTCATTTTGAACCGAATAGAAGTGGGTTTTGACGTTCTTGGGGGTTTCACTCCTACTTGGCTTGTCTTCTCTTTTGAGGTAGGGATCTTTCTACACCTTCATATGATATTTAGCTTAGTTATTTGTCACTTGTGTAACAATTGTGTGATTTGGGGATATTTTAAACAACCTAGGGTTTGGGCATAAAATGAAAAGAGGGGTTTTGGGTGTAGGTGAAATAAATGCTTGTGGGGTTTGAAAATGATGTTTTGTTATGTCTACTTTGATGATTTTGGCACTTGGCTAATATTTGGGAAAAATAGGGAAGTTGCCCAAATTGGATCAACTATTATTTTGTACAAATAATTGGAATTATTATTGAAAATGTGAAATTGAGAGGGTATTGATATGAATGGTGGGATTGGTTATGCATTAACTCACCATTTAGAAGTTTCGAATAACCTATCTGTTTGAAGATTTAATATCTATTTAGAGATAACTGTATTGGGCTATCGGTGAAGAATAACTTTGATTGTTGTAGAAATTGCATGTGATTAGGTGAATTGAAACTAATCTTTTTATGGTTATCATTGAATATGACAGTGTTTGTATACATTGTATATGTATGTTTGTTTGGAAGTGGAAATGAGATGTGCTTCATGCTTGATTATCTGTCTAAAACATTGCTTATGTATGAATATTTGTTTGGGAGGAGAAAGGGGATGGACTCCATTATAATTAAGTTGGCCGGAGTGTCCTAGGTGAAAGTCCTGAAATTATACATGGGTGCCTAGCCCGCAGACGAAATATCCGTAAAATGCAATTGTAGTACTTGTATAGCCTACGTTTACATGGGTCCCGTCTGACAGCTTCTTGTGGACGAAATTTATGTGATATAGAAGTTTGACGTGGTCATGCATATGTGTTGTATGATTTGAAAATTATTGAGTTGTAGCCTCAATTCGATTATTACGACATAATGAAATTGACTCATGAATGGAGATAAATAAGTGAACGGAATATGAATTGGAAGAGAATGGATTAATACTTGAAATTGATATCTCACAAGTATATGAAGTTGTGAAACGTTTTACCACATTGCGTTGTTTGTGCACTTGTACTTATACCTTTGCTAAGTTTCATATATTGTGTTAGATGATTTCTACTGAGTTATGACTCACCCTATTTAGGAATAACATTTCCAAGCAATGATGGCATGCCTCCTCCAAGGCAATAGCATGTGAGGGATGTTTTGGAAGCAAGAGCTTCATTTTTTTTTTTTTTTTTATTTCTATATAGCCTAGGGCTAAATATGTAATGAGTGAAGCTCACTTTTGTTGTAACCAAGTTAATGCTTGGAAAAGTGTAAGCCAATAGGCCATTTATTTATATTAAACTCTTTTTTATACTTAGCTCTATGTAATGAAATGACTACTTACTCTGATGCATGCGATCATTAATGTATGTTTTAGGTTGTATCTATTGTGTATTTTGGGGGCGTTACATTCATTATTTTCTTTGTCAACCAAACATGGGAATGGACATTTTGATGGAATGAACAATCCATTCCAATGAACCAAATACTACCTAAGGCCTTGTTGGTTTGTGATATAACCCGTAGAAGTATAAGTAACACCACCTCCCCCATGGTATTACTTGTACACGACCATGAGATTATATCCCTCCCCAATCCAATGGTCATACATAATCTTCAAAATTGCTAAAGACCCCAAAAATTCTACCAAAAATTTTACCAAATGTCTTACATGGGTGTGAGTCCCACATTGTGTGTGTCCCACACCCATGTGAGACATGTGTCACACACCCATTTGAACCGCAATCATCCCAATAAACTAAATTGCTTTTGAATTTTTTTTGAAAACCTAAAAACTAAACTTCTTTGAATTGTTTTTATTTTAAAAAAGTGAAATTGATTTCAGACATTCCAAATTTTTGGAAACGAAAATATCAAAACAAGTTTTCACTCTCTTTTTCATTCCCAACCACCTCCAATCACCAAAATGAAGAGTGTTTGTGGATAATGATGCCCTGTTGTTTTAATTCTAAACCATCAATGGTTTTTTGAATTATGGATGATGAATACATTGTCAAATCATATTTGCAGGTTTGTCTATGTCTCCATCAATACGACTCCACTGGCGCATAGACGAAGAGGATGGTTTTGGAATGGAAGGCATTCCTCTCAGGTGGCAGGAAACATCGAGATCAATTTAAAGTGGTATTCCTACAATTTCCTCAAAAAACTCGTATATGCTTCTTTGGGGAAGGGATCTGAATAATGTCAACTTGTATTTTATAAGCATTGGATCCATCCCCTCGTGTTCATTTTGGGACAGTTAGTTGGTCAAGAAAGGGGGAGGTTTTTAATTTCTTTATTATTTTTTAAAATTTCTAGTTTTGGATCAAAATGAGGTGCAGGGCCTTGAAATGCCAGACCCCTTCCCCCTCAATACAAGGCACGGCCAGTGCAAATGTAATTTTGAGCATGTCAGTTATATAATCATTTTACAAAGAATTATGTAAAGCTATCTTAGCAAGAAATTACAAAATTATCGATCCTTACAATTGTCTTACAGTAATTGCACCATTGTTGCCACATTATATTTGACTTGTGCTCCATTTGCAACCATCAACTTCATTGAAACAAAACTATATAATTTTTCAATCTGACACTTGACATTTCGTACTAGTGGTTTGCCTGTGTTGACAGTTTTGCATGTTTTGGAACATCGTTGGCTAAAATCTATGTAATCCCTCTGGTTAAATGAGCAAAAATTTTGGTGACTGTCCTTATTTTTATTGAAAGACTATACATATCCTCTCTCTCTCTCTCTCTCTCTCTCTCTCTCTCTCTCCACAATATTTGTAAATTGCTCATTTCAACTATTTACGCTGCTAATGACTATATGAGTTTCAGGCCAATGATAAACTTCACAAATTCACAATATGTTTTCCACTTCAATCCTACATGCTAGAGATGATGGGAGTGAATAGAGAATTGCATCAAGACACATCACTCCCTGTAATAAGAAAATACACATCTTTCTACACCTTTCTTCAAAATAACCTCCTTGCCAATTCTGTTTGGTTTGATTTTTAAAATTTATTTTTTAAAAGTTTAAGAACTAAAATCTAAATACAAATAGAGAAAAATGATAATAAATCAAAATACTCATCATTTTTATATAGTAATTTTTTTTTTGAGGGAAACAATAATTTTTATTTATTAATTTTTTTTGTCTTTATTTTTGTTACAATCAATTTTATTTTTTTCAAAAAAAATTTAAAAAATTGATTTTAATGGCCAATTGCCCACAATGGAAACAGATCAATTCTTTGACTCTCAAATATGAACAAAATGAAAAAGATACATTCAAAGCTGTTACATTTAAGAGAGAGAGAGAGAGAGAGAGAGAGAGAGAGAGAGAGAGAGAGATTTGGCAATAACATTCTATGAACTTGTATTTCTCGTATACAAATGTGTATTAGTAACAAAACCTCGAGCAACTAACGTGTAAAAATCGCAAGGGAATGATATCTCTGTGTTATTCAAACCTGTAATTTTATTTTATTTTATTTTTCATTTTCTATTTCTCCAGCAAGATCCTTTTAAAAAAGCCACCATTTTTCATTCTCTCTCTCTCTTCCATTCTACTGTCTTTTTACTATATATGCTGGAGACTAAACTTCAGACTAAACTTCTAACCAAACTACTGATGCTCTGAATGATAAAATCTCTGATAATTGGCAGAAACCTAGGATTCTCTTCTCAGTATTTGCAACACAGACCAGAAAGACATAGAACCACATACCAATTTATCGACAGGCAAAATGTAGTTTTAAGTTGGGGCTCTCTCACTTGGGTTGTCTTTGTCTTTGCTTTACAATGCCAAATAGAGAAGCACAATGTGTTGACTTATAATCACATTTCTCGCAGCATGATTGAAGCAATTCAATCACTTTAAGGCACCTACACACACAAATTGAAAATAAAATTAAAAAATTAAAAATAGATAGGATGATAACAACTCATTAAGTTATGTTTGGTTTTGGCTTTTTGGCTAAAAAAAGACAAAATTGGCTACATAAATCAATAAGATAAAATGTTACATCCAACCCATAAACATTACACTTTTTTCTCTCTGTAAGTCAAAAATGTTTATCACTAATTATAAGTTTTAGCAATATTTTTAAAAATTGTCACAAAAAGTTACTAATTTTCAACTTTTAACGACAGTTTGAAAAATTCATCATAGAAAATCGTCACTAATTGTAAGTTTTAGCGATACTTTATAAAAACCGTGACAAAAAAAAAGTAAATTAATTGTCAATTTTTAGCGACACATGTGCAAAAAAATCATCACAAAAAATTTTAATGGTAATTTTACTAGGACTTATTTTCAATAGCACTTAATGGTAATTAAGTCCAACTATTAAGACCTATTTTGAATATTGAGGTTGGGATCTCAAACAAAAATGTTATTTCCAGATGTTCAACAGCAAAATTAGTAAAAATTTACTATCTATCAAAGTAAAACTTTACTATTAATATTATTAATTCGATATTGTAACTAATTTCTCATTTAATATTTATAGTAGTAATGGTAACGATCATAGTAAGTATGGTGGTTAGTGATGTTAATGGTAAAAATTTACTATTTATATGTTTAAATTAAACAGTAAAATTTTATTGTCTAAATTAATAGAGTAAAATTTTACTGTCCACAATAATAGTGAGTTTTGAATTTTTTGTGTTACTATTTTGTAGTTGTTTGCTAAGTGGTGGTGGTGGTGGTGGCAACAACGTTGGTTGTTAGTTGATGGTGGGGAAAGTTGCTGGAAATGATGGCTAGAGTAGATTGTTGAGGGAGAAGCCGTTGGAGGATGATAAAGAAAATTGTCAAAAAATGGTCATTGAAGATTTTTGCCAAAATATGTCATTGGAAAGTCTGTGACCTTGACGTTGGTTGCTAGAAAATTGGCATCGACCTATAGCGATCCCGGTTTCTCTTCCTTTAATTGTTGTATTCCGGACTTAGGATCCGTGAAGTTGATGGTTGTATGTCATGTTGTCATTCTTTAATTCCCTATGTTTGAGTTTTAGGATGTGTTGGGCGTGTTTCGAACAAGTGGGTTGAGCCTTAATTCAAATTCTTGTTGCCCAGTTTTTGAGTGGTCCGCTCGAGCAGGTCCATGTGCGCTCGAGCGGAGATTCCATACTTCCAGCATTTCGTGCTTCTGCAAAAGTACTGCAGGCTTGTTTTTCACGCTCGAGCGAGTTTCCCTACGCTCGAGCGGGCCTTTTGGCTCTAGAGCGGGTGTTCATCAGATGAGAAAATATCGAGAGGAGAATCCTCGCTCGAGCGGACTGGTTTTCGCGCTCGAGCAGATATATTTTATTTTTGTGTCTTGGTGCTCGAGCGGGCCTTATTGGGCTCGAGCGGGTCCAGTTTTTTGTGCTTGGCGCTCGAGCGTCCTATTCTCCACTCGAGCGGGTCCTGCATATATCAGTTGGCAGCTGGGCATTTTTGAATCACTTTTCACTTATCATTCTCTCTCTTACTTTTCCAAAAATCGACTTTGAGAGCTCGTCTCTCTAGAAAATACCTTCTCTCTAGGGATTGATCTAGCTAGAGTGACCTACTCTCTTAGTGCCTTTGTAAAAAGTGCGTTGATCGTCGAGGGCTTCGCTTTGATCCGAAAAGTTTGGAGTTTGGAGCATTTTCGATTTCATCATCTTCTCCGTTTGAGCTTTAACTTCGAGGTAGGGATTCCTACTCATCTTTATGATCTTTAACCTAAATGTAGAGCCTTTGTATAAATGGTTTGGTTTGGGAAGTTAGGATTTGTAATGTATTATATTGAAAAAGAGGGGTTTTTTCTTTTTGGCGCATATATATATATATATATATATTTGGGTTCTTAAAAAGAGATTATTGATGTTGTTGGGTCAAATTGAGTTTAAAGGGAAAAATACCATATTTGGGTATATTTGGGTCATTAGTGTAATTAATGACATTTGTTATGAAATTGAGTTGGGGATAATGAAATTTGATCATTTAGAGATAGAATGGTGGAGTTGGATTTATAAATCGTTCACTTTTGAAAATGTCAATTATATATCTGTTGAGGCATTTATAATCTGTTTAGAAATAATTGCTTTGGGCTATCGGTGGAGGATAGTCTTGATTGTTGTAGACATTGCATGATGATTAGGTATTTGAATACATGGGTGTCGAATCCCGCGGATGAAATTTCCGTAAAATGGCCATTTGGATATAATAATAATACATGGGTGCCGAATCCCGCGGACGCAATTTCCATAAAATGGCAATCCGAGTATATCTATACATGGGTGCCGAGTCCCGCGGATGAAATATCCGTAAAATGGCCATAAGAGAATGAAAATACATGGGTGCCGAATCCCGCGGATGCAATTTCCGTAAAATGGCAAGTTATAGTATTGTTGGCATGAGATGTAGTCCCACTTCAGTTATTTGGCCAGGTTCTGAGCCATGTTTATAAGTTGAATTTTGTTAAGTTAAACATTTATCAAGTGCTAATGTTTTAGTTATTGCTCATATTATGTTTAGCATATCTCTACTGGGAGTTGGCTCACCCTATATGGGACATCATTTTCAGGTACAGGTAGCATGCCGCCTCCAAGGACGTAGCTTGAGAGGCTTAGTGGCTAGGACATCTTTTGTGATTACATTTTTGTATTACATGTATATAAAGCCAAGGGCTTCTTTTGTGTAGAGTTAGTACTCTCCTTTTTGTAACCAAGTGTTGACTTGGAAAGTTGTAAGCCTATAGGGCATTTACTTTGTTGTCAACATGTAATACATTTTGTAATGAATACTCGATGAAATGTGATTAGGCTTCACTCTCTTATGTTTAAACATGTCAATAATGTATGATTTATGGGTTTATTTTGAGGGCGCTATGTCGATGGTGGTCGTTGAAAATTGATACCAATCAAAGGGTCAGAGTGGCCGACAATAATTCGTGGTGATTGTGGTAATGTAAGGTGGTGGAAATGAAGGTTAGAAATTGAATGTGACATTATTTTAATATTTTGGATTTTGTCCTTACATTTTATTTTTCCTTTTTGACAACAAAATTTGCAATTGAGAATTTCTTACCAAAAACCCTATCTTATTTGCTCAATTCAATTAATAAAAACATCAAAATAGGGGCTAGAGGTCAGTTGTTTTTTTTTTTTAACATGTAATTTATGAAATAAAATGTACCATTAACTTTTCCATCTAAAATCACAAATTGTGAGTACCATAAATCTATTTTTAAGACAAAAATACTCCCACATCTTCAAATTTACAAAAAAAAAAAAAAAAAATGTCACCTTCCATGTTTCTATTGTTTCTCTCTACTCCTTTCCTTCCCAACCATTACCACCCCCTCTCTCCTTCATTTCTCCTTCTCTTCCTTTACTCTTTCCTTGTTTTTTGGCTCCCTCATCAACCTCAACTGGTTCACCATGTACTGCCTTAGCCTTCTCTTCCTTTCCTCTTTATTTTTTTGGCTCCCTCATCAACCTCAACTGTTTCACTCTGTATTGCCTTAGCTTCCTCCATGACTCCTTCTTTCCATCAAACCACCACCCACTGCAAAATCACTTTAACACACGTTGCTAATGCGCTCCAAATTCATTAACTTTTAATGCCCAACTAACACAAATTGATTTACCATATATTTTATCTTTGATATTGATTGTCCAAAATCAAACACTTCTTTGATGCCAAACAATATGTGTGTGTCTGTGTGTCTGTGTGTCTGAGTGTCTGTGTGTTTAATAGATACTAGTTGTGTGAATAATTCTCCATAGCAGTATATATTTTTTTTTTCAAGCCAAAACAAAGTGACATTTTGTGGAGTTGATTTTCAATGTTCAAAGGATGGCTGGTTTTTAAATGTTGGTGAAGTGGAGACTGTGTTTTAGAATTTTAGTGGCCATTTGTGTGGGTGTATTTTACTATTATGATGGTGAGGTGAGAGTGGGTGAGTGATTTTCTAGTGTGCAGGAGTGTGTACTGCTCGAGTGTTGAAGTTGGGATAAAATTTACTACCGTTGGCAACCATGGGAGGAACATAAAGTAAATATGTATAGATATATAGGTTTAATTTAGAAGAGAAAAAGAAGATAGGTGACAGTATAAAAATCAATTTAAATACTTTATTAACAAGAGTTATATACACATGCCATGAGAACGGGTAGAAACATCTCAATAGACGTTCTTCTACTTATTCTTCTCGTTTTCTTTCCTTTTTGACATTGGCTAGTCTTTGAACAATGACACTATTTGAGCATTTAATTGAAACAATCGTATTATACAAGACTAAAGCCTACTTGTCAGGGATCTCCTCAAATAACTTGATTTATTTTTTTCTGCCACTTGAATTGAATTACATGTGAATGCATCTCATGTTAGAAGAGCAACAATTGAATGTACAACAATATGCTAGTCTTTAATCTGTTTCCCAGCTTTGTGGTAGATATTTCTCCCTGTACTGATAAAACTGGCTAGTACCTTAAATTGGTACTCTTCTCTGCATTATGGCCGCCTTCTTTTCATTTGTCTTCATTTTTTGTGATGGTCACCTTGCTCACAAGAAAGTGCAGCCTGACAATGAGAGGTTGAGGTGCCCTTGTTACTAGTCAAATCCTTACAGAGAAATCTTGCAAAATAATTATTCCATTAACATTAGCAAGTAAAGCATGGTTGAATAAAATTCCTTCATGAGACGATGAGTAGGTATTAAGGGATAGGGATCATCTCAATGAGCGAGAACAAGTTGAATTGATTAGTCACCTTTCAATTACATTAAGCCACTGTACGTGAAGTATATAGTATATTTTAGATCTCCTTAGCATATAGTTTATCGTTTTATATTGTGATTTGATTTGTAGAGAATGAACTTTGTGTGTAAGGATGACCATTGGCGGAGTTAGAGTGGTGTTTTGTCAATCAATAAAGTGCTATTGATATTTGATCATTATTTTGTTGTTTATAATAATTCCAAAATTTGTTGTGGTAATGAGTATATTAAATGTACAATGGACAATTGAGAAGTCTCTTGTTGTATCATCATGATGTACACTTAGTTTGTTAGTTACCAGAGGTAATGGAAAGAAGCATGGGTAATAGACGAGTTCATGGTGATATTGTGTCCAGATAGACCCTAAAGCTATAGCGAGCAAGGATGTAACTCACCTACAAAACATTATTAGGTCTCAAAAGATTTTTTCCCAAAAATGTGTTATGTTGGCATTGGTCTTCCAAGATCAAGAAAGAAATTTGAATAAGAGAAGGGGATAGGATGAGTATGAAAATCAAATCCATTGAATTTTGGTCTCTCTAAAAAGTTCATCGGCTACGAGCTTTGCTACTATCAAGCTTAGTTTGGTTAGATAGAGAATATAGGAAAGTGAAAGAAAAAGCAAAAAATATATTTTTTGTGTTTGTTTAGATAGAGTCCTAACAAGTAATGAAAACTAAAGTTTCTTGTACAATTCAAATTAGCTTGTTAGTTAGGCTTACGATTTCTAGCAAAATACACAAATTTATTTTTCCCACAAAACTTGACAATGCTTTTTTTATTTCCCTCTTTAAAATGCTTCTCTCCATAACTCCCTATTATACGGTGATTACATTTTTTCCCATAATTTTCTTGCAATATTGACACATTTAGTGTTTATGGTGAAAAAGATCTATTTACCTTTAAAAATTTATGATACAGAGGCCTTTGCCCATGGAACATCAATAGGATTAAGACTGGATTCATGTTCAGCAAACATCTGCATTAGTGGCCAATGTGTGTTATAATACTATCTATGAAGAAAAAAAAAGAAAAACGATGACAACAACAACAATTGGCTTCAACTTTTGCCAAAGTAGGATGGTAAAGCAAGCTAGAATTTTGCAGGTTTCAATGGAAATTCATAGTCCCTTTGTTGGTGGGTGGTGAGGTTATAAAGCTGCTGTAGAGGTTCCCATGGGAAGTGGTAGTTCTACCATGCAAATAGATTACTAATAGAGATGAGAGTAATTAGATGGAAATAATTAGACTACCTCATTAACTTGGAAGGACGTGCCATTGAGTGGAAAGCTTCCTCTCATAGGGCCAGCCCTAGCCTAAGGCCAGTAAGGCCTGTGCCTTAGGGTCCAAAATTTTGGCCCAAAAATAAGGCCCCCAAATTTAGTAAAATGTTCTAGGCCCAATATATATATAAATATATATTTTTGGTTTTAGGATCAATTTAAAGGGTCCCAAAATATTTTATTGGATTCATGTATGGTTTAGCCCATATTTATTTGTAAGTGTAGTTTGGCCCATATTTATTAAAATGAAAATATATATTAAAAAACAAAGTGTTAGGCCCAAGAAGAACAATACATACAATTTATGGGCCCTATTTTTTTTTTTACCTTCTTTATCTATTAGATTTTAGTGGAATAAATAATTTTGCCCGATTTTTTTTATCTAGGTCTTTATCAGTTTTAATTGAATAAATTTTTCCTAATTTTTTTGCTCTAATTTTGTTTCATTAAATTGTTTTGTTTACAATTTTAATGATTATATGTGCAAGTAAATTTTTTTGTAGCTACAAACAAATAAAAAAGTTGTAACTTATCGTTTTATCCCTGACTTTTTTCTTCAATGTAAGAAGGGCCTCCATTTCCGAAATTCGCCTTAGGTCCCTTAAATCTCAGGGCCAAAATATTTTATTGGGTCCATGTATGGTTTAGCCCATATTTATTTATAAGTGTAGTTTGGCCCATATTTATTAAAATGAAAATATATATTAAAAAAAAAAGTGTTTGGGCCCAAGAAGAATAATACATACAATATATGGGCCCTATTTTTTTTTTTTTTTTTTGTTTACCTTCTTTATCTATTATATTTCAGTGGAATAAATAATTTTCCCGAATTGTTTTACCTAGGTCTTTATCAATTTTAATTGAATAATTTTTTTGCTCTAATTTTGTTTCATTAAATTGTTTTGTTTATAATTTTAATGATTATATGTGCAAGTAAATTTTTTTGTGGTTACAAACAAATAAAAAAGTTGTAACCTATCGTTTTATCCATGACTTCTTTTTTTTTTTCAATGTAAGAGGGGCCTCCATTTCCGAAATTCGCCTTAAGCCCTCCTAAATCTCAGGGCCGGCCCTGATAGGACAATGCTAAAACAAATTACCAATGCTCTCCTCCTCTCTCCTACCCATAATACACCACTATGGAAGTAAATGACAATGATATCCCCTTTTTTGAAATGTAACATTAATATTGAGTTTCTTATGAGCCATAAACCATACAAATATTTTAATTTTAAGAGGCACATTCCAAATCATCTTTTGAAAAACAAAAAGTGATACATTACGATTGTTAATAATCCTACAAAAGAAATAATAGCCCACAATCTTTTATCTATAACATTGGGCGTCAAAGGAACATCCTCAAGAATAGACAATAAAGAAGATAATTCAATAGCTTTCCAATTGTCACGCCCCACTTTTTATTACTCGAGGTCATTACCAAGTTCATTAACTTAATTCAATTTCAGAAATAATATGCGGAAATAAACTCATACATTCAATCCATAGCAATGAATATCAGTACTCTCATTCGTATGCAAGTAAATGTTACATGAACATACTAATAAATTGCCCTTAGGCTTACAACTTTTAAATAAACAACTGAAGGGTGTAACCCTTTTACACATATGGCTTTCCGCCAACAAGAAAGAGGCCCCGTGGCCAACAAATAAGTAAATCCAAATCTTGCAGCTCAACCTGCTTAATACCTGAAAAAGATTCAACAACGTGGGATGAACATATAGTCCAAGAGGGATCTCAACTTGATCCTCAACAATAACAACAAAGACAGATAGCTATGATCATGCACACTCATTCTCATACTAGAATAGTAATGTGACGCTTTAGACAAAATATATATGTATATAAACTTTTCTCAAAAGCAACTATTTCATTCAATGCTATAAGCGTTTCATCTTTCCCTTTTTCCTTTCATTAACCCCTGCATCCAACCTTTTATACATAAGCAATTACTTAGGAAATAAATTCACTAAGACCACTACTATTCCCCAATTTCCACACATACAACAGATGTGCCTTTCTAGAACATATTTCTAAAATGTTTGATTCTCTTTACACTTCTAAAAGACAAGGGGTAGCAACTAATACATGATTAACACAAGATAATCCAATTACAATTTCATGACATGAATATCTACATTGCCTATGTCACATAGTCTATGGCACAATTCACCTTCCAATTATGGCTCGTAACACCGCCACATAACTCAACAAGGGTTCCATCTCTCATTAACAATATTTCCAAATTCAACAGGATAACAAATCAAGTTAAACATATCCGATAACATAACGAATACACATGTTGGTATCAGAACAATCACAATCAAACTCACTTCCATACTTCCCAACTGATACACATGGTGGTGATGTACCATATCAACAACAAATAAAAATAAGCACCCACATAAGTGATGCTACTGGAGTCCATCCCCTATCTCCTCCCAACAAAATCCGGTTTAGAGGTCCATCCCCTATCTTCCCCTAAACCGTGGAGTACATCCCCTATCTCCTCCCAACAAATCCGGTTTAGAGGTCCATCCCCTATCTTCTCCTAAACCGTGGAGTACATCCCCTATCTCCTCCCATACACAAGTAATGCATATAAACACAACGTCATATACACAAACAATCAATGGTGTAATGCATACACAACAATTCAACGCAACCGTGTCATCCTCCACCGATGACCAGGGACAAAACCTCTAGATGCGTATATTGTACATCTATAAACATACTCAATTATCATGAGATTATCAACTTATCACTAATACTAACATAGTAGTATAAGATACAACAATCCAACATTCATACTTATTTCAAAGTGTCTTTCCCATTCCACAAAACCAATCTTGCTTCCTTTTGTTTTCACAAAACTGCTTTTCATTCCTTTTGTTTCCACAAAACCAAATCCAAAGGCAACAAAGCCAAAACCCATTTTAATCTACCACATTCCTTTCAAAGCCATTCCAATTTAATTTTATAAATTAAATCATAACTATTAAATTAGGGTTTTACTCCCTCTTTCTCAATATTGAACAAAATGCCTCAATCATCTATAATAACCAATAATGGCTTCAATTAAATCCAAATACCCAAGTATTTACCCAAAGATCAAACCCCTCTATCTTATTATTAAATCAATAAATATTAGGGTTGTCTCTTCTTTCAACAACAACTAGCTAATTAACACCCAATTAGCCCCAAAACACATATAATAATCATGGATCTAAAACCAACAACCAACCCAAAGTTCAACCTCATGAATTTATACAAAAATCCAACATGATATAGTTTTCATGCAATACAAAAATTACCACATGTCTATCTATAGATGAAGTATTGAAAAAGATCAAGGAGAATCCCTACCTCAAGAACCAAGCAAGAAACCAAACCTAGAGAAGAATCCTACGCAATCTCGAATTCCAATCGGTTGAAAAAATGTTCATCTCCTCTTGTTCTTCATCCTTGATACAAGAATCATGGTGGGTTGTTGATCAAAGTAAAGGAATTCAAGGGTTTGGAGCTAGGGTTTCGGACTTAGGAGAAGGGGGAAGAAGAGGGAAAAGAAAATATCAATAATCGATCAAAATCTCGTTTTAAAGCTGCTGTCCTGACACCCTCGCTCGAGCGTCCAAATGCTCGCTCGAGCGGACTGCTCCAGACAGATTCCAAAACTTCAAATAGGTGTAACTCTCCTATCCGACTCGTTTTAGGTCATTCTTGTGTCCAAATTGAAGCCCCGGAAATAAGCTTTCCAATGGTTCTAACCTCATATCCAAATTCAAAGTGTGGAAAAGAAAAGGAAAAGAGTGGCAGCTATTCAGAAATAACTATCCTAATTAAATTCTTTGGTTCAATCATACATTACCATCATATTACCACCTCAACTAGAATCCCAAAATAAAATAAAGACGCCCAAATACACTAATAGGATGTCAAAAATGAGTCCACATGCCTCGTAAATACAACTCATCTCGAGACCCGCTGAGCGCTAACTCCCCGCCGAGGAAGGAGAAATTTCGGGTCATTACACCTTCCTCCTAAAAAAATTTCCCTCGAAATTGAGGATGCGCCAAAACACAAGGCCAACTGATTACACAATACCAACACCCCAATACTGTGAGTGAAACCGCTCTCACTACAAACCGTCAAGCCACTCTTACCAAGGAAGAGATCTACTAAAGGAATACGTTCCAAACGACAACATTTAGGTACGAAAACCCTCACAAACCAACCCTTTCATGAAACAAATACCAACAACTCACTAGCGCTTCAAGCTAAGTTACTACTCAACCACATAATCCTCAACAACGTAACCAAAGCAAATTTTTTGAGTAATTATTACGAAAACATTTTTTTTTTGCTCAAAAGACATTTCTCAAAGATAGTCAAATTTTCAATGTTGACATTACGAAATAAACCTTGCATTTTCCATGCGAAACTCAAAAAAAAAAAAAAATTTTTGTAAACATTTTTCACAAATACTTGTTATCCAAAACACTAAAATCATCCATGCTTTATTTACCAAAAAGATTCATTTGGAATTTCTCAAAACTCTTGAATTAAATCAATTTCAACAATGCCCTTAGATGGCCAACATTAGGAAAATTTTGTTTTCCAAATCTTTTCAACATAACACTAGCAATAACCATCACTCATACAAAGGATACCAAAACCAACACGTAATATGACATTTCTATAATGATAGTTAATAGAAATAACAACAATACTATTAACACATAAGGCATAAGAAATTCATGGTTTTGCAATTTCTCCCGCCTCCTTCATCCCAGATAAGCATATATGATATATGATTCTATCAATAGACACACATTGTAGTGATGTATCATATCAACAACAAATACAAATGTTTCTATTCTCACTAAGCACATACTCATAAGTGATGGTACTGGAGTTCATCCCTATCTCCTCCCAACAAATATAAGCACAATAAAAGTAATGCTAATGGAGTTCATCCCCTATCTTCTCCAAACAACATGCATATGCAATGAAACACACGATTGCCATATACAACACATAATCAATACAAGTAATGTTCTCAGATAATTCAACAACAACATAAATGACTTAATTTCAGCTTATACCTAGGCCACTCGCAAGGTCTACAACAATGAAGACTATCCTCAAGGTGACCAATATCAACCCAAAACACAATACCAATAAGTCGACTAATCAACTCAACAAACCCCACACTCAAGAATCCACACACCGATGTGCCACTCAAATTACTAACCCCAAACACGGAGTTCTCTACATAAATCCCCAAATTTTGGAATCTCACCGATCGCCTCAAATTTAAACCAAGATCAACATCAGTGCCTAAGGGTATCACCACCCTATGGCCACACAACAAGCCCGCTCATCCCTCAACTCAAAATCGACAAGGTCAACCTCAATCATACCAACCCAATCACGAAGGACAATTTGACCAACGTTATTCTCGTTATTCTAGAACACAAACGCCGCCAAAGATTCACTCACAAACCATACTCCACAATTGATAACCAATCACAACACGAACACTACCCCATACAACCGATGGGGTCACTACAGACTCGCTAACTAGCAAAGCCCAAAACACAAACCAACAAACAGTACCATTCCCGCTAACCCGAGATACAAATCTCACATAATCTTGCCGATACCACACAACTCTCAAACCATCACGCCTAACCCATACACCCATGGATTCCCGCTCTCAACAATTAATCTCAAAGTGAACAGGCCCACAAAGCCGCCACAAGATTATCTCAACATACAAGACCAAGCAAGCAACAACACTAGGATCATTGACCCCATTAACAACTTCTCGATACATAAAATAGAGAGTTCAAAATTCCATACATACTCCCCAATACATGAGGATTAAACAAACAATACTATGCATATAAATGCAATACATAAACATGGTGCCTCAGCATCCACAGTACACCTGGGTCAACAACAAAATCAATAAACATGATACACCACCGCCAACATTACAAAAAATAACTCTCCAAGGTAACACTATAGGGCTCACTAATTAGTCGCCGCAGAGGACAAGAACGCCAAGCATGGCCCTGCCACAAACAAAACAACCGCCAGACCTTCTACCCAGAGATCGGTCGAATCACCTCCCTAACCCCCAACAGAAGATCCAAACCCTGGCGAAGAAAGGAACCACCCTAATCGAAAGCATGTTTCCGCTTCCACCCTCATCGAGCCTAGAGTGCTTAGGAACTACAAGATCGACCGAGATGGTCTCCTCCTAACCCCATCATCACTAGCAATCAAGGCCTCTACATGGGCCGCCTCAACTAAAGTATAATAATCCTTCCACAAGGATCCAGTTACCTTCTCCGAATATCGGAACACAACCGCCAACTCAAAACAACGACGCTCCTCTGTTGTCACCAACTCGAGCAAACCACGACAAACTACCAAACCAGATCTCAAATCAGGTACAGAGTGTCATCCTCGACGAACTCCAAAAGCTGCTCCTCAACCTTTCTCGAGTAGAAGGAGGGAAATACTTGGCCCAAAAGGCCTCGGTAAAAGCAACCCACGTGCACCCACATTATTCTTAGCATTCTTTCACCAATAACTCGCATCACTCTTCAACCGAAAGGTCGCCAAAGAAACCCTCAACTCCTCATCTTCGACTCTAAGCATATCAAGAGTCTTGGTAACTGCTCTAACCAACTCTCTCGCTTCCAACGGTTTAGCCTCCCCACAAACCTGTGGACCGAGCGAAAGAACTCCTTAGTAAGCTTGAGAGCATGCCCTCGCCGCCTCAAGATGAGCTAGGGTGTTTTGCACCGCTCTCACAATCTCACGCGGCGACATCTCGCCGACCGATGTCAGAACGGCAGTACTAAAGGAACTCCAGGCCTCTCCAGTGCGCTCCTACTACTCAACCGACTCTACTCCTCGTGTAAACATCCTATAAAGCACAAAATAAAATACACTTAGTGCCAACACAATAGCCTTCTCCGAGACACACCCTACTACCGTAAGTCACAAGACACACTTAGCCTCAAACTTTACATCTCTAAAGATATAAACGTCTAAACATATAAACACATAATCGAATCAAGTCCACAAAGATAGCCACTCATCCGGAACTCCCAAGGAATTCCTATCGAAACCACGTTGATCAGCGTGTTTCCAAAAGGACCTCAAAGCAAGTTCACCGTTATGAATACTATCCAGAGATCAATCCCATGCTCACATAAATGCAACACATAAGTCCTAATATTCATGTTAACTATATGCAACGCCCTCACTACACTACACGTAGTAAACCCACGTGGTACAAACCACTTCCCACGAGCTCAAGGTATTCAAACCCTAGAGTTTCGATACCAAGTTGTCACGCCCACTTTTTATTACTCGAGGTCATTACCAAGTTCATTAACTTAATTCAATTTCGTAAATAATATGCGAAATAAACTCATACATTCAATCCATAGCAATGAATATCAAGATTTCATTCGTATGCAAGTAAATGTTACATGAGCATACTAATAAATTGCCCTTAGGCTTACAACTTTTAAATAAACAACAAGGGTGTAACCTTTACACATATGGCTTTCCGCCAACAAGAAAGAGGCCCCGTACAACAAATAAGTAAATCCAAATCTTGCACCAACCTCGCTTAATACCTGAAAAAGATTCAACAACGTGGGATGAACATATAGTCCAGTAGGGATCTCAACTTGATCCTCAACAATAACAACAGTACAGATAGCTATGATCATGCACACTCATTCTCATACTAGAATAGTAATGTGACAGTTTAGACAAAATATATATGTATATAAACTTTTCTCAAAAGCAACTATTTCATTCAATGCTATAAGCGTTTCATCTTTCCCTTTTTTCCTTTCATTAACCCTGCATCTAACCTTTTATACATAAGCAATTACTTAGGAAATAAATTCACTAAGACCACTACTATTCCCCAATTTCCACACATACAACAGATGTGCCTTTCTAGAACATATTTCTAAAATGTTTGATTCTCTTTACACTTCTAAAAGACAAGGGGTAGCAACTAATACATGATTAACACAAGATAATCCAATTACAATTTCATGACATGAATATCTACATTGCCTATGACACATAGTCTATGGCACAATTCACCTTCCAATTATGGCTCGTAACACCGCCACATAACTCAACAAGGGTTCCATCTCTCATTAACAATATTTCCAAATTCAACAGGATAACAAATCAAGTTAAACATATCCGATAACATAACGAATACACATGTTGGTATCAGAACAATCACAATCAAACTCACTTCCATACTTCCCAACCGATACACATGGTGGTGATGTACCATATCAACAACAAATAAAAATAAGCACCCACATAAGTGATGCTATCGAGTCCATCCCTATCTCCTCCCAACAAAATCCGGTTAGAGGTCCATCCCTATCTTCCCTAAACCGTGAGTACATCCCTATCTCCTCCCAACAAATCCGGTTAGAGGTCCATCCCTATCTTCTCCTAAACCGTGGTGTACATCCCCTTTCTCCTCCCATAGACAAGTAAAGCATATAAACACAACGCCATATACACAAACAATCAATGGTGTAATGCATACACAACAATTCAACGCAACTGTCATCCTCCACCGATGACCGTGACAAAACCTCTAGATGCGTATATTGTACATCTATAAACATACTCAATTATCATGACATTAACAACTAAACACTAATACTACCATAGTAGTATAAGATACAACAATCCAACATTCATACTTATTTCAAAGTGTCTTTCCCAATCCACAAAACCAATCTTGCTTCCTTTTGTTTTCACAAAACCGCTTTTCATTCCTTTTGTTTCCACAAAACCAAATCCAAAGGCAACAAAGCCAAAACCCATTTTAATCTACCACATTCCTTTCAAAGCCATTCCAATTTAATTTTATAAATTAAATCATAACTATTAAATTAGGGTTTTACTCCTCTTCTCAATATTGAACAAAATGCCTCAATCATCTATAATAACCAATAATGGCTTCAATTAAATCCAAATACCCAAGTATTTACCCAAAGATCAAACCCTCTATCTTATTATTAAATCAATAAATATTAGGGTTTCTCTCCTTTCAACAACAACTAGCTAATTAACACCCAATTAGCCCCAAAACACATATAATAATCATGGATCTAAAACCAACAACCAACCCAAAGTTCAACCTCATGAATTTATACAAAATCCAACATGATATAGTTTTCATGCAATACAAAAATTACCACATGTCTATCTATAGATGAAGTATTGAAAAAGATCAAGGAGAATCCCTACCTCAAGAACCAAGCAAGAAACCAAACCTAGAGAAGAATCTCACGCAATCTCGAATTCCAATCGGTTGAAAAAATGTTCATCTCCTCTTGTTCTTCATCCTTGATACAAGAATCATGGTGGGTTGTTGATCAAAGTAAAGGAATTCAAGGGTTTGGAGTTAGGGTTTCGGACTTAGGAGAAGGAAAGAAGAGGGAAAAGAAAATATCAATAATCGATCAAAATCTGTTTTAAAGCGCTGTCCTGACACCCTCGCTCGAGCGTCCAAATGCTCGCTCGAGCGGACCTGCTCCAAAGACAGATTCCAAAACTTCAAATAGGTGTAACTCTCCTATCCGGACTCGCTTTTAGGTCATTCTTGTGTCCAAATTGAAGCCCCGGAAATAAGCTTTCCAATGGTTCTAACCTCATATCCAAATTCAAAGTGTGGAAAAAGAAAAGGGAAAAAGAGTGGCAGCTATTCGTAAAATAACTATCCGAATTAAATTCTTTGGTTCAATCATACATTACCATCATATTACCACCTCAACTAGAATCCCAAAATAAAATAAAGACGCTCCAAATACACTAATAGGATGTCAAAAATGAGTCCACATGCCTCAGAAATACAACTCATCCTGGAGACCCGCTTGAGCGCCAACTCCCCCGCTCGAGCGGAAGGAGAAATTCTGGGTCATTACACCAATTGTTAAGGTTTCTAAATAAATTAGAATTTCAAGAATTCATAGCTAACTAAGAAGAAGCCATAAGGAGCAATAGAAGAGTAATGAGAGCAAGAGAGATGATACAAACAAGGAAACAAAAGATCAAATGAGATTTCTCCTTTCCATACATCCTCCCAAAACGGGCTCATTTCCCCATTAGCCACAAATAACCAGGAAATCGAGAAAAAAAAGAAAGACCTTGAGAAATGGACTTCCATGGAGATCGCAAATTTCCCCAGTTAACTACATAAGAATCCCAATAATTAGCTTCTGCTGGAAAAAATGGTTTTTTGGTGACTTTAATTAAATATTAAAGTGGGTCCCAACCATCTATTGTGTTGGGTCCAAGTGGGTCTAGATACTTTGCAATGAGATCTTTACACCACAAATAGTATAGCCAAAACCATTGAAAATTGAATGAGAAATTACCCCATGAAGTTAGCTTCATGAAAGAGTTAATGGGGTTTGTAACTCCTGCCTTTATTGCAGAGTTTAATAGTGCATTAATGGGGTTTGTAACTCCTGCCTTTATTGCAGAGTTTAATAGTGCATTAATGGGGTTTGTAACTCCTACCTTTATTGCAGAGTTTAATAGTGCATTAATGGGGTTTGTAACTCTTGCCTTTATTACAGAGGTTAATGGTGCATTAGCAACCAGCCATAAATGCTTGAGGCTTCTCCTCTCTCCCCTATACATGTATAAATTGAGACCCTCCTGTCAAGTCTCCAACACAAAAATTGTTTATTCCATTCTTTAGTCAGTTTGCCAGAAAGTTTCTACTATGAGAGAGTGCTGCCACTGTTTTGTTCGCTAAGCTAGACAGATAGTGCTTTTGTCGTACCTAGTTTTGACCGTCGTATCCTGGGAGACAGACGTCGGGATTCCTCAAGCACTCAACCCGTGAGGCGGCTGCTTGTTTTAAGGAAACCGCTACTGCAAGGTGCTTCGGTTTCGTTTGTTTACCCTTTTATTGTTTTGTGTATTTCTGTTGAAATTTAGTTGTAATTATCTGCATGTGTTCTTGGTATATAATTTGATTTCTTCATAAATCTACTTATTTAATTTCATAATTTGAACAACAAGCTTAAAACAGATTTATATATATTTTCTATGAAATTGATCGAATAGATTTATATAGACAATTGTATAATGTTACTAGGAACTGTTGCGAAATTGCTCCCTATTTCATTGATTGTAAATTATGCAATGTGATTCTCTAATTGCTTAGTTTAATTAGAATGCTCTATCATAATTTGTATACTTAATTGTATTAATTTGATCTTATTTTATGCGTATGGTTCATCATTCCCCTCCCATGATTTGCATGATTTAATCTTTAGAATTTTGTGCATGTTAATTGCTAAATGGTTATTGGTTTCTAACAATTATTTAATAATTCTTATATGACTCATGGCAATAAATTTAATTAGAATGCTCTATCATAATTTGTATACTTAATTGTATTAATTTGATCTTATTTTATGCGTATGGTTCATCATTCCCCTCCCATGATTTGCATGATTTAATCTTTAGAATTTTGTGCATGTTAATTGCTAAATGGTTATTGGTTTCTAACAATTATTTAATAATTCTTATATGACTCATGGCAATAAATTTAATTTTAGTATTTGAGATCATAAATTTTAAGGTTTGTAACTTGTGTATTTATTTCCATGAATAGTGTGTGATTTAATTGGATGAATTAAAGTTTGAATTAAATGTAGTTATTTTGGAGTTATAAGATTTGTGTAACTTGCCTATATTTATTTACATGGTTATTGTGAATTAAATTCTTATATAATTTATGGCAATTAATTTTTAATTTAATGGTTAGAGTTGTAAGTTTTGTAATTTATGTAGAAGTTATAAGGTTTTGTAACTTGTATAGTATCTTAATTCCTTAGTTATTTTGCTATTCTATGATTTGCTAGAAGGTTAAATAATATTTGATTGTATGTACAATTGCTTTAGATTAGTTGCTTTATATTATGTTGTCATTTGCTACTAACTTTCTTTGTAGGAATACTTATGCGAAAAGGAATGGAAAAACAAATACAAAACCAAATAAATAGTATTTGGGATGTAAAAACAAAAATGTTTGGACTACTAACTTTTGTGTTGAATAGGAATACCTAAGCGTGGAAAGGTTTTTGGACTAAATAGAATCCGTATGGATTGGCTATTTTACATAAATGGTTGAAGCATTTTTTGCTTGAGATTTAGTTGGTTTGTTTACCAAATTTGTAGTAGCAAGTTTTATTTGCTTGTATTATTAGAAGCATTTTATATGAATGTATTTGGTTGTAGCAATTTTTAAATTGCTTATAAATTTGGAATTTGGTTTGGTTTTCTGTAATAGAAACCAAAGTGTTTAGCCTTAGCTAAAGAGTAGTTCTTATTTGTTCAGAAATGACAACTAAGACGGATTTGGTTTCAAACCTTTGGGGTTTGAGGAAGTCTTTGGGTTTAATCATTTTATTCCCAAAGTGTTGGAAAACCAAGTTTGGAGAAAATTTTTGATTATAATCTGATTATTTCCAAAGTGTTTTGGTCTATAATTTGATTATTTTCAAAGTGTTGTGGCTTTGAGAAAAGAAATCAAATTTTAGCATTAGCTAAAATATCTCTGATTTTTATTCAGAAATCATGGGCTCAGTTCCGGGAGTACCGGTTAACTTTTATGAGTGGCATAATTTTGGTAGCAAATTTTATTTTCTTGGGAATTTGTTTGTTATAACCTGGTTTATCCCCTGGAAATCTTAATTTTAAAATTGTTTCCCATGGACTAGGAGTCAACATGCTCTTGGATGTTTTGTCAAAAGGTTAACTGGGTTTTAAGTGGGACCGATGTGACCCCTCTAGTCTTCCTGGGAACATTCCTGACCATGTTCGATTCTAGGTTAAATGGTGAGACTAGTTTTGAATTAAATTTCCATCTGAGGGATTTTCTAAGAGTTAAGTTTAATTTCTAGAATCACAGAAGTGAAATTTTGTTGTGATGTTTCAGAAATGGCTTCAAAATGTGACAAACAGAAATGTTGTTCCACCTGACAATGTTAAGCCTTGCGAGATTCTTAAAAGATGATCTAGAGAGATCTAGTGTGATTAAAGGAAATCATAAGATTGCATGATAACATTTCTGAATTAATCAGAGGCAATTAGTATGTTATCCTTGTGTCAATTATAGCATATATGATTGCTACGTGACTTTGCTTGAAAGCATAGATGAGACAACTTGTTATACTGGGTGAATATTTTTTGGATTTTTAAATTCTAAATATATTCTTAAATTGGTGGCTCCTAATGAGTATAAGATCACTAATCACAGAGATAGAAAACTGGTGGTTCCTAGGAGGTGTTAGACCACTGGCTACACAGTTATGAGATTGTGGTTCCTAGTAGTGTACAGACATCGATCACATGTCAAGACATGATGGTTCCTAGTAGTAGAGAGGCTACTGATCATATGTCAAGACATGCTGATTTCGAGTAATGAAAGAGTCTATTGATCCTATGTCAGGACGTTGTGATTCCTAGTAGTAAAGTGACTACTGATCACAGGTTAAGACATTGTGATTCCTAGTAGTAAAAAGTCTACTGACCACATTCAGAGAAATTAGTGATTCCTAGTGATAAGACTACTAGCCATGTTATGAAGTTCCATATAGTAGACTATTGAACACTGGATTTGTGTTTCCTAATAGTAAGACTATTGGCTTCAGAGTGATAGGTTGGATCAAATATATTTGGGTGCCTAATTCGGTTGATGACATTCTGGGAATGTATTTACTGTGATATGATTTTGAGAGTTTTTTAATCATTGTGACACAAGGAATTGTTTAAAGACCCTGTATGAATTTTCAGAAAAGGCCAAAAGCCTTTGTTTAAATTCTACAAATGTGGGTGTCATGCAAAAGCGAGAATACCTAAACCCAAGAGGGTTAGGATAAGCCTAAAAAAATTAGTTGAATTTGAATTCAACGGTTATGCACAATATAGCAATGCATATCGATTTCTTGTGGTTCAGTCTGCTATTCCAGCTATACACAAGAATACTTTCATGGAATCAAAGAATGCATCTTCTTGTTAAAATGTATTCGAGTTCCATGAAAGAGGTTGAAGGTGACAATGATTACATAGCTAATCAAACAAATGATCACTTGCGTGATCAAGTTGATGATTGTCAAGATGTAGATGAGCTAAGAAGGAGTAAGAGGATAGGACGCAAAGTCCTTTGGTTCGGATTTTTTGACTTATATGTTAGGGGAGAACCTTGAATTTTCCATGAAGCAGTGACTTCACCCGAAAGTCCTTTGTGGAAAGAAGCAATTAAAAGTGAAATTGACTCCATCTTACAGAACCATACTTGGGAGTTGGTTGATCTAACCCCAGACAGTAAGGCCTTGGGGAGTAAGTGGATCTTTAGAAAGCTGATGGGTCAATTGATAAATATAAAGCTAGGCTCGTTATCAAAGGGTACAGGCAATGAGAAGGCCTGGATTACTTTGATACGTACTCATCTGTAATTAGGATAACATCCATTTGCATGGTCATTGCGTTTGTAGTTTTGCGCAATCTGGAGATACACTAGATAGATGTAAAGACAGCTTTCTTAAATGGGGATTTGAATGAAGAAATCTATATGGAGCAACCTATAGGGTTTTCAGCTCCAGGACAAAGCAAGAAAGTCTGTAAACTTGTCAAATCATTGTATGGTTTGAAGCAAGCGCCTAAACAATGGCGTGAGAAGTTTGACAACATAATGTTGTCAAATGGGTTTAGAATCAACGATTGTGACAAGTGTGTTTATGTCAAAGACACTGACGGAGGTTATGTCATTTTGTGTCTATATGTTGATGATATGCTCATTATAGGTAGTAATGATGAAATGATCAAAACTACCAAGAAGTTGTTAAACTCTAAGTTTGACATGAAAAATATGGGCCTTGCAGATGTTATTCTAGGTATTAGGATTACCAGAACATCTAGTGGAATTGTACTTTCTTTGTCTCACTAAGTTGAGAAAATACTTGAGAAACTTAGTAAATCAAATACAAGTGTGTCTAAGACACCGGTAGACGTGAGTCTACACTTGACCAAGAATATTGGTGAGAGTGTCTCTCAGCTAGAATATTCTTGGGTCATTAGCAGTTTGATGTATTTGATGAGCGGTACAAGGCCGGAAATAGCCTACTCTGTTAGCAAGCGTAGTAGATACACGAGTAATCCGAATTCTACTCATTAGAAGGGCATTGTGCGGGTGTTAAGGTATTTACGCTACACTCGGGATTATGGGCTGCATTTTACTCGATATCCAGTGGTGCTTGAAGGCTATAGTGACGCCAATTGGATATCAGATATAAAGGACTCAAAGTCCACTAGTGGATATGTGTTCACTTTTGGTGGGGCAGCCGTGTCTTGGAAATCTTCCAAGCAAACGTGTATATCTAGATCAACGATGGAATCAGAGTTTATTGCTTTGGATAAAGCAACAGAAGAAGATGAATGGCTACGCTATTTCTTTGAAGATATTCCACATTGGTTTAAACCTGTGTTAGCTATTTGTATTCATTGTAATAGTCAATCTGCAATTAGTAGGGCACAGTGTAATATGTATAATAGAAAGTCTAGACATATCCGTCGTAGACATAATTCCATACGACAACTACTCTCGAATGGAGTTGTCTCTATAGACTATGTAAAGTCTAAGGACAACATTGCGAATCCGCTAACCAAAGGGTTAAATCGAGTGTTAGTCGAAACGTCGTCAAAAGGAATGGGGTTAAGGCCTTTGGAAGTTACCGGAATGGAAACCCAACCTAGTTGACTGGAGATCCCAAGATCTAGGTTCAATGGGACAACCTAATTGCGTGTAACGGTGGTATGTCACTGAGGAGGTTAAACCTCCAGCCATTCCTTCTATTAGTGATACCTGCAAGTGTAGAGCTTAAGCTGAGCTTTTAATGACTCTAGTGTGTTAAGCTGTTGAGTTGAGTATTGCAGGATACTCAAGTAGAGTCACCTATGTGAGTGTGAAGTGGGGCCGCTTCTAGAAGAATTAGGCAGGCCAAGATTCTTTGAAACCACTCGCTAAACCAGGCTAGTGTCCAGGGCCACACAGGGCACACCAGTGAGAACAGAATGGTGGTAGGAGTAATTCCCGTGTGAGATCTATTGTCTCAGTTTACATAAACGGCAGAGCAGTTCAAGATGTCTTATTCACTGATCAGCCAGTAAACTCGATAGGTTTTCACTGGGAGAGGTTCAAAGCCAAAAGCTACCTTCTTTGATGTCAGGGTTAGTTCGTTGCACTCTCTCTTCGAGTCATTATTGTTGAACGATGTCCGTTTGTTGAGTTTTTCGGTCAATTTTTATTCACGTGGGGGCTTGTTGGAAAAAATGATTTTTTGGTGACTTTAATTAAATATTAAAGTGGGTCCCAACCATCTATTGTATTGGGTCCAAGTGGGTCTAGATACTTTGCAATGAGATCTTTACACCACAAATAGTATAGCCAAAACCATTGAAAATTGAATGAGAAATTGCCCCATGAAGTTAGCTTCATGAAAGAGTTAATGGGGTTTGTAACTCCTGCCTTTATTGCAGAGTTTAATAGTGCATTAATGGGGTTTGTAACTCCTACCTTTATTGCAGAGTTTAATAGTGCATTAATGGGGTTTGTAACTCCTGCCTTTATTGCAGAGGTTAATGGTGCATTAGTGACCAACCATAAATACTGGAGGCTTCTCCTCTCTCCCCTATACATGTATAAATTGAGACCCTCATGTCAAGTCTCCAACACAGAAATTGTTTCTTCCATTCTTTAGTCAGTTTGCCAGAAAGTTCCTACTATGAGAGAGTGATGCCACTGTTTTGTTCGCTAAGCTAAACAGATAGTGCTTCTGTCATAGCTGGTTTTGATCGTCGTATCCTGGGAGACAGACGCCGGGATTCCTCAAGCACTCGACCCGTGGGGCGGCAAAATCTGTTTTAAGGAAACTGCTACCGTGCAGGCTTCGGTTTCGTTTGTTTACCCTTTTATTGTTTTGTGTATTTCTGTTGAAATTTAGTTGTAATTATCTGCATGTGTTCTTGGTATATAATTTGATTTCTTCATAAATCTATTTATTTAATTTCATAATTTGAACAACAGCTTCAACCCCATTACTTCCTCTTAGTGACAGATTGCCATAAAGAACCACACTCCATTGAAATCTCTATAACAATTTTCTAATTCTATAATAACTTGTAGAATGAGACATCATAATTTCTTGGGTACCCTCAATAACTAACAATCATAATTTAGTAACTTACAAAAAATAAATAACTTAGTAGTAGTAATAGTAGTGGTGGTGCTGAACTACTGATATTATCACCACTAGTCAAAAAGTCACCATAGTCTTCTCTTCATCACAAACACAGACCCAAAATTGAAGTGTTCGGTCCGCCTCGGCTTCTTCGGGATCAGAGGGCAGCTCAGCATCGACGGAATCTTGTGCTCTAGAGATGTCAGGGTGCGGCATTCATCATCGGTGTAGTCGCTATTGCTGTCACTCTTGATTCTCGATTGTGGGAGTTTAAATCGGTGGAGGGTTTGATTCTGATGGTGGGTAGTCGGAGTTGGTGCAAGCCTTGTTGGAATTTTGACATCTTGTAAATTGAGGTTGGTTTTTTGTTTTTTTTTTTCTGAAGGGAGAGGAAGAGGTTGAGGAGAACAAAAAATGAAGGAGAGGTGTGTATATATATAGAATTATAGAGAGAACGAGAGAGAGAGAGAGAGAGTTTTGAAAATATCCCTTATTTTGAACCGTTTTGATACAAAGAATTAAAGTGATTTCAGTTTTGATACGGGAAACAAAGAAATCTCCGCATTGATTACGCTCTCCCATAGCTTCTTCTGTGTTGAAGAAGAACACTGAAACGTATGTTATGAATACCAATTATGAATGAATACTTCACGTATGTTAAACGTATACCAATTAGGAATGAATCTTAATCTTTGCATAGCAAATGAATCTTTGCTGCTATTATCTTCGCTCTTTTAGTTGCCTTCACATGGCTTTCCATATTTGGCTTTCCATATAAGAACAAACTCTCCTCAAAGAATGCACCATATCGCATAACAATGACATTTAGAATATTAAATTATTTATTTTGTTTCATTTAACTAAACAATAAGCATTTTCTTTCATTTTTTGTCCTAATTTTTTTTAATTTTCAGAATTTTTTTTTATTTTTGTAAAGTTTTGAATATTTAAAATTTCACATAAATAAAACAATGGGACTGTTTGGTCTAATATTTAAAAATTCACATAAATAAAGCAGTATGTCAAAAACTAAAATAATGACATAAATAAAATATTTAAAATAAATAATGACAAATAATATTGAGATATTTTCAAAATAAAAATTATGTGTGTTTGGTCATAAATAATATTTATTTATGTGAATTTTTAAATATTTATGTCATTATTTTATGTGAAGTATACGTTTACTTTGGTAGGTATTTTTAACTAAACCCAAAATACCTTAAGAGAGCGAAGATAATAACGACAAAGATTCATTCATAATTGGTATATGTTTAACATACGTGAAGTATTCATTCATAATTGGTATTCATAACATATATTTAAGTGTTCTTCTTCAACACAGAAGAAGTTATGGGAGAGCTTAATCAACGCGGAGATTTCTTTGATTCCTATCAAAACTATCAAAATCACTTTAATTCCTCATATCAAAACTGTTCAAAATCAGGGATATTTTCAAAACTCTCTCTCTATAATTCTATATATTCACACACAAACCCAAAAACAAGAAGAAGATGAAGAAGGAAAGATCAGAAAAACAGAGAGAGAGAGAGATGTGATTGGTTGCAAAAGATTTTGGGAAGGGCTTTAATTTTTTAGATTTCAAACAAGGTGTATATATATATAGGAGTTTTGGCACATGAACATTTTTTTAATTTGTAAATGTATGCATAGCAGCAGAGCTGTGGACCATTATATTGATTCAATCCATCCAAGGGCTAGAAATGATTGGTTGTGAACATTTCTTCGTTTGCATCGTAGAGTCATCATTTTTGCGTGTTGTAGAATCATAAAATTGGTAAATTTATAAATTGTGCGCGTTGTAGAATAATAAAATGGGTAAATTTATAAATTTTCTTTGCAAGAATTAGAAATAAAATAAAAATAAAATAAATTTCTTTGCAAAAAGGAAACTTCTATATAAGTGTGCATCGTAGAGTCATAATTTGTGCGTTGTAGAATCATAGAATTTGTAAATTTGTAAATTTTCTTTGCAGGGATTGGAAATGCAATTAAAATAAAACAAATTTCTTTGCAAAAATGAAACTTCTATATAAGTGTGCATCGTAGAGTCATAATTTGTGCGTCGTAGAATCATAGAATTTGTAAACTTGTAAATTTTCTCTGCAGGGATTGGAAATACAATTAAAATAAAATAAATTTCTTTACAAAAAGGAAACTTCTATATGAGTGTGCATCGTAGAGTTATAATTTGTGTGTTCGTAGAATCATAGAATTTGTAAATTTTCTTTGCAAGGATTGTAAATAAAATTAAATAAAATAAATTTCTTTGCAAAAAGGAAACTTCTATATAAGTGTGCATCGTCGAGTCATAATTTGTGCGTCGTAGAAATGATTGGTTGGGGAAATTTCTTTGCAAAAATGAAACTTCTATACAAATTTATTTTATTTTAATTTTATTTCCAATCCCTGCAAAGAAAATTTGTAAATTTGTAAAGGTATTTGTAAATTTGTAAAGGTATTTTATTTCCAATCCCTGCAAAGAAAATTTAGAAATTCTACGATTCTACGATGCACAAATTATGACTCTACGATGCACACTTATATAGAAGTTTACTTTTTGCAAAGAAATTTATTTTATTTTAATTTTATTTCAAATCCCTACAAAGAAAATTTACAAATTCTATGATTCTACGACGCACAAATTATGACTCTACGATGCACACTTATATAGAAGTTTCCTTTTTGCAAAAAAATTTATTTTATTTTAATATTATTTCAATTTATAAGAAAATTTATAAATTTACCCATTTTATGATTCTACAACGCGCACAATTTATAAATTTACCAATTTTATGATTCTACAATGCACAAAAATGATGACTCTACGATGCAAACAAAGAAATTTTCACAACCAATCATTTCTAGCCCTTGGAAGGATTGAATCAATATAATGGTCCACAGCTCTGCTCCTATGCATACATTTACAAATTAAAAAAATGTTCATGTGCCAAAACTCCTATATATATACCTTTTTGAAATCTAAAAATTAAAGCACTTCCCCAAATCTTTGCAACCAATCACAACTCTCTCTCTCTATTTTTCTCGATCTTTCCTTCTTCATCTTCTTGTCATTGGGTTTCGTGTGTATATATAGAAAATATCCCGATTTTGAGCAGCTTTTGATACAAGGAATTAAAGTGATTTTGACAGTTTTGATAGGAATCAAAGAAATCTCCGCATTGATTAAGCTCTCCCATAACTTCTTCTGTGTTGAAGAAGAACACTTAATGTATGTTATGAATACCAATTATGAATGAATACTTCGCGTATGTTAAACGTATACCAATTATGAATGAATCTTTGTCTTTATCTTCGCTTCTCTAAAGGTATTTTGGGTTTAGCTAAAAATACCTACCAAAGTAAATGTATACTTCCAAAAATAATGACATAAATATTATTGACATAAATATTTAAAAATTCACATAAATAAATATTATTTATGACCAAACACACATAATTTTTATTTTGAAAATATCTCAATATTATTTGTCATTATTTATTTTATATATTTTATTTATGTCATTATTTTAGTTTTTGACATACTGCTTTATTTATGTGAATTTTTAAATATTACACCAAACAGTCCCATTATTTTATTTATGTGAATTTTTAAACATTCAAAACTTTACATCCAAAAAAAAAAATTTGTTTGAAATTTTTTTTAAAAAAAAAAATAGGACAAAAAATGCAAGAAAATGCTTATTGTTTAGTTAAATGAAACAAAATAAATAATTTAATATTCAAAATGCTACTGTTGTCTGATATGGTCAGATATGGTCTATTGCTTAGGAGAGTTTGTTCTAATATGGAAAGCCAAATATGTAAAGCCACGTGAAGACAACTAAGAGAGGGAAGATAACAGCAACAAAGATTCATTTGCTATGCAAAGATTAAGATTCATTCCTAATTGGTATACGTTTAACATACGCGAAGTATTGATTCATAATTGGTATTCATAACATACGTTTCAGTGTTCTTCTTCTTCAACACAGAAGAAGCTATGGGAGAGCTTAATCAATGCGGAGATTTCTTTGATTCCCGTATCAAAACTGAAATCACTTTAATTCTTCGTATCAAAACGGTTCAAAATAAGGGATATTTTCAAAACACACACACACACTCTCTCTCTATATATATATATATAATTCTATATACACACACCTCTCCTTCATTTTTTGTCCTCCTCCCCAACCTCTTCCTCTCCCTCCAGAAAAATAAAAATAAAAAACCAACCTCAATTTACAAGATGTTAGAATTCCAACAAGGCTTGCCCCAACTCTGACTACCCACCATCAGAATCAAACCCTCCACCAATGAAACTCCCACAATTCAGACACCGAAGAGTGGCAGCAATAGCGACTGCGCCGACGATGAATGCCGCACCCCGACATCTCCAGAGCACAAGGTTCCAGCGATGCTAAGCTGCCCTCCGGTCCCGAAGAAGCCGAGGCAGACCGAACACTTCAATTCTGGGTCTGTGTTTGTGATGAAGAGAAGACTATGGTGACTTTTTGACTAGTGGTGATAATATCACTATTTCAACACCACCACTACTATTACTACTACTAAGGCCTCGTTTGGGAACATGTTAATTTAGTAATTTTTTAGCTATTTGGCTAAAATATGAGCTAAAAAAAACTAGTATGTTTGTGATGACTTTTTGCTTTTTATGAAAAGATGTGCAAAAAGTAGACAAAAGAAAATATTTGACTTTTTGGTATGGGTTGTTGGCTTTTTGACTAATTTAGTAACTTTTTGACCATTTGGCTAAAAAGTTCGGTTGCCAAACAGGATTTAAGTTATTTATTTTTTCTAAGTTACTAAATTCGGATTGTTTATTGAGGGTACCCAAGAAATTATGATGGCTCATTCTACAAGTTATTATAGAATTAGAAAATTGTTATAGAGATTTCTATGGAGTGTGGTTCTTTATGGCAATCTGTCACTAAGAGGAAGTAATGGGGTTGAAGCTAATTATTGGGATTCTTATGTAGTTAACTGGGGAAATTTGCGATCTCCATTTCTCAAGGTCTTTCTTTTTCGTCTCGATTTCCTGGTTATTTGTGGCTAATGGGGAAATGAGCCAGTTTTGGGAGGATGTATGGAAAAGAGAAATCTCATTTGATCTTTTGTTTCCTTGTTTGTATCGTCTCTCTTGCTTTCATTACTCTTCTATTGCTCCTTATGGCTTCTTCTTATTTAGCTATGAATTCTTGAAATTTTAATTTATTTAGAGACCTTAACAATTGGAAAGCTATTGAATTATCTTCTTTATTGTCTATTCTTGAGGATGTTCCTTTGACGCCTAATGTTATTGATAAAAGATTGTGGGCTATTATTTCTTTTGTAGGATTGTTAACAATCCTAATGTATCACTTTTTGTTTTTCAAAAGATGATTTGGAATGCAATTGTGCCTCTTAAAATTAAAATATTTGTATGGTTTATGGCTCATAAGAAACTCAATATTAATGTTACATTTCAAAAAAGGGGATATCATTGTCATTTACTTCCATAATGGTGTATTATGGATAGGAGAGAGGAGGAGAGCATAGGTAATTTGTTTTAGCATTGTCCTATCAGGGCCGCCCTGAGATTTGGGGGGCCTAAGGCGAATTTCGGAAATGGAGGCCCCTCTTACATTGAAAAAAAAAGAAGAAGTCATGGATAAAACGATAGGTTACAACTTTTTTATTTGTTTGTAACCACAAAAAAATTTACTTGCACATATAATCATTAAAATTATAAACAAAACAATTTAATGAAACAAAATTAGAGCAAAAAAATTAGGAAAAAATTATTCAATTAAAATTGATAAAGACCTAGGTAAAAAAATTCGGGCAAAATTATTTATTCCACTAAAATCTAATAGATAAAGAAGGTTAAAAAAAATAAAAATTAGGGCCCATATATTGTATGTATTGTTCTTCTCGGGCCCAAACACTTTTTTTTTAATATATATTTTCATTTTAATAAATATGAGTCAAACTACACTTATAAATAAATATGGGCTAAACCATACATGGACGAAATAAAATATTTTGGCCCTTAGATTTAAGGGGCCTAAGACGAATTTCGGAAATGAAGGCTCCTCTTACATTAAAAAAAAATATATGGATAAAACGATAAGTTACAACTTTTTTATTTGTTTGTAGCCACAAAAAAATGTACTCGCACATATAATCATTAAAATTGTAAACAAAACAATTTAATGAAACAAAATTAGAGAAAACAAATTATGAAAAAATTATTCAATTAAAACTGATAAAGACCTAGATAAAAAAATTTGGGCAAAATGATTTATTCCACTAAAATCTAATAGATAAACAAGGTAAAAAAAAAAAAAAAAGAATAGGGCCCATAGATTGTATGTATTGTTCTTCTTGGGCCCAACACTTTTTTTTTTAATATATATTTTCATTTTAATAAATATGGGCCAAACTACACTTATAAATAAATATGGACTAAACCATACATGGGCCGAATAAAATATTTTGGAACCCTTTAAATTGATCCTAAAACCAAAAAGAAAAAAAATTTGGGCCTAGAACATTTTACTAAATTTGGGGGCCCTATTTTTGGGCCAAATTGTTGGGGCCTAAGGCACAGGCCTTACTGGCTTTAGGCTAGGGCCGGCCCTATGTCCTACGGCTATGGCTATGTCTATATAGCATAGACTACTGTAGCTAGTGGATATTGATTGGATAGCACCATATACTTGTAATCAAATGATTTTGATTGATTATAGAGGTTTTGGTTTGAGGAAGAAACCACAAGCGCTTTGGGATGTGGGTTTTTTTTTTTTGGGGGGGGGGGAGGGGTGTGTATGTAATTTGATTGGAAAGAAATGTTAGGAATTTTTAGGATAAATCTGAAGGTTTAGAAGAACTATGGGATAAATTTTTTTAGCGTCTTCTTTTTGGGCTTCAATATCATCTCATTTTACAGGGATCCATTTGTTTTTTATTTATAGAGATTGGCAAACCATGTGTGATATGTTATTTTTTATTTTTGTTTTATGTGGATTTCTTGTCCTTCGTTATATACTTTTTTTACTTATTCTATCCTTTAATAAAATTTTAGTGTCATTATCAAAATCATAGAATGAGAAATGTACATTTTGATATTACTTGTAATTAACTTTACTTTTACAAGTTATACTAAAATATATATATATATATATTGCTTAGAACACCTTATCATTACTACTACAAGGTCTTTTGAAGTTTTTTTTTTTTCTATCTCCTGCCAACCATTTGATACAATTGTTCTTCAATTTGGAAGACACAAACACTTAATTGAATACAAAAATCTTAAACCTTTCAGATAGAGAATGTGCGTAATATTATGAATTTAATGGAAGCATCTATGTCTTGCTAACAATCAATACAAATTCTTTTCCTCATTTCATCAGAAAGGAAACCAACGAAACACAGAAACATTTTACGCTTAGTTTCATGTCCTTCAATCTTCAAACCATAACAAACTTGTTAACCAATTCCTTCATCACATGCTTTAAGGTCAGCAACAGGTTGCTTGATTGGTTCATGCTAACAGTGAATCGAAGAAACTTTCCAAGGTACATAATAAAACCATGAAATATTTCTAAATTATTCTCCAAAAAATCGAAGGCAAATTATTTCATGGTTTATTATGTAGTTTGGAAAGTATCTTCTGGATGTATCACTTGACAACTGAGAAAAACTTTATTTTCCAACTGGTAAATTAGAAGGGGGCTATGTAATTTGGAGGCTGAGATACAAACAAATCCATGTTGCCAGTTCTGTGTGGTTTGATATGAAAATTGATATTACTATTGTTACATTTCTTAATAATAAGAGACCAACTATTTAATTAACTCCGTTCACATCTACAGAAAATTTGTTTGTCAACAAGATCAATGTCTCTTATGCAATAAGCTGTGATGATCTCTATATTCTGCATGGGTTTGAAGTATTAAAAACTTTCAGGGTTTAGTTGTATGTTCTGTTTATGATGTTGTTGATGAAATTTTTTGTCTATTAGATGAATCATGGAAGTTGTTTGTTCTGTTTATGATGTTGTTGATGAAATTTTTTGTCTATTAGATGAATCATGGAAGTATAGTTGTGTTGATGGGGGTTCTTGCGATAGTGTATTGGTGTGTGCCATTGTGCACACTGGTACTGGTGATATGGATCTTGTCAATATGGAGATAGACTTGTCAGTAGGTGATAATGGAATGGAATTCTCATTCCTTAAGCTTTTGTATGAAATGATCATTCCCTTATAATGGTGAATGATGATTTCATTTGCTATGCATTTCCTATCATTTTATTTAGTGAACCAAACGTTGCAATGAGTATTTTGATGGAATAATCAGTCCATTCCACTTAATTCTAATGAACCAATTAAAGTAACAGTATAGAACCAAAGGAGGTTAGTTATTACTCATATGTTTCCTTCGTCCAGAGGACTGATTGGCCATATATGACTCAAAGCCCGGTGTGGAAAGGCCATGTGGTGGAGAGGACATGGGATAGTAGATTATATTCCTATAGTTCTGGCATGGGTGGTATCTTTAATATCCATCCCTCTATACCCTCTCACTCACCTATACTTATTTATAAAGGTGAAATCAAACTCCTGGGTTTAATGGGAGTTGGATCTTTTGATGATATTCCTGGTTTGGTTGTTAACAAGCCCTTGAGGGAAATATTTGGGGATATTTTTGCAAGGAGTTTGGCTGAAATCAAATTGATGAAGTTTGTTAGTAGTTGGATGCTGTTGATCTTTGTTCTTCAAGTGAGGAAAATGTTAGACTTGTTCTTGCATTGTAAGACAAGTGTTATACTTCTTGCAAGCCTAAATTAAGGAAAGGAAATGGGATTGGGTGAACTAAAAATTTATTGAAATGGTGGGTTGTGGTTTGGGAGATGAAAGTAAATTCTGGCATTTGCATGAAAGTTCACTAGTTAAAAGCAAGTTGTATAAAAAAAACTACCTCTAGGTTGCATAGACCTTAGTGTTGAAACCAATCTCATCACCATTTTCATTTGTGCCAAACCCCCTTGGTTTTCCAAAATAAATACCTATATTTAGGAAAAAAGAGTAGCATAACAATCCATAAAAAATAAAAATGCAAACAAACAAAGAATACAACAAATAAAGCTACAGAACATTCAACCAGAATGACCTTAACTGCGATCTAAGTACACTAACCTCCTATAAGCTCCCTCACTACCATGAGGTCAACACCTTCAGCAACCACTTTCTTTAAAGTTGAAGCATCCACTAACTCGAACAGGTAAAAACAGAGAATGACCATGTAAAAAGGGCAAACAACATCTAGCATTATTTCATTGACACATTATTGCATAGAAACAAACAAGCCCAATTTTCTCACTCGATTTGATCTATAATTTACACTTCCACAACTCCATCGTACGGTTTTTCTACATATTCAAAGCCTAATTTCAAGCTAGAATTATCAGAGCCGCCATTACAGTATCTTGAGTATGGCAATAGTATCTATACCAGATCCGAACAAATTAAGATGAAATTTTAACAACTAAACACAAAAATTTGTAGTTTCGATTTCAGTAAACAAAGCACAAACAAGTGCAAAGAGCAAGAGACATTTCAAGGACGCAAAAATAACCGATTTCAAGCCAGTAAAGCTGTGAAGTAAAGAACAGAACTAACCTTTTCTTGCTGGAGACCGTTCGTCGGAATTTGCTGGGGCGAGAAAGTGAGAGAAAATGAGAGAGGAACTGTGGGAAAATGAAGAAAAATCAGAGAGCCAACAAATTAACTACATGGAATCAAGAAAAGCCTAAAGCTTATCTTACTTTTAGACCAATAAATAGAGCTGATGAGGTTAAAGTTAAAGCTGCTAGAATACCATACTGGAATTGGAATTGGTAAGTAATTTCACAGCTCAATAGAAGTTAACAACTATCATAAAACCTGTGGGGATATATTTTTGAGTACCAACACGTGACAAGGTGACGCCAACATGTCAGCCGAGGTCATCTCAGTTAAGCCAAGGTTATCTCCGAAGATATCGGAATCCGAGATAAGCGGATAAGGGACAAGAGTCCTAGAATGGGAGAAGACTTCAGTTTGGATAAAGATAAGACTCTTAGGGAGTTTATCCCAATCCAACTGGGAGTACAAGATAGATAGTAATCCTAAGTCCGTTAGAGTTAGGCTCCTGTTGGGACAAGGATTGAGTTAGCTATAAAAGAGAGGCACCCCCATGGGTCTAAGGTACGCAATTTATATTCTGAATAGTGAATTTAGCACTATTGATTATATCTGAGAGATATACTGACTTCATCGTCGGAGTGCCCCTGGGTGGACGAACCACCACTAGAATCTTCTCTTTCTGTTACAGGTTAGCCATGTGTCATCTATTCTGCTAGTGTTCTCCAGCTGAATACTGAGTTGGGTGGTGTGATCGAAAAATCACCCACACAATTTGGTGCCGTTTGTGGGAAAGAAAGTAGAATAGATGGCCAAGAATCTTACGTATGAAAAGATCGGGGACGACACTCGCCGGGAGTAGGAGACCTATTGACCTTGATGTCGGCGAGAAATGCAACGCGGAAACCCGTGACCAGAATCACAGAGTAAAAGACGTCGGCCAGACTGGCAACGCACCAAAGAAACTAGATCGAAGTGGATACTACAAGGAGGATGGCCTCCAGATATGGAAAGATAGGTGCCTGTGGAGAGACGAAGAGGTAAAAGAGATGGCCAACAAATTGGCAGACCTGCAGTCGGTCGTCAACTTCATGATGCAAAATAACGTCATGCAGCCACCATTCTCGCTGCACGACACGCCGATGCCAGCGGCCAATGCCCAGAAGGGAGGGCAGAAAACGATCCCCGTAGCCCCTCAGCACAATGGGAGCGAAAGACACTCTCACCGACCTTCTAGGGAAGTCAGACGAAGAGAGTTAAGAAGAGAAGAATCACGGAGGACGCATCGCACAAATGAGGCATACCCCAAAGGGCATCGGCATGTTCAGGGCCAGGCACTGTGCTTCGACACAACCCATGGAGAAGGGTCGAAAAGAACTCAGCACGAAACTAAAAGTAGCGCACCAAAAAGACTGAAAGCAGGAGATAGCAGAGCTCTTGGGCGGACGAAGGAGGACTTAAGAGATTACCTCAAGAGGAAGCAACAGAATGCCGAGGTCGAGGTAACCTTCCCAGATAAGCCGAGGACACCATTCTCAGTAGAATTGGACAGGTTTGAGGCACCAAAGAGATTCAGTATGCCAAGGTTTTAAATATACGATGGTAAGTCAGACCCTAACTTCCACGTTGGACTATATTTGAACTCAATGGCGTTGTATAGTGGGAACGAGCCATTGCTTTGCAAAGTGTTCCCCTCATCCTTCAGGGAGATTGCATTAGATTGGTTCCACAAATTACCGAAGGGAAGCGTGAAGACTTGGGAAGGCCTGGCCGAGTTGTTTGTGGCCAGGTTCGTGACAAACAAGCTGCAGCCATTAAGGATGGACACATTGATGGCTCTGAAGATCAGCAAGGATGAAGGCCTAAGGGCCTATGCAAAAAGATACTATGAGGTGTTCAATCGAATACCCGAATGTAATCAAGAGGTGGTGGTCGTATCCTTCAAGAACGGCCTGAAAGACAACTGTCCACTACGAAAGTCTTTGGCAAAGACATTGCCAAAAAGTATGGAAGAGCTCATGGCAAGAATCGAGAAGTACGCTAAAGCCGAAGAAGACACGTCGGGAACTAGAGAGATAAAACAAGAGAAAGGGAATGGCTCGCCGAAGCGAGGCTGAGGTAACAATGGATCGAGCAAACAAGAAACAGAGCTGAGGGCCACACAAGCAGTAACAACTGTGTTCCGAATCCCGATTCCCAAAGTCCTGGACCGGATTCGGAACCAACCCTATTTCAGAACACCAGCGAAGGCACCAGGAGAGTTTATGGGAAGGAACGTTGGTAGAAATTGTGCTTACCACAATGAAGATGGGCACACGACTCAGGGTTGCAGAGCCCTAAAAACACACTTGGAAGAACTGGTGAGGTAAGGCCACCTGAGAGACCTTATCGATGAGGCCAGGATAAGGGAAGAACAGGCAAGATTGCCTCAGGCACTAGTAGCTCCGCCTCCTCCAGCACCACAACCTCAGGTAGGAGGACCTCGGGTAGTCAATGTGATTCACTTGAAGGTCAACGAGAACGAAATTAGGGGGAGACCCAGAAAGTGAACACCTGCAACATGTCTACCAAGTCGGGGAGAAGAGACATCGGGCAGAGAAGCGCCAAGGACCAGTAGTGTCCTTTTCAGAAGCCGACCTTGAGATGGTACAACATCCACATAATGATGCCTTGGTAGTATCCCTCCAGGTTGGGGAGTGCCAAGTAAAACGCATCCTGATTGACCAAGGCAACTCTTGCGACATCATGTATGTTCGATGTTACAAGGAGCTCGGTCTTCACCCAAACGATATGGAGCAATCCAATAGCCCAATGGTCGGGTTCAATGGAATACTGACATGGCCACTGGGAATAACCAGCTTGGAGGTGCAGGCGGGCACCAGGAAGGTAACAACAGAGTTCACCGTAATCGACACATCCTCCCCTTACAACATCATCTTGGAAAGGCCATGGTTGCATGAAATGGGGGCAGTTCCCTCAACATTGCATCAACTATTGCGATTCCCAACAGAGCATGGGATAGAGGAAGTCAGAGGCGATCAGCTGCAGGCGAAGAATTGCTTCATGGCAGCAATGAAATCTACCTGCAACATACGAGAGCCAGAAAAGGCAGAAATTGAAGATGAGGACGTGGAAGTCCTAGAAGACGTTGGCAAGGAGCCAGCCGAGAAAAGCAAAGAGGCACTAAAGAAAATCCTCATCCAGGATAGGGATGAAGAACGCTTCTTTCTTCTTGGCTCGGGCTTAGCCGAAGAAGAGAAAAAAGAGTTGGAAGCTTTTTTAAGAACAAATATTGAGGTGTTTGCTTGGACACCTTACGAAATGCCTGGCATCGACCTCGAGGTCACTTGCCACAAACTGAATGTTGATAGGTCGGCCAAACCTGTAATTCAACAAGCCAGAAGACCGACGTTGATGCATGTCGAAGCAGTAGAGGAAGAAGTACACAGACTTCTGGAGGCCAGGGCCATTAGAGAAGTTCACTACCCAACATGGCTATCCAATACGGTGGTGGTAAAGAAGAAGAACGGTAAATGGAGGGTCTGCGTAGACTTTACCAGCCTCAACAAAGCCTGTCCCAAAGACAGCTTTCCTCTACCCAAGATTGACCAACTAGTAGATGCTACTTCAGGGCATGGAAGAATGAGCTTCCTAGATGCCTACAGGGGGTACCACCAGATAGCCATGTACCCTCCAGATGAAGAGAAGACTGCATTCATCACCTCAAAAGGCCTGTACTGTTATAGGGTAATGCCTTTCGGGTTGAAAAATGCAGGAGCAACTTACCAAAGGTTGGTAACCAAAATGTTCAAACACCTGATTGGCCGAACAGTAGAAGTCTACATCAACGACATGGTCGTTAAGACCAAGGAGCCTGAGGGTTATCTCGCCGATCTAAAAGCAGTCTTTGAAATCCTTAAAACATATCGGCTCCGACTCAATGCATCAAAGTGTGCATTTGGAGTTGGATCTGGTAAGTTTCTAGGATACCTGGTGACCAGAAGGGGCATCGAGGCCAGCCCAGATCAGATCAAGGCCATCCTAGAGTTGAAGAGCCTGACGTCGACAAAACAGGTGCAGATGCTAACTAGATGGGCCGCAGCCCTGAACAGATTCATCAGCAGAAGCTCAGACAAGTACAGACCTTTCTTCAACTTGGTAAAGAAAGCCACAGACTTCCTGTGGACTGAAGAATGCGAAGCCGCCTTGGCCGACCTAAAGAAATATCTGACCACAGCTCCAGTCCTTTCAAATCCAGAACCTGGAGAAGAGCTATTTTTATACTTAGCCGTTTCAGAGCATGTGATAAGCGCAGTACTAATCCAAGAAGAAAAAGGGGAACAAAGGGCTGTTTACTATGTAAGCAAAACCCTGGCCGATGCAGAAACGAGGTATCTACCCTTAGAGAAATTGGCACTGGCTTTAGTAATGGCTTCAAAGAAGTTGAACCATTACATCCAGGCCCATAAAATTGTGGTGCTAACAGAACACCCCTTGAAGTCCTTACTGCAACAAGGAGACCTGACAGGAAGAATAGCCAGGTGGGCAGTCATCTTAGGCCAGTATGACCTGGAGTACAGGCCAAGGACAGCAATCAAAGGCCAGGTTCTGGCTGACTTCGTGGCCGAGTTCACGCCAGAGTCCATCGAACATCGGGCTCCGTTGAGCCAAGATGAACGATGTCCAACCAAGCAAGAAGAAGCTCAGTCAAAGGCAAAAGAACAAAGAAAAGAGAAAAAACTCAGACCATGTAGCATTTACATCGGCGACTCCTTTCGAATGTTCATTTATGGGAGTTCAAACCGACAAGGAGCGGGGGTAGGAGTGGTATTGATATCCCCAGATGGGTAGGTACTAGAACAATCGATTCGTTTGGGGTTCAAGGCCTCAAACAACGAAGTAGAGTATGAAGCACTCATTGCAGGACTGAAGCTGGCACCAGCAATGGAAGCAGATGAGGTAATAGTTTTTTGTGATTCACAACTGATAGTTAACCAGACAACGGGCGATTTTGCAGCCCGAGATGAACGAATGTCGGCCTACGCGAAGGAGGTCATCAGGTTGTCAGCCTTGTTTCAGAACTGCCGACTACTTCAGCTAAGCTGAGATGATAACAGCCACGCCGATGCGTTGGCCAACCTAGCTAGTGCGGTACAACCTGGAAAAGCAAAGACCATAATGGTCGATTACTTGTCGGGCCCGAGCATCGAACCACTGACCACAGAGCGCGAAGCAATGCGTGTAGACATGGGACCAAGCTGGATGGATGCAATCATTGAATTCCTAAAAGAAGGAAAGCTGCCAAATGACTGCAAGAGGAGTACACAAGATCGATTGAAGTCGCAAGATTCAACTGGAGCAGCGTATGACATCTCTATAGAAGGTCCTTCACTGGACCCCTTTTAAGGTGCGTAAATCCTTTACAAGTTGAAGATTTTTTATATGAAATTCATGAAAGAATTTGTGAAAGCCACGCTGGGGGCAGATCACTCGCCTATAGGGACATTACCTAGGGGTATTGGTGGCCTTACATGCAGAAGGATGCAGAAGCCTATGTAAAGAAGTGTAAACAATGCCAAAGGTTTGCACCTCTGATACACCAGCCAGTAGCAGACTTGAACCCTGTATCCAGTCCTTGGCCATTTGCCCAATGGGGCATGGATCTCGTCGGGCAACTGCCCCAAGCAACTGGACAAAGGAAATACTTGCTTGTAGCAACAGATTACTTCACTAAATGGATAGAAGCTGAACCTCTTGCCAAGATCTGAGATGTGGATGTAAAGAACTTCATTTGGAAGAACATTATCACCAGGTTTGGAATTCCAAGAGCAATTGTTGCGGACAATGGAACTCAATTTGACAGTAAGCTAATCAAGAACTTCTGTGCAAAGTTCAAGATCAAGAACTACTTTTCAACCCCAAGCTTTCCACAAAGCAATGGACAAGCAGAAGCATCCAACAAAGTAATTCTGGATGGGATAAAGAAGAGGATGCAGGCAGCAAGAGGAAAGTGGGTAGATGAATTGCCCAATGTACTCTGGGCATATCGAACTACGCCGAGAAGATCAACAGGAGAATCCCCATTCGCCATGGCTTATGGCACAGAAGCAGTCATTCTGCTGGAGATCGGCATCCTAGGAATCAGAATGCAGGGAGTAGAGAACGGGACTAATGATGTACTCTTAGCCCGAGATTTGGACCTTTTAGAAGAAAGAAGAGAGAAAGCTGCAATCCAGCTTGCAGCATACCAGCAGCAACTTGCAAAAGCTTATAACAAGAAGGTCAATCCAAGAAAGTTTCAAGTCAGCGACCTAGTCCTGAGGAAAGTCGCCGGGAACAAGAAGGATCCTAGAGAGGGAAAACTAGGCCCAAACTGGGAAGGACCCTACCGAATCATCTCGATATTGGGCAATGGGGCATATCGGCTTGAAGATCATGAGGGCAAAGCATTGCCAAGACCCTGGAACACTTGTAACCTGAAATTTTTCTATCATTGAGATTTGACTTGTTTTTTGTCGACGTCATAAATAAAATTTTAACAAGATTCTTCAACACTTGTGACTGATAAAGATATATAATGTTGTTTCTGGAACGCATAAATAATAAGAACCCAAGTGGAACTCTGGTTCACATTAGGGGGCAGAGAGAAGACAAAGATGTTTAACACTTGTTGAAATTTGTGGAAAATTTACAAGTTGAAGTTAAACCGAAATCACTGTTTAACACTTGTTGAAATTTGTGGACAGTTTACAAGTTGAAGTTAAACTGAAATCATCGTTTAACACTTGTTGAAATTTGTGGACAATTTACATGTTGACGTTAAACCAAAATCATCGTTTAACACTTGTTGAAATTTGTGGACAATTTACAAGTTGACGTTAAACCGAAATCATCGTTTAACACTTGTTGAAATTTATGGACAATTTACAAGTTGAAGTTAAACCGAAATCATCATTTAACACTTGTTGAAATTTATGGACAATTTACAAGTTGAAGTTAAACCGAAATCATCGTTTAACACTTGTTGAAATTTATGGACAATTTACAAGTTGAAGTTAAACCGAAATCATCGTTTAACACTTGTTGAAATTTGTGGACAATTTACAAGTTGAAGTTAAACCGAAATCATCGTTTAACACTTGTTGAAATATGTGGACAATTTACAAGTTGAAGTTAAATCGAAATCATCATTTAACACTTGTTGAAATTTTTGGACAATTTATAAGTTGAAGTTAAACCGAAATCATCGTTTGACACTTGTTGAAATTTGTGGACAATTTACAAGTTGACGTTAAACCGAAACCATCGTTTAACACTTGTTGAAATTTGTGGATAATTTACAAGTTGAAGTTAAACCGAGATCATCGTTTAACACTTGTTGAAATTTGTGGACAATTTACAAGTTGAAGTTAATCCGAGATGATGTCTAACACTTGTTGAAATTTGTCGACAATTTACAAGATAAAAGACTAAGGTTAAACACTTGTTGAAATCTTATATCTACAAGGTGAAACCAAGATTACGCCAAGAAAGGTAGTTAGGTACTTGTCGAGGTAAATCAGCGGTTTGTACAACCAAGGTGTGTCACCCTGAGGAGGTTGCACAAGGATTGAAGTGTATATTGAAGACATGCCAAAACTTCTAAGTATAGAATCATGCAAGAGCTATAAAGAGAAGACAAAGATACAAACACTCAGAGAAGGAAAGTTGTATTAATATTCAGAAAAGGCAAGTCGGCCAAAAGCTTACAATCGTTCCCAAAAAGAAAAGCAAAAGTACAAAGGACAGAAGAAAAAGACATCAAAATTAAGATTCCTCAAAGATCGCAAGAAGTCGGGTTGGGACCTCTAAGACTTGAGAAGCCACCACCGCCTTTCTCCGCCACAAGCTCAGCATCAATCTCTTGCAAAGTTTCATCAATGCTCTTGTCGGCGAGGGGGACGTCGGCTAAAACCCTCTCAGGAACAGCATCTTTGAGGACCTCATCACCCTCCTCATCTTGAGTCAAGTCTAGGACTTGCTCATTTAGAAAAGAGGACTTGGCCCCATCAGCCTCCTTGGATTTCCTGACCAAGGTCTCCTCATCTTCAGATTCAGAATCATCATCAGATTGAGCTAGTGGAGGAGGTGGAGGGAATGGAAGAGGAATGGCATCGGCTTTCCAAAGAGGCGAGTCCTCGGGGACCTAAAGCTTTTTCAGAAGAGACATCCAACCAAGGGTGAAACCCCTGTTGCATGCCTGCTTCATCTGGCTTTCGTAAGCCTTCGCGACGTCGGCCATGCCCTGAGCATATGCCTTCTCATCGGCATCCTTGATTTCGGCTTCTTTCGTGGCCAAGGACTCTTGAAGCTCTTTTTGGGCCTGATCTATCTTTTCCTCGGCCTCTCTTTTTTGGGTCTCAGAAACCTTCCTGATGGCCTCGGCAGATTCAGCCTTTTCTTCGGCATCGGTTTGGGCTTTGATTGCAGCCTCGGCTTGGTCCTCCAACTTCTTCATCTTTGATTGTAAACTCTTGTTGGCCTTTTGAAGACTGGAGACCTCCCTCTTCATTTTGGCCAGCTTCTCTCGATTTTCAAAAGATTGAATAGAGAAAGAATGGGCATGCTGAATGGCCTGAAATTGAACAAAACAAAAGTTATTTGAAAATTTCTAGGTATGAGAAAGAATGAAAAAAGTGCCAGATGAAAGACACTTACTTGAATAGAACGCTGAAGCATCAAGGCATAGTTCTCGTACTCGCTGAACTCGGCGTTTCGCTCCAGATCGCCTGGAAGAAGCAGAGCAGTGCTGAGGGCAACGCCGACATTGATATCATCGGCGCTATCACTAGCTATAACAGGTTTATCCTCCAAAGTGATTTCGGGGGCCCAGGGGGCATCGGGCTTTTTGGACCCCGAGGTTGTTGCAGAAGATGACCTCGGCCTTTTGGATTTGGTGGAGTCAGATGGAAGTGTTTCAGCGGACCTCTTCACAGGGACAGAGGCAGTTTTTTCACTTGGAGCCAGTTTGGAAACTAGCAAGGTATCCTCATAATCGGTCTAAATCACCTTTGCCTTGGGTTGAGCCTTTTTGGTTCGTTTTGGCTTTGGTGGAAGCTGGGTTTGTGTTGGTTGTGCATCAACGTCAGAAGGGATGGTGGTCAAGAGGTCTTTTGCAACTGGTTTTGGGCGACCCATCTCGGCAGTAGAAACTGTTCGGCATCGACAGCGATGTTGGGATATTGGAATCAAGTATGGAGCCAAGGTTGACGGTTGCTCAGCTGGATCAAAGGTTGACCCCTGGTCTGTCCGAGATGTGGATGCGGTTTGTGGAGTTGTGGCAGATGGTGGAGAAAGGCTTTTCTTCTTCTTTCTAGGTACTTCAAGCAGAACTGACTTGTATGTTGGAATAAAATTGAGAAGCAGGGGCGCCGTTCGATTATGGACTGGCAGGCCCAAGAATTTCTTCAAATCCTTGCTGGGAATGAAGAATTGGTGAAAGTCTTTTGGTGGCTTAGGAACAGCTGCAAGAAAAACAGACATTAAAAAATAGATAAAGTATGAAAGACTTTAAAAAACAAGTAGGTATGAATGCAGGGCTCTTACCATTGCCCTCTACAAAGACTGATCGAAGGAGAGGGAAGAGATGGAGGTTCATCCGGGCGAACTCCCGCCTCAAGTAATGAAATAATCGTCCCCAGCTCCCTTGTTGGAGTCAGGGAGGTCGGCAACGATTTTGTATTTAGTGGACCTCGGCTTGAGGTAGTAAACGTAGCCGGTGTCTTTTTTAAAGCCACACATAGTATAGCAATATTGAATGTCGGCTAATGTGATCCTAGCGTTTTCTTGTTTGGCTAAAGCTATAATACCATTGACGGTTCGATAGGAATTGATGGAAAGTTGCATTTGGTTCAACTTGTAATAATGAAGTATTTCACGGAAAAAGGATATTGAGTGGGAGCCGAAGTCCACACGCAATGAAGGCTACCACAGGGAAGGGCATGGAGTCATCAGTAGGCATGATGGAGTCATCATCCCTAGCCAACCTCAGATGAACGTTGGCTAGGATTTCAAACTCGTCTAAAGAATTCTAGTTTGGATGGGGTGTTTACTCTGTGTTTCCACATACCCATGATGTCGGCTTAAATGGAGATATCGGATTTCAGGAAGAAGTATTTTTGGAAGGTTCAAAGGACCTCGGCCAAAAATCTAAAAGTACACTTTAGTAAGGGTATGTATGGATCTAGAGGGAGTTCGTTTCAGTTTTTCCTAAATTATGGGTTCTACAGACAAATCCCAAACCTAAGTCTATAGAGATGAAGATTAAAGGAACGAATTTGGAAAACAGAAAAATAGGGATCCGTTTCAGAAACAAGAATGGTGATGAAGACATCAAGAAATCAAGACAAAAAGATTGCACAAGTGTATCAGGCCAAGAATAGTGGCAGAAAACAATAGGTATGTGAACAGTGCGAGTGTTCAAGACATGGACAAAGAGCAAAATTATGAAATAAACATATTCAGATACATGATTCGCAAATCAAACATTCGAATAATGCAGTAATGGCAGCAAGTAATAGAAAGCATCAAAGAATTGAAAACGAAAGGAACAATAAACTCACCGAAGAAAAGAAGCCGGTGTAAGGATCGCCGAAGTCAGACAATGGTTACGTATAATAGAACGGCGGAAGCTTCACCGTATGGAGGAATGAAGGCGCAGAGCTTGAGGTCCGGAACAATGGCGATTCAAGTGCTAGAGAGAAAAAGAAAAGGAATCGAATGAAAAGTGAAGGGATGATAGAAAAGGGAAAAGTTTGTGTTACAACTTGAGACGGCGGCGAAGTCAAATTAATGCACCTAGAGCAATCGCGCCAGATCACAAGACGCAAAACAAGATTTATCGGCGTCACAAGCACGATCCAATAAGGATAAAACGCGTGAATGAAACGGTTGAAAAGTGATGTTTGACAGCTCATACGCATAAAGGAGTTCAATGGAATTCTTGATCTTTAAGAAGACATGTCAGCCTACGATGATGATCTCGGATTAAACCGATGAATTAGCATGGGGTGCTAATATAGGTTCCATCACCTCAAAATGCCGAGTTAATAGAACCTAGGGGGCAGTTGTGGGGATATATTTTTGAGTACCAGCACGTGACAAGGTGACGCCGACGTGTCAGCCGAGGTGCCACATGTCCAGGTCATGACGCCGAGGTGATCTTGGTTAAGCCGAGGTTATCTCCGAAGATATCGAAATCCGAGATAAGCGGATAAGGGACAAGAGTCCTAGAATGGAAGAAGACTTCAGTTTGGGTAAAGATAAGACTCTTAGGGAGTTTATCCCAATCCTACTGGGAGTCCAAGATAGATAGTAATCCTAAGTCTATTAGAGTTAGGCTCTTGTTGGGACAAGGATCGAGTTAGCTATAAAAGAGAGGCACCCTCATGGGTCTAAGGTACGCAATTTATATTCTGAACAGTGAATTTAGCACTATTAATTATATCTGAGAGATATACTGACTTGATCATCGGAGTACCCCCGAGTGGACGAACCACCGCCGGAATCTTCTCTTTCGACTGAGTTAGCTGTGTGTCATCTATTCCGCCGTGTTCTCTAGCCGACATCGAGTTGGGCAAAGGTGATAGGAAAATCACCCACACAAAACCATAAATGTAATTTCACAGCTTCGTATTCACAAAATAAACTACTCTCATTCTCCAAATAACTTCAATAATACAACTTAGAATTGGAGAGTTAAAACAACAATTTGATAATCAAAATCGCGGTGGCGGTGCAGACTAATCTGAAATCAGTGAATCTGTGAGATTTGAATCGGTGAATCTCGATACCTCCCCGGTGCAGATGGTGGTGGTGGTGGAGCTTCGAAATCGGTGAATCTGTAAGATTTGAAGGTGAGATTCAAAATAAGGGTTTAGAGAGGGTTGAGAGAGAGGCGACGTAAGGATTCAATTTGAAGGCGTGAGGGTTTACAAAGGGTTTATTCTCAGATTCAAAATAGGCACGCTTGGCCTACCACAACGTTTTTAAATAACTCCTATTATAAAACAGTGTCGTTTTAATTAAAAAAATATATGATGTTTTTAAAACGTCGTTAAATATTAACAAAATGACGTTTAAAACATGTTAAAAAAACACCGCAAAAACCCTTATTTCCTGTAGTGAAACTAAAACCTTAAATATGACATTTTCTATTCTTGCTAAATCTAATATATTTTTACTTCAGGTTGCTATCAATTCTCTCATGTGGATTCTTAGGGATGCTTCGCTATCTAGTTACCACCAAAAAGTGGTTGGATCTCTCATGTTCATATTTAAGGTTTGTCTACTAACATGGAATATTTGTTTGTTTCTCCAAAAAATTTATTACAAAATTGAACCATTTTCGCACATAACTTTACACAACACTCCAATCCAAATATTACTCAATTAATTTATGCAATAACTATTGTAGCTCGACTTTTTTGCGCTCCTTTTCGGATGGTTTGAAAGAAAGCCCTACAGTTCGGACTCTCGTGGTTCTGAATCTAATCTCACAAGTGCAATGTGAAATTGATAAACACCAAGTAGTCCAAATCCGACAAATCATTTGGAAAATTGATTTTGAATAAAAAAATGCCAAAATTGGACTGTTTTTTCAAATACAGAGTCGCCACCTAAATATTTTATTTTGGAAAAATTTAGGAAACCCATGACTCGTGCCAAAGGCCACGTGTCTGTTATCACCAAAGTTGCCTCGGTTCAGGAACTTGGGTATGAGAGGGGAAGGTCATGAATTGAGCACCCCCGCTCGCCCGATCAAAGATCGGCCTCTACTAATCATGATATGATTTTTTATCAACATTATATGTTCTTATTCTGGTTATTAGGCTAGCATTAATACATGATGCGCACAAGCAAGTATAGACTAGTTTGCCTGAATTGGAACAACTCAATTTCATGTTTGTTTTGTGAAAAGGGTTTGATTTTGCCACTTCAAGTGGGCTTAAAGTTTGTGAATTTGCCACTCAACAAAATGGGCTTAAAAACGTACATTTGTTAAATCGTTCCAATTCAAACAACAAGCCTTCATCCGCAGGCACTCAAACAATTTTAGCAAGTAAGCATTTAGCCTTATGGCAAGCATGCTAGTCATGGCAAACACTCACACTCATGCAAATATACTAAAGCATTAAAAATTCACCTAGTACTCCAAGCTAAGATAAAACAAAAGAGTTAGAAAAATATGCATGATTCCTAACTGTGCAATATGTCTAATGCAACTCATGCAATATGCAATTACTAGGCTCGGCTACTAATATGACATATGGATTGATTTTGATAACATGTGGTCTAAGCACATATTCAGAGAAGTATTGAAATGATAATACAGTTTAAATGATGCGTCGTGCCTCCGTACATGCAATACAAGATGAATGGATGCAAGCATAAGGTATGCTAATTGAAACATATCCCTAATCTAACCATTAAAAGTAGTTAAATAAAAGGGAGAAAGACGTGGGGTTGGAAGACATACACATTATTACAACATGCTCTCACGAAGGAGATTCCGAATGAATAAAGCTAACTAGCTAACTAATTAAAAATAATTATTACAAAACTTGAACGAATAATTAACTAACTATCTAAGCTAATTAATTAAGAATTTAACTAGGCTAAGCTAATTAAATATTATAACACAAACTAATTAGCTACAACTAATTAATTTACAACAAATAAATAATTAAATGCTAATTTAAACTAATTAATTAGCTAACTAGTCCCGCGAAGTGAGGGAGGCCCATGCATGCTCGATTTCCACCCGAAGAACGTCCGCTGTCTGCCCTCGAAAGCCTCTGTTTGCACAACCCTTGCACTATTTCCTTCTCTAGATCAACTCTGCCACGCTTCACAAGCACACTGCCCAAAATTCACTAGTGGCCGATCGCCGAAGTGGTGGTCCGCCGCCACCACCGAGGGGTTGTCGCCCAACACCGATGGCTCATCAAGTTAGTAACAAAGGGCCTACCGCCACCGATGACTCATCTTTTTTTTTGCAATAGAGGGCAAAGAGAGGGTATTCTCATAGGTTGTATGTCGTGTATCCCTCCTGATCATCAAAACATCTCAAAGGAGTAATACACTTGGTTCCAAAACTATAAATCAAGCAATTTCATTGCATGATGGCCAAAGAACCAGGGTGTACAAGTTAATAAACGTACAAATAAGACTCAACAACCGTCACCCTATCATGCATGATCAAGGGTAATGGAGACCTTGGAAACTTGGCACATTTCATCACTTTGAGTATGAAATGCCCCAATTTCTTGTGTTCAAATTAACGTCCGATTGAACACATCAAAACAAAGCCAATTTCTTATCTTGCACACTTTTAGTTTTAACTTTTAGTTACTCATTTTAACTTACCAATCCATTCTTTAACCAATTAAGTCCATTAGTGAGAAGTCCCCTAAAGGGAAGGAAGTGTCAAACAAGGGGTAGTTTAAGACAAGAGAGAGATGTAATGCCGTTGGTGATGAACCCCCAAAAAAGGATTAAACCATTAAGCAATGAACCTCAATCTCAAGCTTAAACTATCCTAAGGTTGAAACTACCCTCAAAGAAAATAAAGAGTGAAGAAATGAGGGAGATTGCAAAGATTATGCTTGCTAAAATGAAGTGAGAAAAGCACTAAAACGTGCAATCAACTCAAACAAGTTGTGCCTAAAGGCCTAAAACACCAAGCTTGTGAGGACTATTACACTATACTATGCAATACAAGACTCAAATGCAATAAACAACCAAAAACAAAGACAAAATAGTCTAAAATAGAGCCTAAAGCATGCTGGAATTATGCTACAAAAAGTTAGAAAATTAAGCTAACACATGGAGCTAACTAGGCTAACAAACAAGACACAAGGAGAGGAGGCTAACCCCTCCAATTTTGGACTTCAAAACATGGTTTTTCTTATTGAGAATACTCTGAAATTCAGTGCTAAAAACCCAAGAAAAGATAGTTTGAAGGTGGTAAACAAAGGTGAAAAAGCTTTAAAAGTAAGGAATAAAAAAGAGTGAGATACCCCCCCTCCCAACCTTAAATGCCCTAAAATACCAATTTCAACCCACAAAAACAGAGTTTTTTGTGGCCCAAAAATAGCCCAAAAACAGTGGAAAAAGATTTTAAAAAAAAAGTATACAAAGCAAGCTTAAAAGACAAGTAGTATACCTCTTGAAGCAAAGAACAATTTTAGGCACTAACTCAAGCTAAAACTACCTTCAAGAGCTCCAAGAAGGCTTCAAGGAACCTCAGCTCAAAGATGATCAACTTTGGTTAAGGAAGTGTAGGCAAAAGTATAGTATAAGTAGACAAGTGTGCACAAATTGGCAAGAGAGAGAAAAGTAGAGAGAGAGAGAGAGAGATTTTTGTTCCAAAATTTCTAACCTTTAAAAATAGGGGAGGAGACCCCATATATATAGATAAACAAGCATTTGGTTGAGAAAAATCCATCCATACACGTGTATGGAGATGAAGACAATTGTGCCAACAGCTGGAACAGCTGTCAACAAAATATCTGAAAAAAGACATTGGTGGCTTGAAAGTTTTGGTCCAAAACAGGGCACCGAATGGATGGGGTTTGAAGCCTCAAAGACAGGGTATTCCGCCGAGGACTTCAAGCACTAAAATGAGCACAAAAAGTCACAATCATCGAGTGCACGAGCGATGACATCCAAGTCTTGGGAACGATAAAAAATGGGGTGTCTATAATTATTTTATATTAAAAAAAAATAAGGTTATCACACATAAGCTAAAGCTTTTTCCTTAAGTCTTCATCATCTTCCACCTTGTCACTTTCAAATTTTAGCAAGTTCTCGGGTCAACCTAGCACAATCAAAAGAAGAACTCCATGAAACAACAACATACAAGATTTCTAAAAATTATAGTATTTGAGCACAAATAACAATTAACGTTTTCAAGAACAAGCAAGTGAATAAGAAACTGCACCAAAATATTTTACAATTAACCACAAGATACATCTTTAGTACATTGACAGCAAACTAAATTCCAAGCCTTTAGACACAAAGTAAGTTTGTCCATTTCTCATTTTAAAAGTATGTCTCAAGCCTCAACCACCCAAATCTTGCAACACTCATAGACAAAAGAATTAAAGAAATATAAATTTAATAGACCCATAGCAAAGATACAAGGGAATTGACAACTCATCTCAATTTAAAGCTTTTCAGCCAACCAATTTCAATCTAGTTTAAAGACTCCATAAAGTATATTGGAAACAAGGGAGAAAGAGGGAAAGGCACAGATTTAATGGTTATAGAACCCCAATGATAATATAGCGATCCCGATTTTGCCCCGACCTTCATTGTGTTCCGAACTCGGGTTCCGTGATTGAATATTGTATCCATGTCTTGTTATTCTCCTTTGACTCTTTGTATTTGAGTTTTGGAATATGTTGCATAAGTTTGGAACAGGTTGGTTGTTAGTTGGTCTAGATTGTTGTTGCCCAGATTTTGGCTTCTTGCGCTCGAGCAAGCCTTATGTAATTTGATTCTTCGCTCGAGCAAGGTTTATTGTGCTTGAGCGAGAATTAGGAGTTCTCAGGTTTCCTTCCAGACGTAGCATTTCTAGAGAAGATGAAGTTCTTCGCTCGAGCGAGGCTTCTTGCGCTCGAGCGGCGGTGCATCTCAGAAACTTGTGAAGCTTTGTATACTATGCTCGAGCGAGGCTTCTTGTGCACAAGCGAGGTCACTTGTTGTGTCTGGTCGCTCGAGCGACAACTCCTTCGTTCGAGCGAAGATCGCATATATCAGTTCGCAGCAGAACTTTTCTGCATCACTTTTTGTATCTCTTTCACTCAAAACCCTAGCCCAACTCCTTCTCTCTCTAGAATACTCTCTCTCTCTCTATAAATACACCTTGATTTGGAGATCTCTCAACCCTAGTCCCTTTATTAAAAAGATAGAGCATCTTGTGGGCTTCCATTTCATCCGAGCAAAATCGAGTTTGGACATCTTTGAGGTTTCTTCCATTCTCCCTTTGAGCTTCTACACTTGAGGTAGGGATACTCTACACTCTAATATGAGTTTTAACCTAGGTATTTGTTGTTATGTATAAATGATGGGATTTGGGAAGGTTTTGGTGAAGTTAGGGTTTGGAATCAAAATTGAAAGAGGCATTTTCTATGTTGATCTCCAAAATGACTATAGGCCTTGTGTATGAAATTTCTCTAGTGCTAAAATGATGGAATCTACTCATTTGTCCGAATTTGGGGAAAATGAGACATTTGCCCTAATTTGAGTTAAATAAATTATTTTGTATAAATGATGAAATTGATATAGGAAATATGAAATTGGGAAAGTGTATGAATGAATGGTGTAGTTGGATTTGTTAAATCACTCACCTATGGAAATTTGATAAATTATCTGTTTAAAAGATTGTATATCTGTTTAGAAATATCTGTGTTAGGCTATCGGTGGAGGATAGCTATTATTGTTGTAGAAACTGCATGTGGATTAGGTGAACTGAAACCTATTGTTTAATATACGTCATTGAATATGACGGTATGTTTGAGATATTGTATATGTGTCGCGGATAATCATTGTATATGACGGTGCTTTTAATACATTGTATTTGTATCATTGTTGGGAGGAGATAGGGGATGTACTTCATTGTTTGGGAAGAGATAGGGGATGGACTCCATTTAAAAATTAAGTTGGCCGAAGTGTCCAGGGTGAAAGTCCCAAAATCTTATGTTTATGGGTGCCGATTCCCTTGGATGTGAATTCCATAAAATGGCAAGAAATTGAAATGTTTGAATAACGAGTCAGTAAAATTGTGAATCAATGAGTTGTAATCTCATTTGGGGTTGTTTAGATAATAAGGAACTTCGTTCATAAATTGATTTAAAATGGATGGATGGAAATGGATTGAGATGTGAAAATCTACATTGAATGGTCTTAGAAAGAATATAAAGTGGTTATGAATATTGGAAATAATTATACTTGGCATTTATATCTTAGTTAAATCGCATATATATTGTGTTAGAGAAGCCCACCCTACTTGAGAAACCATTTTCAGGTATGGGTGACATGCCATCTCCAAGGACATAGCTTGGGAGGACTAGGGCTGAAGACTTCATTTTTGTTATGATGTGTTTAAATATAATTCAAGCCGAGGGCTTTACATGTATAGAGCTTAGGACTCTTCTTTTGTTGTAACCAAGTGATAACTTGGAAAAATGTAAGCCCGTAGGGCATTTATTTTGTTGTTGTTAATCTAATGTTACATGCTATAGATTCATGATGGATATTTATGAATGTATAATGCATGTAATACCCCCTTTACAATATAAACTTTGATGAATGAAGTATACCATTTTATTATGTTTATAGACCTTATGAATGGATTATTTATGTTGTATTTTGAGGGCATTACAACTTGGTATCAGAGCGTACCGGGTTTGAATACTTTGGGTATGTGGGAAGTGGTTAGTACCACAATGGGTTTGTCTCACTTGTTAGAGACTTAACTATGGATGTTATATGCTTATATGATAGCATGATTATGTGATTATATGGGTATGGGACTTGATTTTTAGGATGTTCATTGGGTCCCTTTCTGGGAGTCCTGTTAGAAAGGCACTTGATCACTGCCGTTTCTAACTGAAACTCTAGCAACGCCACGGGATGATCATTATCCGGAAATGAAATCCGTATGTGTTTATGTAATTACATGCTTATGTGGAGTGAATTATAGTTGTCCATCGTATTACGACGCGAGTGAATTAGTTTCGGTACATTTGTAAATGTGCTAATGTCTATCGTTACCTTTATTAGGATGTCAGGACAAGGTCATGGTGGTAGGCATGGTAGGCATAAAAGGCATGAGATGCATATACCGGATGAAATTCTGACACAAGAGGAAGGAGTTGGTCAGGCCAACGTGGCTAAACCGGTTGGTCAACAGGCCATGGGCGCCTTAGCCCGTGAGATGGCCGGAGCATTGAGGGAATCCATGGACATTCTCAGGGCTGAGAATCAAGTCCAGGCCCATGTAGTTGAAACAAGGCCATCATTCTTAAAGATGGAGTTCTTCCGGTCGAATCCGGACGAGTTTTTGGGTGATCCCAAGGAGCCATTGAAGGCTGACGAGTGGTTAGAGTAGATGATGAAGACGTTTGAGATGCTCAGCATCGAAGACGAAGGTTTGAAAGTGACCTTGGCGTCCTTCCAGCTGAAGAGAGACGCGAGTCAGTGGTAGAAGTATGCACGGAGGCGCATTAGAGGGACTTAGGAGGCCTTTGTTGATGTTTTCCAAGACAAGTACTTACCTGCTACAGTGAGGGAGAAGTTGAGGGATCAATTCTCCAAGTTGGTGCAGTTGAATACACCAGTGGCTGAGTTTGAGGCCACCTTTACTAGCTTGTCTAGGTTTACACCGGAGTTAGTGGCGACCGAGGAGCACCGATGTTTGGAGTTTGAAAAGAGGTTACGGATCGGACTCATGTTCAGGGTGGCCGAATCCATGATTAGAGACTATAGGCGCCTTGTGGAGGCTGTAGCCCATCTTGAGACTATTATGCATACGGAGGATGAGAGAATGAGAGGCTCAAAGAGGAGTCAGGATGGTCAGGGGGACAGTAAGAGGCAGAGGGGTTCTAATCCTCAGCAGTCACAGGAAGCGCATTCGAGGTCTACCTTTCTAGTACCGTGTTCGGGTTCTGGGAGAGGCGGTTAGGGAGACATCACTTGTTTCAAAAGTGGTCAGTTAGGCCACAAGTCTCCAGCTTGCCCACAGAGGGGATGAGGGCAGCAAGCAGCTTCATCTTCGGCTCGTTCTCAAGGCTAGAGTCAAGGCAGAGGCCAACCACTCACTTGTTATCAGTGTGGGCAGGCGAGGCATTTGAAGAAGTTTTACCCACAGTTGGGTGGCACACCTGATGCATCTGGTTCGAGGCAGACACAGAGTCACCAGCCAGCACAGTCAGTACAGGTGCATCTCATTCATTTATTTCGTCTACATTTGCATCTCTTTTGGGGTTGGAGTTGGCACAGTTAGCATCTCCTATTTGTGTTGTGTCACCTGTTGGGGGTGATATGGTTTTGAAACAGGGTGTCGGGGCTATGATATAGAGGTCGCCGATCGTCGGCTTCCTTTTTCTTTTGTGTTGATGGATATGTTTGGTTTTGATGTTATTTTGGGTACGGACTGATTATCGTCATACCAGGTTGTTATAGATTACTACCGTCAAAGGGTTACTGTATGTACCTTGAGTAGTGATTGCTTTATTTCATGGGAGACTGAGTGGATAGAGTCTTAACACCAGTGTATGGTTCGTGTGGAAGGAGTGAACTTAGTTGTCTTCTTGCTAGCTTTTCGAGTAGTGAGTCTGACAAAGTTCAAGTTAAGTTGCCAAGAGTGGTTTGCGAGTACTTGGATGTCTTTCCCGAGGATCTTATTAGCTTACCACCTCACTGAGAAATCAAGTTCTCTATTGATTTAGTGCCCGGTACAGCACCGATTTCCATGGCACCGTATCGTTTTGCACTAGCTGAGTTGAGTGAGTTGAAGGTTCAACTCCAAGAACTACTAGATAAGGGCTTTATTCGCCCTAGTACTTCGCCTTGGGGAGCACCGACTCTCTTTTCTAAAAAGAAAGATGGAGCCTTGCGACTCTGTATTGATTATCGAAAGTTGAACCGAGTTAAGAACAAGTATCCAATGCCTCGTATAGATGACCTGTTTGATTAGTTGAAAGGATCTCGTTGTTTCTCCAAGATAGACCTAAGATCGGGTTACCATTAGTTGGGGTCAGGGAGGAGGATATTCCAAAGATGACATTCCGTACGCGGTATGGCCATTATGAGTTTTTAGTGATGCCTTTTGGGCTAACCAATGTACTGACTGTGTTTATGGACTTGATGAACCGAATCTTTCGAGAGTTCTTAGATCGTTTTGTAGTCGTTTTTGTGGATGATATTCTGATTTACTCACCCTCTACAGAGGAGCACAAGGAACACTTGCGAGTGGTGCTCGAGTTGCTTAGAGCCCATAAGTTGTATGCTAAGTTCGGGAAGTGTGAGTTCTGGCTAAGAGAGGTTAAGTTCTTAGGCCATGTAGTATCTACGGAATAGGTGACTGTAGATTCATCCAAAATTGAGGTAGTGCAAGATTGGGCATAACCTAAGAATGCTTTCGAGATTCGTAGTTTCTTGAGGTTGGCCGCGTATTACCGCCGGTTTGTAAAGGATTTCTCCAAATTAGCTTCGCCTTTGACTAGATTGACGAGAATATGGGTCAAATTTGTGTGGAGTGAGACTTGTGAAAAGTCATTCCAAGAGCTTAAGGTTAGACTCACCACCGCTCCAGTCTTGATTATTCTAGAGGTTTGGGTTATTTCGTGTATTGTGATGCCTCACGAGAGGGTTTGAGTTGTGTATTGACGCAAGAAGGAAAAGTAGTAGCCTATGGCTCATGGCAGTTGAAAACATACGAGAGAAACTACCCTACTCACGATTTAGAGCTAGCAGCTATGATTTTTTCCTTGAAGATTTGGAGGCACTATCTGTATGGTGAGAAATTTGAGGTGTTTTCTGATCATAAGAGTCTAAAGTATCTATTTACACAGAAGGACTTGAATTTGAGGCAGAGAAGGTGGATGGAGTTCATAAAGGATTATAACTTCGAATTACATTACCATCCCGAGAAGGCCAATGTTGTGGCCGATGCCCTAAGTAGGAAATCCATTAGTAGTGTAGCTTGTATTGCTATCCGGGAATGGGAGATGTTGGGTGCCCTTGGTGAATTTGACTTGCATCTGGGTGAGTCTATTCACTACAACAAAAAATACATTTTATAGCATTTTTTTATAACATTCTTTTGAAAATGCTATAAAATGTGATGCATTGGTGGCATTTTGTAATAAAATAGCATTTGGTGAGAACAATTCAATTTTTATAACATTTAATATAATTTTAATAGCTTTTCATACATGTTGTGAAATAATCCGGAAATTCAAGATTTTAATTACAATGTATAAATGCTATAAATAAAAATATAATGCTATCAATTATATATAAAACGAAAAGACCCAGATCTTTTGCGCTAAAATCTAGCGCCCTTATTTTTCAGCAAACCCACTCCCAAATCAGTTTCCTATTTTTCCTCTCATTGTGATGATCAACAACAATGCTTCTAATGCTTCTAGGACTACTTCTTACTCTACGATTCTGCGATTCTGTGAAGCATTGTGTTGTTTAAAGGTAATGTTCTCTCTCCCTTGCGATTTCGTTCATCAATTATTATATATATATATGTACTGATTATAGTTTCTATTTTTTTTTTTTGTTTATATGAAATCCTCTAAATTAATCTCAAGTACAGCAGAAAGAGAGGATTTTGGGAACAGATTGTAAGTATTATTTCTCTAATTTTTTTATATTGATTGATACATGCATGTTGTTTTTTGTGTATAACTTTTGGGCTGGATTGATTTTTCTTGTGCGTGTATTGTCACACCCCAAGCTCCGTGACAACGCCGCACACTCATAAAAGTGAGCATGCAAGGCTAAGAATCCAATCACATAACCCACAATGTAAAATACTCAAAATAAATCCTTAAATTGTCATAATGCTAAAATCCACAAAAATTGATTATTCTTATCGTATGAAATTATCCACCAAGTCCACTAACAAAATCCATTAACAAAACAATAATCCAAGTACTTAAATCATAGTTCTACTCTTGGCACATTATGATAATTTTCCACCAAGTCCACTATTAAAATCCATTAACAAAATAATAATCCAAGTACTTAATCCATAGCCCTACTCTCGGCACTCCCATATGTAAAAATCCCGCGCAGCTCTACTCTTCAGAATCTGAAAAAAAAAAATAAGGGTAAGCTAGACAGCCTAGTAAATAACCAACCATCACTACCAGCTGGATCAAGTATATCAAAAAAAAGTAAATAAATAGTAGATAACCAATAAATATAATTTTTGATACAAATCAATAAATGACACGATTATTTGTAAGATGGTTTCATAGCTGAAAATAAACAGGGTAGCAATACATTTTAATTAAAAGTCAATGGGGTAACTCGATGAAATTTCGTTATCCAAAATTTATAGATCGATATTCAGATGGTTCAATGATCGATTCACAAAACCCAAGTCTTAATGACTATGGTCACTTAGCCCGTGACAAGGCCCAGAACCACACATAGGCCGGTGGTAAAGCCCCAAAAGAAACTAGTTTCTGTGCCAATAAATAACCCCCATTGGCTAGGGTCCAAATCATAGTCAGACTAGAGTGATGTTCAAAAAAATTCAAACAATACACAAATTTTAAATAAAACATTCGATATTTTTAATAAACGCTTTAGTACAATTTTAATAGTTTCACCAAATATTCAAATAATTTTCATAATAATATTCGATGTTGTTTTATACTTGACCCATATTTTATTTTAAGAGAATGTAAAATGTATAAATAAATATTTATGATTTTAAACGATTCGATAGGAATAAAAATAAACCAACAAAGGATAGAGGGTTACTTACCTCAACGCTTAAAATAATATTCCAATACTAACTCTAAACACCCAGCTCCACCACTTCAATCACACAAACCTAATTAAATATTATACCACAAAATCAATTATTATTGATCACCATGATGCATCGATCATTCTTTTCTTTATAATATAATAATCTAATCCTATAGTCTACAAGTAAATTCCAAAACCCCAAAATACATACACCGAATCAACATACAAGATATTATGTCTAAAGAAATAGTTAGGAGTACCATAAAAAAAATCTTACCTCCAAGAGATGATTAGATCAAAATCACCAATCTATGAATCTTCTTTCTTTTCTTTTCTTCTTTTCTTTTCTCTTTTTTTTTTTTTTTTTTTTCCTCATCGCTAGATTCGCCGCAGCAGCCCACAACATCAATAATACCTCTATTTGTTTGTGCTTCTATGATTCCAAGACCTAAAGCCCAAGTGGGCCTATACCCAATCTCTCAAAATTACAAACTTAACCATCTAAGTAATAAAAATTAAAAAAAACCACCTCATAACTAATTCCTTGACATTACTAAAATGACCCATATAAATTAATTTAATTACTACTTCATCCAAAAATAATTCCACACATAAAAAAATTTGGATTTTACATGTATATATATGTGTGTGTGTGTATGTGGATTGGGTTTTGATTTTGCTGATTGTATGGATTGGGTTTTGATTTTGTTGATTTTGTTGATCACAACGATGCTTGTGGAGACCCCAAAGTGTAGTCACGCAGTCCCCAAAACCATTCACCACCATTGTTAAGAATATATATCTCTCTATTCTAAAACAGAGATGAGATACAAATCTATATGACCCAATAACCAAAACAAACTACACCTTTATTCATAATCTTCATCAGATTTAAATAAATTAAATTACATGTGTACTAAACAACAATCAGAATTTAAAGAAATAAAGAAAAGGAGAGAAATTTGTTTGATTACAAAAATCAAACTCTAAATAAAAATAAAATAAAACAATAAAAGATTTTATTTTGTTACAAAAACAAAATTAAAATCTGATTTTAATAAACAAATAAAGAAAATGTAAAAATAATTTAATCAACTTACTTGGTTAAATACTTGGAATAACTTTTCGATCAAGTCCAAGTGTTGAACACTGTGTCCTTAAGACAGATTCGCCCTCTCCAAGGTGCTTTCGTAACTTGGACGTCTATCTCCGTGATGAAATGATCTTATCAACAATTAAATGCAAAGACTACAATTTAATTGTTCGTTTAACACACTAAGTGTTTACACTCTTTCTTTCGTAAATAAAATGCAGCAATATGGCGTAGATTTAAAGCAGAGATGGAATACGAAAATTGGTGTGAAAAATCCAAATGGGAGGCTGGTCTATATATAGATGTATTGGTGACTTTTGGTTTTGAATTGAACAGTATGAAACTCGTTGGTTTTGAACTTTGAACTGTTAATTCAAACAGATAGCAAAGCAGGAAGGGCCCTGTTGGGTGTGCGTAATACCAAACAAATTTATTTCGAAGGGCCCTGCTTTTGGATGAGCATTAAATCCAAACTAATTTAATTGCTTTAAAAACGGAAGGGCCCTGCTTTGGATGAACAAAAATCCAAACCATTTATTTGAATTAAATTCAAATGTTTTTGGCCCAAAAGATTAGTATTGGGCGAACAAGCCCAACCCAACCACACACCAAGCACCAGCCCAAAGCCCGACCGGATCGACGGACGGCATACAAGGCAGCGTGTGTGGTGATTTTGAGTCCAATGGGTCTAGCCCATTTTGCCCATAACCTCTCCTCTAAAACACTTGGTACCCCTTGGGGCACACCCCAAGTACCAAACCCAAGCCTTATAAACCCTTTCAAAACCTCCCATCAAATCAATGTGGGACAAGCCTTATTCAAACCATATGAATTTCCACCAAAACTCCATTTCCATGGAGCACACTTTGGCTTCAATTTCCCATTCACTCGTAATGGTTTTGAGCAACCAAATATACCACGTGAATCACAACGCTGCATAGAACGCGTTACCACTTTGACCCGTGTAAACAGCATACGGGCCCACCTAAAAATTAGACCCAACTTAGGATAAAATTCGTTTTACCTGAATTTACAACCATTTCCAACAATCCCCACATGAATGGAATTTGATGACAACGAAATGCAACAATATGCAGACTTAACGAAGAGCATAAGTCGAAAAATATCTTGCATCAGATAGGTAGTTTTCGCCTTGAACCTTCCCTAGTGATAACCTATCGGACTTCTTGGCTAACCAATGGACGCGATGCCTTGAATTGTTCAAATTGCTTGTGTAAGCCAAGACAATAGATTTCACACAAAATATTTTCTAACACATCGTGGTTCTCACTGTTGTGTTCATTTTGGCCTTGAACGCTCCTGGTTTTCATGAGTGTTTCTAGAGAATGTAGCCTCTTTCATTCTCATAGAACCGGCCCCAGTTCAACACTTATATAGGTAATTCTTATTATGAGTATCTTCTTATACTCGTCTTGATGTTATGCCTTAATCAAGATATAAGTAATCATTAAAAGCAAAGCTTATCCTTATGCCCCTGCATACAACATATGTTGCAGATATCACTCTCACCATAGGAATGAGTAGGGAATTTTAATCCCTTGGTGATTTCTGGTGAGCCATACATAACTTAGTTGTCCCTTTGAACTTAGTTCTTGGGATCTCCAGTCATATAAGTAGGGTTACCATTATGACGACTCTTATGTAATAGGCTTTAATCCCATTCCCTTCGATGAACTATACACTAGCTCTTTTGTCAAACCTTTTGTAAATGGATCCGCAATATTCTCTTTAGATTTTATATAATCTATTGAGATTATTCCGCTTGACAACAAGCGCTTAACGGTATTATGTCGACTTAATATGTCGTGACTTCACCGTATACATATGATTCGCGTCTCGCCTATTGCGTATTGACTATCACAATGAATGCAAATAGTCGCACAGTGTTTTGGCCACATTGAATGTCTTCTAAGAAGTGACGAAGCCATTCTCGCTTCTTCACCGCTTTGTCTAAAGCAATGAACTCGATTCCATTGTGGATCGTGGCGATGCAAGTTTGTTTCAGGATTTCAAGAAACAAAGAAGACTTCTAGAGTAAAGACATATCCACTAGTGGATTTTGAATCTTTAGTATCCGATATCCAATTGGCATCACAATAACCTTCGAGTACGCCGATATCGAGTAAAGTTCAAACTATGATCACGAGTAAATCTTAGATATCTAAGAACTCAATGATCGCTTTCCAATGGTCTTCTCCGGTTACTAGTGTACCTACTCGGTTTATCGATAGCATAAGCTATATCAGGACGAGTACAATTCATTAGGTACATTAGGCTTCCAATGATTTGGGAGTATTTTAACTGAGACACTGCATCACCTTTATTTTTCGATAAATAAAAACTGATGTCTACAGGTGTCCTTGCTAAATTCAAATCATCCTTGATAAATTTATCAAGAATTTTCTCAATATAATGAGATTGAGATAATGCATATCCGTCAGATGTTTTAGTTATTTTCATTCCTAATATAACATCTGCGACCCCCATATCTTTCATATCAAATCTTTTGTTAAGCATTTGCTTAGTTGATTTGATCATGTTTTGACTGCTTCCAATGATAAGCATGTCATCCACATAAAGACAAACTATGACATATCCTTGGTCAGTGTTTTTAACATAGACACATTTGTCACATTCGTTTATCTTAAACCCATTAGTAAGCATTGCATGATCAAATTTTTCATGCCATTGCTTAGGTGCTTGTTTTAATCCATAAAGGATTTTACAAGTCGACAAACTTTCTTTTCTTGCCTCGATACTACAAACCCTTCGGGTTGTTCCATATAGATCTCTTCATTTAGATCACCGCTTAAGAAAGTCGCCTTAACATCCATTTGATGTATTTCTAAATTAAACAACGCCGCTATAGCAATAAGCATGCGAATGGATGTTATTCTTGTCACAGGAATATGTGTCAAAATAATCCAGACCTTCCTTTGTCTCAGAACCTTTAACTACAAGTCTTGCTTTATACTTGTCAATTGAACCATCTGCTTTCATTTTTCTCTTGAATATCCATTTATATCCAAGAGGTTTAGAACCCGTGGAAGATCCACCAATTCCCAAGTATGATTTTGCATAATGGATTCAATTTCATTATTAATGACCTCTTTCCACAAAGGTGCTTCAGACTGTCATTGTCGCTTTAAAGCTTTGAGGTTCATTTTCTAACAAGTATGTCGTAAATCTGACCAAAGGATTTTGATGTTCTTGCTCTCTTACTTCTTCTTGGTTCATCATCGCTAAATCGTTGGTTGAGACCATTACTAGTCTCTTGTGTTTGATTGTCATTAGTCTCTTGACTTTGTGTACAATCATAAGTTCTTTTCTGTGAACTTAATTCTGTCCTTTCTTGTAAGGAAAGACATGTTCAAAAACACAAAGATTCCTTGACTCTATAATAGTGTTCACATTTATATCGTATTTCGATTTATAAGTCGAAACCGATATGCACTACTATTCGAGCATAACCAATAAACACACAATCTACTGCTTTTTGGTCCAATCTTAGTCTTTTAGGAACAGGAACTTCACCTTTTGCCAAACACCCCCACACTTTTAAGTATTTGTAGGAAGGTGGTCGACCTTTCCACAATTCATAAGGAATGCTTTTAGTTTTCTTGTGGGGTATTCTATTAAGAACATAATTAGCTGACAATATTGCTTCCCCCCACAAGTTACGTGGTAAGCCCGAACTTAGTAACATGGCATTCATCATTTCTTTTAGAGTTCTATTCTTCCTTTCAAAGAATTCCATTTTGTCAGGAGAATAAGGAGTCAGAGTTTGGTGAATAATGCCATGTTGTGCACAAAATTCATTTAATGGTGCATCATATTCACCACCCTATCACTTCTAACCATTTTAATGGTTTTACCAAGTTGATTTTCAACTTCTGTTTTGTAGAGTTTAAACATATCTAAGGCTTCATCTTTACTTCTAAGTAAATAAACATAACAATATCTTGTGCAATCATCGATAAATGTTATGAAATACTTTTTGCCTCCTCTAGTTTGAATAAATTTTAGATCACATACATCAGTATGAATTAATTCTAGAGGTTCAGTTTTCCTTTCAACTGATTTAAATGGAGCCTTAGTTAGTTTTGCTTCTACACAAACTTCACATTTATGATTAGGATTAATTTCAAACTTTGGTATATAATCCAAACCAATTAATCTACGCAAAGCATCATAATTTACATGTCCTAATCTACCATGCCATAAATTTGACTCAAGAATATAAGCAAAAGATGTGTTATTCTTATTCATAGCAACTTTCGGTACAACTATTATTAAATTCAATTTAAAGAGACCATCACTCATGTATCCCTTACTAACATACATACCACTCTTTGTTGATAGAAATTTATCAGACTTAAAAGCAAGCCTAAAACCATTTTTACTGAACAAAGAACCAGAAACTAAATTCTTCCGGATGTTAGGTACATGCAGTACGTTGTTGAGGGTCAGTTCTTTCCTTGATGTCATCTTCAAGATCACTTTCCCTTGTCCAACCCACTGAGAAGTAGAAGAATTTCCCATAAAAAGTTGCTCACCATTTGCGACCTCATTGTAGGTAGTGAACATCTTCTTGTCCGCACATATGTGACGAGTTGCTCCAGGTCAACCCACCATTCTTTGGGATTTCCAACCAAGTTAGCCTCGCACACCACAGAGAGGTTGATGTCATTCACTCGTCGAGATGTAATCCAATCATCACATTGGCTTGATTGGTGGTCTTCTTGCTTGTACTTCCATGATCCTTCTTAGGGCGGCAAATGTAAGCTCGATGTCCGCCTTGCCACGCTTATAGCATTTTCCTTTGAACTTCTTGTTGCCATTGTTGTTGCCTTGTTTAGGACCATCTCCAAGAACTTCCTCTTTTTGTTATGTGGTTTTTGAACTTGTTCAACCACATTAGCCTTGGACTCAATGGGATTTTTCCCATGCCTCTTGTCAGCCTTTCGGTTATCTTCCTCAATTCTTAATCTTACAATTAACTCATCCATGGTCATCTCTTTGCTTATGTTTTAAATAATTTTTAAAATCTTTCCAAGCCGGTGGTAACTTTTTCCACCAAAGCAAAGAACTTGGAAAGATTCGCTAAGAGACATACCTTCGAATGAATATCATGCAAAATTATCGAAAATTTTGAACTTGAGATATTACCGCTTGGGAGTTTACCATTACAAAATCTAGAAATCTACCGACGACAAATTTCTTCGTGCAGATCTTCGCTTTGTATTTCTTCTCCAAAGAATCCCATAATTCTTTTGCTAACTTCAGAGGATCAGATACATTATACAAAGATGTTGTCAAGGCCATTGAGGATGTAGTTTCGACAGAAATCAATGTTTCCAAGCATCTACAGGCAACAACTTGCGATCACTTTCACCCTCTTTCAATCTTTGGAGCCTCTTCATGAAGAAACCGGCCAAATTAAGAGTTGTAAGATAGAACAAAGATCTTCTGGCCGCCATCTCTTAAACTCGCATCAATTAAATTTTTCCGGTTTTTCTCCATGATTGATTGGTACATGAACATGGTTCGAATAGGACCGATGTTGGTGTAACAACAGAGTACCACGCCGATGCGCTTTCAGTAGTAGCCATAATTTCGATTACAAAAATCAGAAAAATTAAAACACAAATTAATTTTCTAGTTACTAAAACCGTAAAATAAATTATAACACAAAATAATTCTATTTTCCTTGTTACTAAAACAGAAAAATAAAATACCAAAATAATTTTCTCGTAATACCAATTAATATTCGAAATTGTTAATGACACCAAGATCGCACTACTAGTTGTCAAAGAAAAGAGACAAGATATTACTACTATCTCAAAATAGCATAAATCACTATTTGTTTTTCCAACCGTAATATTACTTTGAAAAATGTAAAATTAAATACAATGAAGATACCAAAAGGAATCATCTTAAGATTGTTAGGCAATCTTCATCAGATGAATAAATTAAATTCTGTGTACTAAACAACAATCAATTTAAAGAAATAAAGAAAAGGAGAGAAATTTGTTTGATTACAAAAATCAAACTCTAAATAAAAATAAAATAAAACAATAAAAATGATTTTATTTTGTTACAAAAACAAAATTAAAATCTGATTTTAATAAACAAATAAAGAAAATGTAAAAATAATTTAATCAACTTACTTGGTTAAATACTTGGAATAACTTTTCGATCAAGTCCAAGTTGTTGAACACCGTGTCCTTAAGACAGATTCGCCCTTCCAAGGTGCTTTCAGAACTTGGACGCCTATCTCCCAGATGAAATGATCTTATCAACAATTAAATGCAAAGACTACAATTTAATTGTTCGTCAACACACTAAGTGTTTACACTCTTTCTTTCGTAAATAAAATGCAGCAATATGGCGTAGATTTAAAGCGAGATGGAATACGAAAATTGGTGTGAAAAATCCAAATGGGAGGTCGGTCTATATAGATGTATTGGTGACTTTGGTTTTGAATTGAGCAGTATGAAACCTGGTTTTGAACTTTGAACTTAATTCAAACAGATAGCAAACTAGAAGGGCCCTGTTTGGGTGTGCGTAAATACCAAACAAATTTATTTCGAAGGGCCTGTTTGGATGAGCATTAAATCCAAACTAATTTAATTGCATTTAAAACGGAAGGGCCTGCTTGGATGAACAAAAATCCAAACCAGTTTATTTGAATTAAATTCAAATGTTTTTGGCCCAAAAGTATTGGGCGAACAAGCCTAACCACACACCACACACTGGCCAAGCCCAGCCTCGGACGGACGGCAAGTGGCGTGTGGTGATTTTTGAGTCCAATGGGTCTAGCCCATTTTGCCCATAACCTCTCCCTCTAAAACACTTGGTACCCCTTGGGGACACCCCAAGTACCAAACCCAAGCCTTATAAACCCTTTCAAAACCTCCCATCAAATCAATGTGGGACAAGCCTTATTCAAACCATAAGGAATTTCCACCAAAACTCCATTTCCATGGAGCACACTTTGGCTTCAATTTCCCATTCACTCGGTAATGGTTTTGAGCAACCAAATATACCACGTGAATCACAACGCGGCATAGAACGCGTTACCACTTTGACCCGTGTAAAACGACGCACGGGGCCCACCTAAAAATTAGACCCAACTTAGGATAAAATTCTGGTTTTACCCAGAATTTACAACCATTTCCAACACACACAACCGAACAACTCTACATTAAGAGTCCATAATTGCAATTCAGAAGTTTATTCAGCATACTCATACCAGACCCACCTCTTTTTATCTTATTTATTATCTAAGTTGGTTGCTCCCCACCATTAATCATGGTGTCTGCAATTTTCATATATAATAAATAGCAAGTCTGATAACTAAATAAATAAAATATTTGTTGTATATTGTATGTAATTCAAATGGTAAGAGTCTAGTTTATCAAATTTAGAGTCATAAGTTCAAGTCACACCCTTTTCTCTATTGTTTTTATTTTTATTTTTATTTTTGGGAATAGAAAATTGGAAGTATAAAGAAAAAAAAAAAGTTTAAAGACACCAAATAGATGCTCAGAAATATAATACAAGTTGAAAAATGATTTGGCAAGTCATTTTCAGGAATGACTTTTTAATATATATATATATATATATATATATTAACCTTTTGGTGAGTGGGATGATTAGTAAAAGAAACTTAAGCTTTTGTCACTTCTGCACAATGATTAAATGATGAATTGTTTAAGAGTGTTGAGATCATCATGCCCCATAAAACTTTATGACATTTCTAAAGTGTGGATTGTGGATACAGTTAATCTCTCTTTTATCACACACGGTATTGAGTGCAATGGTGACAACTCTAAATGAGATGGTGATAAGATGGATAGACAACAGGTGGAGTGGTCTTAACCCCTGCCCCCATTTGGAGCTCTTAATTTAGTTCTTAAAAGATAAATCAATTATGCACAAATAACACGATTTATGTGATGCACTCAAAATTAGGGTTACGTTTACAATTGCTATGAGTTTATTATGATAAAAAGGTTATAAGAGATTTCAAAGATAATTATCTCACTTTAATTATAGATACATAAAATTTAAAACAATGTGTTATTAGGCCACAAATATAAAAAATAAAAAAAAAAAAATTCTCTATTTCAAAGTTAGATTCGCGATCGAATGTTAGGGTTTTGCTTATCAAAATTCACATCATGCCATGGTATTGGCTTCACACTAATGAAATGAGAGATTAGTTTGAAGTTCAAGCCAGCGAATCAGGTGGCAGCATCCCATTTTTCCAATTCACACTGCATCTAGATATTAAGCACATCTCTCCATACTTTTCAAAAATATATATATTTTTCATTTATTTAAATCATTTGTCTCACTCTCACAGAATAAAAAAGAAAAGAAATAGAAAGAGTCATACTGGAATAAAATAGAATAGAATTGAATGATTATATTCAATTTATTATAGTGAACTACTTTGTCTTGGAGTCTTGTAAGGTTAATGAAAAAAGTGAACCATTCTCGTCTTCATCTTATTAACTTATTATAGTGTTTGATTTCACCATAATAAAATAGAATCATCATTCATTAATTCATTTTTTTTTTTAATAACCGTGAATAATAATTCTATTTATAGTACAATTTTATATTTTTTTTTATTGAACAAAACATGAAAATAGGCATATATTAGAACTAACGGTTCGCACATGCGATACGTGTGCCATTTAAATAAGTAAAAATAAAATAAAATATTTATTATATATAGTGTGCTACTCAAGTAGTAAGAGTCTTCTTCATTTGATATAAGTCCAAGGTTCAAATCCCCTCCTCTCTTCTATCTATTTTTTTTAAATAAAAAGTGGACACGTGGTAGCATAAGAAACTAAGGCTTTAGGACACCATAAAAGATGTTCACTTTATATATAGTATAGATATATATGGATTGGGTTTTGATTTTGTTGATTGTGTGTATTTATAATTTGTCTGTTTGGTTTAGTCTTTAGGTCAGCCGATCTGCTTTGGTCAAAAAAGTTATGTTTTGTTGATCTGCTTTGGTTTAGTCTCAAGGCTTATGGCTCATGTTGGAGGATTTTTGTGGCCTTATTAGTCTCAAGGCTTAATGTTGTTTGGTCTCTCTTAGATAATTGGTTGATTCTCAATGTTGTCGATTTGTGTTCATGCTGATGTTTAGTCTGTCTTAGTTGCTGCTAATGATTAAGGGCTGATTGCTGAATGTTGCTGATTTGTGTTCAAGGTCAGATTAGCCTTTTGGCTCAAGGCCTCTATCAAGGACTTCCCCTTTTCAGTCACTGATGTAGTTTTCAACTGCTGACATATTAGGGGCTGATTATGAGTCTGCTTGTTCTGTTGTTCTGTTTTGCTCTATTAGTTAGAGGGTTGAGCTGGAATTGGTCTGCTTTTTTTGATCAACAAAACAAAACTTTATAAATGAAGAAAGCAAAATATGGTAAAACTTACATAAAAAAGATGGAAACTGCAAAAAACATCAACGCTAACCTTAATAATCCCAACTAGGTTGGCACCACTAAGGAAGCACAAACATATGCGAGCACTAACCTAAAGATTGGTGAGAAGCCAATCAAGAGGAACCAAAATTCAGAAAAAACAACAAAGCAAATTTACAAAGAAAGTATACATGCCGCAATAAACCATAATACACCTATAGCATACACACTAAGACAACAAACACCTACAAAGATACACACGAAAACAAAGAACACCGTAACCCCAAAGCAGAAGCTACACACCATCATACCATAGCCAACTTCAATGCCCTTCCATATCCAATATAATGCAACACACCTCATCGAACCTTTCATGGCAATTAAATTTCAATCCGTAACCAACCACATTCGTAACCAAAGACATCGACTTTTGGACACAGAACCTTTCATGGCAATTAAGTTTCAATCCAGAACCAACCACATTCACAGCAGCTCTAAACTTAACAAATAGATTTCAATCCAGAACCCACTACACACAGAACCCCAGCGCAGCACAATAGCAGAATCCATCAAAGTGCAGCTCCACCCTAATCAAAAGGCAGCATAACAGCAGCAGAAGACATGAATTCCCACCAGACCATGATTTTACCCACTAAATTCCAAGGCTAAGACCAAGGTATTATAGCTCAGAACCTACCAGCATGATTTTACCCACTCAATCCAGGTCTTAGCCTCCATCCAGAACCAACTAGCAGATCAGGTCTTAGTCTCCTACTATCTGCACAAACCGGAATTGGTCTACTGATCTGTTTAGTTTAGTCTTAAGGTTGCTGATCTGTTTGATTTAGTCTCTAGGTCATTGCTCGTTTTGGCGGTCAAAAGTTATGTTTTGTTGATCTGTTTGGTTTAGTCTCAAGGCTTATGGCCCTGTCTGTTGGAGGATTTTTGTGGCCTTATTAGTCTCAAGGCTTAATGTTGTTTGGTCTCTCTTAGATAGTTGGCTGATTGCTGAATGTTGCTGATGTTTAGTCTAACTAACCCCATAAAAAAAAAAGAACTATATATCAATGAAAACAAAAAATGGGCAGTAACATAGTAGACCTGTTCAGACTAAGAGAAAACCTAGGGAGAATCCAAAAAAACCAAGATATAAAAAGAACATCAACAAACCTATAAGAAAGCCTCCAAGATAACACCCTAACAATACCCAAAATACAATGCAAAACCTTAACAGATAGGGCAGCATGTTGTGAACAAGATGATATGTTCCTGGGCCCCATAAAAGAATATGTGGACCATGAATATATAATCAGCAAAACAGACCATATGGATTAAAATCCCTTGCACACCCCGCAAGGGTAGGTTCAAAAAGGAACTAATATAATCAGCAAAACAAACCATATGGATTAAAATCCCTTGCACACCCCGCAAGGGTAGGTTCAAAAAGGAACTAGAGAAATGTCCAAAAGAACCCAACAGATGTATACAGTTCAAAGAACAACAAATTTTTTCACTCCTTAGGCGCTTACAGAAGCCACAAACACTGTCCCCTTTCTTCCAAGGAAGAATGCCTCCAACAAAGAGAAGACTTTGGCCTACATGATGTTGCCACACTTTCCAGCAGCCTCTGTGTAAATTACCATGCTCCCATGATCTAGTACAGTAGCGGCCATGCACCCTATCACCATAATTCCAAGATTTAATGAAACCAACAAAGGGTAAAAAAGCTCCTTCACAGTGCTTCCACACTTTCCTGCAACCACTATGCTTGTGATCATGCTTCCTCAAGTTGGTAGATCTTGTCCATTACAGATGGTTGCATGAGTACCACCTATACTTAGGATAGCTAATCACATAAACAAACAATTCAATATAGCACCACACAATATATGAGCTCACTTCTCTCAACCCACAATTTAGAATCTCACAACACTCGAGGTCTTCATCTCCTAGTACCTGCACAGAATGTAAGTAACAGTAGACAAAAATAGATCAACACTTAATATGGCTAGTGAAATTTTGATAAGAATTTTTATCTTTCTCACAAAACTCTCAACCCACTGATTTTGGTTTCCCTCACTCACAGACTGCATGTCTTGCTTATTCATGTACCTACAAAATGAGCAAACTTGAGAAAAACAGTCAATCTGTGCTACCATCACTTAACCCACATATTAGTGAACTCCCATCTCTCATTCCAAATGCTGGAGTTTTCAGAATGGTGTGGGGAAGTCTCCAAGAGCTCAAGAACCAACTGTCACTAGGATGCATTTTAAGATTAGTAATAAACATCATATGAAATCTAACCATATCTGCAATGCATTTGATAACAACCTCTACAAGAATTTGCTCTTTTCTAAATATTATATTATTTCTGACAATCCACAACTGGTACACAGCACAAGCAAAGGCAAGTCTAGTTATAATTGCACTGATGGATTTACCTCCAGCTAATTCGGAAACCAGTTGGATAGTTTCAGGCCAGAGAAGGCTAGGCCATTAAACATTAAGCTTGCCTTTAACACAATCCCAAACTCTACTAGAGAAGGGACAATAAAAAAATAGATGGTTATGGTCCTCACAAGGACCATTACAAAAGACACACTCAGAGGATTGAGTAGCACCAAAAAGTTAGTCTATCCCCTGTATTTATTATATGTATTTTTATTTGATTTGAATATTGCTTTGCTATTTATTAGATCATATTGTTTTATGAAAATTCATGTATATTATGATTCTATTCTTTATTGCATTCTTGTTTTTTTACTCTAATAATATGATCTTCTCATTACATATAACCATTTATAGGCAATTTTATATTTTTGCCTTCTTATGAAAGTTAACGAAATGGAATTGATGCCTATAATACCCTTTTAAAATATTCATTACAATTATCACAAAATGGCTCAAACCTTAATATAGCCTTGGTATAGCATTGCCTAAGACTAAAATTTATAAAGGTCATGTTCGAAGACTTGTATATTTATGTACCATAGTTTATTAAGAAATCCCTATTTTCACTATTTAGATGCACTTCTATTTGTGTGAAATTTCTCCACCTTTCTGATCTAAACAACTATATGTATTACTTGGCCATATTAGGAAAGGAGTTACTTCATGATTAATGATGAAGAAAGATTGGGTGCATCTTAATAGGTAATGAAATTTTTATTTGGAACCTATTGTGCTTAAAATATTCATTCTCAAATTTCTTAATAAATTTGTACTTTGAATGGTAAAATAGAACTACAGATGAATACATGAAAGAAGCATGGAATTTTGTGGACATGGCTAAAAGGAATGCAAGGTATCCAGAGAAGATTATATGTCCTTGCAAAGATTGTCGAAACTTAAGTCACCATTGTATTGAGGTTGTGTATGAGCATTTGGTCATAAAGGGAATGGATGAAACTTATACAAATTGGTTTCATCATGGAGAACAACCAAATGTCAGTGATAAACCTGATATGGAAATGTTAGGCTCATACAATTTATTTAAAGCTGCATGTGCGCCAGATGACAATTATGAAAAGTTTGTTGACGAAAGTAGGGATGAGGAATTTTTCAAATCATTGGAAGATGCAGAAACCCCATTATATTTAGGTTGTGAAAAATACACAAAGTTATCAGCAATTGTAGCTCTTTACAAGCTCAAAGCTGTAAATGAATGGTCTGATAACAGTTTTAATAAACTCCTGGAGACATTACATGATATGTTACCAATAGGAAACGTCATTCTGGAGGTTGTATACTCTGTGAAAAAATTTGTCAAAGCATTTGATTTAGGATATGAGAAGATTCATGCTTGTGTGAATGATTGTTGTTTCTTTAGAAAAGAGAATGTTGAAATGGAGAGTTGTCCAAAATGTGGTTTTTCACGATGGAAGGTCGATCAATGCACCAATAAAATTAAAAAAGGTGTTCCTGCTAAAGTGCTAAGATATTTTCCTATAATCCCAAGGTTTAGAAGGATGTTTAGGTCATCACAAATGGCTGAAGATTTAAGGTGGCATTTCGCTCATAAAAGTGAAGATAGCAAGATGCGACACCCAGTTGATTCTTGCTCATGGGACTTGGTTAATAATAAGTGGCCACTTTTTTCATCAGATCCTCACAATCTTAGACTAGGTCTAGCAGTTGATGGTTTCAATCCATTTCGTAATTTGAGTTCTACATACAGTTGTTGGCCCATGATGCTAGTTGCATATAACTTCCCACCATGGTTATGTATGAAAAGAGAAAATGTTATGTTGACATTATTGATTCCAGGGAAAAAGCAACCAGGTAATGACATTGATGTATATTTACAACCACTTATAGAAGACCTACAAGAGTTGTGGAATAATGGGGTGAATATTTATGATGCTTTCACAAAAACAGTTTTCAATTTGAGGGCAATTTTATTATGGACAATAAATGACTTTCCAGCATATGGAAATCTCTCTGGGTGTACTACAAAGGGTAGAATAGCATGTCCTATATGTGGCAACAATACATATTCACAGTGGCTAACATTTAGTAGAAAGTTTGCATACATGAGCCACAGGTGCTTCTTCCGCCATCTCACCCTTTTCGAAAGAAAAAAACTTGGTTTGATGGTAAGGAAGAAAAGAGAAGAAATCTTAAAATCATGACTGGCAACAACATTTGGGCTTCTATTAAAGACATGAAGAATGATTACGGGAAGAGTGGAAAGAAGAAGCGAAAGCGAGATAATGAACCTATTCAAACATGGAAAAAGAGGTCAATTTTTTTTGAATTACCTTATTGGAAGGTAATTGTTATTGACTATTTTGATATATCTTATCTAATTTTTTATTTTTATTTTTTTGAGTTTTTGATAGTAGCAAATTGGTAAGTGTTTTTATAATGATTTCTCAGGAACTTACATTACGTCATAATTTAGATGTAATGCATATAGAGAAAAATGTTTGTGAGAGCATCATTGGCACCTTGTTGGATATCAATGGAAAATCAAAGGATGGTCACAATGCTCGTAAGGATTTACAAGAAATGGGAATACGACATGACTTGCATCCAAAAGACCGTGGGACTAGAACATACCTCCCTGCAGCTGCACATACACTATCCAGGACTGAAAAGAAAATATTTTGCAAGAGGTTATTTGACCTAAAGTTACCTGATGGGTATAGCTCAAATATTGGGAATTGTATATCGATGGAGGAATGCAAGATTATAGGCCTGAAATCCCACGATTGTCATGTTCTGATGAAACAATTGTTACCTGTAGCTTTGAAAGGATTAATGCCAAAGGGACCAAGAAATGCCATACTTCGGTTGTGTTCATTCTTCAATAGAATATGTCAACGAGTCCTTGATAGAGAACAAATAGCTGCCCTTGAAGAAGAAGTCATTGAAACCTTATGCATGTTTGAAAGGTTTTTTCCACCTTCATTCTTTGACATCATGATTCATTTAACGATTCACATAGGACGAGAAGCACGATTATGTGGACCAGTCCAATACCATTGGATGTATCCCTTTGAAAGGTGAACACCTATTTTATGATTATTAAATATGACATGTGTCAAGAAGTATGATTTTAATATGATGTTCATTTTTCTTAAGATATATGAAGATACTCAAAGGATATGTTAGGAATCCTGCACGACCTGAAGGCTGCATCGCAGAATGCTATCTTGCAGATGAGTGCATGTTATTTTGCAACAAAAATGTGAAGACAACTATTGAAGTAGATTATCAAGTAGGCCGCAATCAAGATTTTGATAATGATGTGATTCTTGAAGGTCGTCCAATTTCAGGTGGAACATCAATCACATTGAGTGATGAATTGTTAGAAACTGCACATCATTGCGTGTTGTTCAATACAGCCATAGTGGAACCTTATTTGGAGTAAGTATGATAGAATTTCCAATGCATAATTTACTTGGTACCTAATATCATTTATAAACCACTTATCCATTTTGGTTTCAATCAGGATGCATTTAGAGGACTTAAAGCAATCAAACAGGAGCCTTGGTCTTCAAAAAAATAAAAGCTTACTTTTGAAGCGACATGCTGACAATTTCGCAGCGTGGTTAAAGCAAAAGGTTACATGTTATTTCAAATTATTTTGTCTAGAAGAATATGATAACATAATATATGAATTTAATCCTTTATTTTTTAACAGATTTAGTTTCATACCCCATCAACTAATGAGTTGGACAATAATGAGTTGGACAAACTAAAATGGCTTGCATATGGTCCTAGAAAGCATGCAATGTCCTATAATGGATATATAATTAATGGGCAGCGATTCCACACAAAGGAAGCAGAGAAGTCAACTCAAAATAGTGGCGTTTCCATTGAAGCTACAACCATGTGCAGAGCAAGTGCAAAGGACACTTCTCAAGTTATTGATGTCGTTGCATATTATGGTGTGATCAGAGATATAATTTTATTAGATTACCATACATTTCAACTTCCAATATTCAAGTGTGATTGGGCAAATATTGGACATGGTGTTAGATTTGCAGATGGTTTTACACTTGTTAATCTACCCCAAGGTGAGAACCAATATCAGAGGGAGCCTTTTTTATTGGCCTCACAAGCAAAATAAGTATTTTATTCGAGAGAAACCGATTCATCTAATTGGTATGTTTTACTAAAGGCACCGTCAAGAGGCTCTAATGAGTTGGAAATGTATGATGAGAACGCGGATATGCCTTCTAGGCCACAACACGTTTCATCACTTGATTTGAACATTGATGATGACAATGACGAAGGCAGTTTTGTGAGAGAAGATTGTGATGGAATATTGGTGTGATTTGTGTGCTACTCTTGAAAGATTGTAGTTTTTATCTCGAGTTTTTTGAGTTTATAATGTTATTTTGAAATTTCTTTATCAAGCACTAATTTGCATTCTAAATTTGTTTCAGAATTATTTATGGTGGGTTGAAACAAGAAAAAGAGTTTTAACTTATGATGAATGTATAATATGACGCTTTACAAGTTTTTAGTTGAAGCTTTTTGGGAAATGATGGTATATATACAGGTTTTTTTTTTGCTTGGTCATTTCTATCACTTTTTTAGCCTTTATGTATTTATAAGGTATACAACTCAATTCTTGTTTCAAGATACTTACTTTATTTCAATTCATTTCTCTAACTAAGTTTGGAATTTGATGCTATGTTATTATTTTGTTGAATAGGTTGGCTACAATGGTTGCTAGTTGTAAAGGGAGGTTACGTCCTAGGGATACATCAAGTGAAGTCTCTCTTGAAGGACCATCCAACCTCTTGCCTCAAGATTCCCTAGAAACTGCTGCAGTTTGTACAGAGGGTTCACAAAATCTTAAACGAAAAAGGGGCCTTACCAAATTGAAAACAATTGCAGTGGATGGCGGAAGCCGAATTGAAATGGCGTACAATGACTTGGGTCAACCAATTGGTGATGGATCGGTCAAATTATCCTCTTTCTTAGGAGCTCTTGTTCGAGAGATCGTACCTGTAACACTTCCTGATTGGAGGAAACTTCCTTTGGGGATGGGAGAAGTCTTATGGAAATCTATTCAGGTGTAATATACCAAACTTAAATATCTTTGCTTTGAACATAAAATAATCATAACATTCATGCTAATATAACTTGCAGGTAAGATTTAAAGTAGATGAAGAGTGGCAGAAAGATCATATATTTATGTCAATGGATGATCTTTGGAGGGCTTCCAAATCAAGATTAGTTACCAAAATAAGGAAAGCATCAAACGAAGAAGAAAGGCTTAAAATACGACCTGATAACATCAAATCAATTCATGAGTGGAAGGATTTCTTGAAGGAAAAGACAAGTGAAAAGTTTAAGGTAAGAAGCTTCTGCAGTTGTCAACATCTGATAAAGACAAATTCTATTGTTATCAATACTATTTTATGAAGGTGAATTCTATTCTTATCAATACTATTATGGAACTCCTGCACTTGTGCATAATCAGAATGTAGACACTTGCATAGATGAAAAAGTTAACAAAGTACCACTTTGGTAAATGGGCAAAATTTGAAAAATAGATATTGTAGCTATTATAATTGTGCATCAGACTGTTAGAAAATTCCATTATGGAGAAATGACTTGTAACAAACTATAAAGAGGGGGAGAAAGGGATTTGATAGAAAAACAAATTACACTAATATGTAAAAATAGTATATGGGATACAGTTTCAATCATTTGACAGCCACGAGAATTGATATCAATAAATGGTACGGTGCAACTAGAAAACAAATGAAGACAATATTGCTGTCTCTTATTTCTTTCACTCACAAGCTTCACTTTTTGTCTGAGCATAAAATATTTTCTGAATTTTCTTGTGTTTGTTGATTGTTAAATCTTTTATGCAGATTTTGGGAGGGACAAACTACTATCCAAAACCTGAAAATGGATAACCAATCTCACCCTCCCAGAAAAAAGTCATCAACCTTAATAAACCAACAGATCCTATGTGACCGCACAATAGACCTGTGTATATGCACACATATTAATGCATATCATAGACAAACCCATCATAGACAAACCCATCTTATCTCACGTAATACATACCAGAGTCGTGTGTTCACTGTTCCTCTACTATAACAAGTCCATAATCCCTCTCTCAAGAGAAAAAGAATAGGTTTGGGAACCATTTCTGGAACTTAACGTTCTTTTACATTCTTCTAGATATTATGTTCTTTAAATTCAAATCTAGAGGGCCCACTCTGAAGCAAACAAAACAATAGAGAAAAATGAACCGTAAAACTAAAGCGAGGGCCCATTACCCTTTTATCTATCTGTATCATCCCTTTGGGTGCTTTATTTCAAGTAGTTTTTGTTCTATTTTGTTGCAAGGGAATCACTAATCATTATTATTGTTTCATCTTTGTTAGGGAGCATGCTGCTATTACACTAAACATGATTGTCTATTTCATTATAATGTTGTATCAATTTCAATAAAATAGAACATTTTTGTTGACCCAAAAAAAAATTACTAAAGTTGATTAATTGCTTTAGGCTAAAAGTGAGAAATTCAAAAAAATTAGAAGGAAACAACTCCCACATACATGCAGTCGCAAGGGATATGCACGGTTGACTGAGGACATGGTAACATCAAATTTCATTATAAATTTTATTTAGTTTTGTTTGTATTTTTTCTGTAGTATGAATTCTTTTTTTTTCCCCCTTAGAAAAACAAGGGTGCAACCTCCTCATCTCTATCTAGAGTTCCTGTCTGGATTCAAGCACATACCAAAAAGAGTGGTGAAGCCATAAACACAACTGCTGCTGAAACTATTGTAAGAACATTTCTCTATTCAATATTTTTTATTTTATTTTATATATATATCTTGATACTCATATTGATCATCCTTATCTACTAAGACATAATAACAATAATATTTTTCAGGATAAATTCAAACAAGTTGAACTTGATGATCTAGTATCATCATCTTTTCTTAAGGTAAAAGAAGATGCTTTTTTAAAAATATTTGGTCGTGAGAATCAGGGGCGAATAAGAGGGCTTGGTAAAGGAGTTACTCTTACTAAATTATGTGTACTCTCGCAAAGGGATAGTTATAAAACTCAAGAAAAAGAAGAAGCTAGTCAATTGAAAGAAAGAGTGGCACATTTGGAGAGCTCAGTTACTCATCTAATGAAAATGAGGCAAGTAGTTTTATGCATTTATTAAATTTACTTATATAGGTTTCTAACTTTTAACACAATTACATTATTGTCTTTCATTTTTTTGTGTCAGAATCAAGCAAGCGAGGAAGGACCAACAATACCTATAGTTTCTCCATCGGTAAAAAATATTATTTACATTCCATTTTACATGAAAGTAGAGTGCACACATGCACGCACACATACATTTCCTTTCTATTAGTATATTTATATTTAGAGATCAACTTTAGATTACCACTTAAGTATCCATCTAACACTAGTAGTAATGTGTTAAAGCATAAATGCAATGACATATACATGGAATTATTGTAACTTTGAAAGTAGAATAGATGCTTTTGAGACAAAGCTAAGTAAAATATATGTGCTACAACAATGCTTTCCTGATTGATTTGTTAGGTAAAAATTTGAAGAATTCAAGAGGGAAAAACATAAGAAAGTTTCAATAGTAATCACTAAATTGGAGTGTTTACATGTTAACATAGTGTATATATATATAGAGAAAGGGGGGAGCTAACAACCCTATATGAGTGACAATTTCTCTTGTTTGTCATTGCCTTGTTACTAAAGAGTCAGAACACTAACACCCCCAACAAGAAATGCAAGTTGCTGGATTGGATAGGGTCGGGAAGTAGTTCTTTGAAGGCGTTGGTCTTCAAGTGATCCAAAACTTTTGTCCATCACATTCCTATTGGACCTAATGCCATGAGAGTATGGGTAGATCTTGCAAGAGAAGCCGGAGCATATTTATGGAGGCCCTCACGACATGACTTACATCGAAGATCTTTGTGGGTACTACGGTTGCATGGCGGTGACAAAGTTGTTATAGAGCGTTGATCACTTCTCTGAGTTAGTAATTTTTTAAAGATTAAAAAAATTACTCTTCATGAACAATTTACATCTTACTATTTTCATTTATATTTTTTCCACCTTGAGAAATGTATTTGTAGGGAATCTAGAAATGTTTTTTTTTTTTTAATGAATAGGCAATTGACCATCGACACAATTCTCAATTCTACACATCGATTCAAAACAACCAAACATTGATTATGAATGATGTTCAGAAATGAAATGGAGAAAACCAAGTTATAAATTCGAGCTAACTCTCAATAACAAGACCCAAGAAGAAAACATGTGGCAATCCATCCCATGGAATGAATTCAGTAAGAACAAATCTCACAATTACATGCAGTGCACAAACTAAAAGGTTTCTTCTCATTCTTCTGCAGCACTAAGATCCATGCTGAGGTCAAGAACCTACAGAGGAAAAAAAAAGCATGTAAGTTAAATAAATAAATTATTAATTAATATTAAAACCCTTAAAAAATTCATTATGGATGATAGAGAGGGTGATGCCTTGGTTCATAGAGACAAGCATTTGTAAGGCAAGAGAATGAAGAAACAAGATGCACAATTATTTGGAAATATGGTGACTGCCACTCTAAGAGATGCATCAACAAAAGAAATGATAACAAGTAATTGAACTTGGATACTAAATCTACAACACAGAATTACTAAATAATAGAGAGCTGTTATTTCCACAGCCCCCTTTTATCCTCCTCCAGACCATTTGAGAGGGCACCCAATGTGTGAGGAGAGACGTGGAAATGGGCGGTCAAACTAACTCTGTATTTATACAATATCTAGAACATAGGATAGAATCATCCAAGATTTCCTTGAAGTCTTGCATGCAACCCAGAGTCATGGATTTATTTAAGAAGGTAATCCAACAACATAAAAAGCAAAAATAATTCTTTACACATACAATGATCCCAAAATTATCCCCACGACTGGTTGTGATGCAAGATGACACCCTCATACTTCAATCACTTGGCTATTTTTTGCACAACTTTCCATCTATATACATGCTTCCAAACACCCACTATCCAACCACCTCTCCCCCTCCCTCTCTCCCTCCCTCTCTGAAATTTGTTGATTTCATGAGTTTCAGTTATATATTGATTTCATGAGTTTCGGTTATGTAGACACGGACGACATGTGACACGACACAAATAGGTCGACACAAACATTTAAAAAAAATGTAGGATGCAACACATGGGAGATACATGTAAACTATATAATTTTATTTTTATTTTTCCTTTTTAATGATATAGACTCCATTTTTAAACTGATTATACTTACTGTGACATGTTGATTATTGTTTTGTAGTTATTATCTTTGGAAACAAGATGGGACCAATAGAAGTCAGCTTGGAAGTTTGTGGGTGCATAAAAAGGAATTTGAATGTGTCATTATGTCTTTACATACCGACATTATGGTTTTAAGTTTTTGTTTTTATTTTTCTGAACCTAGTGAGAGATTGTGTTTTGGTACTTTATTAAGACCATGTTATGACAATTTTATTATTTCTTGAAATTTATGGTGATGAGTTATTTTTCAATGACGATACTGTTTTGTATGTGATGGATGAAAATATGTTTGTTGCATTTACAGGATTTAGGTTTTCAATATTGGTGTTGGAATGGATTTTTATTATATTTATAAATACTAGATGGTAGCATTTAAAATTGCTATCATAATGAGGAATTTATAGCATTAAAAAAATGTTATCAAAAAGTTTGTTGGCATGCTTTATTATAGCATTCTTAGTTAGTTATGATATAGTAAATTGTAACATTACTAGATTACTATAAAAGCAATTTCATAGCATTAACAAACTGTTATCCTTTGGTATTTTTAGTAACTTTCAAATTTTTCATAGCATTCAAAAATTGTTATAATATATTTACAATAGCATTCAACGATAACATTCGATAAATGTTATAAAAAATGATACACTTTTAATAACATGGGCAAACATAGCATTCCAACGAATGCTATTGTTTACTTTCGATAGCATTCATCGAATGCTATTAAATGTGTTTTTTGTTGTAGTGGTTGAGTCTGCAGCCTTATTTTTAGTAGTTGCACAACCCAAACTTGTGAACCGAGTGTTAGAAGCACAGAATGGTGACTTTGAGATAAAATTGCTCTGGGAGAAGATCTCCATTGGGAAGGTGGAGAAGGGTTTGACTGTGTATCCCGACCTGAGCGTGAGATACTGTGACCATTTGTTTGTGCCGAAGTCTTGCCGAGAGGAAGTACTTCAAGAGTTTCACCATTCACATCTTGCAGTGCATCCGGAAGGCACGAAGATGTATCATGATCTGAGTCGCCAATTTTGGTGGAGGAGTATGAAGAAGGATATGGAAGTGTTCGTATTGAAGTGCCTTACTTGTCAGCAAGTGAAGGCCAAACATCAGAGGCCATCGGGTTTGTTGCAACCCTTGCCTATAACTGAGTGAAAATGGGAGCATGTCACGATGGATTTTGTTGTGGGCCCTCCGAGGACTCAAAGGGGTAGCGATGCCATTTGGGTGGTCGTTGATCTGTTGACTAAGTCGGCACATTTTATTCCTATGCACATAAGAGATTCGGTAGATTACCTTGTTGACTTGTATATTCGGGACATAATGAGGTTGCACGGGGTCTCTGTGATGATTGTTTCGGATAGAGATCCACGTTTCACAGCTCGGCTATGGCAAAGCTTGCAGAGTGCCTTGGGCACTAGATCGACTTTAGCCTGACTTACCATCCTCGGGACCAGACGGTCGAGCGCATTATTCAGATCCTTGAGGATATGCTTCGAGGTGTCCTTGACTTTAAGGGGTCATGGGAGACACTTATCCTTGGTGGAGTTGCCTACAATAACAGTTTCAATCGAGTATTGGCATAGCAATCGTTTAAGGCCTTGTATGGCCAACCATGTAGATTGCTGTGTGTTAGGCGAGGTGTGTGATACACCTTTGTTGGGCCCAGAGTTGGTGCGAGAAATAACGAAAAAGTGGCACTTATTCGTAAGAGGTTAGTTCTGACCAGTCGTAAAAAAAGTTATGCCGATTGTAAGAGGAGACCTTTATCATTTGAGGCGGGTGATCATGTCTTTTTGAAAATATCACCTAGATGAGGTTTGATGAGATTTGGAAAAAGTGGGAAGTTATCCCCTCGGTTTATTTGCCTTTTTGAGATACTTGAGCAGATTGGGGAGGTTGCCTATCGTTTGGCGTTGCCGCCATAACTTTCTGGAGTGCATGACGTGTTTCATATTAGTATGCTTCGGAAGCATGAGCCAGATCCATCGCATGTGTTGGATTGGACCGACTTAGAGGTAGACGAGGATGCCTCATATGAGGAGAGACGGTGAGGGTCTTGGATAGGCGGACCAAGTCTTGCAAGGCAAGACAATTCCCTTGGTTAAAGTATTGTGGAAACATCACGGGTTGAGAAAGCAACTTGGGTGTGAATTGGAAGTCAGAGAAATATCCGGACTTGTTTGTTGATGTTTGAGTGTATGATGAGATTTTAGTTTTGTTTATAAACTATGAAAGCATTGTATATGTTTTGGAATTATAAAAGCATTGTATATGTTGAATATGTTTCGGAAACACAAGTTTAATTTGAACATTGATCATCCAGCCATTTTGATCGTAACTGATTGTAAAATTGAACCCATTTAGAACATAATCAATTGCCCCACTGGCACATGAAAATAATTGGAAAAACCCATCAGAAATTAAATTGATCATTCCAAAATGGTGAACCATAATAATAATAATAATATTGGAAGGTTAACTACAAAATCATGTAAAAGATGCTAGACAATTGGTGACTAACAATTTAACAACCTTTTTTTTTTTTTGGTAAAGTACAATATAAAAGTTATGTAAAGTAGAATAATGGTAACAAAATAAAACTGGTGAAATTTGGTGAATTTAAATTTTATCCACCATAGAGTGCTAACTTAGTCACATCCATACAACCCAACATCTTTAGTTCAATGTCCATTTACAATGGACTCATCGAAAAGCACCTGCAGGACGTGGTTTTTCTCATGCCCTCTTTATGTACACCGATAAAAACCATAAAAGTTTGAGAATGAATCTTTTTCATGAGCCATTATTAAAATTGTATGATTCAAACAATCACACGACCATATGGTTTTTAGTCAAATAAGGAACAACTGTTATTGCCATAAAGCGTACAACTTATGTTAGCCAAAAACAAGCTAATGTATGAAGAATGCATTATTGCTGAAGTGGGAGGAGGGGGAAGAAGGGAAATCAAAGAACCAATGAACATGACCAACCCAATTGGATAATAATACTACTTGTAGAGCAAGAGCAACTGCTTCTTCATGCATGGACATCAAGCTGTATATATGAATACAAGCCTGCATCCGCTTTTCCCTAAGGCAAAGGCATAGGGCATAGTTGGGATCATAGAAGAATTCAGGGCCGCTAAGCCATCCTTTGCCAAACTTGCATTGCAGGAAAACGAAGAAGGGCATTGTCATCCTCCTAATTGTGACATGGAAGGAAAACTAATATCAGACTGAGATGCATTTTAAGCATTCATTACTTGTTTTTGTCGAGGAAAAAATCATGCAATAATCTCACTGGTTATATGTAAATAGATAGATCTTCTAAAGAAAAAATGTCTTAAAGAAATTTGTAAGATCAAAGTTCAATGTCACGATGCAATTGTAACTAGAGACTATACGTTCTCCTCAAATCCCATACAGCCTACACATATCCCCCAAAAAAATATACAACCAGGTGAACTCAATTTTATTGGAACATAAGCATCTTGAACCAGTGAAATTCCATGACAAAACCCATTTTCCTTAAATGAGAACCACACTGCTAATGAATCTGCAAATTTGCATTTATTAAATTTGGTAATGGGCCACCTCAATTTTCAAACTCACTGACATGTATAAAATTCCATTTGATGTGTGTCCCCATTCGTAACATGAATATTCCAAACATGTACCAAAAGGCCCAAACCATAACAAAGACAATATCAAAGATTAAAATTGCAACAAAACAAATAGAAAACATTACTGCATTATTAAGTCAAAATAGAAACCACCTTGAGTTCGAGGGGGCAATTAATAAATATAATAGTAAATATATTTTTTTATTTTAATAATTAGATTTGAATTATTAAAAAAAATTCAAGTTCAAATTTAACGATATATATAAAAATAAGACAATTGTGAGAAAAAAAAATAAATTAAATAAAACTCTAATAATAGAAGAATTGAGAATTAAATTTTTTGTTTATTTTTTTAATAATTAGATTTGAAATATTTTAAATTAAAGTTTATCATATCTTTTTGAGTATATATGTATATCCATATCCTTTTTATTTCAAATTTTACCTTTTTTCATAAAAAATAAATTTTTATTAGAAATTAGAAAAAAATGGAAAAGAAGAGTTATAAGATTGCCAATTAAGAACGATAATAATAGAAGAATTGAGAATAAAATATTTTGTTCATTTTTTTAATAATTAGATTTGAAATATTTGAAATTAGAATTTATCATATCTTTTTGAGTTCTATATGTATATCCATATCTTTTTTATTTCAAATTTTATTTTTTTTCATAAAAAATAATTTTTTTTTTAAAAATTAGAAAAAATGGAAAGGAAGATTTCTAAGACTATCAAATAGGAAAATAATAATAGAAGAATTAAGAGTAAAATATTTCATTTATTTTTTTAAAAATTAGATTTGAAATATTTTAAAGTAGTGTTTATCATATTTTTTTGAGTTCTATATGTATATATCATTTTCTTTCAAATTTTACTTTTTTTCATAAAAAATAATTTTCATTAGAAATTAGGAAAAATGGAAAGAAATATTTATAAAATTTGCCAAGTAGGAAAGATAATCTCAACTTTGAAATAATTAGAATTTTTTTATTTATAAGGTTTTTTTATTGAAGATCATAAGCTAAAGAGTGAGTTTCTTGGGTTATTTATGATTGTATGTATGGGTTTTGTTTCTTCAAGCAAGAAGATGTTGAATCTTTATATATAAGCGTGAATTTATGTTACAATTTAATTTCTTGTAGGAGTTTTATGGTTTTTAAAGAGGCTAAAGAGGATTCTACCATGTAAGTGAGCTTTGGACCCCAAACCATGTCCACTCTATGCTTTTGTGTTTTGACTTTTAATCTTGTTCTTGTAATTGGGAAATTGAGTAGTATTTTGGAGTTATGGTTTTGGATGAAAGTTAAGAATGTGAAATTTAACATGTGTTAAAGAGTTTTGGGCTTTGATTTATATGAAATTGAAGTTTAATTTTGAAAATGAGAGGTTCCAAATCAAAGCCATTTTGGATGGTTTTGCCCGAGCCGCATGTCTTGTGAGTCTTCACTGCGTCGCGTGATCTATTTCAACACCAAATCTGATTCTACTAAAAAAGCATGTTGTTCGGCATGTGCGGCCTGTTTCCCAGTGCAGGACAACCATTTTCACCAACTTCAAATAAGCATATCTCTTACATCCGGACTCCATTTTAAGTGATTCTTGAGCCTAAATTCAAGTCCCGGAAGTCTAGTTTCTAATGGTGGTAGTCTCACTCCAAAATTCTAAGTACACAAATATTTATTCCCAAATAGTGACGATTGTTCACTTTCTGTCTACCGGTTTTATACCATTTATTCTTCTAAACCATTTCCCTTTCGATTCCTCCTATTTTCCTAGACATAGATTATGACCTATTAAGGAGTAATGAGTTTAGAACCACCATGGCTAATTGATTAAAGAAAAAGAAAGAGATTTGGTTTTATTCTCATTTTATGCTGTGTGCATTGCGTTTGTAGGTCAACGAGGACATCGTCCCATTATTACCAGAGGCCCAGCACTGTGAGTAATAGTATAGTAAAGATATGTTATTCCTTATCTATTCTGATTAATGTGTGACATGATTCTCTAAATGTCGTACTTTGTTAAAATACACAAGTTTCCAAGAAATGTAAAATGAGCCATGAATAAGAAATGTGAATTGTTTATAATATGATATGGTGGGCCCAAGGCCGTTCTAGTTATCTGTTTTGCTTATGCTATGGCATGATATGAATTGTTCGGTCTTTAAGACCTAATCATTTTAGTATGGCACAAAGTGATGTACGAAACTAAGTGCTACAGTGCGAGTCACCTCTAGGGTCCGTACGAGTCACCTCTTGGATCCATACATACATGAATTGGGCCTAAGGAGAGGTGGAGACATGTCAATGTTCCACCTACTCCGTGATCATATACGATGATACGATATGATACGTTTCGACCTAAGGTCGTTTGATATATGATTGGGCCCGAGGCCGTTTGGTTATACGTGGACCCGAGGTCATTCCGAAACTATGATACAAACATGAATGGTTTTACATCGTTATATGACTCATGTTTACAAAATGTTATTTGATATGCATGAATGAATGTCCTATTTTGAAACGTGATTCTAGTATCACGTACCACGCAAAATGTTTTGTGATGATTTCAAATATACATTCCATTTGAGGAAGCATGGATTTTGATACAATAATGTTTGTTTTAACACGATTTACATTACATTTCAAAATTATGAAATATGCTTTCTTAATGTTGAGGACATCATTCATTAACCTCTTTACTTTAATATTACTCACTGGGCATTAGCTCACCCCTTTATTTTATATATATGTAGGTGAGCCATCACGGACCACCACTAGAGTTGTATCGAGGTTCGTCTCTTTGTCAAGCCGCCCGGGTTATGCCTCTGTGTCGAGGTTTTAACTTTGTATTGGAGAATTGTGTACCTTATTGAATCTTATGTATTTGTGTGTGAGATCAATATAAGTTCTGTGATTATTTGTTGTGGGGCCCGAATATTGGGAGGCGTAAATAGGCCGAATGATGGGACCTGGAAAGTTAAATATTTACATCGCATTCGGCCCCGTCTTATACATTTGAATCCTGCCCTATTCGGCCAAATAGCCGGTTGAGTAAGGGGTTGAGTGGAGAGGTTTGCAGCAAAAGGAGCCGAGTAAATAGTTATACGGCGAATCGAAAATGGGCCTAGCCCTGAGGCCTAAGAAAGAAAAGATATAAATAGAAAAACATCATCTAGAAAGAGGTATGTGAGAATTAGTACACTTAACTTAAAATGCAAGCAATCCAGAGAATAGAGACTGACTTGTCCGTCGGAGTGCTAATTCCGGCACCCCCGACCGGAGTGTTTGTTTCTTTTTAGGTCGTCCAGGTCATCAGCTGAGGATCTCGAGCGTCCCAGTGGATCAATAGAGTATTTCCAAACCACTTTCCCCACATTTGTGTATATGGAAATATATTTAAATGCTTAAATTAATCTAAGTCTTCATGTATACACAAGCTCAATGAGCATTGTCTTTATGTTGTTATTTGCTTCCGCTTAAGGCCCCGTATTCAAATAAATATTTGTGAAATTTTGTTTTGAGGCCTATGTACAGGCCGGTCATGGACCAAACTTTTAGGGGCGGGTTTAGGTCGTGACATCGCACCCTCCAGAACAAGTGGGAATCAACACCAAAGAGACAAGAACAAGAATTTTGAGGAAAAAAAAACTTCCAAGCACAACAACCCAGATGATTAACAAGGCTTCAAGTGATACTCGACACACTAACATGACAAATCCGAGGTTAAACAAAGGAAAAGAGACGGATGGCATACTAGGTCGTCACATTTTCTTAATAGTCTCTGTCATCCATATTTATGCACTTGATAAATATAGATTTTAAACCATTGAATGACAACCGAAGAGTTTGGAGATTGGAGATTTTTATAAAAATACACTTATATTAAATAAACATACAATAAATTTTTAGAAATTAACATAATTATTAGATGCATAATAGAAATAAGGATGCGGGAGTGTAGACACTCCATTTTTTACCGTCCTCAAGACTTGGACGTCATCGTTTGAACACTCGATGATCATCCATGCTCGTGTTCGTTTTGAGTTTCTGAAGGTCTCGGCTGTGCGCCTTGCCTTGGAGCCTCTCAACTTGTCTATTTTGTGCTTGGTTGTGGACCAAGAGCTTGTGGTTTTGTTTCTGAGGGAAGGGGGTGGCTTGTTGGCTAGCCCTATAACCCATCGGCCAAGCCCTGTGCCTATCGGTCGTGCCCTCTCTTCATCGGCCATTAGTGGTGGCTGATCAGCACCTTTTATGGCCGGTCGGCACCCTTTTTGGCCGGTCGGCCATGTTTGTTGGCCGAGGCCGTTTTATTTGCTTTTGCAGATATTTTTGTTCCAGCTGTGACAGCTGGTGAGCACAGATTTCATCATCCATACACGTGTATGGAGGGATTGAACCAAGCCTTTAGCTTATCCAACAAGCTTAGCACTTGGATTTCTATAAGAATGGAGGCCCTTCTCCCTTTCCAGAGGTTCTGAAAATTGGGGATACAAAACATATATATCTCTCTATATATTTCCCTCTCTCTCTCTGTCTCAATATTGCTTAAAAGTGTGTTTTGCCTTCACTTTTGCACTACAACACCTAGTAAAGCACCATTGATTTGTTGCTAAGGTACTAGAGGACCTTGTTTGGACTCTCAAAGTTTGTTTTCTTTGGCTCAGAAGTGCTGGTTTGCTGTGGTTCTTCAAGGGTGAGTTGTTACCCCTTTTAAGCCTTGTTTTGCTTAAGTGTTTGGCCCCCTTTGCATACTGTTTTAGGCCTAGCTTTCAACTGAAAAAATTTCTGATTTTAAGTGCTTAAAGTGTTTGTTTAAGGCCTCTTTGGTGTTAGGGGTGGTCTACCCCCCTTTTGTGCCTTGTTTAGCCTTGTTTTGAGCCATCTCTTTTAGGCCTTTGGATCACCTTTGTTTGGCCTCTTCACAATTGAAATCCAGTGGATTTTCAGTGGTAGAAAGTGTGTTTTGAGGCCTCAAATAGGGGTTGTCCCCCTCCTCTTCTTTGTTAGCTTGTGTTGATGGGCAACCAAAAGAGCATGCATTTCTATCTTCTTGAGGCTTTGTTTGAGCTCATTTTGTGACTTTTCAGACTGCCATAACTCTATTTTTGGCTATCTTGGTCACCCCTTGCATGCTTCTTGTACTTGTAGTATAATCCTACTTATAGCTTTGCAAAGGAGCATGTCTTTCTAGCATGTTTTGGCTCTATCTTAGCATTTTTAGGGCCTTATTCTAACATGGTATAACTCTGTTTTGGGTTGACTTGATTGTCTCTTACATGCTTAATACAATTGTAGTGTAATCCTTGCAAGCATGCTTAAGGTTTTGGCTCATCTTTCTAGCATGTGTTGATTCCATTCCATGTTTTTGGTCATTATTTAGCGTGTCATAACTATGATTTTGGTCGGTGGAGTCACCTCATGCTTGATTTTGGTAGGTGTAGTGTAATCCTCCTTATTGGCCATGTATGCTCCATGCTTCATGCCTTTTATTCTAGCATATGTTGGCTATGTTCAAGCATGTTTTTGGTCTTGTTTTGACCTGCCTTGGGAATATTTTGAGTCATCTTGACCCTTTGGGGCTTGATTGATATGACCATGGTGCAAGTCCCTTTGCTAGCCTTAAACTTTGAGCCTCTTAGGATGCTATGCTTGTGTTATGTGCATGATTTGGCATCATTCCTTACATGATTTCAGAGCATATTTCATTGCCACACTCTCACATTTTCCACTTCTTCAGTGTGTTTGAGAGTTATGTCTTCATGCCTTATTTATGAACCAATGTGTATGCATGCTTGTATTTGCTTTTTGGACTTCATTTTTAGCATGTTTTGGCCATTGTCTTGGCATGCATGAGACTTGTTTGAGGTTGATTTGGTCCATTGAGTATTGCATTACATAGCCGTTGCCATGCTCATGTTGTTTGCATGTTGTTGCATGCTCATGTTGTTTGCATGTTGTTGTTGCATTGTGTTTGCATGTTTGTTGCATTGCATTGTGTTTGGGTCGGATATTTATACAAACAAGAGGAACGAGGGATGTTTCATACTTACAGTGATGAAACATGCCTCATTCCTTAAGTCACTGACACCTTTGATCAAGTATGATAAGGTGGAGGTTCATGGAATCTTATGTGTTATTTGTGTGCATTCATTGACATTAATTTGTGCAACTCGGCCTCTTTGGCCATCATGCATTGAGATGCATGATTGATGGCTCGAGAGCCGAGCACTACACTCCTTTGAGCATGTGACATGATAAGGAGTGTAGTTGCACACACATTTTCTTGCAAATACACTGCCATGCCTCTGTTAGTGCTCTGTTGTAGCAAAAGGAGGAAATTGCAGGAAGCAGTGGCCGACCTACCACCAAGGATGCCCATCGGCTATCGAAATTGGCCAATAGCCATAAACTTTGGCCGATGGTCATTCCTATTGGCCGACCACCCCTCAGAATGTTCCTAAGGTGGATCAGAAGCATATTTGAAATTGGCACAGTTTTCAGAAGTCCAGAAATGTGCAAACAGAGGCATCACGAGGCACGGCAGTGGATTTCCGAGCGAAGCCGACGGAGCATTCATATCTCCCTCGTTTCCCGAGGCCATTTGTTTAAATTTCTTAGCAAAACTAGCTCATTAGCTTAGTTGTTTTGTAATTAATTAGTTAAGTGTTTAATTAATTAATTTGGGTTGTACTTAATTAGCTTAGATTAGCTAGTTGTTCAAATTCATTTGTGTTGTAATAATTAATTAGCTTAGCGTAGCTAGTTAGTTGATGGTTAGTTTTAGGGCTTGTTTCAATTAGCATCCTTATGCTTGCATGCATGCATCCATTCATCTGTCTTGCATGCATCAGGCTCGGCACATCATACAAACTGTATTGTATTTCAATTCCAATTTGAATACATGTATCAATTGTTGCATTTCATATGCCATCTTAGGTAGCCGAGCCTATCTCATTGCATTTTGCATGTGTTGCATTAGGCATTGATAACATAGCTAGGATCATGCATTGATTACTAACTAGCTTTTGTTTTGGCTCAGATTACTAGGTAAGCTTTTACGCTTTAGCATACTGCATGAGTGTGAGTGTTGCCATGTTAGCATGCTTGCCATAAGGCTATGTGCTTAACTGCTATAATTGTTTGAATGCCTGTGGGTGAAGGTTTGATAGCTTGAATTGGAACAACTCGATGATTGTGAGTTTTAAGCCCACTTGAAGTGGAAAAATCATGTTTTTCTAAGCCCACTTGAGGGTGGCAAATCCGCATCTTGGCCTACTTGCGAGTAGCAACTTCAAACCACTTTCAAAAATAAACATGAGTTGTTTTGTTCCAATCCGCGTAATTGAGTCTATACTTGTATGTTGTGCGCATCACATAGTAAGGTTAGATAATAATTAGAATAAGAACACATGTGTTTTAAAAAACAACATATCATGTTAGTAGAGGCCGATCCTTTGATCGGGTGAGCAGGGGTGCTCATTTCAGGACCTTCCCCTCTAGTACCCAAGTTCCCGAGCCGGGGCAACTCTGGTCATGACGGACACGTCGCCTTCGGCACGAGTCAGGGTTTCCTAAATTTCCCAAAAACAAAATATTTAGGTGGCGACTCTGAAATCTGGAAAAGCAGTCTATGTTTGGCCTTTTTTTTTATTAAAATCGATTTTCCAAAACGATTTGTCAGATTTGGACTCTTTGGTGATTTATTAGTCTTACATTGAACATTGTGAGATTAGATTCAAAACCGTGACAGGAGTCCGAACTGTAGTAGCCAGAACAACAATTCGCGCCCTCGCGCGCGGAGCGGAGTTTCGAGCTATCTACAGTTTCTGGCGACTCTGCTGGGGATTTAGAGAACTTGACTCGAACTCATGATATCTTGTTTTGATTACACTTATGTGTCTCTTTGCATTGCATTTGCATTGGTGCACCTAAGACACCGTGTTTGCCGGCTGCTATTCCTGAACAGTTTGTCGGAGGCCACGTGTCATAAGGTTGACCAATTACGGGCTCTGCCACGATGGGAACACAAACCTCTATTTTTACCGGGGCACCCTTTTTGACCATTCGACCTAGTGCATATCGGAAACTGTAGTGACCATTCCAAGCTAGAACAGGTTGCTTACTCGATTGTAGGTTGTTTGAAACTGCTGCATGCATAGTGAAACCTTAGCTCCTGACAAAATAGGACAGGGAAACCCTACCCCTCCATAGGGGTGTTTTGGCTCTTACTTGCTTACTTAGAGTGTGTCTCTACAGGAATGCATGTATCAGTTTGCAAGTTTGGGTATCAGGCCTACGGGCATCAATATTTGAGGAATCAGTTTTACCTGAGGGTATTAGATCTGGGGCAATGATTTGGGAATAGTGATCAGTGTTAAGAACAGTGTGTTCAGCTTACAAATGTCAATTGTGTGTTGTCTTCATTTAAGTAGATTATCTTTGTCCGTTTTTCTGGTTGTTTGTTTCCTTATTATGCTTTATTGATCTTTTTGCAAGGTAGTTTAGTATCATTGCTTCCGAACAGGCAGATATCTCCCAAGCACTCTAGGTTAGAGGTCGAAGACTTCATCAATCCGAGGATCTGATAGACGGACAAGTAGGGCTCCTTTCATTACCACAGTTTGCTAGGCGGAGGTCGATTAGTCACAGTTCATCGATCTGATGGTTACGGATCGATGGTCTTTATCTACCCCACCGGTGAGTAGTCGATGAGGTTTCGTTTCTACCGAGAGATATACTGTTGTTCAGTCAGATCAGCACCTTACGGCCAATATGGAGGACATGATGCGTCAGCTCCAAGAGACTATGCAAGCCATGCGGCGAATCTTGCCCACGAGCGAAGGTTGTGGCACAACAGCGTGAGTTAATTGCCGAACTCTGGCGACAACAACCGCAACAAGCCGGAGCATCTGCTTTGCATCCACCCCCATCCCCACCTAGAGTTCCAACACTCGGGGAGACTACAAACGTCTAGGAAGATACGGACGTCCCAACGGGGCCAGTTTTGCCACCAGTTCTACCATAGATTTCGAAGACACATGCCTTCTCAACGGATACACCATTTGAATTTGAGATGGACCCAACTGCTCTGAAGATGAATAAGCGTGAGAAGCTGTTCAAACGGGCCCAGGGGGTCAATTCCATTCCAGACATAGAGGATGGATACACCGACTCAGCGGTGACTTTGCCGGAGCGGTTCAAGATGCTGCATATAGATCGTTTTGACGGTTCTGGAGATCCCATGGTACATCTGCGGTTGTTCTCGAATATCCTACGTCCGATGGGCCTCTCCAGATTACAAAAACTTTCACTCTTGTCGGACCTGCCGGTGTGCGGCCATCTAGTACGCGAAGTTGGAAGACTCTGTCAAGAGAAGTTGGAAAGAAATGGTTGAGGCCTTCATTGCCCAGAATTCGTACAACACGCAGATCAAGATCACAACTCGTGATCTCGAAACAACTAGGCAAGAGCCAAATGAGGGCTTCTTCGACTTTGTGACCTGTTGGAGAGCCAAAGCTTCTATGATGACCACCGACGGTTGAGGCGGATCAAATCTGAGATGGTTGTCGCAACCTCCAACTAAGCGATGCAAAAGATGATCGTCTTACCTCTCCCTACCTTTGCAGTTACGAGATCGAGTGCAGTTGAGGACGCCACAAAGCAGTCGATTGACCACGAGAAGCGACCAGGAGGCGTTTACCGTGGTTGAATCACGCACGAGTAGTCTTTGTAGCTTCCAAAACTTCCGATGTGGGCATGGTCACCATCACCACATCAAAAACAGCCACCCCATTCACCAGTGCGCCCGGTACTAGCTCACAAACAACCAAATACCCACCCCGGGGTTAGAGGACTTTTTCCCCGTTGTATATGCCTTTGTCCAAAGTCCTGGGGGTTTTAATCAGGAAGAGGTATTTGAAGCCCCTGGAGCCGCACCCATTATTGGACAAACTTAGGCTTCCCGCCTTGACCAAATACTTGGAGAGCCAAAGCTTCTATGATGACCACCAGGCCGGTCGAGAAGGATCAAATACGGATGGTTGTGCACAACCTCCAACCCAAACTGATGAAAAAGATGATCGTCTTACCCCTCCCTACATTTTCGGATTTAGCGAGATCGAGTCTGATTGAGGCGCCATGAAGCAGTGCGATTGACCACGAGAGAGCAACCAGAGGGCGTTTACATGATTCGAATGTAGGCACGAGTAGTGCTGCAGCTGCCAGAACTTCCGATATGGGCATGGTCACCACCACCACATCAAAAAATAGCCACCCCGTTCACCGGTGCGTCCGGTACTAGCTCACAAACAGCCAAATACCCACCCCGGGGTCAGAGGACTTTTTTCCCGTTGTATATGCCTTTGTCCAAAGTCCTGGGGGTTTTAATCAGGAACGGGTATTTGAAGCCCTTGGAGCCGCGGCCATTACTAGACAAACTTCATGCTTCCCATAACCCTTGACCAAATCATGCCTTTCTCACCAACACATGGTCACGACAGAGCGATATAGAGCGCATCATGAGATTCAGGATCTCATCGACAATAAGGTGATTGCACCTCCAAAAAAATCAAATGTCACAACCAATCCCCTCCCACCACATAACCAAGCTCCACCACCCAAACACATCAATCTGATCCAAACTGGGGTCGTGCCATACGACCCTAGCATATATATCACCCCTTCCTACCTACCCAAGCCGGAGGTGTTCATCTCGGACAGCACGGATTTGTGCACGTTGAGCACCTCCCAAACCCAACCTAAACCGGTGGTGGTGACTATCGAAGATAGAACTGGGATGACTTTGGGGGCTGATGGAAATGTGGATTTAGAACCTGAGGGGTCTGCGAGCTTTACGTACAACCCGAGTGGTTATATCACATCAACAGATCGGCTTAAGTCGAGGTTGGAGTTGGGTTAGGCGAGATCGATGAATGGTTCGAGGATGGACCTTGTCGGGGTTAGATGACCTAGCGAGTTGGAGGAGGATATCGTGAATCTGCAATTCTTCAATGAGCGAGGATCCGGGGCGTAATATCCAAGGTTTGATCTGGAGGGTCGTGAGAGAATACATGGTGGCTCTGACGAGCGGATGTTGTTGAGACACCTCGGCGAGAATAGGGGCAATCATGGTGGGATATCAACGATGGCGGAATGGCGAGAATCAAAAGAAATCATAGGAGAGCAGGTGCAAAGAATTATGCTCGAGAAGGCGGTGTATGTCTGACGCCAAAACAAGAGGCTTTATTGAAGAGATTTGAGCTGGAAAAGATCAAAGATCTTGAGAGGGCTAGAAGGCCAAAAGCCCTGCTTGACGGAATGTCTTTGTGAGCACCAAAATAGTTACAACGGAACGAACGGCAATTTGTCTGTCGATTCTTGAAGCGGTATGGTGAGAAGATGACGACTTACATCTTACCCACTTGGCGAAGATTGGGGCAAAACCAACGGATGATACAGGTATATTGAGGAGGTTGACCACATGACTAGAAGTGGGCGGTATTTCAAGCCCCACACTTGGATCAACCAGAGGCATCCGGAAGGACAAAAGAAGCGGAGGCGAAAAGAAAAACTGCTCATGGAGGAGGCTATACTGAAACAGCTTAAGAAAATCCAAGCAGACATCTCTATCTGGGGACTGCTTATGGCCTCAAGAGTTCACAGACAAGCTGTCCTTTCTGCAATGGACAAGGCGAAACTTTCAATTGATACCACGCCCGAACAGCTGGTAGGGCTGGTTTTTCCGGGATGAGCTTCCCCGACATTGACCTTCACTGACAAGGAACTGCGGCCTGAGGGCTCAGATCATAACAAACCGCTCTATATCTCTGTCGAGTGTAGAGAGAAATGGGTACCGGTGGTTCTTGTTGACACAGGATCTACTATCAACGTGTGTCCGTCGAGGACGGCATATGCTATCGGGTTGAAGCCCGCGGATTTTGTGCCTACGGCCCAGGTGATACGGCTGTATAATAACACCAGCCGAGAGGTGATGGGGATTTTACAGATTCAAACTCAGGTTGGTCCGGGGCAACAGGACATTGATTTTCATGTCTTAGATGTTCCCGCCACCTTCAATCTACTCTGGCCGTGTTTGCACCAAGTGAAGGTTGTCTCTTCCACCCTGCACCAAATGCTGAAGTACCCCCACGGGAAGGGGGTGGCCATCGTTTTTGGGAATTGTTCAATCCATCCGCCGCCAGAGGTTTCTACACCAATTCTGGAGATTGAGTATGGCGCGGAGGGTGTGTTTTTTTCAGGGTTCACCCTAGCTGAGGCCCGGGTTGTACAGAATATCCTAGCTGTTGATGAGGGGTTATACGTCAGTGCACAATCTGTCTACCTTATGAACAAGCTCCAGTACATCCCCGGGATGGGATTAGGGCGAAGTGGCCGGAAAGGCGTTGCAGCATCGGCCGAAGTGCCGCACAACCCGTATACCTTTGGCTTAGGTTATCTGCATACCAAAGAGGATTGGACGAGGAAAGGAAAAGAGATGGCCGGAAGAGCCAGAGCCAAGCGGTAGAAACATTATGAGTTAGTGCAGACCTATCAAGGGACCTGAGCAGACGCTTTGTTTGGGAGGGAAGACTTCCGTTCTGTGACTTTAAGAGCCATGGCTAAATCTGAAAAGCGGTGCTTGCGGGGTTTGAGATTTTTGACTTGCAATTGTCAGGGATAGCGTTGCCAAAGAGCAAGCAGACCCACCTTAAAATTTGAGCCGTGCAAGGAGGGCGATTAGAAACACGAAATTGAGATGGGGGGAGCACTGGCTTGTCTACTCTCAAATCCTCTGATTGTACAGGAGTGCTTGGAGGATAACTTCTCGATTTCCATGATCGGGAATGAAGCAGCTGTGTGCCCATCTTCAAACATTCTGGATGCATCCATCGCACCCTCCCTCGTCTGGCAATACAAGGAGGGCTTTTATCGACTTTTATCGGTGACCGGGTTGGTAGTGAGGAATCTGATTCCATTAGTCTGTGGAGTCGAATCGAGTTCAGCTCGTCTGATCTGAGTCCGTATTCTTGGGGTGACAACCGGATGCCAATATCTGTCGGTCGTCTTTTCTTTTTCCTTTGAGTCTGTTGTAACAAAGGAATCGGTAATTGGATATTATTAATGAGAATGAATGCGGTTGTGGCTTAAGTACTTTCTTTGTGCCTTTAATTTATTGCATTAATCAAGACTTTCAAAATTTTGATGAAAGCGACAAGGAAGAAATTCCTCGGTTTTACAATATTTGCTTGATCGAGGCGAGAGAGGTTTGTTAAACCCTTGGTTGATGAAATCACCACAATTAATGTTAGTCTTGAAAAGGACCCATGGTGGTCCAGATCGGGTCCATGTTGTCTTCGGAGGATTAAGCGCTTAGTCGCTTTATTAAAAGATTTCAAAGATGTTTTCGTGGTCCTACAAAGACATGCACGGAATCAATCACGAGATTATGCACGAGAACCCTCTTGACCCGAGGCGGGCACATTAAGCGAAGCTCGAAGGATTCGCGAACTAGGCTCAAGATCAAAGAAGAGGTCACCTGCAGTTGGCGCAGGTTCTCTGGTATCTGAATACCCTACTTGGTTGTATCTGATTCGGTCTTAGAAGGATGGCGTAATCGGGTATGTGTGGACTTGAGGATTTGAACAAAGCGGTCAAGGGCGACTTTCCTCTGCCGCATATTGACGAATTAGTGGACTTCACTGCTGGGCATGCACTACTCTCATTCATGGATGGGTTTTGGGCTACAACTAGATTGATGGCTTTTAGAAGATAGGAGAAGATCGCTTTCACCACCAGTAGAAACCTATTGTTATAGGGTAATGCCGTTTGGGCTGAAGAACGCTGGAGCTATGTATCAACGGGCTGCGACCATGATTTTGCACGATATGATCCATAAAGAGATTGAGGTGTACGTGGACGACATGATTGTCAAGTCCAAGGAAAGAGAGGGCCACTACACTGCCTTGCAGAAATTCTTTCAACGGATCAGAGAGTATCGGTTGCTGCTGAATCCTCATAAATGTACATTTGGTGTTACAGCAGGGAAAATGCTGGGGTTCTTGATCACACAAAGGAGTATCAAGGTCAATCCTTCTAAAATCAAGGCCATCTTAGAAATGCCACCACCGAGGACTGAAAAGGAGGTGCGAGGCTTTCTGGGTAAAGTGCAATTCATAAGACGATTTATCGCAAAATTAACCTTAACTTGTGAATCACTGTTTGGTCTCCTGAAGAAAGGAAAGAAGTTCCAATGGGACGACCGATGCCAAGTTGCTTTTGAGCAGATCAAGCAATATTTATAGAACCCACCTGTGTTGTCACCGCCTAACTCGAGGAAACCGTTGATTCTGTACCTTCGTTATTTGAAATAACAATAGGTTGCATGCTTGCACGAGTCACGAGGACAAAGTGGAGAAGGCTATCTACTACCTAAGCAAGAAAATGCTGGATTACGAGACCCGCTACACTCCACTAGAGAAGGCTTGTCTAGCCTTGGTGTGGGCTACCAGGAAGCTGCGGCACTACCTATTAGCTCACTCTGTAATACTGGTTTCGAGATTAGATCCCATCAATTATCTCTTCAAGAAACCGACACTTACGGGTAGGCTAGCCCGTTGGTTGCTTTTACTTTCCGAATTTGATCTGAAGTACATGACGCGCAAGTCAGTGAAAGGGAGAGCGGTAGCGGAGTTCCTAGCCGATCACCCAGTTGAAGGGGATGAAGCAGTTGAGTATCTGTTCCCAGGTGAGGCCATTCTACATGTCGAAGAAGAGACTTGGACGATGTACTTTGACGGAACATCAAACCAATACGGGTATGGGATAGGGGTGTTGCTGATAGCACCCGACAATTCCCGCATACCCTTAGCATTCAAACTCCAGTTCAAAGTGTCAAACAATGAGGCAGAGTATGAGGCATGTATTGCTGGACTAGAAGCCGCCCTAGAACTAGGGGCAAAACCGGTTGGATGTCATCAGGGACTCGAACCTTATTGTATCTCAAGCTAAAGGAGATTGGAAAGTTAAAGAAGAAAATATGAGAATCTATCACCAAATCTTGGACGTGCTAATTAATCGGTTTGAGAAACTGAATTTTGCTCATCTGTTAAGAGAAAACAATAGGTTCGCTGATTCATTAGCAACTCTATCTTCTATGATAGACATCCCTTTCGGAGTCTGGATGTGTCCGATCATCATTGAACAGAAATTCGTCTCTGACCTCTGGTGATTCTTTGCCATAGATGAGGTACAAGATGAAAACCCCTGGTATTACGACATCTAGAACTTCTTGGAAAAGGAGGTGTATCTACCAGGGGCAAATGCCAAAGATAAGAGGGCAATTCAAAGAATGGCTGCTCAGTTCATCGTCTATGGGGGTAAACTGTACAAGAGAGGTCATCTCGGGATGCATAAGCTATACGTTGATGCTGAAGAATCCAAGCACCTGATGGAGGCCATCCATGGAGGAGAGTGCGGAGCGCACATGAGTGGGGTGATGCTAGCCCGGAAGATCCTTAGACAGGGATATTACTGGTCCACCATGGAGGAGGATTGTATTGGCCTTGTTCGGCGATGCCACAAATGTCAGATCCATGTAAACCGCATGAACATTCCGCCGTCGAAGCTGTATAACATGACTTCGCCATAGTCGTTTTAGTTTGGGAGACTGATGTAATTAGGGCTGTCACTCCGAAGGGATCCAACGGGCATGAGTACATTCTGGTAGCGATAGACTACTTTACGAAGTGGGTTTAGGCCCAATCTTACGCAGTGTTGAAGGCATCGCATGTTGCTAAGTTCATTGGAAACAACATCATCTGTCGCTGCAGGGTCCCGAATGAGATTATTTCGGACAATGGTTCCCACTTCAAGAAGGAGGTGATCGACTTGTTGGAGAAGTACAACATGGCTTTTCATAAGTCATCTACATATCGACGCAAACCAATGGAGCGATTGAGGCCGCCAACAAGAACATCAAGCATATTCTGCGGAAAATGGTGGAAACCTCGAGGGTGGCGGATAATTTGTCATTTGCTCTTTGGGGCTCTGGGACTTCAATTCGAACTTCTACTGGGGCAATTCCGTATTCCTTGGTTTATGGGATGGAGGTTGTTCTGCCTATTGAAGTTAATGTTCCGTCATTATAGGTATTGGCTAAGTGTTAGATAGTTGAGGCAGATTGGCAGCAAAGTAGGTTCGAAGAACTCATGCTCTTTAATGACGAAGAAATTTGAAAGCATCACGTCCGTCCAGGGTTATCAATGAAGAATTGCCAGGGCTTTTAACAAGAAGGTTAAGTCTAGGAATTTGAAAGAGGGGGATCTAGTGCTCAAAGACAACCGAGCTCCCATCCACAACCCTAGGGGCAAGTTCAGACCCAATTGGACTAGCCCTTACATCATCAAGTCTATCTGGTCGAGCGGAGCTGTTGTTCTGATGGACCTAGATGGCCTAGAGTTCTCCCAGCTGATCAACATGGACAAGTTGAAGAAATACTATCCCTGAGTGGCTCGCTAGGCTGAAAACCCGAAAGGGCGACCTAGGCAAAAGTTAGAGCACAGAAAATTTGAAATGATAAAAATTGAGCTCGCAAGGTTGAAAACCCAGAAAGGGCAGCCTTGGCAAAAGTTAGAGCACAAAAGGAGAGTGTTAATACACGAGTGAACCCTAACCAAACTATGTAAGGCTTGATTCCCATCTTCGGGATACGTAGGTAACTTCATTCTGAAGTCTAGCCATAAACACTTCAAAATCAACTTTGTCCATGTGATCATGTTGGTCATCTTTGTCTATTCTGCATTCAAGAGCTCGGTTGTGATCTCCAGTGCAGTGCTATTCAGACTAGGGGCAACTTTCTAGTTGCTGGATCTGGGGCTGTACATCTCAGTGATAGATCTCGGGCGTGTCCAGTTGTGGTCCATATCGAAAATGGTTTTGAAAATTTTTAATAAAAGTTGATTTTGCTCAAATTAATCTTTTTACGACTTAGACCATTTTTGGACCAAACGAAAAATTTTCAGTACCCACAACCTTCAATTACCTTGATTTCAGTACAAAGTTCTCCTACTCTTGAATACAAATTGAAGTTGCTTTTTATTACATTCATAAGAAAACTTGAAAGTACTAATTAAAGCAAATAAATTCGGGGCCTAGTCAGGTGTTCCTGCTCCCCCTCCCAGAGCTTGTGGAAGCCTCTGATGCCAAAGTAGGCCCGACCTGCGCCTCTTCATCAAGCCAAGCTATGCACTCATCAGAAAGGGTGCAACTGAAAGTGGGAGCGGGGGCCAGAAGCTCTCTCATCCTCCAAAGGTGGCATCTTGAGCCAGCTGTCGCCTCGGGCCGAAATGCGGAGGTACTCTATCCCTTCTTCCAGGCAAGTCTGATCATGCCTAAATTGGCCTTGAATCGAATGGGAAGTAAAAGAGAGGTGTCGAGTCAATCATCTGAATGCCCATTTGGTGAGACATGCTATAACTCATCATTTGGGAAATTGAGCGAGGCGACACCAAGCAATGCCAGCAGACGGACCATTGCACATCCATTCGCACCACCATCCCTCATCGGGGCATCGACTAGGCGTCAGGAAGAAATAACCGGATTTGAATATGCTCGGCATGAGTCCACAACCTTCAACTTATCCATCAACCATATCGGGGAGGGATGAAAATGAGAGATTAAAGAATAGAGAAGTGTGCGTGGAGAAAAGTGAGAAAAGGGTTTTGAGAGAAAAATCGAGCACGAGGGCGAGTGATGTGAAATATATGTGAGATAGGGTGGAAAACATTACTGCGGAGTAGTGGACTCCCATGAATCTAGTTGTCTCCCGGCGATGGAAGTCATCCAAACCCATCAATGTCTCAGCCAGTGTCATGGTGATACAGCTCTTGCCCTCTTTTAAGCATTGGGCAACCTCAATCAAATGGACGCTAGACCCTCCGGAGCCTGGGGCAAGCAAGAAATGAGACAGTATGCACAAACAGAGGGCATGTTGCCAAAAACTCTGCGATGATGATCATGGCGGTCCTGACATCAAAAACCGACGAATTAATCTGGGGATGTCCAATTCCCCGTCGCGAATCAATGATCGAGCGTCATGCAAAGTAAGTCCGCACATCTGTCCTAAGGCTTGGATGTGGCCGAAACAAAATTGGGGCAAGATCTCTTCCTCACGCTCGGACTCTATCGAAGCCTGGAAGTCTTCGAAAGTGGGGCATATCTCTTGTCCGCCAAAGCTAAAAACATAAGTTACCAGATTCCAACATCTTGTTGCGGCATGGAGGAACAGAAAATGCAGCAGGGTGCGGCTCAGCGTGAATAGTGCATTTATTCCGAAGCCCCAGAAATTCAACTTTTCCGAGCCATCCAAGTTGGCAATCCAATTTGTGAGATTTTGGACAAAAAATGCCTTCATTTGGTGCAAAAATTGAGTTGAAATTGAGAAACTACAAGCTGAGGCTTTTGTAGAAGACAAGGTGTTGAGTGGAAGACAGGTGGTAGCATTCTGGAGGTTCTTGCCATTTTTGGCCGATCGGCCAGTAATGATGGCCAACCGACCATCTATGTAGCCGATCGGCTACTTTTTGTAACCGATAACTCTTTATGGTGGCGATGGCCTCCCACCTTGGCGATGGCCTCTCCTCTTGTTCTCTGGTGTCCATGTGTTGGAGGTGTTGAGAACTTGTGACTTGTTCCACTTTGAATGCCTTTCGGTGACGATTTTGCGAAGTCGTGCCTGTGTTACTTCAATTTGTTTATCGAGTTGTTGTATTTGATTATCGAGTTGTATTTTGCATTGATTGTTAAGTTCTTGTCTTGCTTATCGAGTTGTATTTGCATTTGGTTAGCATGTCAAGTCTTGGTTTTGCTTATCTAGTTGTTTTGTTCTTTTCGGTTGTCGGTTAGTTCACTACGGTTAAGGCAATGTAATTGACGTGCAATTTTTCAAACAAAGTTCAATCTCATTTACATTGTTATGCGATGCGATGCGATGCTTAGAATGTACAAATGTAACACTTTTTCAATAAAAAAAGGGGTTGTTTTTTCATTCCATCATGGTTTCTTTTTGCAAAAATACAAGGTTTTAAAGAAAATAAACCTGCCTGAGTCAGTACAATGTGCAAAAAACTATAAGCAAAAAGAGAAATAAAGCAAAAATCAAAACATCTGAAATCGGCGCCAGTCGCCTCAAGAGCAGGAACCCCTCCTCGCCCTCTTCCTCGACGAAGGCCCAGAAGCACCGCCGTCAGCTCCGCTGCCAGAGTCTAAACCCGAGCCGTCTCCAGCCTCATCTCCATCCTGAGACGACTCTGACTGTGGACTCAATGCCTTCTCATCGGACTCATCGTCATCTGGGGCAGACACCCACGAACTAATCCCGGTCTGAGCACGCCTAGCTCTGCTGTGACTGTGCGTTGGAGTCGCTCGTCCTGCTCTCCCTACTGCTCGGGGAGGCACTGATGGTCCCGCTGAGGCACCCGCTGTGGCTGGTATCTAGAATGGAGCATGAAAAAAACAAATTGGCAAATGCATCAGTTATGTTAGGCTAAGCTGAGTATGGTATCAAATGCAGTATATGAGTATAGTGTATGAATGTTGTGAGTAGTTTATGAACATCGTGAGCAGTGAATGATTGTAGTGTATAAATCTTTGTGGATGTATGAATCCGTGTGTTGGTGAATGATTGCAGTGTGTGAGGGCCGTGGCCAGTACATGAGATGCAGTGTATCGATGCCGTGAGTGGTATATGAGTGTGGTGTATCAAATGCAGTATTGATAATGTGATGCATCAGATCAGTATGGAGCAGATTATAGAGGGTTTTGGGACCGAGGTTGAAAGAACTCACCGGAATACCGTAAATGCTGAGCAGGTCCATGCCCCTCTGTAGCATCCCCCAACACCGGCCGGCGGCTCAAAGCACGCTTGATGTACTCTATGGAAGCTGCAAAAGTGTCGAGATAATCGATGTCTGCGGGATATCAAGCTGAAATGAAATGAATGTCTGAGAATGTAAAGAATAGCACATCAGGGTCGAGCCTCGAACTCCGACGAGCTCAAGATCGATCGAGGGAGGAGCAATGGGTATCGATAAGTCCTCCACTGTCCTCGGCATGTCATAGTAGTGGCGGTCGGCCACTCTATCCTCCGTCCTCTCCGGAACCCTTCTACCATGGGCGAGTCGCCTCGATGCTCCACTCCTCTTCTTGGGGCTGCAGGCCTCTATCTCTCACCTCGACGAACACTAGCGAGGCCGCATGAGATAAGTGCGGATGAAAGGCGGTGTAGTCGCCATAATCTACGAAAAATTCGGTATTCAGCGATTGTGAAATCGATCATCTTCGAGGGTGTACATTACATGCCTCATGTATACGAAGGCGGCATCGAAACCACCGGCTCGGGTAAACTCTCTCTATCGCAATAAAGCGCTCTCAGGTACCATGCTCGTATTTGGACCCTCAAGCAAAACCCAGAATCAGGCAGTCTCCCGAGCGCCCATATACCGGTCTCTAACTGCGTCATACAACACTGCCCAGGGCTGCCAAGTGATCTGCAAATGATAGATATACAGGTTGTTATCTACTATTGAATGTGCAATATAAAGCAAATCTCAAATGAACTGTAAGGTTTGGAATACCTCTGCTGCGGCTATGGTGTCGAAATATCGGCGGAAGAATAAGAAAGACTCTCGCGACCTCCGCTCGCATCTCACATCATACCTATGTGAATATGGAACAACGGGGGGCATCTCCACCTCCGGCTCTGGGGAAAGCCTTGGGAAGTAGGCATATACCCACAATTACAGAATGTAAAAGGGTGATAATGAGTATGTTTATCAGTAAAGCAATGTACAGATAAAGCAGAAATCGGAGAATAATGTGCAGTGTATTTTGCAGTGTGTGCAGTGTACAACCAGTGTAAAGCAAATTGCATGTTATGCAGTGTGTATGGTGTACAGATAATGTAAAGCAAACCTGTAAAGCAAAAGGGAAAGATGTACCTTCCAGGCTCTCCAGTAGCCTCCTAGCAGGTGCCCGCTTCGGCGAGATGAGAAACTCATATATTCGTACAGTGTGGCGAACTGCGCCACGATCTTAAGCCGGATCTGAGTCACGTCCACAGGTCTTTCGGGAGGTAGAGGCCAGCAGTGTTCGCCTAGTTGGTGAAGAGAGTTGTGCCATGCAAAAATATGAGAACCGGGCGTGGTGCTTGACCTCCTCATGGTCGTCGTCTGTCCCTGAGGCGGTCCTCGAACCACGAATATCTCGGGAACCCTAGTCGGGAGAGGTGGCGAATCCTAGTAGAAAGATCTGAGCGATATCCTACTCGCCCATATCAGTGCCGAAAAGGATCGGATCACCCCCTACTCCGATGTCGGTGAGCATGGAGAAGTCGAAGGGAGTCATCGTCATCTCCCCTGCTGTAGAAAGGTGGAAGGAATCGGTGGTGTCCCACCACCTCTCCACTAGCACGCCTAAGAGAGGTCGACTCGCAGTGAGGCGCAAGAGTCCCATGCAGAATATGCCAAAACCGGCCCCATCGACGATGTGGCGGACGTCATCGGGTAGCTCCATGTACCAATCTCGAGCAACAGTGTTCCCATAACCCCGGAAGGCATGGGAATCTCCCTGTGTTCAAGACAAACCAATCTTGAAGCAATGTCGAGAATCTGATGTATGCATGTGTTGAGAATTGGTAGAAATCGTGAATGTATGAGTTCAAATTGTCGAAATCTGATGTATGAATGTGCTCGGAATGAACTCGCATCACGGTGTACAAGTGTGTTTGGGGATAATCAGGTGAAAAGTAGTGTTGGCTATCCAAGATATTGATCTACATTGCAGAAAATAAAAAGGAAGAATATACCTCAGCGGCGCCAAAGGATAGGTGTGACTCTGGCTCGTGCAGCAGAAGGTCCTCCGGAGCACCTCGCGCAAAGCTCCTGAACTGGCGAATGCTATCGGGAGGCAATACGTATACGTCAGGGTGATACGTCGTCGGGTCAAAAGGCTGAACACTAAGCGGCAAAAGCTCGAACTCGGGATCCATCTCCATCCCTGGAGGAGCCCCACCCTATGGAATATCATCTGCCATCTCAAGAAGAGTGAGAAAATGGTCAAAGGTATGGAAAATAGGCGAGAATGCCAAAAGTCAACCGAAAGTCAACCCCGAGGGGTGAAAAATGAAAGAAAAGGTCGAAGTGCGGAAGAAGGCACGGAAACCAAGGGTAACTCAGGGGAAACAAACCCCAAGTGGTGGAAATCGAGAAAGAAGGGCCGAAGTCACTTTCTGATCGGTTCAAAATGTTGAAAACTACGAGGGTTTCGCGAATCGAAGGTTTGTAGGGCGATCAAAAATGTGTTTGAAGCTCGGATCGGGGAGGAAAAGTGATCTAGAGAGAGGGAATGTTTTTTGGTAAAGAGGAAGTGAAAAACGGGGTTTGGAACCCTATACTTAAAGACGAGACAAATGGACAAAACTGCCCCGAATCTGCCACTTTTGGCCGATCAACCAAATTGTTGGCCGATTAGCTTGTTTGATGGCCGATGGGTGGCCGATGGCTCCCCCTTGTGGCCGATAAACCTCCAATACCCTTGTTTGGGGTTGTTCTGTTGATTTGTGCCCTCATCTCTCAAGAAAGTGCAAGAAAATACACTTTTCAAGCTTAAGCGGCCTCCGTGGTGACCTCGAACTGTGTCTTCCATCGCGACACTCGTCGCACAAGGTGTATCCTTTTTCCGTATCCTTTTGTATATTGCAAGATTCAAAATTGTTTTTGAATATGTTGCATTCTGATATTTTGTCATGTTTGTAAGGTGTGCATTTGTTATACGCCTTTTCACGCTTACATTGGGCATGCCTCATCTCGTTTTGAGGTTGTATCTCAACATTGCGGGGAACATGCCTTTACCATGCTTACATTGAATATGTGCATCTCTATGTCGTTGCATGGAACATGCGTTTTGCGTTGTCGCCTGGAATATGCATCATCACGCTTGCATAGCATATGCATGTTGTATTGGGTATGTATCCATGATTACATTGCATAGAGCATGCATGATGCATGTTGCATTGAACATGCATTTTTGTTGTTTTGCATAGAATATGCATTTCTCCCTCTTGCATAGAATATGCATCATAATATTGCATGGAGCATACATTTCACGTTACTTGCATTGTTATGCACACCTTACTTCCGTTGTCACGCACACTCGTTGCATTGTTATACACCTTACTTGCATCTTCACACACTCGTTACATTGTCATGCACACCTTACTTGCGTTGTTGTGAAGCCCTGAAATTTTATTCTCTTTAAAACCCTAATGTTTGAATTATTTTCTTAAAGCCCCAGTTCCTTGAATTATTTCAAATCTTGTGGGTTAGCATTTTTATTTTTATCAAAGCAGAATATCCTAAATGAATTAGGTTCCTTAGCCTAATTTAATTTAATTCTACATAAGTAAGGTTCCAATACATGAATTTAATTCCAAGCTCTCACTTCTTTATTTAAATTCAAAAATTTTCCAAAACTAGTACATGTACTTTTATATTATAGGTACCATCAATCAAATTGAGATATATATATATATACATTGGGGAATGTGTCCCTGGTACCTAGATTGAATAAAAAAAATGCCCCAATCACCCTTTCCAATGGCCGGCCACCCTAGGAAGATGTGAGGAACCTATTTTCAAGAATTGTAATCATGGTGATTCGGAAACCCTAACACCTAGTACCCCTAGACCTAGGGTTTTGTTTCTAATACTAGTTTCATTTCAACTAGGGACCAACTAGATATTGCCTAATCTCATGATTAAGCTCCTAATCACTCCTATTCCATTAGACTCCAAGTAAATCCTAACTTTTCCATCCAATTCCAACTAGTGGGCCTTTATGTCTTTTTACACCAAAATTTGCCTATAAATACCACCATCCCTAGCTTGGAAGCACAAACAACACACTCACACACACATTACGGCCTAGAGGAGAGAAAGGAGAGCAAGAGAAGTTCGAGAGGGAGAGGAAGGAAGAGGAGAAGCCATCTTGTTCAAGCCTAGCAAGTAAGCCACAACACAACCTTCTCTTTCATTTTCCTCTTTCAAATACATGTTCTTAAGGGTTCCAAATATTGTTTTCAGATGTGTTATTGATGAGTTACTTGTGTTAAAAATGATAAGAGTTGAGCCTTGATTCTACTTCCCTTGTAGTTTCCCTCATTTGATTTTCAAAACTATCTTTTTCATACCAATCTCTCAAACTTTCCAAAGGCACACCTTCAAGCAAATTTTCTAACTTTAATATATGTTAGTTATCATGTTTTCATCATAAAAGAAATGAAAATTTTCCCTTAGTGGATCCCCTTTCTCACAAATTTTCTTGTTTTGGGTATTGTGCCTTAGAATCTGTTTTCGTAGCCAATTTTCAAAATTTCTAGAAAAATGTATAAAATTATTATGGACCTCTATTTTATATCAAAAGCTTCCTTAAGGAGTCATATTTACTCTAAAAATGGTTTCATTGAAAAACAGTGAGCGGTTTGCAAGAAAATCAAATTTTCGTAACAGTCGATGAATCTGGATAGCGCTGGAGTGTTTTCTAAATAACTTAAAATCTAGAAAAGCTATCCCATTTTCGAAATATGTTCTGGAAACTAGATTAAATTCCCTACGAACCATAGGAAGGCAAAGTCCGGTGAAAAATCTAAAATATTCCTTTTCATTCTAATCCTTATGTGATATTGAATCTGGAAATTCTGTTATGCATGAGCGTTTTATGCCCTTGTGTTCAAAAAATGCTTATTAGCTTATAATCATATCTTGGCATGATATTGTATGTGTTATGGTTATGTTCCTTATCCTCTTCATCTTAATAATGCATGCTTATGTGGATATTATTATCTTGTTAAATTGGTCTAACCTTGTTTTAAAACATTTAACTCTACGGGAAACTTAATCGGGATGGTATTGGGTTTTCGATCACTTGAGTAACAAAAAGATGATAATGTGTGATGTATGGATTGTTGGGATCGTTCCTATTTGGAAGTTTAAGTCTTGTGCAAGCGGTTGTCGCGTAAACCCTAGAATGGAGCAGACGTATTGGACTCTTTGCGATGGTTTGATTGGTGAGATAAGGTTGGGTCGGATGGGACATTACGGATGATAAAATTTTTTGGAAGGATAAGATTGGATTGAGGAGATAAAACCTTTTTCTTTTTTTGTCCTTTTGAGGCCTGCGGTTGGCGCTCTGTGATATATAACCGTTGGTAGGCATCGAGATTAGTTACTGCAACAAAGCGACAAAAGGGGAGTTCTGAATAGTCGGTGTCAATTCTTGTGGTTGGGAGGATGAAATCTCTTTGGGGGATTTCTAGAATACTAACCACTAACATTATAACCTTGTTATCTATTTGAATGACATGCTCCTTTTCTCTATTATTGAAATTACTGTTATTGACTTGAATATCATGCTTCACTACTTGTTTGCCATAAATGTGATGGTGTATTGGATTGGAAAAAAGGGACGGGGTGTGTGTGCGTTTACTGGGCATTCAAAACTCATGGCGTTTCATGCCAGGTATTGAAGACTATTAGACCGGTCGAAGGCAAAGCTAAAGTATTTGAGGACGTATGGCTATCCTATGAGAGTTAGGGGCTAGTTATGTTAAACGTGTTTGAGATTGTAAGTGATAGATCCCATGTTGTATTTAAGGCATGATTTGTAATTACTATATATATAACATTTGTAACCTATCCTTGTACCCCGTCAACTCATGTAGGCCTTGTGTTAATACCTTGTCAAGATCTGTCAAAAGGGTAGCTTTGCTATCTAAGGTAGTTAGACTTTGAAGGGAGGCTATTTTGACTCCTCAGAGCCTTCTGGATCTTGCTTGGTTATTAGCCAAAGGACTCATTAGTGGCGTTTTCTACTATTGTAACCTTAGATAAACCACGTATTTAATGGTTAATATATTATCGATGTTCGATTTTTGGGCGTCACAATTATCCGCACACTTTCGTTGCATTGTTATGCACATCGTACTTGCGTTATCCGCACACTTGTTGCATTCTTATGCACACCTTACTTGCATTATCCGCACACTTTTCGTTGCATTGTTATGCACACCTTACTTGCGTTATCCGCACACTTTCGTTGCATTATTATGCACACCTTACTTACGTTATCACGCACACGTTGTATTATTATGCACACCTTACATCCGTTATCACGCACACTCATTGCATTGCCATGCACACCTTACTTGCGTTGTCACACACACTCGTTGCATTGTCATGCACACCTTACTTGTGTTATCCGCACACTCGTTGCATTGTTTGCACACCTTACTTGCGTTATCACGCACCGCATTGTGATGCACACCCTACTTGCGTTATCCGCACACTCGTTACATTGTCATGCACATCTTACTTGCGTTGTCACGCACACTCGTTGCATTGTCATGCACACCTTACTTGCGTTGTCACGCACATTCTAGTTGCATGGTTATGCACCTTTTTACTTGGGTTGTCACGACCACTCTAGTTGCATTGTCATGCACCCTCTACCCATTGTTATGCAAGTTGCATTGTTATGCACCTCTTGATTCGTTATTACGCATCGTTCCACTGCATTATTATGCACATTTCACTTGCATTGTTGTTCATTTTAAGCTTGCATTGCTATGCACCTTTCCATCGGCATTGTATGTCCACGTGTTCATCTTATGTCGAAATTGTATCGTGATATAGCGTTGATCATGTGTTCTTATTATATTGTACTTGTCAAAATCTCTCTTTTGTGCGGTATGATATTGTATGTCTGTTCATTTGAAGATGGTGAAACCGGATGATATTGTATGTACGGTTCATTCAAGAGAAGTTTCGATTTAGTTTATTGCTACCCTTCTTCACTCGTGTTTGACATGCATTTGGGCGTACCCTTCTCCTTCGCGTTTGACCGCAGCGTTTGGATAGCTCGCTTTCTTCGTAGTCCCTTTCCTTCGCATTTGATCGCTAGGAGATGTTGTGTTTGAGACTCGGTATTCTCGGTAGTCGCTTTTAGTCTTCTCGCGTGAGACACGGAGAATTATAATTTTCTTACATCCTTCTGTTTGGAATGTGTGGCTGTTGTTTCTTATTCTCTTGCTTAAAATGTTGTATTTATTTTGCATGAATGCTTCATTGTAGCCCTCTTTGCATAATCATAAGTTATGTTCTGCATTGTGCATGTCATTTGCATCTTGCCCTTGCCTGCGGACGCATCTTATTGTTATCTTGTATATTTGTCTAAGTCTTTGGCCTTGTCAAAAATAGGTCGTCTCTAGGCTTTGACATTCACTCCCGTTACCTTATGACTTTTGAGTTCTGTCAAAGAGGGGAACCTGTAGACACCCCATTTTTGACCATCCACAAGACTTGGACGTCATCGTTTAAACACTCGATGATCATCTATCCCCGTGTTCATTTTGAGTTTCTGAAGGTCTCGGTTGCGTGCCTTGCCTTGGAGCCTCTTAACTTGTCTATTTTGTGCTTGGTTGTGGACCAAGAGCTTGTGGTTTTGTTTCTGAGGGAAGGAGGTGGCTTGTTGGCCAGCCTTAAAACCCATCAGCCACGCCCTATGCCTATCGGTCATGCCCTCTCTTCATCGGCCATCAGTGGTGGCCATTCGACACCTTTTATGGTCGGTCGGCACCCTTTTTGGCCAGTCGGCCATGTTTGTTGGCCGAGGCCGTTTTATTTGCTTTTGCAAATATTTTTGTGCTTAGCTGTGATAGTGGTGAAACCTGATTTCCTCCTCCATACACGTGTATGGAGGGATTGAACCAAGCCTTTAGCTTGTGCAACAAGCTTAGGACTTGGATTTCTATAAGAAGGGAGGCCCCTCTCCCTTTCCAGAGGTTTTGAAATTGGGGATACAAAACATATATCTCTCTATATTTCCCCCCCTCTCTCTCCCTCTCTCTCTCTCTCTCTATATTGCTTAAAAGTGTGTTTTGCCTTCACTTTTGCACTACAACACCTAGTAAAGCACCATTGCTTTGTTTTTGAGGTACTAGAGGACCTTGTTTGGACTCTCAAAGTTTGTTTTCTTTGGCTCAGAAGTGCTGGTTTGCTGTGGTTCTTCAAGGGTGAGTTGTTACCCCTTTTAAGCCTTGTTTTGCTTAAGTGTTTGGTCCCCTTTGCATACTGTTTTAGGCCTTGCTTTCAACTGAAAAAAGTTCTGATTTTAAGTGCTTAAAGTTTTTGTTTAAGGCCTCTTTGGTGTTGGGTGGTCTAACCCCCTTTTGTGCCTTGTTTGGCCTTGTTTTGAGCCATCTCTTTTAGGCCTTTGGATCACCTTTGTTTGACCTCTTCTGCTTTGAAATCAATGGAGTTTCAGTTGTAGAAAATGTGTTTTGAGGCCTAAAATATGAGGGGGTTGTCCCCCCTCCTCTTCTCTTGTTGGCTTGTGTTGATGGCCAACCAAAAGAGCATGCATTTCTATCTTCTTGAGGCTTTGTTTGAGCTCATTTTTGTGACTTTCGGACCTGCCATAACTCTATTTTTGGCTGTCTTGGTCACCCCTTGCATGCTTCTTGTACTTGTAGTATAATCCTACTTATAGCTTTGCAAAGGAGCATGTCTTTTTAGCATGTTTTGGCTCTATCTTAGCATTTTTAGGGCCTTATTCTAACATGGTATAACTCTATTTTGGGTTGACTTGATTGTCTCTTACATGCTTAATACAATTGTAGTGTAATCCTTGCAAGCATGCTTAAGGTTTTGGCTCATCTTTCTAGCATGTGTTGATTCCATTCCAGTATGTTTTTGGTCATTATTTAACGTGTCATAACTATGATTTTGGTCGGTGGAGTCACCTCATGCTTTGTTTTGGTAGGTGTAGTGTAATCCTCCTTATTGGCCATGTATGCTCCATGCTTCATGCCTTTTATTCTAGCATATGTTGGCTCTGTTCAAGCATGTTTTTGGTCTTGTTTTGACCTACCTTTGGACTCTTTTGAGTCATCTTGACCCTTTGGGGCTTGATTGATATGGCCATGGTGCAAGTCCCTTTGCTAGCCGTAAACTTTGAGCCTCTTAGGATGCTATGCTTGTGTTATGTGCATGATTTGGCATCATTCCTTACATGATTTCAGAGCATATTTCATTGCCACACTCTCACATTTTCCACTTCTTGAGTGTGTTTGAGAGTTATGTCTTCATGCCTTGTTTATGAACCAATGTGTATGCATGCTTGTATTTACTTTTTGGACTTCATTTTCAGCATGTTTTGGCCATTGTCTTGGCATGCATAAGGCTTGTTTGAGGTTGATTTGGTCCATTGAGTATTGCATTACATAGCCCTTGCCATGCTCATGTTGTTTGTATGTTGTTGCATGCTCATGTTGTTTGCATGTTGTTGTTGCATTGTGTTTGCATGTTTGTTACATTGCATTGTGTTTGGATCGGATGTTTATCCAAACACGAGCGAGGACATTTCATACTCAAAGTGATGAAACGTGCCTCATTCCTTAAATCCTTGACACCTTTGATCAAGTATGATAAGGTGGAGGTTCATGGAGTCTTATGTGTTATTTGTGTGCATTCATTGACATTGATTTGGGCAACTCGACCTCTTTGGCCATCATGCATTGAGGCGCATGATTGATGGCTCGAGCCAAGCACTACACTTCTTTGAGCATGTGACATGATAAGGAGTGTAGTTGCACACATATTTTCTTGCAAATACCATCATGCCTCTGTTAGTGCTATGTTGCGACAAAATGAGAAATTGCAAGAAAGCGGCAAATCGGCCCAGGCCAAGCCAAATTTGCCGATCGGCTATCAAAATTGGTGATAGCCATAAACTTTGGCGATGGTCATTCCTATTGGCGACCACCCCTCGGAATGTTCCTAAGGTGGATCGAAGCATATTGGAAATTGGCACAATTTTGAAGTCAGTGTGCAAGCAGAGGCATCACGAGCGCGGCGTTGGATTTCGGCCGAAGCCGAGCATGCATATCTCCCTTGTTTCCCGAGGCCATTTTTTTAAATTGCTTAGCTAAACTAGTTCATTAGCTTAGTTGTTTTGTAATTAATTAGTTAAGTGTTTAATTAATTAATTTGGTTCGTACTTAATTAGCTTAGATTAGCTAGTTGTTCAAATTCGTTTGTGTTGTAATAATTAATTAGCTTAGCGTAGCTAGTTAGTTGATTTATTCAAACCCTCCGTCGAGAGGAAAAATGTTGTAATAAGTGTGCGTGTGTGCGATGCATGTCTTCTAACCCCATTTCTTTCTCCCTTTTACTTATCAGCTTTCGATGGTTAGTTTTAGGGCATGTTTCAATTAGCATCCTTATGCTTGCATGTATGCATCCATTCATCTGTCTTGCATGCACCGGGCTCGGCGCATTATACAAATTGCATTGTATTTCAATTCCAATTTGAATACATGTATCAATTGTTGCATTTCATATGCCATCTTAGGTAGCCGAGCCTATCTCATTGCATTTTGCATGTGTTGCATTAGGCATTGATAACATAGCTAGGATCATGCATTGATTACTAACTAGCTTTTGTTTTGGCTTGGAGTACTAGGTAGCTTTTCGCTTTAGCATCTTGCATGAGTGTAAGTGTTTCCATGTTAGCATGCTTGCCATGAGGCTATGTGTAATTGCTATATCTGTTTGAATGCTGTGGGTGAAGGTTTGATTGCTTGAATTGGAATAACTTCGATGATTGTGAGTTTAAGCCCACTTGAAGTGGCAAAATCATGTTTTTCTAAGCCCACCTGAGGGTGGCAAATCCGCATCTTAGCCTACTTGCGAGTAGCAACTTCAAACCACTTTCAAAAACAAACATGAGTTGTTTTGTTCCAATCCGCGTGATTGAGTCGATACTTGTATGATGTGCGCATCACATAGTAAGGTTAGATAATAATCAGAATAAGAACACATGTGTTTTCAAAAACAACATATCATGTTAGTAGAGGCCGATCCTTTGATCAGGTGAGTGGGGGTACTCATTTCAACACCTTTCCCTCTCGTACCCAAGTTCCCAAGCCGAGGCAACTTTGGTGATAGCCGGACCGTGGCCGGCACGCAGTCGGATTTCCTAAATTTCCCAAAAACAAAATATTTAGGTGGCGACTCTAAAATCGCAATGCAGGTCCATGTTTGGCGCTTTTTTTATTAAAATCGATTTTCCAAAAGCGATTTGCAGTTAGACTCTTTTGTGATTTATCAATCTTACATTGCACATTGTGAGATTAGATTGAACCATAATGAGTCAGAATTGTAGTAGCTAGAACAACAATTGAGCCCTCGGCGCATGGAGGCGGAGTTTGGTGGTCTCTGAGGAGACTAAAGATTAGAAATTGATCTTATAAAAAGCATATATTACAATGAAAATATTTATCAATTGAATTCTTCACAATTGCATCCATCACCAATAGTTGCAACACTTGATGAACACCAACTATAGAACTTGCACCCTTTTAAAACTTTTGGGAAGTATATTTGAATCATTTGTTACGTTTTGGGAATTTTTAGAGTTGTGGTATCTTAGTTTTGGATGAGTGAAAATTGATTTAAACTTGTTAGGATTGTCCATTCACGCTTGTTTACGTTGAAAAGTTGTTTGGAAAATTAAAAACCTTGTTACGAGGTCGAAACCTGGGTTTTGGAGGTGTCGACACCATCTTTGTTGTTGGTCACAAGGGTGCGACACCAATGGGAAGGTCTACCCTTTGTTTAGAAGTTTGTTTCTTTGAAATTGGGGTAGACACGGTCTAGGATGTGTCTACCCTTTGTTCTAGTTTGCTTCTTTGAAATTGGAGTAGACACTAGTGCGGAAAGGGTAGACCCTTGCATCTTTGTCAAACATAAGTTTCTTCATAGGGTGACCCTTGTGTTGAAAGGGTCGACCCCTATGATTTTTCTAGATTTTTATGCGATTTTGGTTATACTTTTTGGGGGTTTTGACTTGGTCTTTTGGGTTAACTTTGGGGCTTTATTTTACTTTAACCTAGTACTATAAATAGGCACCCACTCACCCCTTTTCTTTATTTCTTCTCCTCTTTTCTTCCTTTAAAACTGTGAGACCCTCTCTTTCTTTCTCAAAAGCACTTTTTGCTCAAAATCTTTAGATCTACTCTCTTGGAAGCATCTTCTTGCCTTGCTCCTTTGAGAAAGATTGTAGATCTTGTCAAGAGCTTCGTTTTGATCCAAGTAGAAGTTGGTTTTGACAACTTTGGAATTTCAGCCTTTTGCTTATCTTCTCTTTCAAGTTTGATGTAGGGACATTCTTGAGTTATATATACAAGTTTTGCTACCTTTATGTTGGTGTTAAGAGTTTTCATGTAGTTCCTTGTTGATTTCAATCTTGTGTTTTGAAAATGTCTGGTGTTTTTAAATGTGGGTTGTATCCCAACCCTCCTATAAATCCTAGAAGGTTTTCCTTTGAGTTATATATATATATATTCATGAAGTTTTTGAGTTGATCTTGTAACTCTCCTTGAGAAATTTTGAAAATAGGTTTGGTGGCTCAAAGGATTGATGGTTTTGTAAAACAAACTCTACCTTGTGTACATTTAGAGATTTTCTTGAAATTTTAAACAACTTGAGTCGAGATTGAAGTGTGTAGTGAGATTTTATAAAAGAGATGAACAATGTTAGGGTTTTTGTAAAATCTAGAAATTGGGGTTTTGAAAACATGAGGAAAACTATGAAATTCTTTTTTTCTTGCATTAAACAAGTAAATGAGTGTGGATTTCACAATGTGATATAAAGAAATGATAATTTTCATGATATATAAGCGAATGGAGGACCTATTTTTAAACTATTGTTGAATGTATGGAAATATTTAAGTGGAAGATGATAATTGTTGTGCATTAGGGATTGTGAAAATTAATGTTTGAAAAACATTACATGTTGTATTGATGAGACCATATTGCTAAGAATTATGAAAGGTGAAATTGTGGCTAAGTGTAGGTAACATGTGGTTATCTTGGGAAAGAGTAATGAAAAGAGGTAATAGAAAAATGTGATTGTTGATGTTATTGTGGAGACTTGGAAAATGAGAAATTCTTTATGAAGTTATTATATAAGACATGAGTATGCATGATTGAGGAATTGGTATGTACCATGGATTGCGGGAATTGCTATTAGTTGAAGGTATATATATATTATTTTGTGAAATAACATTGAAGAAAGAAGATGAGAAAATGTATTTATTCAATATTGTTGTCTTGTACTTGAATGGAGAAATGTTTTGAGTTGTGGAAAATCATAGCATTGCATATGCATTCAATTATTATTTTTGCATTGTAAATTTTGATTGAAGATATCTATTTCATGAAAGAAAATAAAGTTGTGATATGAATTATGGAAATGTGAAAAGGTAAATATGGTAAGAATGCGGTTAGGGGTGTAGATGAATTTTGTTAAGTTGGCTGAGTGTCCTTGGTGAAAGACCGAAGCAGCGGATAGGTGTCGAGCCTTCCGGTTAATCCGGTAAAAATAGCAGTTTGGTAGTACTCATGATCTACTTGCAGACACCAGTCTAGGGATTACCAGTGTCGTATTTACCGCCCCTCTGTTGATTAAAATTGGAAGTTTGAAATGTGTTGAGATTGCAAGATTTTATTTAAAAATTTGAAATCTTCAAAGAGCATGAAATGATATTTCCTTCAAAGAGCATGGCATGGCATTGACATTTGCATTTTTATTGAGAATTGCATAGCTGTATATACTTTGTTAGAATTCTCTACTGGGCTTTATGCTCACCCTTATGGGATTTTGGTGCAGGCAAAACGTTGTGATCCTGCCAAGTTGAGGGCGCAGATAATTGTAAAGAGTACATAGCTCTTATTTTGTTGTGATTTTTTTGTAAAGCCAAGGGCTAATGTGTATGGATCCGAGAGACCATTTTTTGTAACCAGGCTATCGCCTTGGAAGATGTAAGCCCTTAAGGGCATTTTAATTATTTTTGAGATTAGATGCTTCACATGTTATAGATTTATGTGTTCGTTATGTTGTGAATGTGAATTGCAAGCGAACCTTTTGTATTTAATCCTTTTATTATACATGTGATGTTGGAGGGATTATTGTCATTGATTAGTGAATGTTCATTAGTGTGGGTAGTTCGTGTTGAAATATTTCGGGGCGTTACACCGACTCTAATTTGACTAGAATCCATAAGTGCAAGAGAGAAAATTTATGGAAAATGTGCATTGCTTCTCATAATTTGTGATACACAATTTTAAAATTTTAAAATTGATTTAGTGTTCTTTCCTTTTAAAAGTCATAAATTATGAGAATATTAGATTTTTTTTTAATGGGTAGATGGCAAACTTTTGAATTTTGAAATGGGTTAGTATACTTTGTTTTTAAATTTCATAATTCATTAGATAGTTATATTTTTATTGTTGAAAAAGTGTTACCCAATGGAATTTTATTAAAAAAATTTGATAATAAATAAAAATTAATCAAGAAATTTGGTATATGAGTTTGGAAATAAATAAATAAATAAATTTGATTTTTTAAAATTAATTTTGAAAACTTGCTATATTGAATTTTGAAAGAAGCATTATTATAAATTTTGAAAAAGATTTCCATATTAGTTATAGCATAAATAACATGACCATTTGAGAGGTTTTTTTATTTTTATTTTTATAAATTTTAGACTATATTGAATTGTATATCATATTTAATGACACATAATTTTAAATTTTGAAATGGAAAAAAATATATATTTTTAAAAATCATTGTAACGCCCTAAAAAAAACCACATATAAACCCAAAATTAAGTGACATCCATAGATACAAGAGAATAAGGCATATTTCCATATATCGAGTATTCATTATAAAAAGTATTACATGTTGACAACAAAAGTAAATGCCCTACAGACTTACAACTTTCAAGTCAACACTTGGTTACAAAAAAAAGTACTAACTTCGAACACATTAAGCCCTTGGCTTGAATTTACATGTAACACAAATATAACTACACCAAAAATAAGCCTTGACTTCTACAACCTCCCAAGCTACAACCTTGGTGGCGACATATCACTGCACTTTGAAAATGATGTCCCATATAAGGTGAATAGCGCCCGATGAGATATGCTAAACATAATATGAGCGATAACAAAAACATTGGCATTTGATAAATGTTTAACTTATATAAACAAGCGTACATCTCTTTCATAACCAACCCACATTCACGGATATATATATATATATGATCATTTTCACCTTCATTATCAAACCAATTCATAGATATGGTTCTCTATTCATCGAGACCGTTCATAATGAGATTACAACTCACATCAATAACATTTCAAGATTTCAATTTCAAATGAGTCTACAACTCATATCCTCAACACTTCAATCATTCCATTCATCTTCGTTATGCAAAGCTCACCAAGATTTCGGGACTTTCACCTGGACACTCCGCCAACTTAGTTATCAATAGAGTCCATCCCTATCTCTTCCCAAGCGGGTTTGAGAGTATATCCCCTATCTCATCTCTAACCATGGAGTACATCCCCTAGCTCGTCTCAAACAAGAAACATATGTAATGTGTTTAACCACTTATCATATGCAATGAACAAGTAAAGCACATATTCACATGTTGTTCCATCGTCATATTCAATGACACACTCAATTGATTAGTTTTAATTCACCTAATCATCATACGTGTCTATAACAATCAAGACTATCCTCCGATAGCCCAAAACAATTACTTCTAAGCAGGATAATAATTTCATCAAATAGATAAATTATCAACCCTTTTCACAGTGAGTGATTCATTAATCAACAACACCATTCAATCTCATAATTTCCCAATTTCATTATTTACAACTCAATTTCATATTCTCATGATTAATTTCATTAATTACACCAATGACCGATTAAACCCAACTAAGACATTTCTCCATTTTCTCAACATTGACCCAAAGGTCCAAATATCATTAATGAACATCAATAACCTCATTTTAAGACCCATATACACATGTATAGTTCAAAAGGAACAAAAGCCCTCTTTATACATTTCAAGTTTTGAAACTCTAACACCCAAAATTTCCCAACTTCAACATTAAATCAAAATGGCCTGAAGTTTATGTCAAAGGCCATAAATATGAGTAGTTATCCCTATCTCAAGTGAAGAGACTTAAGGAGATGATGAAGAAGCTTCGAATATGCTCCAAACCCAATGATTTTGGATCCAAAAGAAGATCAAGCCAAGCTCCACACTTTATATAAAGGGACTAATGTCACGACCCCAACCCGCCCGAAGGTCGGCAGAGAGATGGGTTAGGAGGTTGCAAGGCCACTACAAGATCACACACACAAAAGAGTAAAACATATGGGGCTTACAAATGCGAAGCAATAAATAAAACCAAGTAGTCCATAAGAGCAGTGCTTAAGTTAAATGGAATGTCATACATCTCAAAATGGCTTTAATTACAACAAAATGGAGTACAAAATTGCATCTTGATCAAAAGGCTTCTCGGCCATTGAATACAAAATACAAAATACAATGGAATAACTAAGAAGCATGATCTTCAAGATGTTGCAAAACATGAATACAAAACACGTCGGCAAAAACATCGGCAAACAAGTCTAGGCGTCTCCGCCGTCCTGCTCATCACCTACATATATATAGAGAGGGTGAGCTTGGATACTCAGTGAATGGCATAAACAATAAAGGGTTTACATGAATGATGTCCGAGGTCTTTTAACAAAACAATACATGGTATAAATCAAGTTAAATGTCAAATCTTTCAAAGTTTCAAGGGATGCTCATTAACATCAATATAAGACAAGGGATGACATTCGGACAACAACCTGTAGCGGTAAAACCGTCGATTGGCGAGAGCAAGACAAGAATGTGCTACAAATGCTTATAGTCCCTAGCACGTACGGACTTCCAAACTTTGTGCTACAAGTGCTTATAGTCCCTAACGCGTACTGTTGGTGCCTAAATGCTTAAAGTCCCACAGCACATACGGACTTCCAAACTTTGTGCTACAAGTGCTTATAGTCCCCTAGCACGTACGGACTGGTGCCACAAATGCTTAAAGTCCCCTGGCACATACGGACTTCCAGAATGTCCTCGAAACAAGATATATCTTTTGATATTCAAGATAGGATTAACCACTCATGCTTTACAAACACTTTCAAAACAAGGCAAAACAATATTCTTAACAAGTCAAAGCAACATAGCTTTATCAAGAATGCCACTCACATAGTTCTTGAGCGTCGGGTCAAGAGCAAGTCCAAGTCCTACAAATACATAGCAGGATTACTGAATACACTTTTCAAACAAGTTTCACGTGCATGCAAATGATCTCATTATGCTCCAAAACTAAGTCAAATCAAAACAACCCTTTGTTTCTTATTTGGAAAACTTATCTTTGGGCACCTAACTTGAGGTCTAAGCAGAGGTTCCACACCTCTTCGCCGAGGTGAGGTTAGAGGCCACATTCAAGAAGCAAATGAAGTCGGAAAAACACGGGTTTTGCCTCTGCTTTCAAACATCAAGAACATGATCATGAAGAGCATGAAGAAATGAATGCAAGGATCATAACTTGTTATTACAAAATCTAAGATTTCATGATATGAGTTTGAAAACATGGACACAGGCACCCATACTAGAAAGTCTTGGTGAAACAAACACAAAAGCATGGATTTCAATGCAAGCTTTCGGATCAAATCAAGAGCTTTCTCAAGAACACATGAATGTTCATATTCTCTTTCCAAAACCAACTTTAAATCAAAGCATGACATGCAAAAAGCAGAATCAATCATGCAATGCGGCTAAGTGATCATCAAGAATAACAAAGGAGGTGAAGATTCTAACCTCAAATCCACAAACCAGCGGATCAAACACCAAGGATCAAGCTTGCTATCTACCTTCTCTCTCTAGAACTCTTCCTAGAGCTTCTCTCTCTTCTCCCAAAACAAGAATGTAATAAATGATGGGCTCCCCTCTCTCTGTAGGTGATTTAACACTTTCGGCTAGGACCGCGTGGCAGCCGATTGGTTGGTTCTCCTCAAAAGGTGATAGATTGACAAGACAAGTCCATGACAAGCGTGTTCAACAAGCTAGGCGACCGCGGACTCGTGAGTAATGACATCGGCTAACAACAAGACTTGGCAAGTGATAACATCGGCTAAAGGCAAACTTGACAGCAGGTAACAAAGACATCGGCTAGGGAGGACAACACTTGACTAAGGTGTGCCACACCTCGGCGAGGATGTGCCACACCTCGGTCTGGGAGTCATACCTTCCGAGGACAAAAGGTCACTAAGTGTATAACATCTCGGCTAAGGAGCATCTCGGCTAACTTGGCGAGGTGAAGATGAAGGTCGACAAAGCTGTTTTAGAGTGGTTCTAGGTACAAGTTCAAAAGGTGAACTAGGCTCAAGATAACCTCGGCCAAAACACACACACACACCCACCAAAGGAACATAATACTCAAGCATCACTTATGCAAGACAAGTCGAGAATGCAAAGCAAGTCAAGATTCAAATGCAAGCAACAAAGCAAAATCATACATAATGCATATGAGTATGATCAAAAGCGGTCAATGAGGGTTATTACAACTAAGGTAGAAGATCGATTTAGTAGAGAAGATGTATTCTAGAAGGAGCTCTCAAATGAGGGTTTTGAAAAGTTAGAGACAGAAAGTCGAAAAAGTGATTTAAAATGACACAATCGCGTCGATATCATTATAGTCGCTCGGCGGAGAGTAAAACGCTTCGGCGTAAGACACAAAAGCTTCACGGCAATAAATATACCGCTCGAATACCAAAACTGCTTGACAAAAGCACTACTGGCTTCGGCGCCAAAAGACAGCTTCGAGCATAGAATACACTTCTCTAGTACTTTCTGAGACTTGAATACCGTTCGAAAGCGTGAATACTTTCGCTCGGCGTAAAACGCCCGCTTCGAGTGTGAACTTCTCTATGATATATCTGCAAGCGCACAAAAAATCTTTGAAGGGTGCAAACTCGCTCGGCGCAACAAGACCGCTCGGCGGATCATCATCTGGGCAACAAGATTAGAGACTAAAACTCAAGCAACTTTGTTCAAAACACGCCCAAGACAATTCTAAACTCAAATTCAAAGAGTTAAAGGGTGAAGACAAGATATAGACAACAACGACAACAACAACAAATGACGGGAAAAAAAACCCGGGATCGCTATATTCATAAATTATGAAATAATTAGAATTTTTTTATGATTATAATTAGATTTTAGTAAATTGCTTCCATATGAATAATTGAGCATACTTTCCTTTCAGAAGTCGTAATTTATGGAATAATTAGAGTTTAATTGTTATGGTTAAATTAAATTAACCAATTTGTTTTTTTTTTACAATAAAAATAATTAGATTTTAGTGAATTGCTTCCATATATAGTGGCACTCAAATTTAAATTTTGAAATAGTTGAGCATACTTTCCTTTTAAAAATACTTAATTTATTGAGTAATTAGAGTTTGAGGAGCTTTTTCCATAAATCCATCTTTAATTACTTATGTTCCATCAATCCATATTTTTTAACTATTCCATTAGGTCCTATTTGAGATAAGAAGACAAAAATACCCTTTTCATCTACTTATGTTCTATTTGGTTCATATTATTTTCTTATGTTTCAATAAGTCCTATGGATGACATAATTATCAAAATACCCTAATGTGAATGTTCACCTAGTCAATGTGAATGTTCATATCGTCCCAATGTGAGGGGGCCATATGCAATATGAATATTCACATTGACATGTTAACATTCACATTGATAAGGTGTAAAATTAGCCCGCGACTTGTGGGCGGCTGGGAAGCGAGCGGCCCGACCCGTGACAATCGCGAATATTCACATTGACATATTAACATTCATATTGATAAGAATGTAAAATTGGCCCGGCTTGACTTGAATTCGAGACACAGCTTCATTGATAATGAATATTCACATTGACATGTTAACATTACATTGATAAGGTGTAAAATTGACTCGCGTCCATGGGCCCGAGGCGTGAACGGCGGCCGACGACAGGCAGTGACAAATGTGGATATTCATATTGACATAATAACATTCACATTAATAGGAGTGTAAAATTATTTGTGACGTGAACCATGCCCGAAGCCCAGTGACAATGTGAATATTCGTTGATAGGAGGTGTAAATTATTACTGACTGAAGATGATAACTCGGATTGGGTGGGCTAAGCCTAGGCTCGAGCTTAAAAATTTGGGCTTGGGTGAACTGACCATTTTTTTAATTCTTTTAATTTTTTTACCAAAATTTTATTATTTTCTAAAAAAGACATTGTGCCTCATCTTGGTGGACTCGGATAGAGCCTTGAATAGACATAAGAGACGATGGGCGGTGCTTCAAAGTGATGGCCTGGGCCACAGCCTAGGGTCTCGGACATGCTCAGGCCCGAACCTGCCTCGGGCGTGAGGCGCCAGCTGGCATGAGCGGGCCAATTCTACATTCTATCAATATGCATGTTAACATGTCAATGTGAATATTCCACATTGTCCACCAGCCAAGGCCGGCGGGCCTACCAGACATGAGGCGACCGAGGCGCAGACAGCGGGCAAATTTACTTCTATCAATGTTAATGTTAACATGTCAATGTGAATATTCACATTGTCCTGGTCGAACCAAGCCACCTCGGGTTCTGATCGGGGCTTTAAATTGCAGGCCACATACATTTCTTGCTTAATGTGAATGTTAACGATGTCAATGTGAATATTCACATTAATAAATGGGCGAGCTTTGAGTGGCGAGCTTTTGGCCACCCATGGGCAGGGCAATTATCTTGTTATCAATGTGAATGTTAACATGTCGATGAATATTCACATTGTCGATAAGCCGAACTTTGCCTGGTAGTGGGCGGGTTTTGGGCGGAAGGCGGGGTAATTTATCTCTTATCAATGTGAATATTAACATATCAATGTAAATATTCACATTGTCCTTGAACGCCAAGAATTAGCCTGGCCGATGGGAGGGTTCGGAATAACCCGCGAGCGGCAGGCTAATTTACCTCCTCTATCAATGTGTGAATGTTAACATGTCAATGTGAATATTCACATTAATAATAATAGGCCGGATGAACCTTGGTAGGCGGGCTTTTGTATAGCCGCCCTGATGATGATGGCCAATTTTATACTCTTATCAATGTGAATGTTAACATGTTAATGTTAATATTTACGTATCAACAAATGTAGAACGCCAGTGGGCGGAGAACTTTGGCCCACTTTGGCATACATGGGCGAACCAATTTTATACTCTTATCAATGTGAATGTTAACATGTCAGCGTGAATATTCACATTGTCAACGCCCAGCTTCGGGCAGACCCGCCCGCGGCAAGCTTCCGTCCATGGGCGCTTGGCCTTCGCCCGCCCGCGGGGCAGAACCCATTTTACTCCTATTAATGTGAATGTCGACATTATCGCGGGCAGGCCGCCCGGCCTCATGAGCCAGGTTGAGCCGCCCACGGGCCAATGGGCCAATTTACATTTCTACCAATGTGAATTTTAAAATATGAATATTCACATCATAAAATTGCTAACACGTTCAAAAAATATTTATAAGGATATCAAAATTAAATATAAGGAATAAGTGTCCAAGAAAATGAAGTGTAAATCAAGAAAAATGACTATGGAAAAAAACTATACATACATGGGACTAAATGAGTTAAAAAATTCCTTCATGGACTTCTTGGGTTAAAACACTTCTAAATGGGATTTATCAATAATTTTCCTTAGAGTTTTATTGTTATAATTAAATTAGAGTTTAACTAATAGAATGTTTTTATTATTTAAAAATAAAAAAATCATAAGAATTTAGTTTGAGGGCTTAGAGCTCCTAAGCCTTGTCATTAGAAACACACTTTTCGCTTATATAATATACTAGCATGTGACTTCCCGTGTTATGCAGGATAAAA